>CM060901.1:110660121-111910121 GCA_030737815.1 Allium fistulosum | reverse complement strand
TTCAGAAGAAAAGTGGTATATTTGAATTTAAGGTCGGATCAGATAGTGCATACAAATAATCTGTGAGCATAACATGGATTTTTATTTGAAATTTAAAATAATGTTTTTACCGGGTTTTTGGTTAGGTGTAATGTTGGAGATGAAATTCTTTTAAAGAGGGAAGTCTGTAACGACCCGTAAATTTATCATTGATAAATTATATTTATATTTTGGAATATTAAAATACAAGATTTTATAACACGAATTATAATGTTTGAACTCTAAATAATGATGGTAAACTTGTTTTAAAGGTATATTAACAAATATGGATATTTATGGGTTTTCATCATAAAAACGACGAAAATCAGTTTCGGGAAAATTGAGATTTTCTCAATATTAATGCAAACAGAACTAAATACATACACTTATTTATCCATTTAAGCAAGTGTATGAAATAAAAATTATTTATTTTATTTTTTAAACTAAAATATATTTATGACATCATTAGGGATGTCATCACTTTTATATATTTTCTGGAATTTTAAATTATGTTTAAATAATCAAATAATTGTTTTAAAATGATAATAATTCATTTTAATAAGTTATATAGTGATGATAAATCATTTGTAATAATTTTATAAAATTATATACTTATTTTAAAAATATAAGAAAATTCATAATGTTTTGTCGATACGGCAGCACTTTTTGTAAACACTTGTTTAATATTGATTTATATGGTTTTATAATTCAAATGTGACCGTTTTAATTAATTACTAATGAAAATAAATTAGTTTTTAAATTTTTTTACATTTATATCTAATTTAATTAATAAGTGAAAATGTGACCGGGAATCGGCTTATAGGTTTTCAATGGTTTAACGAACGGAAGTTGTTCAAAGTGATCGCAACATTGTTTATATGTCTTGTGCACATATGTAAAATACACACACATGCACTAACATATACATACACACACACACACATATATATATATATATAGACACACACACACTTAATAAAGAAAATATCTAAGATATTTCCATTTTCTTCATCCTTAAGTCTAATAAAGCAACCATCTCTTCACTCACATCACCTTACAAGCACAAGGAGGTGCATATGGAGGGGGTGGGGGTGTGATGCATGCATGATAGGAGAGGGGGAGGTCATGGCCGAGCTCATGGATGATGTAGGGGGTAAGGATATTTTGCTAAGTTGCTTAAGGGTTAAGGCCCCTCTTCCTATAAATATACACCCACCCCTTCACATTTCTATCATTCAAAACTCAAGCGTCTTCTTCTTTAGCTCTTCTTTAATGGATTCTTCCTTAGAAAAATTATGAAGAAATAATGGAAAAATGAAAATAAATTATATCCACATAAACATAAAGTAGATCCACCTCCAAAACCAAGTCAAAACACTCCCTACCGCCTCCGCAACCAACGGCCACCCCTCTTCCAAGCACCAAGGCCTAGCTTCATCACTCAAAGAAGCATGGCCGAACCTACATGGAGTTAAGGTGGAGATTCAGAAGCTCTGAAGTGAAGAAAAGAGAAGGAAGTACTGCCGGAATGCTGCCGGTTTGATTTTAGGAAGCTTTGGAAAAGTTTGGGATGGAGAAGGAAGTGATGGTGTGAAATGTGGTGATATGTGCTTGAATGTTGGTAGGAAGAGGATAGAGTTTGGTTTGGTAAAAGTGAGTTAATCTCACTTTGAATCACTTGATAATCACTTATTAATATTTCTTATTAATCGCTTAAATATTGCTTGATATTAGTGATAATAATAGATATTAACTACTTAAAGTTATACCCTTGATCATATGCTAAAATGATTGCTTATATGGTTGTTTAATATGTTTGGATGATTGGTTGATTATATGTTTGCTTGATGTGGAAATAATTCACGTTAAATATACATCTAATTTACTCTAAGGAAATCACGTTACTGTATGAATTATAAAATGTTACGGAATAGTTAAACCTCTTTAAACATGAATAAAATGGTTTATAAATGTTTTGTAAAAATTAAAAATCATTTAGGTAAAGTTTGGAAAAGATTTGAAAATGGAGTCAAAATAGATGTGTCGCGTAATGGTAGTTTGTTTTTTCACGCATAAAAGTTAAATCAAGGTGTAAAGTGGAATATAACTCGAAAAGATTTGAAATAAGAATTTTTTTGAACTCTTATAACTATGGGTTTCAAATAAAGAAGAAAATCAAGATTTCATTAAGTAAAATTTTAGATGTGTCCAAACCAAGTTTTCAAAAACGTCGCGCTTTGGTAATTCGAAAACCAAAATGGAAAAATCTTAGTTAAGTATTCAAAAACTTAATTATTATTTCCCAATCTTTTTAGTATCTTTCCAAATGAATAATTAAGCGTTTTGAAGATGATTTGGACGTTTTATAATTATTTTAAAGGAGTTTTAAAGAAATGGTTAAAGGAAAATTGTTTTAAACAATATTTGGAATTGTGTTAAGTAAATAAAAATCATCTCTAAAAGATCATATAAGAGTTGATCAAATAACTTGACCTCCTTATGGGTGACAGAGAGATAGTCTCTAGACCCGAGCTTGGACGACCAGTGTCTTGGTTCCGCTCTAGTTATTCGGACTGGCCCAACGGAGGGTATAGTAATGTACTCAGACCACATTTTCATAAGTTAAAAGGAGATTTGGAGCTTTCAAAAAGTTGAACAAGATTTAAAATAGAATTTTGGTTGTTAAATAAAATATTCTAGTTAAACTCTGTATTAAATTCTGAGGAGGGAACTCGTATTATCCGTATGAATTTAGAATGTGATTTCATCATTATTCAACGAATAGTACTGGTTGAATACGAAAATTAGTATTGGGTATAATCGGTCTAAAATTTATGGATCCTTTTTATTTAATACTAACTTGTTTGGATTTACAGTAAACGATGTCTTAAATAACATTGTTTTTGACCCATTAAAGATATGTTTTGGAAATGTAAAACCTTCGTTAAGATTTGAATTATACTTTTGTTAAGTAATTAAATATGAAATGTTTTGGTATTTCTAAATTTAAAAATGGGTTTTAATTAACCAAAGGATTTGGTAAAAGTGGTTTAATTATCCCGTATATACTAAAACAGAATATGATTTAAAGATGTATATCTCTAAAGAGATATTTTACTTGGATAAAAATATTGGTTAATTGAATAATAATCACCCATATACTTGACATCTTTTATCGATGATTGGTTCGGATAAACCGGGGTCGGATTTGTGTAATTCCTATCCGAAAATCACTTCGAACCAATATACGTTCGAAAGTGAAAATATGTTGAAGACAATGATTTTGAAGATGGAGATCTTCATAATGTAGGGCTGCTTACCATGAACCTCTGGGATAATTCCCTTATCATATATATGGTGGTAGTGGTTCCTTCAATTTCAAATCTTTGATGCAAGAACTACTCACTGCTGATCCTAGGGGTGATTCCCAAACAGGATGTAGTAGGAGAAGTTCCTTCGGTTTGTCTTGTTCCTGGACAACTTGTATGGACGAATGTCTAACATTGCATTTCTAAGACCATGTACATTAATCTCTACAAACGTACATCTGTTGGTGGTATAGGAGACAACCCCTCTTATACTTAACACCCTTCTCTGAGATAAACGAGCTCAGAGGTTGTATTTTTATGGAAATCAATAATGTGTTATTAGAAATAGCAATGTGGCATTTAAAGCAAGATTTGTACTGTGAAAGGTAAAATGTTACCTTAAGCCTCACACATCGGTAATGGAAAAATCAGGGTACATGCAGCAGGGCTAAGTGAGATGCACCCATTAGGATATCTTCGTCACCTTTTTAGATTACTCTCTATATATCGGGTTTGTTGTGTATGCTATGAGACGTCTCAGATAGGTTGGGAACAACCGGGGTGATGTCATATTCAGTACTATTTATGGTAGAGGTAGGTCGGTTCTATGTTGGTAGAGGTTGGAGCCTCAGGTGCATCCCTTTAGAGATGTACTATCGGAAGGTAGTCCCTTACCTTATCATTGTATGGAATACATTCTCCAATATGAGCCTTTACGGTTTTAGTTGTAAACCGGTTATGCTGGAATTTAATAAATGTAACAATTTAATAAACCGGTTGGTGAATATGGATTTAAGGTCTTCTTTGCTATCATCTCGATGATAAACCCCCACTATTGTCGTTTCTTTCTTTCAAAATGATTGAGATAAAATATTATTTTGGTCTCCTGCTTTAAATACATTTCCAGGAATTTTTAACCTAGGGATATATCGATGGAGGAAATTTTGGAAAGGAAAATGGTCATAAAGTAGATTATGAAGGATTAAGAATAGGCAACCTTGAATATCAATATGCAAATAGTTAGATAAACGTTGATAATTGAATATTTCGAAAAAGGAACACCACTGTGAGTTAGAAATGAATCAAAGAAGTTGAGATGCTAAGTGCCTCCATATACCATAACCAATGGAACACTATATGAGAAGGTTTGTTCAAGCTCGTACCCAAAATAAGTAACCGCCTAAAGAGTGGTGGTCAAATCAAGCTTTTTAGTCCCGATTCCACGCCTGGCCAAAGCAACCGCCCAAAGTGTGGTAATCCAATTAAACTTTTGATCCCGCCTCCACGCTCGGCCAAACACACCATTCAATGAGTGATGGACAAAAAAGATACTGACTCAATAAATGGTCAAATCAAGAATAAACGTCTCGGCGAAAGACTGTCCGTTCAGGAAATTAACTAGAGCGATATTTGTTAACAAAATAAAATTTGTCAAAATAGAGAAAAGTGAGATAAGAGTAAAGTCGGCATCTAAGGAAAGGAGTAGCGCTTAAGATAAAAGTTTACTTAAGCTAAAACATGAGTGAACTTCTTATGGTGGGTAAGTGCTACACTCCAAAATTTTAAAAAGTAAAAACTTCAAGGCATGAAGCTATTAAGAGGGAAAAATGGATTATCGCTTGATAAAATAAAGTTGTTGATGGAAGCTATCGTATTGAAGCTATCGCAAGTTGAAGCCATAAGGCTATCAAATGTTAAAGTAGCAAAGGTTTAAGTTGTCGTGATTTAAATCCATCGCAAGTTGAAGCCTTCGCGGGATGAAGTGGCAAAGCTATCGCAAGTTGAACCTATCGTTGAAATAGAAGCTACCGCATGTTGAGAATATAGAAGCCACCACATGTTGAGAATATAGAAGCCATCAAAAGTTGACGATACAAAGCTATCACATGTCAAGATGCAAAGCTATTGTAGATCAAGATGCAAGGCTATCAAAAGACAAGGAATGAAGGTACCAAAAGGCAAGATCATGAGCCATCAAAGGTCAAGAAGCTATCGTAAGCAAAGAACTATCATCGATACAAGAGAGTTATAAAAAAATATAGGAAGAAAGGCTAGTAAATTTCGAAATGTAAGCGTTAAGAGCGTGTCTATGGTTTCTCATCAAACCTATCAATTCAAGAATTTGTAAGAAAAGAAGATATGGGCGATATTCAACACAAAAGAATAAAGATAAATCAATTATATGAAAAGCTGGTGCATTAATATGAAAAATGATTTGTGTTTAGCTAGTAATAAAGCCTCAAAACACTTCTATACAGTCATGTCACCTCTGTTAATGTCACGGCCAAGATAATGATCCGTGTGAACTACTCAAACCCCGAGAGTTTGACATATGGCACCATCAAGACCGTCCATCTTGTCAAGTCATCGATCTACGTTAACTTCAATCAACCAATACGAGCAAGCCACACTCCTCTCCAACCACTATAAATAGGGACATACTCCCACATAAGAAGCGGCTTCTCTCCTCTTTCTTCTTGTTAGTACAAATCATTTTTTTGGACTTAACATTTCTAAACTCACTTGAGAGCTTGAACTTTATTTTAAGGGCTGACAAAGAAGAAGATAAACTATTGGACATAAGGACTTGTAGAAATTGAAAATTGCAAATAGACCATATTTTTGGCATTTTGAACTATGAAGAAGAAGATGACTTGTATTTTTGACATACTGACTAATGGATGAAGAATATTACATATGTACTCGAATTTAATATCATTTGCATATGAATAAAGTATGACATGGATTTTGGACAATTTTTATTTGACTATAAGCATATTTGGAATTTTTATTAAATGATATGTTTTCTTTAAAATATTTTGTTGTTAGACCAAAAATTGATTTAACATGACTATTAAGTTATAAATAATATGGTTATTATGGTAATGGTGAGTATCACTAATATGAAAAAACCGTTACCATACCGATACAATTACTGAGCAAAAATGATTATCAGTGCTTATCATTATCGTTTGTAAAATGATCGTTGATACACTCATAAACCGATAAACCATTGATTGGTATCGATAACCAATACATAGAAACATAAAAAAATTATTGCACCAAGGATTCGATGACGATTAAAAGAGTAAATATTTTGTTATTATTTCTAACTTTTTTGCTGCTTATATCAATATTTTAATTTGTTTTAGTTGACCCGGAAAACTTTCATTATTCATAAAAGTTTATTCACAATGATATGAAATGATAAGTTTGTTAATTAAGATTTTAAATCTAGAAAAATGGAAGATAAATGTCCTGATACTTCAAACGCTTTCTTAAAATCTCATATTCTAAAAAGTTCCAATGGCTAGGATTATCAAAATAGCGAGAGAGAAAAAAATCAAATTTGATATAATTGATAAAATTAACGATGCAATTGATTTTAGATTTCGAAAAACTGAAGAAGAAAAATGTCATGATGCTCCAAAACATTTTCTTAAAATCTCACATCTTCAAAAGTTCCAATGGCTAAAATTATAAAAATAGCGAAAAACCGAAGTTAATAAAATTAATAAAGTTACTGATGTAACTGATTATAAGATTTCTTCAACACTACAAGTACAGCTAAGAAAGGTATTTTAACCGTTACCATTCGGATAATATTGGTATAAATAACAGATAATATTGGTATAACGATGTAGTTTAATATTGGTTAATCAAATTTTCCTTTTAATACAAACAGTTCCATGTCTCCTATCGATATACTGAACCGTTTTTTTTTAAATAAAAAAACACCAAGTGAGGTTTTCATTTGCTACATTAATACACAAGATTCCACAACAGAAACAGTTCTATGTACTAACATATGAATATCGCCGACATTGTCATAAATAAATTAGAGAACATTTTGATAGAGACATAAAATCCCATAAACATAGTACATCATTTTGTTTAAAAGATATGAACACAAAGAATGGGGGGACTCATGTTCAACCACCATAACAATTATGCCGACCGCAATAAACGTTTCCATTACAAATCAAATCTTACATTCCATTTGCCGTTTGCATCAACATTGAATGTCCAGTTGTTTTCCCTTACTTGAAGGTACGGTAGCTGCAATTACAAATCAATCAATTGTTCATAAATATAGTTAGTTCCAAACAAAGCAATTACCCAATATGATCAACTATTTATAGGTAACTGTTCTTTATAGATTTATGCGAAAACATAGTTCGAATAACACCGCTGACTGATATAAACCTATACAATATTAAATCCTACTTAATACGTTATCCTCATCCCATGTATATAAGTTTATTCTATATAATACTCTATTATATCTTTAAAACATACTTAAAACTAAAAGTTATTTTATGGTATACTTCAGTGGAAACTTACTGTCGAGAGGAGGGAGGGAGAGAGTCACACATTTAGGTAGAATAAAGTTGCTTTCACACTTGACGAACTGGATATTATCACACATTGAGCTAGTAAAAAGTTATTTGGACACTTGATGAACTATAGAATATCGATTGATTCCAGAATTAATCACGTTATACCTTAATTCTTGGATATACTCTGAGGAACGTGATTTTAATGTACTTTATGCATGCAAAACTAAGTAATGATTATTAAAAGAGGGTTGAGATAAATCAGTTTCATGAACTCATGGTCGATGTAGTAACGTTGTAATTTTACAATCAACTAAATAGTTCATATATTTAAACTTTAATCAGGGTATCTAATGAATTAGTTTTCATAAAGTTAACTTAATAATATTGTCTTACTACATTAGAAAATGTAAATTTTTATACACACGTGGTTAGCTTTACAACCAGTTTTAATATTGTCTTACTACATTAGAAAATGTAAATTAGTATTTACTCGTTCATATTAAGCTTAACAGCCATTTGTATATTTGTTTCCACTTTCCACTGCCATTCGTTCTAAAGGCTGGTGTAAGAATCAACAAAACCATTTAAAATCTCTTTCCAAAAGGTGCTAGACTGATTGCATATATATTTATTTTGCTAGGACTTATCTGTTATGAATGAACTGTAACTGATGGCATGTTGTAATTAATTTTAGATCCAAGGTTTAAAAAATAGAGTTATACAAATATGAAAACTGGCCCTGAACTGAATCCGTCCCTGTACAGGATTCCGTAGATGAGACTATATTAGGCTGGGATTTACTGTAAAAACTAAAAAAAAATAAAAGAATAAAATGATGGTCGTGAGGAACAAGTAATTGATAGAAGTAAAATATACTGAGATGGATCTTACAAAAGCTAAAAATGTATAGTCTAACTAATCCTTCAGGAGAGGAGCTATCATGTTTCAAATTCAAATAATATATCAGCATGAGACTTCCATGATGCATCGTATATTTAGCGCTAAATAAGTCATTCTATACTCTTAAGAAGAATCAGTACTTACAATTATGTTGACATCATTGTTTGGGGTGTTAACTGAACTTCATTGTTTTGATTGGTGAAGAAGTAATAACAAAAATTAATGGAACCTAAATGCTCTTCCAGTCAAACCATGGCATTAATTTGACACCACAAATAATGATGTAACAAATTTGGACTTCAATACTTGCTTTCATTGTTGACAAAAATCTTAAAATCTTACAATTTAAATCTCGTTTCAAACCGAATCTCTTCCTTTACGATTCGCTTTACATTTCGATTCAAACTCGGTTAAAAACACAGTTGAAAACAGTCGTTCAACCCATATTGATATAGTCAATATACTTATTTGAATCTACTATTCAATACTAATGTTTTCTAAATAAAAATGGAACAAGAGAGAAAATTGAGTTTAGGTTTAGATGTTGATGTTCAAAAGTCAAGGTCAATTTCATGTTTAAACCAAGGTTTAAAATTCCGTCTTTTGTTTCCGTTTCGGACATCGAGAAATTTTAAATTTTCGGTTCCGTTCAAAAATTCCGTTTTAGTTACGTTTTGTAAATTCCTGTATTTTTTTTTCGTAAATATGTAAATTAATATAATGTATTCATATAAGTAGATTGAACTTTATACAAGAAAAGCTTGATCTGAATTTTATAGAAATTATTTTATGATATTCACTGCTACATAGCATAGTTTAGTTTGCTATAACATATACTAATTTAAAATTTCAGTCCAAAGTTTTCTATCAACTTAATAATTATTCATGCTCAGCCCAGCCAAAGTGAAAATATACCAAATCCAACTTGTTGCTTGCTGCTTCGTAAAACAAAGAAACCCTAAATGAATTTGCCGCCTACCCCTTTCTACTTGTCGCTTCTCTCTTTCTCGCTTCTGCCTTCTATCCTTCCTACATGATGTCGCCTTCTTTCTCTTGCTCTCTCATCTCACAAGTATGCTTTCTCTCTCTTTTTTCTCTTGTATTGCCCGGAACCGAATTTCAAGGCAAATTCCGGCCCGATCATTGCCAGAACCGGGCCGGACCCGGCATTGCCGGCCGGAATCTTGAACCATGGTTTAAACCTTAAAATATGAATTTTTTGAATCTACGATTCACAATTTAAATCTCGTTTAAATTTAAAGTTTATGATTTGAATCTCGTTTCGAAAACCTTGGATTCATACAAGATAAACACTTTCAAAGTATACTGTTCATGCTTGGATGTGTTGAAAGCAGGCAACAGAAAAAATGAAAGTTGAAGATTAGATGATACCTTTTCAGATACTTCGTACCCAACTTTGATTCTAACATCCTGGTCCTTTTGGAAATCAAGGATGCTCCAAACCAACTCTAGTGCTCCTTTTGGTTTTCTCTGCATAAAGGGTGCAAAGTCGGTTCAGTCAAATCAATTATAAGGAATAGTGATAACATAGCTAACTGTAACTTCCTCTGCATGAAGACCTACACTCTACCCTACACAGTGGCTTTGATGTCACTAGTTGTCACGTTACTTAAAATTTCATTTAGAATATTCTTCCTGTTAAAGTTTTAACCCGTTTAACATTTTTAGTGACAAGGTTCTTTTAACTAACTACCATGATGGGGTGAGTTTTGAGACATAACTATACATTACAATCTACTTATGAAAGCAACGACTAACAATATGCAAATATTTCGAGAAGCCTGAACTAACGGGACAATAAAATTTATACATACTTATCTCTTAAGGTTGAAAATTATAAGAAAAACATGCATCCTTTTAAGCTAATAATAAAGTCATCAATTAAGTTTATGTTATGCTGAAGTTAGACAATCAAACCACTTCCAAATTGATATTAGCAACCACTTTTTTAGCGTGCAAAAGACAGCCGCATATTCATGAACCAGGTACCAAAATCCAGCATATCACACTCCTCGTCTCATCATCTATTATTTATTAGTTTGTTATTTTATAATATATCTACTAATAATATCCAAAAAAGGGTAGAATATAACTAATATAACAAAAACCTATTGGTTTTTCATATTTTTTCCAATCATCATCATATTAATAACGAAAATGCCCTTTAGCATCCGTTTCACCAACTCTAGAAGAAATGCAACAAAATCATCCACCTTATTTAATTTCATTCAAACAATGAAAGATGCTAATCAATACATAAATAAAATATAATGTATTATGTGCGTGTGTGTAGTTCGAAAGGGCGTTATATATTATATGTACAATACAAAGGGAAAGGTGTGAATTTTTTCCATGACATTTTATTTTCAAAATTATTTATAAGTTGAGACTTCAGACACATCTTAATAACGGGTCGATCAGTTGACAGTTAAACATCACACTTTATACATCAATTAAATAAACAAATAAATATACCTGTACAGTTTAAGTAAAACACGAACTTGACTTCAAGGGAACAGAAAAGAACACACCGATACATTTGTATTAACAAAATGAGATAAAAATCAAATCTGAGTTAACAAAATGTTACATTTTGATACATTTGTATACAACATAAAACAACATAAATTGAAAACAATTATCCAATTTATTAAAATCATCTTGGAATTGTTCTATAAACGAAGCCAACACTTAGCTGAAGATTAAAATGTCTAAGTTAGAACCATAATTTAGGTGGTTATTAATTAAATATTAGATAGAAATAAGTTCTTAAATAGATGACAGCATACTTCAATTAAACTGGGATGCATCCTTTATGCGATGATAACAATTTTGATTACAAGGACACTTGATTCTTTTTGTTGAATGTGTAATCCAGAATTTTATTAGTTGAATTCTAGATAGATGACAACATATATCAAGTTAAATTGAGATACATTCCTTAAGCGATGAGAACAATTTCAGTTACAAGCCACTTAATTCTTTTTGTTGAATATGTGTAATCAGACTCTTATTAACTGAATTATAGACATTTATATTTATTAATCTTTAATGGAGTAGAAGTTGTGTAGCATCATCTACTTTCTGTCTAGTCTCAGTTTGATCCTTCTGAACTCTTAGAATGTTTGTGGCACTTATGGCTACACTTTATTTCAAACAGCAAAAACAACACATCTTCCACCAAAAGTTTCTCATCTCCATGAAAATTCTCATATACGTAAATATCCCATGTACCTTCTTAGGGATTCTAAGTGTTAATCATACAAACATCATAAAATAAGTTTTTCATGCATTCGTCAACGAACGATTTACTTATCAATAGATAGATTTCAATTTATAATCTACAATACTCGAAATCATAGTTATTAATGGCGCACGGCACAAAAAGGCACAAAGCCTTTCCGGAACCTTGATGCACTGCGCACGCCTTTTTAATTTATTGTGCACATTTAGACTTTTTTTTAATAAATTTAATATATATACAATAATAAATTTATAAAGTTCGATATTTTTGCTTAACATATGCAACGAAGATTTTTTTTATAGACATTTTGAAAAAAAAATCAAATATAATATTATAAACATAGAATTTCAAGCATAGTAATTTTTTAAAACCAAAATCCAATATAATAATACATACTACCGATAAACTAGAAATATGAATACGATTCAACAATTATATTTTTCAAATCAATATCTGCATCATCAAATGCATAAGCTTCGGCATTTTCCTCATCCATCTTATTTAGATTTGTTTCTTCTTCGTAAAGATGTAAAGAAGCTGAAGCGGATGCTGAAAAACCTCTCGATGTTAATGTTCTTCTACTCGGATATCTAGCTTCCTCCTCTCCTACAGCTCTAGCAACATCATCCCAAGTCAAGTCATCATAATCATCATCAAATACAAGTTCGTCTTCGGTATCGGATGCATCATCCATATTTCTCGTTAATCATTCATTACAATCGTCAATATCCTTCAAGGATATTGGATCAATAGTGTCACGGATATTGTATTGTACCTTCTTTTTAATGCTCCTTAATATGATGAATACTAATATTTATACAGTTTGGATTATAAAAAATGAAAACAAACCAAAAGAAATAAAAACAACAGTACAATGAAAAGGTGTGTCATTATGCGCCGTGCACCATTTTTGCGCCGTGCGCCATTTGCCGCGCCTTTTCATGTGCACTGCACCACAAGAAAGAAAGGCGCAACGCCGCGCCACGTCATATGCACCTTTCATAACTATGCTCGAATGGAGTGGATCACCAGTTTCCTTCCACATCCTTAAGGTTGCAATGGAGTCTAGACTAAAAATTGACATTTGAATCATGATATAGATATTAACAATGATTAGTATCAAATAACCATTAGAATTAAACAAAAATTATCTAGAATGCATTTTGTATATGTGTATAAGAAAGACTGTATGACCACAAATCCAGACACAATAAATATCCAGATTGAATTTTGTTGTTATTTTATTTGTGCTTAATGTTTATTCATTATTGGGGATCCCAAGGCTAAGAATCATTGTGTCAATGTTTGTGTCTCGATAATCGTCCCTAAACACAAAAAGAGAAAGACGCACACGTATACATACACATACATACACATACATACATACATACATATATATGTGTGTGTGTATTGCTGAAGTATTCAACTACATAAATATTTCCAATATAGTCACTATGTAACATGCCCGACAAAAGTCAAGTAATTGACGTATTCCTCAAACTATAAACATGTTGAACAAAAATAAAGTACTATTCAAACGTCATATATAATCAAAGTTGTAAATTCGTTATGCGTTGAGTTTGAACTAGCAATCAATCATCTAGAGGTGGATTAATCGAAGATTGGTCGAAGGTCGACAATTTTAACAAACTTGTATATCTTTAGTAAAAATTTAGTATTAGTATTAACTGACCAAAACTGAGAGGGGTTCGGATGTGCTTGGAAGCAACGAAGGAAAGAAGATCATCTGCAACTAGCATGTAGACACCTACGCTGCTAAGCAACACCTAGATAGTTGTTTAGATGCTTGGATGAGGTGGTAAGACTCGTGTAGCACCTAACAGTTAAGCAGTAAACCTTGCCTAGCACCTTGGCAAGTCCAAGGTAGATGCCTAAAATTGTTTTTTCAATGCATATGATACATATCTAAAAAAACAAATATAAAAGAATCGATAGTAAATATCTATAAAAAAAAGTCACTCGTTAGCTTCATGAATCTCTTAGGCCTTAAGAATTGAACACGATGGAGCAATTATAGTCGATATTGAGTTATCTTACAACGGCATTCAATGCCACAATGACACAACATAGCGAAAATTCATAAGAAATTGGTTGATAATTAATTACATGTAATCAAAGATTGAAAAGTATTACCCACAATAATTATTTACAATCATCTCATTTGATGTGGTTATTAATTATACGAATGTATAAAGAATTGGTATAGCTCCTAAAGGTTTGATTCAAGTTTATAAGTGCTCCATAGCTCTGACATTCTCATGATTCACTATTTGAAATAGAATTAAAATTTGATTTCTAAATGTGTTAGTTATACTTCATAAATATGCAAGAGAAATAAAAATGCTAAGATGGATGATTGGAGACACTAGAAAATATAGACAAATGAAAGAGCGAGACATGAACTAGAAGAAATGTGCATAAATGAGAAAATTGAGAAGAAAAAAGTAGACTATAATATGAAAGCATATAACATGGGTAATGCAATGCACTAGAAAGAAAATGAGACAATTTCTCCTTAGAAGACAAACAACAAAATAGGTCCCGAATTAACATAGGAATAAAATACTAAAAATGATCGAAAAACCTAAAGCTAATTAATAAATATGAATGAACGCGAAAATTTATGGAGAAAGAATTTATATGGCCAACTTCGATCACCTTAATTTAAGGTAAGGAGGATGTTGATCAAACTTCATTGATGAAAATTGAAGTAACAACATTTATAAGAAATCATTGTTCATATGTTCTTTATTACATCTTACATCCTATTTAAATGAATAAATCAAATTAATTTAACACAATTCTTATTTTGTTCTCCATATCTCATTATATCAATATGTACATCATTGGATTTTCATCACCAATTGTGCAAGCGATAAAAAGAGAAACTACAAATTTTAAGATATGTCTACTTCACAAATAAGAAAAAAGATTTTTGCTATAATTTAAGTTGTATGTACTTGTTGATTCAACTTTGTGAATTTTGGTTGTGCACTATTATGACTGTAATTAATTATATTACATTTAGTTATATGTGTTCCACTAATTTGTAAATAGAAAATTTTGCACTACTCAAATCAAATTTTTTTTAAAAAAAAAGCTTAAATTAGACATTAAAATACGTCTTAGAATACTACAACGTTTATATGACTAAGCATAGGTGACATTCAATAATTCTGAAAAGTAGCATCGATTCAATGGAACTTGTCATAGTGAGAAGAGATATTCCATGTCTTATTAAGATGTTTAAGAATTCAGTAGGATGAAAATATAACACACGTTTTCCACTAAGGAAAAAACAATTACAACCTATTTTGAACTTGGAAGACCTACAAGAATACAATATTCCATAAACATGTACTGTGTTGGTGGTATTAATATAAACTAATTGTTGAACATTTGATCAACTGTAATAAATGATAAAAATATTGTTTTAAGACTATGGTCTTTGAATCTACAAAAATTCCTAACCTGTGTAAATTCTTTGTCTGTATCACATCTTCCTTTGATATTAAGACCACTGAAACCATTTGAAGTTAGTGGAATCCCTTTCTTTCCTTTGATAAAGTAACCATGTTTATAACGCCTGTCGCACTGAAGCCCTACCCCAATGCTAGCAGACAGCTAAAATAAAACCGTACATCAGAACATTTAAGGAGAATTTCTACACAGAGAAAAAAAGTGTCTCAGAGTGCTAGCTGCACATAAACTACTGAGAATTTACACTGAATCGCTCATTCAAAAACAAACTTCAAAAGGGAGGAATGTGCAATCCAGAATAAACCACAAGATTCCTGTGCAGTCAGTCACATTCAATTCCAAAAGCACATCTACCTCGGGATGGAATCGTCGAATGAGAAGAGAAAGGTAGTTTGGTGCACCAGTCTTAGTATCTAATTCTCCATGAGCCTAGTATAACATAATGATTAGAGGAATAAAAAATAAGAACGTAGCTATTGATTACAACAATAAGCAAAGGTAAAACCAAAACTAATGGAATTTACTCATGCTGTGAAAAGAAACTGCAGTGACATACCTAAATATAGTTCAACCTATACAGTTTCAAATAACTACGACAATAAACATTTAATTATTGTGGGTATTCAGTATTCTAGATGAGTATTCATCATTGTTAGCAGCCGTCTTCAAATAAAATTTCTAAAAATAGATGAACTGAAGAAACCTGAATTAAGGTTTTGGAATCGAGGGAGATTTTTTGTTTAGCATGAATTCTTAGGGATTTGGAATCTGAACTATATCTCAAAGAAGAATCCATTTCTATCAATTCTTCTTCTGGGAGAATTGAAGAAATAGAAGAAACCCTAGCCAGCTCCCACAGTTCAATTTAGGCATAGGCTGAGAGATTTATCCCCTTAATTTATTTGGATAAAGTAAGGAAATATTTTACAAATAAGAATATTTTTACAACTAAGCCCAACAAGAAAATAACAAATGGTTGATCTATTGACACCCGTATTTGTTTTTCCCATGTGTAGATTAAAGAAACAACTCCCCCTATTATTAACCATCCCGTTTATTTCAAAACTACCCCTCATTCTTCATACTTTACTTTCTTATTACTGTTTCATTTTCTAATGCTTCTTCTTTTCTTAAAAAAACAAAAGTTTTACCAAACTCTAGCAAGGGAAAGAGGCAAACGAGTGAAGAGGAGATCCCCGCAGCAGCACGGTAAATCTCTAGCATCTTCGTCAATTAGTAATTAGGATTTGATTTTCATTCTTTTTTTAAAGTTGTTCGATCAAAACCATAATAGCAGCAATCGTGCAAATGTGAAGAAAGAGAAGAAGGGGCGAAGTTGAACGAAGTCTGCAGAGTTTGTCGTTGGATCACCATTTTCCTTCTTCATGAAATTTTCGATCTCCTTCAAAATTTCAACTAGCAAAAGATGGTAGATGGAACAAATATCTAATTATTTAACAAAGGATGAAAATGGAATTAAAAATCTAATATTATAAACGGGATGGGAAAAGCAATTATAGGGGTGCTAATAAATGCACCCAAAAACAAAAGGCTTGTTAATAGAATATATACTAAACTAATTCCAAAAATGAGTCTGGTTTTCTTCAAAACAAAATTTGTACATGTTCGCTTTGAACAATAAGTTTATATTGGACATATTATTGCAATAAGTTTCCTTTTGCGCAGCTTCTTAGTAAGATTTGTCCTTGTAAATAACCATGGCTAATATATTTGAAACTCTTTTATTTGGGGAACTATCCATTAAAAAATATACATTTTACCTAGTTTGTTCCAGAACCGAATTTCGTTCATTTTCAATGACAGACGATAATTCATTGTTGAGCTATTGACATTTTTTGATTGACGAAGAAATACTGATTAAAAGAAAAAACAATTGATATTATAACATCGAATGGGTAAAATATACTAAGAAAATTGATTGGGTAAATGTAATATAAACTATGTGTAAATAGCATTACTCTTTATTAAGAATCGAGTATATGTTATTTTTAACCAATTCTCTATTTCTGCCACTTCATTGCATATATTACCGCAAGTTTTTTTGTTACCCGCAATCTCTCCTCAATCCTAAACATTGTTCGACTTTCTCACCTCAACCCTAGCGAACTTCTGTTTGTATCCCTAACTTTAACACAATCATTGCAGCCTACAACACCACCTCCGGCTTCATCTCCTAACCATACTCGGTCCTAGTCAATCTCGATTAAAGTAATGGATCTAAATAAGTTGTCTGCGTTAAAGGGAGGTGGAAGCAAATGCAGTCGTCTCAATTTCCAATAACAACAACAAAGATTAATGAATTTTCATTTTTTTTCCTTCGACCCAAGAGGATTAATCGGTAGTACTTCGGTGTTTTAACTTCACTATTTTTGACAATCTAATGTTATTTACAATTTTTTTCCCTTTAATTTAGGTCATTGGAAAGTATGTATGTTGTAACCTGAGTTTTTTTGTAGGAAGAATATTATTTAATAAAAGTTGAAAAAATAAATCCAACTAGGTTAAATTTGTCAGGCAACAGGTAATGTATTAATGAGAATATTGGAAAAATTAGTTCCTTTACACTTATAATTATCTGACAATGTATAATTTTTAGAGTAATTAGGACTTAGTGATGTACTGCCGAGTAGTTGAGGAAATTCAAGGTCTTATAACATGTTCTGAGTAAAACGAGTGATCCTCTCGAATAGAAGAGCACTCACATAATTTTATTCTACACCTAAAAGAGTTGTTGTCAACAAGTTTGGTAGATAGCAAAAAACCCCTTACAAAGTAAGAGAAAAAACCTTCCCATCCTACAGTCTAACATACTAAAGAAGGTAGTAGTGTCGAGAGTAGATCTGCCCTAAGTGCTATCAAGGAAAGTTCAAGATGGCTGGGTCGGAGTGATATGTGTTGCGCGACCGTAGTGATCTTTTAAATCAAAAACCTTGGTCAGTGGCAGAAGGCCACCAATCACAGAAGGCGATCATAATGTAATCAGTCTAATCCATCACAACTTATTAAACATATAATATCTCTATGAAAGATGTGAGTCTAGCTCATATGTATGTATGTACGTATGTACGTGTGTGTGTGAAAGAGTAAAGGTAGAAAAATAGTGAATTGGTGGAAAAATAGAGAATAGATTTAGTATTCAAGCAAGTAAGAAGTGAACGCACCATTACAAGGTTCAACTAGTTCAATACTTATGGCCATATTATGTCTCTCATTATTGCAAATAATTTTTACCCTTAAAGATTCGATGCGACTTTTTACTTTTTTAAGAAATTCATTAAGAAAATCACGTTTGGCTAGTTTATAACCAGAGTTTTCAATCCAACTATAATAGCACAACACAATGGCATGAGTCAGGTTATTAGAATTTGTGCTAACGTTGTTAAACATCCTTTGGTTTCTTCAAAACTAAAGACACCAACTAGTAATTAAAAAGAAAGTATCTAGTAAAATTATATTACGCTTGGCATATTGAAGTCTAAGAATGTTCCATTAGTAGTTACACTTAGAATCCATGTTAATTATGTTAAAATCAAAAATCATAAGAACGTTTACAGGGGTGGAATTTGTTAGTGGACAATTATAATATAAGTGTGTTATGTTCTCTAAGTTTGAATTACCAAAAACACGGTTTTTATCTAGAAGCAGATTCTTTTCCTTTAAGAATTCAATTGTCTTTAACTTGTTATGCATGATTAGCAACATGTATAACTTTGTTTTAGAGGAACATTAACTTTCCAGATTGTCTTAGAGAAATTTAAGAGCTTGTAAACTAAGTTCGATGAATATATTTTATTATTTTTCCAACACCAAATTTTAGAATTGCTCTCATTATCTAAGTTGTAGAGTTCAAGCTTGGTACAAAGTGCTACAAATTAAGTCAAGGTGATACCTTCAAGTGCACGGTTGAAGTTAAAGTTCCATGAAAATACATTATAAGGTGTAGAAACTTCATAAGTTAGAGCATTTTTTTTATAAAGAGTGGTCCTCAAATTAAGGAGAGCACTCGTTATTGTTGTTATTGTTGCTATCATGTTAAAAAGAAAAGCCAAAAACCATCAAGTCTGATGGGTGACTATACACAATAAAGGTAAATAGCAATGAGATAAATGATCATCACATAGATGATCGCCTAGGTATATAAATAAAAGAGGTAACTATACAGCCAATTAAATGCAAAAGGCGTGCATCGTATAAGGATGGACAATAGAGGTAAAATATATGGGTAAAGATAAGAGGAAGCATAGGCTGGAAGGTGCACCGACGACTATGAGATAGTGCTGGGACGACCAAATTAAATATCATGTTGATGGTGCGGGCTACTGAAGAAGCAAATAAGCTAGCATATCAAGAAGTGCAGGACAAAAATCCTCCTAAGTGAACATGGAATAAGGCAATTCTCCCTTAGTCTCTGAGCCGGTCTTCAAGTAGGAGAGGAGGAAGAACGTCTTGAGATGGAATGTCGTATGTGATCTAATCAATAGATTGACTCTAATCGGCATGTCTTATAGTGGCCCATGTTCAGAGGGAGATATACAGGCAATAAAATAGAAAATAGCAGAAGGATTTCTATACGACTTGTTGAACAGTCGTTGATTTCTTTCATTCCGAAGACCCCAACATGTTATTGATGTGCACGTAAATGTGCATATTTTTACCACCATATTTAATCTAATTTAATTAAATAAATGATCATATTGGGTATTTGAATATGT
The DNA here is from genome assembly GCA_030737815.1 of Allium fistulosum. Lineage (NCBI taxonomy): Eukaryota > Viridiplantae > Streptophyta > Magnoliopsida > Asparagales > Amaryllidaceae > Allium > Allium fistulosum. The sequence goes on along the minus strand of CM060901.1, from coordinate 111,890,056 downwards.
TTAAACCAAAATTCAAATTATTTTCAAATCGTCACCTATTCATCTTCATATAGGGGCAAAATGGTCATTTTTGTGCATATATTAATTTGAGAAAAATTACTTGGACATTTTTATGATTTTTTGTAGAAATTTGGATTCAAATGCAAGTGGTTTCATGAAGATATATGCATGCACAAAAGTGAAGAGAAACAAATGAAGATGGAAATAATTCATTTCATGTATCATAGAGGACCCCACCTACCCACCTACCTTGATGTAGAATTAGAAGCTAATGCACATGCTAATGGTCATTAAAGCTTCATGCACATTTAAATGAGGATTAACACATGCTAATGATTACTTGGCCACCACACTTCCTAAGAGGGTAGTTTGGGTAGTTCCCAAAAAAATAGATTAGGATTTCTTACATGTATAAATACCCCTTATGTTCATGTAATTAGTGTTGGAACTAGGCCAGCCCACAGAGGTAGTGGTGGATGTATTTTAATTTTTTTATCATGTTGGATCTTTATTGGGCCTATGAAGTCTAATTTGTTTTAAATAAAATCATGTATTTTGTTTAAATTTAAGTATTTTGTGATGTAAAGTTAATTGAATGATTTAATTTATATATATATATATACATGTATCATATATATATATATACATATGTGTGTGCATGTATAACATAATAATCCATGAAGGATATAACATGCCTGTATATAGATGTTGGGATTTACATCGCAATGGACACATTAGCTCATTTTGTATGTATTATATGTTATCTAAATATGTGCATAAATCTATAATGCAAAGTATATTTATATAAATACGTATACATATATTTAAAATATATCTAATAACTAAAAGCCTCAAAATTATATATATATATATATATATATATATAATTTAAAACATTTGTATAAATATATATACATAATTAAACATATAAAATCATACATACATATATATAATAATTAAAATTATATATATATAAGATTAAATAAAATGTGTATATATGAATAATTAATTACATTCAAATACTTAAAATATAAATATATATATTTTAAAATTATTTCCAGATCGAAATTAGCATAACAAACATAAAATAATAATTTTATAATTTTATCATCATTATATATACTAGTATAAATCGCATGTACGTGCATCTAATAGCTTTGATGGTCACAACATTTTTATTTTAAAAAGTTATGTTGGTGGTGTCGATTGCAAATTTATAGTGAAATTATGTTTAAGGGTGCTTGGGAAGGGGATGGTGGTGGAAGTTGTAAATCGACGGTAATATTCCGTTGGTGGATTGGGGCACTTTTGGAATTTCAAAAAAACACGGTTGAAATTCAATTCATCGAATTCTCATTATTAATAGTAGAGATATATAATAAATAGTTTTGATCATAATAAATTAAAATATTAGTAATAAATATTAAAAAATCAAATTTTAAAATTTACGAAAATTTGGGATCATAAAATACAGATTCAAAAAATTTTCCATGAGAAATAAAATATTATTTTTAATAAATAAAATAAATGTTCAACCGAAGTAATTTAATTATTAAAAATATTAAATATTAACAAAAAATTCTAAAAATATTTCTGTGGGTTACTGCATAGATGTAGTAATTTTTAAAAATATAAAATCGAATTTTCAATGCAATAACTGTTTTAGATATAATAAACAATTCAAATAATCAGTAAAAGATACTTTAAAATTATTTATATATATAAAAAATTATTTTCGAATTTGATAGTTCATATTATGTATAAATAGTTGTAAGGAAAAATTCTGAGCTATTTATACATTATAAATATACATATATGTAATTATATGTTTAAAATATACATTAGTCAATATTTAAATTAATATATAAATATACGTAAAATAATTAAAAATGACAAAATTTAAATTTTTACAGCAAAGTAGATTTGTTTATACATAAATTATAACACATAATAATATAACCATGCACATAACCAAACTAATTTGTGACAACTACATATACCTACGAAAATCTCACCTAACTAGATATACAACATTAATATATATACAGATTTAGGATTAATCAATATTAAATCATAAAATATGATATGATACTGTAACATATAAATAAAATACCAATTGATGATGCCTTTGAGTCCACTTGAATCAATGAATTCCCTTCTCTAGTTATGCTCGATCAGTCAGATTGCAAGTCTGGAATCGTCGATCTTTTCTATCAAATAGTGCTTTTACTTAACTTGAATTGATTTGAAATTCTTAGAACTGATATGGGGATTAATTTCAGCCAGAAAACTTGATAATTATGGCAGCCAAAAGTTGTCTTTGATTAAGGGTTCAAAGATCCATATATATAGTCTTGTACAAGAGAGATATTAGGACAATCTTATTACCTATTCTCTCTTAACCTTAGTCATCCATCTCTAGGTCTAATCCTAAGTTTTAGCCGCCTCCAATGACTTGTCAAAACCGAAATTTGCAGCCCTGATGATGAGCTTTAAACCCAATTAAGCCCAAGCCAAAATGCTAAGCAATTAAATCTAATTTAACTGCTTATCGATATTGTATACCGATTGGTGCATTTATAACTATTATAAATATATAATAATTTTTATTTCTCAAACCATATTCAAATTTTTCTAATTAATATTTCATAAATATTAATTAATTTAATTTATTTATAACAATTATAAACAAATTAAATCATTCAGTCTTAAGGGAATTCATCATTTCAGTTGTGTAACTCTTGGGTGTAAATTTGGTCAGCAATTAACACCGAACTATTCGAATGTTAACGTTCACACGTCACTTAGTAAGTGGTGTGACATTATGGCCAAATTTATCGCTTATTCATTTTCAGTAAAATCTTATTTAATTTAATAAGTGTTACCCGTTAGTGACATTTATATACACCAATTCGATTTATGGAATTTGGTAATGGTCAAAATTCCAATATTGTACATTTTCAACTCTATAGTCCAAACACAAAATCTTTGGTTCAATAATAACAATTATTATTAACCGTACTACTCTGGTCATAGATTTTGACTTTGAGTTGACTTGAGTTGACCATGATACTAACCTCATAAAACTAAAGTGACGAATCCTCTCTTGAACAGTGTCTTCCTTCCAATACTTCCACTCGACCCAACTATAATCACTTGATGGATGTCGTTCCATGATTTGACTATAATCAAAGCAGAGTTTTTCATATTGAAGGTTGATAGTATTCTCAAGTCGAAAGAATTGTGTAAATTAGTCACATCGATATTTTTTATTTGACCTTAGTTATATTAACCAATAGAAAACTACCGAGTGAGTCGTTCCATAGTTATCCAATAACTATCAATACGTAACCCCCTGATCCCGCCAGCAGTCATGAGTAATACACTGCCCAACATTTGGAGAGTGTTAAATACTCTAGTCTCAACAGATACATCGATATCTGGTCTCGATGCATCTTAACTAGGAACATTTAAAATGGTACATTTGTATCATTGTGATAAATTATTCACTGTTACAACACTTTGTAACTACTATCACAAAACATACCATTTATGGATTTTCTATTAAATATACTTTTAATTAAATTTATTAATTAATATAACCACATTATATCAAGTATATAATAGAAAAAAATATATTTATTTCGAATAAGATTGGTCAACGAGTTAGATATATGTAACAAATTACATAATTGCCCCTAGGACATACCTCCAACTCTATCAATCTTCCACTTGCACTTGGGGCCAATTATGGAATCTTATTCCAACTTCTCCAATCGGTTTTCTCAAAACCAATTAGGTTTGTTCCTTTGTGAACGGGTATGCTATTATGTTTTAATTATCTACTCCGTCAATCAACTTTCTTCGACGGTCATAAACTGTTTTATCATGTGGAACAATTCGGAGTATGTCTCTCGACTTCGAGTGAGCTCTAAGTTCTATTACGAACTATATTACGACATCGTTATCATATAACTCTGTCATGAGATTCTCAACATTTGGAATCGGCTCAGTTATAAATTTGTGCACTTATATATTTTTTATATACATTGTTTTGATTGCGGTGCTATTCAAGGCGATGTACCTAGCCTTTTTTCATTGAATCAGCCACGTTCTTTCATTTGGAACATTTCCAACTTAAATATTTGTTATTGACATATTATACTCAATATTACTTGTGAAAGTTTGAGTCTGAACATTCCTTCAAAAGGAATTTATGTTTCTGTAAACAATTCTCTAGTATTTCATAAATACACGAGAACTTCAAACAACTAGTTAGTGATATCAATTTGGATTTGATATTTGTTTCATGTATCAAATACATAAACAAATTATGTCGTAGACAACACAACATGTATGATAATTCCTTTTGTCAATGCAAAGGAATCAATCTTACATGTTCCATATCAAACAATTTAATAAGGTCTCTTTGCATATCATTTGGGACATTCCCGTCATCTTTTATACTTACTATAAAAGACATCATTTATTAATCCAATGTTGAGTATTAAAACAACTAAGGTTGATTTTAACACAAGTACATCGTTAAAATCAACAACGTGTTGTTTACTTATAGCTTAGAAATATCATTGTACCTTTTAACATTCTTTCTTATAACACACGCTTCCTCTGCACTTTGATTAAAAATCAAACTATTTAATATTTCTATCAAAATAATTATTCAATCTTGATGCTTATAAAATGATACTTTCGAATCATTTCTTGGATCATATCCAAAGACTCACAAACTCAATATCTCTCTCATCGACTTCGAGACATTTTGGTTATTATGTGTAAATAGTTTACTCTAAATCATTATTTAGAAATTTCTGTTTTAATACATTCGTACCAAACATAAAGTCATATCAAGTGGTAATTTTGTGAGTAAATCCGAATTAACTAGAGCATGTTGAATACCGAATCTATTACACTAATTTGAACAATTGAAATTTGCGATATTATTCTCATCGACGTTGCTCATTTAATTCCAACTACATTAGCCTTGCTCATAAAGACATAATCACGGCTGATGGATCACATCCCTTAGATTACGACTACCAAAATCATATTTTGATAGCGTACTTGGAATTCTTTCAGATTTGTGCATCATACCATATGATAGAGTCAACACTCTTAGTGGTAGTTAAACAATCGAGGATTATATATTTTCGACATTGACAAGAAACTCATAGTTTCTCTTCAATGAGCGATAATACTTATTAGACATTCTAATGTAATGTGTTCGTTTATGTTAGTCAATTTTATTTCATCTCATCTAATCAGTTCTATCTTTGGATCATATCCAAATCCTTTTTACTACCAATAATTTCTCAAGGAAATTCCTTCACAATGAAGTTGGTATTTCTTGAAATGTTTCTCAGCGCAATAGAACAGGTATTCATAAACGTTTTATGAATTTCCTTATTCATTAAACTGATTTGGTTTTAGTTTACAAAAGTTATGTTCGAAACATAAATATGTCATCCAATGACAGTCTTTTCAAAATCCTTTAGAGAAGATTCATACAAGATCCTTCATGAACAATTATTATGTGCAATCTTTTGACTCACACAACCTGCCAACTCCTTGGCCTAGGATATGTTGGAGTTTCTTATAAACCCTTATCTTGTATGATTTTGTAAACCGTCATTTCGATGAAATAATATTAACCTTGTGTACTACTCTTAAGTACATGACCTTATAGAAAGAAACTAACTGAACTTCATTCACAATTAATCGCACATTGTTCAACAAAGTTCGATTACCCCTTATCGATGCATCATTATGCATCATATGGAGGAGTGACTTTTGAGATTGAATCTTTATTCATTTTTAGGTACATTCAAACTTTTTTCCAATATACTAACTCATTCATTCAAATCAAATCATTTCTATTGCATGTTATTTTATCTACTTATGTTTTGTACTCCATGAGTTTACCGTAGACATACTACATATGTATCAAATACACATGTCTCTGTCGACGATAACTCATCGTGAATATGATGAAGTACAAGGAAACGTTTTGGTATTCATAGAATTATGATTGCATACATCTATATGTATCAATCTGGGGAGTTCATCAACTCTTATGATACTCCTACGGAATGGGTGCATAGCCCTTTATTGTTTGAGATATAACTAACAAGTATCATATGATTCAAAATCATACAATAAAATTATTTCTCAAAACTGCGGCTTAGTCTATAATTCCAAAACAACCATAAATAATATTAGATACTTTTGTATTTTCCAATGCATCACTTTTCTTATAAAAAAAGTTGCCACATTATAGTTTTATTTCACAAAGAATATTCATAATATTCATATTGAAATATAGCTATGTCTATTTTTTTCAATCGATACCGAAAAATAATCATTATTTCATAAATAATGTACGGTAATTTATACGAAAACAATTTTCGTACTATGATGTAATTAATAAGTGCTATATTGTATGCTCCCACTATTTTCGCCATTACTATAATAGCGTATTAAATTTGGAGATCCGTCATTCACTTGATATAATTTGTTTATTTCATACACCGCAACTATTTACAGTGGAAAATTCATTGATCAAATATCTTGAGCTCAAAGAAATAAATCTCATAGAAAACAATTTTCTATATGAAAATACATTTCAAAATAGAAATCATATTTCTTATTCCAATATTAAGTATCAATTATTTATTACAATTCATATTTCCAATGTTTCTCTATGAAGCAGAAGTGAGTATTCATTCTCTTCGTTCCAACTGTACCTTAAAATTACATCTATTTTATACATTCGTTTTCCTTTTAAATGGTCAAACTATTCAAAATAAAACCTTATTACAATATCATAATAAACTCTTTACAAAAGCACATTCGATTATCCTTAATATTTAAGGACATCAAATATGCTGCACTTTACGTAAACCGATCAAAATGACATTTCAGCGATCGAGTTCTTATATCTATCTTGTAGTATTTGGTCTTGTGTTACATTAACACAGTATGATCTCTTTTGTAATCAATTTGATTGAATACTTGATCTCGCACTAAGGTTTATTCAGTTTTTCGGATGAACTAATTTCATCGAAATATTGTACATTACAAACTGTGACCATTCACCATATAACATTTATATGCAATTGTATATGGATCAAATATCCATATTTTTGTATTGTTTTAGAGTTTAAAAATCATAAAACGCAATACATGGTCTTGACCAAATAAATGCAAGTGACCAAACCACGAATGTATTCAGTAGTTGTAAAATCAGGCACTTGCATGGGTGTTGAAACGTTAACATGCAATAGGAATTTGATAGTGGGTATTATATTTCCATTTGTCAACTTTCAGTTCAGTTCTTTTGTATATGTTAATTGATAAACATTTTATCAGTCATATTAAATGCACAAATTTGTCATTATAGATAATTATAACATTATTTAGCATATTCTCTTACAATATTAGAAAGGTTAAATGTTACCATTTCATTTTTCCAATAAGGCTCCCACTAGTCTTTTATGTTTCTCCAAACCCTAAGATGAAACACAGAAGTCTTTTGACTTCACTAGTAGGTGTTAGGACTCGTTTGTCTTAATATTCTAACCTTGAGTTTGCTCAACAAATCATAGCCCCACAAACGATGGATAACTCCTTACCGATTGTATCACATACAACTCCTAACCAATTTTTCCTTGTCCTAATCTCATATCGACCTTGAGTTTGCTCAATAAATCGAAAGAGATTATTCACTCATACCTACCATATTGTGATGGCCTAAGTATAATATATGTACCTTAAGTTTGCTCAACAAATACATATAATTATCTTACCTCATCCGTTCAATATATTAATAATACTACACATAACATCCCCAGCTTGAGTTTGCTCAACAACTAAGGAGTATGCAAGTAATTTATTAATATACATATGGTAGAGGACAACATTATATTGAAGATTCATAATCTTTAATATATTAAATTGAGTGATATCGACTTATGGAATAATGTAATTCTTATGAAATACCCTCGTGATTCAAGTGTTAGACAAATCAGAAATCACAGTATACGTACATTTATGTATGTATTTATTCCTTAAGTCTATTTGGGTTTCTTTAATGTTCCACTTTTAGTTTATACATTCATATCATATAAGTTTTGTTGTTATATAGTTTTTATATTTCACATTACTTATATAATAGTCTCGTGTATAATATTATATTAATTAAATCATATTTAATTAATTTTAATTAATTAATTTTATATTGATTTAACATTTATATTTATTATGTACTATAACCTTCATAGTATAATACATATATCATATACACGTGTAATTATAATTTCAATTAATTAACCTTTTAATTAAATTAACTAAATTATCTTGATTTCGAAAATCGTTATTCATATGTATGCAAGCATATTTATGATACCTTAAACGTTTTAAAATATTTCATAATATATTTACTACATGCACATACATTTTATTAATTAACTTATTAATAAAAATAATAATCTTCGAAAATTATGTTATTTTGTTTTTCAAATATTTTGAAAAATATGTTACGTTATAACTATTATAATAAACATATATTTTATTTTAAATTTAACAATTAAATTTAAAATCTTTTACTTTATTTTTCAAGACAATTTTGAAAATTAGCCCAAGGCCCAAATTAAGTTGGGCCTTTTCTATTAGAGGCAACTTTTGAGCTCACTTCACCTTTCAGGCCAAGCCGCTAACCGGGTAGGACAGGGTACTTGATTACCCAATTCCAATCCTAGACATTACCTTTCTAGACACCGTAGTGAGTGGACAAGCTTAATAAGTTAGCCCTAACATGACTAATTTAGACCGCATAGGCTATTGGGCTCTAATACCATTGTTGGAACTGGGCAAGCTCGCAGCGGTAGTGGTGGGTGTATTTCAATTTTTTTATCCTATTGGATCTTTATTGGAACTATGAAGTCTAATTCATTTAGAACAATTCTAAACTTGTTTTAAATAAAATCATGTATTTTATTTAAATTTAAGTATTTTGCAATGTAAAGTTAATTAAATGATTTAATTTATATATATACATGTATCATATACATATACATATGTGTGTGCATGTGTAACATAATAATCCGTAAAGAGTGTAATATGCCTGTATATAGATGTTGGGATTTACATCACAACAGACACATTAGCTTATTTCGTATGTATTGTATGTCGTCTAAATATATGCATAAATCTATAATGCAAAGTATATTTATATAAATACGTATACATATATTTAAAATATATTTTATAACTAAAAGTCTCAAAATTTAATATATATATATATATATATATATAATTTAAAACATTTGTATAAATATATATACATAATTAAAAATATAAAATTATATATACATATATATAATAATTAAAATTATATATATAAGGTTAAATAAAATGTGTATATATGAATAATTAATTAGATTCAAATACTTAAAATATAAATATATATATTTTAAATTATTTTCAAATCGAAATTATCATAACAAACATAAAATAATAGTTTTATAATTTTATATTATTATATATATATATAATAAATAGTTTTGATCATAATAATTAAAAATGTTAGTAATAAATATTAAAAAATCAAATTTTAAAATTTATGAAAATTTAGGATCATAAAATACAGCTTCAAAAATCTTTCCATGATTTTTTAAAATCAAATATTATTTTTAATAAATAAAAGAAATGTTCAACCGAAGTAATTTAATTATTAAAAATATTAAATTTAAAAAAAAATATGAAAATATTTCCGTGGGTTACTGCATAGATGTAGTAATTTCTAAAAATATAAAATCGATTTTTCACTGCAATAATTATTTTAGATATAATAAACAATTCAAATAATCAATAAAGGATAATTTAAAATTATTTATATATAAAAAAAATTATTTCGAATTTGATAATTAATATTATGTATTAATAGGTGTAAGCAAAAATTCTAAGCTATTTATACATTATAAATATACATATATATAATTATTTGTTTAAAATATACATTAGTCTATATTTAAATTAATATATAAATATACATAAAATAATTAATAATGACAAAATTTAATTTTTTTTACAGAAAATTAGTTTTGTTTATACATAAATTATAACACATGATAATATAACCATACACATAACCAAACTAATTTATGACAACTACATATACCTACGAAAATCTCACCTAACTAGATATATAGCATTAATATATATACAGATTTGCGATTAATCTATATTAAATCATAAAATATGATAATATTACTATAATATATAAATAAAATACCAATTGATGATGCCTTTGAGTCCACTTGAATCAATGAATTCCCTTCTCTAGTTATGCTCGATCGGTCAGATTGCAAGTCTGGAATCGTCGACCTTTTCTATCAAATAATGCTTTTACTTAACTTGGATTAATTTGAGATTCTTAGAACTGATATGGGGATTAATTTCGACCAGCAAACTTGATAATTATGGCAGCCAAAAGTTGTCTTTGATTAAGGGTTTAGAGATCTATATATATAGCCTTGTACAAGATAGATATTAGGACAATCTCATTACCTATTCTCTCTTAATCTTAGCCATCCATCTTTAGGTCTAAACCTAAGTTTTAGCCGCCTCTAACAACTTGTTAAAACCAAAATTTGCAGCCCTAATGATGGGCCTTAAACCCATTTAAGCCCAAGTCAAAATGCTATGCAATTAAATCTAATTTAATCGCTTATCGATATCGTATATCGATTAGTGCATTTATAACTATTATAAATATATAACAACTTTTATTTCTCAAACCATATTCAAATTTTTATAGTTAATATTTCATAAATATTAATTAATTTAATTTATTTATAACAATTATAAACAAATTAAATCATTCGGTCTTAAGGGAATTCATCATTTCAGTTGTGTAACTCTTGGGTGTAAATTTGGTAAGTAATTAACACCGAACTATTCGAATGTTAACGTTCACACGTCACTTAGCAAGTGGTGTGACATTATGGCCAAATTTACCGCTTATTCATTTTCAGTAAAATCTTATTTAATTTAATAAGCGTTACCCATTAGTGACATTTATATACACCAATTCAAAACTGTATCACTTTGGATTTATGGAATTTGGTAATGGTCAAAATTCCAATATTGTCCATATTCAACTCTATAGTCCAAACACAAAATCTTTGGTTCAATAATAACAATTATTATTAACCGTACTACTTTGGTAAGAGATTTTGACTTTGGGTTGACTTGAGTTGACCATGATACTAACCTCATAAAACTGAAGTGACGAATCGTCTCTTGAATAGTGTCTTCCTTCCAATACTTCCACTCGACCCAACTATAATCACTTGATGGATGTCGTTCCATGATTTGACTATAATCAAAGCAGAGTTTTTCATATTGAAGTTTGACAGTATTCTCAATTCGAAAGAATTGTGTAAATTAGTCACATCAATATTTTCTATTTGACCTTAGTTATATTAACCAACAGAAAACTATCGAGTGAGTCGTTCCATAGTTATCCAATAACTATCAGTACGTAACCCCTTGGTGCCCCCAGTAGTCATGAGTAATACACTGCCCGACATTTGGAGAGCGTTACGTACTCTAGTCTCAACGGATACATCAATATACAGTCTCGATTCATCTTGACTAGGAACATTAAAAATGGTACATTTGTTTCATTGTGATAAATTACTCACGGTTACAACACTTTTTAACTACTATTACAAAACATACCATTTTTGGATTTTCTATTAAATAAACTTTTAATTAAATTTATTAATTAATATAACCACATTATATCAAGTATATAATAGAAAGAAAATACATTTATTTCGAACAAGATTGGTCAACGAGTTAGATATATGTAACAAATTACATAATTGCCCCTAGGGCATACCCCTAACTCTATCAATTAGTCTCCTCCTCTTAGCCTCTTTACTTTACGATCAAAAATATATTAGAAGCTCTCATTCTTTTCATGGCTACTTAGCCATTTCTTATTTCATGTAATTTCTTTTTTATGCAATTTTAATACATGCTCTTTTCTTTTCTTGTTTATTTACTTTCATGTTAGTAGTGTAGACCTCTTTTATTTTATGCAAATAGCTTAGTTTTTATTTCATTTAGCTCTCATTTTCCTTTTGTTGTTGTGTCATGTTGCAATCTACATTTGTTGATATGATAACAAATATAAGAGGCTAAGCCCCTTCAATTTAGGGGTAATGAAACTCTCTTAATCATGTAGCTTCAACATTTTGATAATTGTTAGATCTCTTTTTATGCTTAATGGAAATGTTTGAATGGTTTAACTTGTTGTTTTAGCTTTGAATTTGATAGCCTATATTGTTGACACCAAATAGGCTATGCTTAAACAAACAACAAACACAAATTACCTCTTCATCTATATATGATTATGACAATGAAGTGAATTTTAAAATCAAAATTTGATGGTCTATATTTCTAATCAATAGTTAATAGACAATGCTTAAAATAGATTTTATTTTGAACTTTGTTGTCATTTTTCATTAGAGTTAGCAAGTGGTTTAAAGTGTGTGTTATAGTTTGATGGCTTATGTTGAGCTAATTAATAGCACAAATAGACCATACTTATGATAAAAACAATTAAACTCACTAATGACCAAAAAAGAGAGATCATAATTTCATATTTTGTTGAACTATGTGATCTACAGATTGGATTTATTTCTAAATTGCCTTCTACTCTCATAGGTTTATCACTTTTATTTTTTTGTTAATTTTCTTACTTTTTTAGCTTAACACCACTTCAACTTTGGTTAATTTGATTGAATAGAATTTAAAAATCTAAACAATTCTCTGCGGATCGACCTGTACTTGCCACGTACTATCATTGTACATCGTGCGCTTGCGGTTATTTTTATTATAAATTTTTCAGCGATTTTCTAACTTATAAAAACCGTCGTTAAACAAGTTTTTGGCGCCGTTGTTGGGGAGTTGATTTGATTTTAATTTCTATTCTTTGAATTATTTGTTGTTTGGTTTTTGTGTGTTTTAATTTTTTGTGTTGAGTGCATTAAAACAAACACTTGTGTGTTTGTTTGTGTGATTTTTGTTTCTATTTTTTTTCTTTTTGTGCTTGTGCATTTCTATTTTAAAAAAGAAAAAAAACATACAAAAACATTTTATTTCTTTTTTGATTTTCACTTACAATTTTAATTACAAGTTTTTGTTTCTACTTCACTTTTCTCTCTTTGCAATTTCTATTAACAATTCTGTGCACGTATACACAATTCACATATGCACCATCTTCATCTTGCACCGTCTTCATATTTGCCTTCCCCAAACAACTGCTGAACCATCCTCTACCCTCTGCCACTCAATGCTGCCTTCCCCATCACAAACATCCACTATATCAACTGCCTACGCCCCCTACAGTCATCATCTCCCCAACAATACACATTCAATTTGACCACCAACCCTTCCAGTCCACTGCCACTTGCCTCATACATCACAAACATCTCTGTTACTCCATTCAAACTACTCGCTGCCCTCTGATTCCCTTACCGCTTCCCACTTACTGACATCACTCACATCCACCACTTGCCAATACCCTTGTACAACTACCCTCTGATTCACAGTTTGCTGCAACTGCTACAAGCAACTTCAACATTCATCACATATACAATGTGCCATAACCATACATTCACCACCATCAGCTGATTACAAGACACTGCCTTCACTAACTCCCCTCAAATCACAATATCATCAACTGCCTCAAAACCACAATTCCACCCCCACAAAACTACACACTTACTCATAACTGCACTGCCTCATCAACTCTTCCAACATCATTCCCCACTGCACTGCCTTCAGCAATACACTGACAATTGAACTTCTACCTTCACTTATCACTTCATCTCACAATTTCTTGCTCCTCCTCAAACATTTGACTGCCCGAAGCCACTTCATCACCAAACTACTTGCTACTACACACCAGCATATCAAAAATCTTGCTACTACATAGCATTCTTCACCAAATTGAACATCACTTCGACAACTGTAACTCCTCCTCCACACTTTTACTTCACCAAATTGCTTGAAACCACCAGACCATCAAGCATCAACCCCTGTGCATCTCATCCCCTCTACTAACATCAATAACAATTTCACCATCCACATCTGACTTCTGCAATATAACAATCTATACCATACTCCCACACTTGTGCTACTGCTCACTGTCAATCTCTGTCATCTTCCTAGCCATATAATTCTGCCATACTTCAATATCTCTGAACTTCAACATCACTAAACACATAATTGTCACCATTTATCACCAACCCCACTTCACTGCAGCAGCAATCATACCATACTTCTCCTCCTCACTACAATACAGTCAATGATCACCTTAAACAAGCTTCAAGCTTTAGGCACACCAAACAATAGCCTCCTTCACCCCAATAACCATCAGCCTATAACCCACTGACCTGAACTGCCATCAACCATCAATACATAATACCACCCAATCCATACTTCATAACACCACCATCCGCCCACAGTTCTGACATTCCACCAAGCAACTTGTCTACCATTTCTCCCATCGTTTCAATTTGACCACTACAACTCCAGTTCATCAACAACCGAAACACTCTACCACCTGTAGATTCGACTAAAATCTAATCGAACTCCACTGCAGCATCCTGCACAAAAATCGCCTCACCTCCACCCACTACCATGACCGAGCTTCACCAAGAAAGCCACGTCAATCGAGAACAAACAACCGCTCCCCAAATCGCCATATCCTTTTCACAAACTCCAACTCGCAAGGACCCAAAACCCGAATCTCATCACTAGTTGATTGAATCTTGAATTGAGAATTGAAAATTTCGATTTGAAGCTTGGGAATTGAGTGCGTTTGATAAGAATTTTATTCTGTTGTTGCTTGCGTGTGTTGGAAATTAATTTTCAATTAGATGAAGATAACGGTGAGTTGTGTGTTTTTATAAAACAAAAATTGATATGGATTTATGGGCTTTGTTTTTTTGTGAATTTTGTTTTTGAAATTGCAATTGTGAAGTTGTTTTGTGTTATTATTGTTTGTTTTATTTTTTAATTTTTTTAAGTTCTTTTTCCTTTTTTTTATAAAAAAATATCTTTGAATTTATTTTGTTTTGCTTCTTTTGATTTCATTTGTTTTGATTTTTCCTTGTTTTAGTTACTTCTTTGATATTAAAAAAAAAGAATTTTGCATATATATTCCATTTTTAACTTCTTTTTAGGTTGTCAAAGCAGAAGGATTTGCTTGCCAAAAATAAACTGGTTTGCTTGCTTATAAAAAAAATCGCTGCTTAAAAAAAACGTTTTTGCTAATAATTCTGCACGCTCCGGTATCATGCTCTTATCATTTGTTTTTATTTGTTTTGCATTGTTGGTTGCTTGCATTTTCTTCTTTTTAAAAAAATTCAAAAACAAAAAGCAAAAATAAATATCATTGTAGTTTCATTGTTAATACACGTTTAACTTCTGTTTTGCATTTCATCCTAGAATTTTGATTAATAATAACGGTTAGACATCGATAACGCTTAATTGTATATTAACAAGTTGTCCTCTTTCGATAATTTAATTTTCTAGTGTCTAGGCTACGACAGAGCAATAATCAGTTATAAATATTACGGTGATTCATATAAATTATACTGATTGTTTCTCTGAAGGTACTTAAACCTTCAGCTGCATTGCTACGGTGATTCGTGGTGCACCGATAAATCCTGTCCGCTACCTGGTTGAGAACTATCTTGTTGAATTAAGACAAAATGTGATTATACAATTTTGGATTAGGAGCTACTTAGGATAAATAATTTGTAATTAAGCCTTTGCATTCATTTAGTTACATTAGTTCATGCATATTAAAAAAAAATTCGAAAGCCAAAACTAAAAAAATTCGTAAATATTTCTTAACTTAGTTTTTAAATCTTTTGAAATTTTTTCGATCAAAATCAAAAATCCAATAATAAAATTAAGTTAGTTTTTTTTATAAAAGCAAAGATCCAAAAAATATAAAACCTTTTCCAAAACAAAAAAAATTGAAAATTCAAAAAAACGAAACAAAATCAAATTTCCTTTTTGAAAAGTAAATTCCTTTTTGTGAATACTTTTCATTTATAAAAAAAAACATCTTGAAAATGTCCAAATTTTCATATTTGCCGGAATTTTACAATGGTTGTGAAAATCAACACAGTCCATATAATGTCACATCAAATTCTTATGGATATTTTAATAACAACTATTTTACAAACAATTCGGATTTTGCACCATAAAATTTTCAAAATAATGACGAACCCTTAACTTTTGAAAAGAGAATGAAATCCTTACTTGAAATTTGTACACAACAAAATCAAGTAATGAATGATTTGTGTAATTCATTTCAAAATAATCAAAATTTTAATTCACTTCAAAATTCCAATGATTTTGATTATAACCCATGTCAAAATAATTTCGAACTCCAAAATGAATTTCAAAATCAAAATGGAAATGTGAACCACTTTTTAAATAATTTTGACAATGGGAATAGTTTCAATTTTGATGCAATGGACAATTTTTGTTCTCCAAATTGAAAATTCTCAAATTAATAATCATGAATTTGATTTAGTTGAGCAAATGGAAAAACATTACGAGGATTTATTGCGTGAAACCTACAAAAAATTTTGTGAGAAACAAAATCAAATCCCAACTTGTGAAGGATCAAATAATAATCCACCTTTTATTGAAATTGACAATTTTTGTTCTCAACAAGTTTAAATTGAAAATTCTCAAATTAATAATTATAAATTTGATTTTGTTGAACAAATAGAAGAAATACACAAAAATCACACGGATTGAAACATACAAAAAATTAGGTGAACAACAAAATCAAATCCCAACATGTGAAGAGTCGAATGATAATCCATCATCTACCGAAATTGACGATTTTCAAATAACAAGTTTTGAAATTATAATGATAATCTTAATAAAGTTGTTGAAAGTACGGTAATTGATTTGGATTTCAATTCTTTTGAGGGTGTGAAACTCAAGTTAAATTCGATCTTCCTTTTTCTGACCATAACGATTTTCCAACAACAACTATACACCTTGAAAACGATGAAGTTGTGAATAATTCAACAAAGGAAGACGAATTTAATGAACAATTGTTTTTTGGATTTTTCGAAGATGAGTTGTTGAACCCTAATGGGGTGGATTTAAATCACCATTTTGATTTTGAAATCAATAATTTGAAGAATTTGTCAACGACGAGCTTGAATTTGAAATTGGTGAAAATAAACTTGAACTTCAACCATTTGTCATCGAAAATAAAACAACACATGCGATTTTTAATAAAACGACATTCGTTTTTCCAAATCAACATTTAACTTTGAAATCTTTTACGGTTTGGTTTTCTGTGCTTAAGCTGTGTCTCTCGTACTTGACGAGACAAATGAATTGGTCTTTGGAAGACCGTTTCATTTACTCCTTGACAACATATTTTTTGATGTATTATGAATAAATAATTGTTTCATTTTCATGTAAATATAGGTCATATTTTTAATTTTGCATCTTTTCTCCTTTCACTTGGTTAACTGTGGGGACACAGTCAAAATCAAGTATGGGGGGAGTCTCATGTTTATCTTTTGTTTTACATGCTTTAATTTTGCAATTTTTCCTTCGTTTTTCATTTCAAACAAAAAAAATTGCATTTTAATTTACTCTTAAATGGGCACGACGGAGTAAGCATAAGGTTTTGGTCATTAGATTGAATTTTTTTAGAAAATTACTTAACTTGATGAATAATGAAAAGTAAAGTTTAAATTGCAAGCAACTTTGGTGTAACTAGTATATAGGACGATTCGTAGGTGATGGTTATGAAATTTATTCTAAATTGAAGTCCTTGTAGAGTGGTTGATTTAAAGTATTTGCGATAACATTTTTAATCTCTAAAGTTAGGTGGTGCTAAGTTGATTCTGCAAAACTCTCTCTTTTTTAGAAAAAAAAGAAAAAGAAGAATAATAATAAAAACCACCTACAGTCAATAGGTGTATACACGCAAGTGTGTACACTCGCCATGCTCTGTACTCCCCTCACGTAAGCCCTAAAGGCGGTGCATGGGTGGTACTGGCCTCAGTTTACCTGAGTTAGGTGTGTTAATAAAATAACACTTAATAAAAACCACCTACAGTCGATAGGTTTATGCACGTAAGTGTGTGCACTCACCATGCTCTGTACTCCCCTCATGTAAGCCCGAAAGGCGGTGCATGGGTGGTATATCTGGCCTCAGTTTACCCGAGTTAGGCGTGTAAATAATAATAATGTTAATATTTCTTTCAAATAAAGAGAGAGTAAACAATTGAAATCCAAGCATCATCTTAACTTTCTGGATTTGACTTGTTATACAAAAAGAAATGAAGATACTACTTTGCAAACTCGGACAATCAATTAAAGAATTCATTTCGTAATTGCACTACGTTTTCAACTGAAATAACTGGTTAAGCTAGAGTCGAATGTAATGTGAACCGAGATTTTGTTTGAAGTTTAAGATGAGTAAATGACTGAAATTTCATGATGATGATCGAAACTTATATTTAACTCATTAGTGTCAATTTAAAAGTAAATCCTTTATTTGTAAATATTTTCAAATACTTGCATTCATCTCTTTGTAAATAAATCTTGCATTTAGAAATGTTCATATTGCATTTGGATTTTGTGGGTAGTATCCGCTGAAAACTCTCACGAGGTAACACTCGTCCTACTAGGGACACCTATAGGTTTAATGGCTTGTTGCATACGCTCAATGCAATCGTGTTTCCAACGAAAAAGGATTTATCTTAGTTTCAGTTTATTCGAGGATGAATAAAAAGATAAGTGTGGGGTATTTGATGTGCACGTAAATGTGCATATTTTTACCACCATATTTAATCTAATTTAATTAAATAAATGAACGTATTGGGTATTTGAATATGTTTAAACCAAAATTCAAATTATTTTCAAATTGTCACATATTCATCTTCATATAGGGGCAAAATGGTCATTTTTGTTCATATATTAATTTGAGAAAAATTACTTGGACATTTTATGATTTTTTGTAGGAATTTGGATTCAAATGCAAGTGGTTTCATAAAGATATATGCATGCACAAGAGCGAAGAGAAACAAATGAAGATGGAAATAATTCATTTCATGTATCATGGAGACCCCACCTACCCACCTACCTTGATGTAAAATTAGAAGCTAATGCACATGCTAATGGCCATTAAAGCTTCATGCACATTTAAATGAGGAGTAACACATGCTAATGATTACTTGGCCACCACACTTCCTAAGAGGGTAGTTTGGATAGTTTCCAAAAAAATTGGATTAGGGTTTCATACATGTATAAATACCCCTTATGTTCATGTAATTAGTCTCTCCTCCTCTTAGCCTCTTAAGTTTAGGATCAAAAATAAATTAGAAGCTCTCTTTCTTTTCGTGGCTACTTAGCCATTTCTTATTTCATGCAATTTCTTTTTTATGCAATTTTAATACACGCTCTTTTCTTTTCTTGTTTATTTACTTTCATGTTAGTAGTGTAGACCTCTTTTATTTTATGCAAGTAGATTAGTTTTTATTTCATTTAGCTCTCATTTTCCTTTTTTTTGTTGTTTCATGTTGCAATCTACATTGTTGATATGATAACAAATATGAGAGGCTAAACTCCTTCAATTTAGGGGTAATGAAACTTTATTAATCATGTAGCTTCAACATTTTGATAATTGTTGATCTTTTTTTGTGCTTAATGGAAATGTTTAAATGGGTTAACTTGTTGTTTTAGCTTTGAATTTGATAGCCTATATTGTTGACACCAAATATGCTATGCTTAAACAAACTACAAACACAAATTACCTCTTCATCTATTTATGATTATGGTAATGAAGTGAATTTTGAAATCAAAATTTGATGGTCTATATTTTTAATCAATAGTTAATAGGCCATGCTTAAAATAGATTTTATTTTCAACTTTGTTGTTATTTTTCATGAGAGTTAGCAAGTGGTTTAAGGGGTGTGTTATAGTTTGATGGCTTATGTTGAGCTAATTAATAGCAAAAATAGACCATACTTAATAAACACATCAATTAAACCCACTAATGACCAAAAAAGAGAGATCATAATTTCATATTTTGTTGAACTATGTGATCTAGAGAGTGGATTTATGTAAGAGTCCCAAAAGTCGGCCTTCGAAAATCGGCACCCGTACTTCACTTGTACTAAAAATGCCGTAGATTCAAACGCCGAATCTGGTTCTCCGGAGCTTATAACACCATTGAGTATAACAACACAGCAGAATAAAGAAACAATGATATCATATATAACTCCAATGAATACAATATCCAGTATGATATACAACAATGATATCAATATGATACAACAATATCAGAGATAAATAATGATACAAGAAATAGCAGCGGAAAGAAAATAGATAACACCAGCAGAAATAGAATGTCTCCAATAGAATGCTCCAAGATAAGCAACGTCAGTCCATGAACTCCAAGAACTGAACTAGCTCCAGATAATCTACTAAACCTGAATATTTGAAAATCCCAACTCTAGACTGCTCGTGTAGAAAATTATGAGCACCCAGAGTTTAGGAAAGGAACAATAAACTCTGAGTCAGTCGTGGGACTGGTGTGAGCAACAAAAACAGTTTATTTTTAAACAAACAACAAAGAATTTTAACATTGAAACCCGCAATGCTTTTGGAAATGAAACTACCATAAGACCTCCCGCCACACACACAATGCAAACGCAGAATTGGAGGAGATTTCTTCTTATGATAGTCAAACATGCTTACTACGCAAAATCATTGGATTATTATTATTAGTGCATAGTGTAGGAAAACATTTCGAAAGTATAATATTAATCTTAGCCAACATACAACCATTATTGTATGCCTACTATAGCTACTATGTTCAATAACAGGTTACCGCCACATTCCATAGTAGGTTATACAACTAAAACCGTACAAGGTTCGTATTGTTTCTTTGGATTTTCCAACAAATGGTCAGGCTAAGGAACTTCCTTCCGCCGCATGGGATCGCCTCTGGCTGGACGTCCCGAGAGACAAACTGCTCTCTGCCAACACAAGGTCAGGTTACTCCTGTAACAGGTAACTCGCGAATATGCCATCCCCCGGTCCTTTGGGACCTTTATCCGAGGCCTCGGTAACCAACATCACACATAATAAATAAAGTGTGTCCACATGAGTAAGTATCTGGGCTCCATACCATGATACCACCCTTTTCCAGAAGGAAATGACATACCCTAAAGGGCGCGACCCTCATAACCTTACCGCATATTCCTGTTTCGACCATTTCCGGGTTGTGAGGTCCGAAGAGGTCTCGTCCACAAAGCTACGCTTTGTCACAAAGCCATGCTTTAGGTCAACAGATGATCAAAGTAATGATCACAAAGATAAATGATCAAACAAATGATCATATCACAAATGATCAGATAATGATCATCACACAGCAACACTCAGCATGTCACATTACCAAATTGGGAGTATATCGCTGATAACCTTCAACTACATAACCTCTGAGCTCGTACGTCTCAGAGAAGGGTGTTAAGCTAAGAGAATAAATTCTCCGCCACCAACAGAAATGTATTTGAAAGAAATCTGCTTTATATCTCAAAGTGTAATGTCAGACATGTAACCATACAAGTCTGTTCCGGGTTCGAACAGAACCGAAGGCACTTCCGAAGAAGCCCTTGCAAATCCGGATAATTTTCTAATCACGTCCGGACTTCCCATCACAAAGGGTGCTAAAATCTCTATATCGGGGACCAGTCGATGCAGAGACATTCGACGAGTTGTCCTTTCATTTTCGAAAATATCCGGTCTTCACCACCGGTCTTCAAATGCTATCCATATACGACGTATCAGTATTCAGAACGGGTTATATGACACAAAGGTCCTCTCCCGGCTAAACCGAATAACGAGCGCAATCTTTAAAAACATATGGATATTGGGATTTTAATTAAGTCATAACTTATTACCCAAAATTTTTCTTTAAATGGTTTAACAGATTACCATTTTCAAATCTTTAAACAAAAAGATTCATTTTAACAACCTTCAACGGTTTAACAATTTTCCACATTTTAATCTTTTAAACAAAAGATTCATTTACAGATTTTCCAAATTAATTTCCCTTTTAATTTGATTAACTCGTTAAATCTTTAAATCAAAGGTTTAACTCATAGTTTTCAAAACAATTCCATTTCAAATGGTTTAAACAAATCATTATTTTAAATCTGTTAAAAATAAACAGATTCAATTCATAGCTTTCAAAAAGAATTTCATTCATAACTTGGAAAACCATTTTTCAATTCAATCTTGAAATTCCTTTACTTAAATTGGAATTTCATTTATTATATGAAAGCTTTTATCATTTGAAAACAAATAGTTTTCATTTCGGAAATCTGATTCATTTATACGAGTTAAGGTCTTTGGGTTAAATCCAAATTCTCAAAATTATGCTTTTAAATGGTTTAGATTCATACAAACACATTTATATCATCTTTAATCCCTAGTTTCAAATCATAGGATTCAATTTCAAACTTGAATTCAAATTTAAATCAAATTATTTAAATTTTCAAAACTTGATTAAGTTATCC
Source organism: Allium fistulosum (assembly GCA_030737815.1). Taxonomy (NCBI): domain Eukaryota; kingdom Viridiplantae; phylum Streptophyta; class Magnoliopsida; order Asparagales; family Amaryllidaceae; genus Allium; species Allium fistulosum. The sequence goes on along the minus strand of CM060901.1, from coordinate 111,867,383 downwards.
GAAATAACTTTTATCTTTGAAATTCCATTTCAAAAGCTTTTCACTTTAAACCCAAATTTCCAATTTCAAAATCAATTGAAATTAAAATTTCAATTTCGAAAACATCAAATTTAAATTATCTGTGACTTAACCGATTTCCACGTGAAATCCATATTTGTGTGTGTAAAGGTGTAGTCCAGGGGTTTCACACAGTAGTACAACATCATTTAATCATCACAGATCAGAATACAGAAATATAGTTGATAAGCGATATAAACTATAACGCTTATCGTTCATTCACAGATCACAGATATATATCACAGATAAGTAAATTACAGATCACAACATAAATCATGATGTATAACAAAGCATCATATATCAGGGATATCAAGCAATCAAATCATCCAATAGAATCCAAATATTCATAAGTAGGGTCAATTTAATTGTCTGATTAATTCAAATCAGATTAAGTTCTTATAAATAAACTACAAATCTTGGTTGATTAATCATTAATTAATTATAAACCATTTCAATTAATTAATCTTTAATCATTTATTAATTAACCTTTAGTTAATTAATTAACCTTAAACCAATTACATAATTTATTAACCCCTTAATTGCTTTCATAAAGTAATTAACAATTTACAATTGATTGTCTTAATTAATAAATCTGATTAATTATCAAATTTAATCACATTAATTTAATTACTTAATAATTTCTAGTTAATTATCTTCATTAACTAATAACATTTCTTAAATTACTTTCTTAATAAATTATCTTAGATTAATTCATTATTAATCATTTCTAATTATAAATTAATCTAAATTTTATTATTTATAAATTAAATAAATCATTCTTTAATTACCTTATTAATTTAAATCATTTTATTACCTTAATTATCTCTAAGATAATTAATTTCTTTATTAATGATTCCATTATCATTTGAGTGTATTTTACACATTACACTTTAGATTTAAACTCAAATTAAATTAAATCATCCAAATTATTTAGAACAATTTAAATTCAAAAACTCCTTTTTAACCTTTAAAATACTTTAAAAGTTTAAACAAGTTAAGAATTTATTTACTCACAAACTAATTTGATTTAACTTTGATTTTAAACTTTAATTTAAAAATCAAACTTCATTTTAAAACTTTAAGTTTTAAAAGTTTATTTGAATCTAAACTCCATACTAGATTTAAACATGAACCCAGATTTAAATTTAACACTCACAGGTTTTAATCCTGTAACATGAAATCTACCCGAGTCCTCCCTAGGTTCCTTCGAGTTGAACTTCCCACTTACCCGAGCCAAAACCCAACTACTACTAATAATACCCGAGTAAAAACTCGAGTATTTCCTGGAAACAACCAGACTTAAACAAACAAAAATTCCAAGACAACAACCATGCCCGTGCACGTGCACGACGCCGGCGAGCGAACTCAGGCGACTCCACGTTGTCGAGCAAGTCGACGTTCGTCCACACATCCATTTTCGATCGCCAGATCTCCAACGTCATCTCGAATTCGAAATCGCGACATAAATTCAAACCTGAGAAACAACTGGCACACTTCAACCAAACCTGGCAACGCCTCGATCTCGACCTCCCGATCATTAGAAACTCTGAAATTTCGGCCTAGCTTTTGCCGACAACCTCTCTACCCTCACCCCAATCCCCATCGCACTCGATCAAACGTACGGGCCACGGTGATCGATTTTACCAAACCTAGTTCAACTAGGGTTCCAGATTTCAAACTACAATTCCCACCTTCACCCTGAAATATACAAACATCAGGTAATTTTTCCATCAACGTTGATCGCTCCTCCACCTCTAGGAGGAAGCTCGATCCCTCCGCCCCTTTAGATCAACCGAGATAGTTCAAAATACTCGAAGCAGATGAGCCCAAACTGCTCCTTTATCTTTGATCTAAAAATTAAGATTTTTACTTAAAAAATTATGTTCAAGTATATGGATTCCATTTGCATATCTGAAATCGCAATTTAAAAAGCTTAAAATTTTGACTTATTGTAAGTTATATTCAGTTTCTTGTTTTCCAGGAAAAATTCGAAGTTGTTTTTGCTTGTATAAATTTTAAAAACTTAATATATACTATAACAGACAAGTTTTATTTTAACCTTAAGCTCAAACAATGGGTAGAGTAAGAGAAACTGATTTTTGAAATGAAGAAACAGCTGATTTCTAATTCTAGACAAGAATCATACATGAATAGCAGTCTGCACAAAATTCTTCCATCTTACAAATATACTCAGAGAAAACCATATGTATATGGATAGCTATTCACAGAGAAGTATTCAAAAGATTTACTGTTAAGATTTAAAACAAAAGTTACTCACCTTGTTTTCAAAAGAAGAACAGGGCTGCCCTTATGTTGAACCAGGCTTGAGTTTGCTAGCTAAAACTCTTCTTTGATTCTCTGGGTTTGATTTAAATTTGTTGATCTAAAGTTCACTCACTTGACTTTGCACAGAAAAGCAAAGCCTGGAATTTTGATCTTTACTCATCTTGCTTTTGTTTTTATTTTCCCTGTTCTTGTTTTAACTTGATCTTCGCAGGTTGATGAACGAACTGAGGTGAAGTTGATATATAGGAAAAGTTGACAGGGTATTTGTTTGTACAGGGTGATATAAATGGGTCTGTAGGCTGATGTAGACGAGAGGTGTACAGGGTATTTTATATTGTTTGTACAATAGGGTAGCACATTATTTTGGCTTGTACAAATATATCAGAGATATTTTTTCTTTGTGTTCTTTGACTAAGCTATTTCGGCTGATGATTTTTTCTACTTGGTGGCTAAAGATTCATGTGTTACTTTCCTTTGCCTTGTTTGATAAGCTACAGCCTTATCTTCTCTTTGTTCAATTTATATTATTATTTTCTTCAAAATGGTGGCTGATGAGATATGTTAAGTACATATGTTTCTTTCTTTGTATCGACTGACATATTTTATTTGTGCTGAGATGATATTATGTACAGCTTGTGCTTCCTTTCTTGTTTACAACTAATGATTCTTATTTTGTACATAGTTGTTTGCCTGTTCAACATGAAGATATGTATTCTTCTTTTATTTTTAAACTTAAACTATTAAATACTCCCTTTACTTGTTATTATTTTCGTACTTTATTGTTATTAAATTTTTATTTTGCCTTGTCTCATTATTTTAAAATATGAGTAAACTTCTATTTTTAACACGTTGTTAAATTTTATTTATTTATGTTTTAATATATATATGATTTCATAATTTATTTTATAAGTGCATTTGTTTATATCATTTTATAAACTCGAACCATTATTAACCATCAATTCTAATTATTATTATTATCAATTATTATTATTAAACCATTTATTTAAGATTTAAATTCAAATCAAATGTATACATATATATTCAATTTTTACTCATATATGCTCAAATACATATATATTCACATATATATAATACATACACAATATTTTAAATTTAAATGAGTTATACAAAATTTATGTTAATTCGAGGAAACTCGCATCACTTCATCGATTTATTTCACAAATTTAATTCAAAAATTCAATAAATTATCAATTTAAATTTAATTAAAATCCGGGGTCGTTACAATTTATTTCTAAATTGCCTTATATTCTCATATTTTTATCACTTTTATTTTTGTTAATTTTCTTACATTTTTTAGCTTAACACCACTTCAACTTTGGTTAATTTGATTGAATAGAATTTAAAAATCTAAACAATTCTCTACGGATCGACCCGTACTTACCACATACTATCATTGTATGCCATGCCCGTGCGCTTGCGGTTATTTTTATTATAAAATTTTCAGTGATTTTCTACCTTATAGAAAAACCGTTGTTAAACAGTTATAAAATATGTTGTATCTAAAATTTTTCCAAGCGAACGGTTATAGCTAAATCTAAAATTGGTCCAAAATTCTTGTCGGGATGTGATATTAGTATTCGTGTCAAGGTCAAAAATAGCAAATACATTATTGATTATAGGTTAAGTGAAATGACATTCGAAGAACAAGTGTGTGGTGGTTTCAGGTGCCGTGTGACATAAATAACATGGATTATTATTAGGGTTATTTATTAGTTTGGTGTTTAGTCCAATAATGGTGTTAAGTTTATCTTATAATACAATCCACATATGAATTTTAACTTTAACCGAAGCATCAACTTTCCAAATAGGTTTGAAATACTATAGGGATGGGGTTTCGGAGAAAATTAAGGTTTTTGAAATTGCGAGTGTATGGTGTTTTCGGGAGCATCAATTTTCCAAATTAAACACTTTTGAAACTGCAAATATCATAAAGATTTTTTGGATTCTAGTCTCAAGGGTATAGCCAAAACCCATTTATCATGCCAAAAATTAGTGTCACTACTAGAGTGTACAATCTGATTAATACAAGTTTAAAAATGTTAAATAAATTTAAAATGGGTTTCCAAAAGCAAGACATGTTGTTGGGATTAGCAAAGATACAATGAAGATTATAAGCACTACCATAAAATTGATTTAAGATTATTTTTTTCCATATTAGTTTTTCGTTAATGTTATTAATTTTTCGAAGTCATTTTCCTAGTAAAGATACATTGAGATTACGAAGGTTTATGATTCCTAAGCCCCCTTCCTTTTTGGATTTACAAACTATTTCCCAGTTAAAAATACAATTAATACTATTACAGGAACTACCACATGTGCATAGGAAGTTTCTTCTAATCTTATCTATTTTATCAATTACCCATTTTGGAAAAAGGTAATAAGACATCCCATAAATAGGAAGTGCCGACAAGACATAGTTGATTATGATGATTATGCCAATTTTAGATTGAAGCCTACTATTCCAAGTTCATAATTTTTATTAATTTTATTGATTAGCACTTGTCAGTCTTCTTGTTTTAGCTTTGTCGGCCTGATTAAGAAGCTTAAGTACCCTATAGCGAACTTCACGATTTTACAATTAAGTTATCAACAGTAAGGGTTTCAACGTTTTCTACATTGTTTAAAACTAAAACCGAGCTCTTGTCAAAATTAGTTTTAAGGCCCAAAAGCATTTCAAAGCTATACAATGTAATATGGCGAGGCAGATGCAAGGTAAAAAGCATGATTTCATCAGCAAACTAAAGAGATGAAAGTCTTTCACTAGTGATATCATTGTTGTAACGACCCTAAAATTTCGACCAAATTTAGAATTTTAAATTCATCGTTTCAATAAAAATTTTGAAATTTTAAACGATCTCAATTTACGTCCAAACTTTATTTGTGACCTACGTCTAGTTTAATATGGACATAGAAAAAGTCTCGTTGAAAAATATTACAGTGAAATCCGTTCGCGTTTTACTGTATATCAGTCCATATAAAGCTGCGTAAAATTTATCTTCCAAATCTAAATATTTTTACACAGTCCGCTTGTAAAAATTATTCTGACCAAGATTTTATAATTCGTTTCGTCTAAAACGGTCATCGCCTGCTCCGTTTATATTATTTTGCAAAACGTACAATTTAAACGGCGTAAATGCAAATTTTATAAAATCATCGTATCGCAATAATCTGTGTACCGTTGGAACCGCATCGTCGCACTGGTCAAAACGGTATACTCAATTTTGTAAATCGGAGTCCGACGTAAAATTATTCGTGTTAATTCATCGGTTCCCGACGGACCAATTAAATAATACTCAGCCCAAATTTCCTTCAGCCGTTTACAAGCAATACAAAAATTTATCCCAGCTGTTATTAAATGAGTTAGTGGGGAGATGAAGTGTGAAGGGTTGCGTTGGGAATAGGTGAAACGTTTGGGATTTTAAGTGATGTTTACTGTTCCTATATTTTCAAAGACCAAGTACCATTCGCTGTTTACTCAAATCTCTTTCTCTCTGCCTCCAAGCATCAGGTAATGGCAGCCTCTTCTCTCCTCTTCATCTCACATTCTTCTTTCTTATATTTTTTCTCTCACTATAAAAAAAAAAGAAAAAGTTTGCAAAGGAAACGTGAAACCCCTCCTTCACCCCACGTTCCCAGCTTCCAACCGCCTGACTTCGCCACCCAGCCCCTACCAACCACCCTCCACGCCACCTGGCCCAGACGCGCCACCCAGCCTCGCACCACCCACGTCCCCTCCACCACCAGACCCCACAACTCCAGCAACCCACAGCCCTGGCTCCGCCTACCAGCCACCCAGACGCGCCACCAGACACCCCAGCAGCCCACGTCCTGCCACCGCCCAGACCCCCTGGCTCCGCCTGCTGCCACCGCCACCCAGACCGCCTGCAGCCCTTCGTGCCACCCAACCACCTGCCTCCGCTCCCACAGACCCCCACCAGCCTGACCCCAGCCGAGACCCCTCTGCCCGTTCGCCACCACCAGTCGAACCACCAACAGCCCACTGCCGAACCCACTACCCAGCTGGCCACCCGCGTAGTTCGTCAAACGTTGGTCCTCGTCTTGTCCGGAGATAGTGTTGCGTATAGTGTTGTTTATATTTGTCTAGTTATTAATATACAACGTTGTCTTGTTATTTCAGCTGCTGATCCGGAATCTCAAGCCTAGGCTTCGTCTATTTTGTCGTCATACCCTGCTTCTTTGATTGGTATGAATATATATGTACAATCTATACATATATCTTGTATTGAACAAATCATAATTGAATTATTATTCGCTTGCAGTTTGTTGTTCGTTAGTGTTGTGCTTGTTCGTGCCTCTTATCTATCGACTTCGTGCTTCGTCGTCAAACTTCTTACCACGCAAGGTGAATATTTTCTATTCACGACTCAAAAATCTATTATACTAGGATAATTAGATGTTGGATGTTATGAATGTTAATTTGGATGTTAAATTGATTTGATGTTAAAATTTGAATTGAAGTTAGTATGTTAAATAGTTATGACGCCAATTTGCTATGTGATATTAAATTTGTTGTTATTGTAATTAATAATAAATTTGAAACTGAATTTGATATAGAATAGATATAAAAATCCTGAATGACATATGTTAAACTTGACCCCTTTATATGATGAATATTGATTAATTAAATTGACCCTTTAAATTGTTTGACACGTAGAATTTGATAAATGTCACTTTGGACTATTGAACGTATTGAATTAACTGTTGTAATTGAAATTGAACGACCAAGTGAAACCGAAATGTTATAACCTTTAATCTACATGAAATGATAGTGTAGATTCTAGAAATAGTTATATTAATTGGCGTAAATAACAAACGCGAATTAATACGATTATTTCGGGATTATTTGAATTGTTGAATTGTTGCAAATGGATGCTATTGCTTGTTTATTTACTTTGACACCATCCCAGCTATCACACTGCAAGTTCCCTTTGTATGTTTTGATTTTGAATTTAAATAGAATCGGGTTGAAATGATAAATACCCAATTGAATGAATTGGCCTAGGATAGATAATTAAAATAAGAAACCGAACGGTCAACAAAGAACGTTTTGAAATTGAGACTTATTCGGAATTATGGAATGAACTTAGGAAAACTGTATTGTAATTTGGTAACGTAAATACAAATAAAATGATTTTATTGAATTGAATAAATAAATTTGTTTTGAAATATAAATAAAATGATTTTATTGAATTGAATAAATAAATTTGTTTTGAAATATAAATAAAATGATTTTATTGAGTTGAATAAATAAATTTGTTTTGAAATATAAATAAATTGATTTTATTGAATCGAATAAATTTGTTTGGAAGTAAATAAAATGATTTTATTGAATGAAATAAATGAACTTGTTTGAAATAAATAAAAATGGATTTCATCGAATTAAATAAATTAGATTTGTTGGAATAAAGAAATGAATTGAAATAAATGAGAACGAATTAATGTAATGAATTGAAACGGATTTGTAAATTTATTTATTTAAACAAAGTGTTTGACAAAGTTAATCGAAATAAGATTTAAGAAGTAAATAGGTTAGAAGATAAAGTGATTTAATTTCGAGTTTTGATAAATAAATAAACGAAGTTTTGACAAAGTGAATGTAGTAAATGAAATTGATATAGTAATGAACCTAGGAATGTAAATACGGATTTAAAGAATAAAACTTGATTTAATTAGTTGAACTAAGATTGACTATTTCATGTAATCCATAAATTTGAGTTGATTTAATAAGTGAAATGTTGATTTAACGTGAATACTTAAATTTTGATAACTAAAGGGCTTGAACTAGAATTTCTTTTCGGAATATGATTTTGTAATTAAAACGAATCGAATTATGAAATATCAAATTTGGAAGTCAAATTTGCAACTTGACCTTTGGATTTGATTTGTTTTAACTTTAATAAAAGTTGACTGTTGGGTAATTAATACGTAGTTATTAAAGAGACCGGGATCGGATTATGGACATACTCTCTGTCGATACCGAAAACCACTTTAATAACTAATATACGCGAAGTGTTGATCCAGAATGAAGTGGATGGTTTGATGGACGCGTTGACTGAAGAAAGAGAACGATTTTGGATGACCCCTGACATGACTAAAACAGGAGCCGCGCCGGGCCATTGAGGATCGCCATCTCTAGCGGACACACTTCTTCGATACCTTATCTATTACTTATGTGATTCGATTTGGGTGCACCCCTTGATTTGGAAGTGTTGTTTCGCGGTGTTGGGGTGGTAGCTGCTATGCCCAACATCAGTCCGGATCAGGCAACTACTAGTATCCTAGTTGGTATCGCCTCATGTACCTTGTCATACTAATTATCCTATCGCGACAACTACGATTTTGATTTGTACCTTTAGTATATGGATTGCCCTCTGGTGACTTCCGGTTTTGGGGAAACTACGGTCTTGTATATGCTTTTGGGAATAAACAGGTTAAGAGGTGTATGGGCCCTGCTTAACCCTACTTTGATATCTTACTTTATGGATTAGACATTATCTATTTAGCGTATTCTGTAGGTAGTTTATCGATCCCTTAATGATGTTTATATTCACCTTTGAGTTATGGACTTTATTATATGCATTTGATTATCCTGTATAAGATTTTGAGTCCTGACTCGAGTGTTTCTCTTGCATATGCTCGGGTCAGTCTGAAGTTATTCCGTTGCTGGTCAAGGTTGGTCGAAGATGCTGAAGGCTTAGCTTTTATCTATCATTTTATTTCCAGTATTTGATGTACTTATGTATTGGACATCTTGTATCTCTTTTCAGTCGCTTTATGTTGAGACATTGTTGTATTCTCTGTAGTAGCTTCATGGACTACTATTATGACGATGTATTTTTTCCGCTGCATTATTCTGTGACTGTTCTGAGTCTGTGATGTTGTATTGATTCTCATTTACATTTATGTACTTATAATCCCATAATGTTCTGTGTTTTGTATTATTTAAGTTGACAAATGTGGATTATTGTCAATTTAAATGGTCCAAATATACGGGATGTTACAGTTGGTATCAGAGCTCTGGTTTTCCCAAAAACCTTAGTTCGGGATTATAAAGAAACTCATTAGAGATAGAGTAGCAATACTCTAGAATGAGGAGAATCGATTCAATATCCAAATCCTTTCAAAAATTCAAGCTCCTTTGATTCGTTGATTAGTTTTCTTAGCATTCTATTATCTTATCTTTGGTTCTAAATCTCTTTTGGTATTTCAGGATGAGTACCAGAAGAAATGTTAGAGGTGGAAGAGGCAATGGTCCTGCCCAGGCTGCACCTGCCGCTCCAGCTCCTGTCAAATTCACTACTCTTAGCAAGGAGTATTCGCAACTGGGAGGTACTAAGTTTTCTGGATCCGAGAACATCATAGAGGCTGAGCAATGGCTTAAGGGTTTGGAGAAGATATTTTCTGGATTGGAGATTACTGATGCCCAGAAGCGTCAGCTTGCTGCTTGGCAACTCCAAGATGTCGCACAAGATTGGTGGGAATCCGTTACTTCTCGTATCGAGGAGGACACCATCACTTGGGCCCAGTTTAGGTATGAATGGTTTGGATTCTAGTGGTTTAAATTCTTCCTTCTATCTTTGAAATGATTGTTCATCTAGTCTATCTTTTGGATTAGGGATACTTTCTCGGCACAATGGATGCCAGCTGCTGGGAAGGCCCAACTTTATAGAGCTTTCATGGATCTTAAGCAGGGCAATATGACTTTTTCTGAGTATGAGAGAAAGTTCAACGAACTCTCCAAGTTCGGACTCGGCTTGATTGATACACCCCTTCTTAAGAACGAAAAGTTCATTATGGGAGCTAGAGCAGAGTATTATGACTTACTTACCGACCACATCCATTGCACCTTCACAGAGCTTGTTGACTATGCCCTTAGATATGAGGCAAAGCCTAAGGGATCCACTGCCAAGGCTGCCCCTACTCAGCCCTCTTCTAGCCAGCCCGGGAAGAGGAAGATGAACTTTGATCAACAAAAGAAAGCTTGGCAGAAGACTACAGGATTGGGATATGCTCAGAAAAGCCCTATCGATCTTGCTAATATCACATGCTTCAAGTGCGATAAGAAGGGCCATTATGCTAATAGTTGTCCATCTACCGGAGCTGCTATTCCACCACCTTCTACGACTAGGAAAGACTTATGCCATGTATGCCTACAGCCAGGTCATTTCAAGAAAGACTGCCCACTATACAAGCGTGGTACACCCTCTGGAGTTTTTGCTGTCACCACACCTGCACCATCTGCACCACCCGCTCAGGATGACCAAGGTACTTTGCGTAGTATATTTCATTTACATGCTACACCTGTTAGAGTATTATTCGATACTGGTGCTTCTCATAGCTTTATATCTGTTGACATTTGTAATAAGCTCAAGTTAGAATCCACTCTTGCCACTACTTCTTTATGTGTCTCAAATCCCATCGGAGGACCTGCTAACCTCCGAAGTATTTGCAAAGATGTTACATTGATGTATGATTTTTCTCGATTTACTTGGGATTTCTATGTGCTTGGATTTCAAGCATTCGACCTTCTTCTTGGAGCTGATTGGTTAAGAAAATTCGATGCTGTCATCTCTTGCAAATCCCGATCAGTTTCTTTAGTAAGCGACCAAGGCTTACCACTCGTCATTAAATGCAAATCACCTCAGAAATATGCCAGAAGCTTCATATTCTCTCTTGATGCTCCTCCCGATGATCTTGACACCAAACCTATAGTTCGGTCATTTCCCGACGTATTTGGCGAAGTCAGCTCTCTCCCGCCTAAACGGGAAATAGATTTCCGTATTGATCTAATTCCTGGAGCTACGCCCGTAGTTCTCCCACACCGAAGGATGGCTCCTAAAGAAAAGGCCGAACTAAAAACTCAAATTGAGGATCTATTTGCTAAGGGTTTGATTAGAAGAAGTTGTTCCGAATGGGGCGCTGCAGTTGTATTTGTCACCAAATCAGATGGATCTCTTCGCATGTGTGTTGATTATAGAGAGCTCAACAAGCGCACTCTCAAGAACCGTTATCCGATGCCTCGCATCAACAATTTATTCGACCAGCTTCATGGTGCTAAAGTTTTCTCACAACTTGATCTAGCCACTGGGTTCCACCAACTCAGAATAGCGGAAGATAGTATCCATAAGACAGCTTTCCGGACCGAGAATGGATTCTATGAATGGTTGGTTATGCCATTCGGTTTGACCAACGCACCTGGTTACTTCGTCGACTTGATGAATCGAGTCTTCCGTGATGTCCTTAACAAGTTCGTTCTTGTATTCATTGATGATATTCTTGTCTTCTCTAAGGACAAGGAAGAGCATAAGGCACATCTTCGTTATGTCCTTGAAACTCTCAGAAACCATCAGCTTAAAGCCAAGTTTTCTAAATGCCATTTCTGGCGAGACGAAGTGAGATTCCTTGGCCATATTGTTTCTGAGAATGGCATTTCAGTCGATCCAGCTAAGATTGCCATAATCAATGTAAGTTTTATCATATTCGAAATTCTATTCAAATAATCTTATCTCTCGCTAATTTATATCAATTAATCTACAGGATTGGGAGACCCCCAAAACTCCTACTGATATCCGTAGTTTCTTGGGTCTAGCTGGATATTATCGCAGATTTATTGAGCACTTTGCCCGGATTTCTGCTCCTCTTACTGCTCTGACTCGGAAGGACATTAAGTTCATGTGGAGTGAGAAGTGTGAATCAGCTTTTAATGAGTTGAAGCACAGGTTAACTTCGGCCCCAGTTCTTGCAGTCATCGATGGAAGTGAAGGATTGACTGTTTATACAGATGCTTGCCGAGAAGGTTTAGGCGCTGTTCTTATGCAAAATGGAAAGGATATTGCTTATGCTGGTCGTCAGTTGAAGACCCATGAATTGAACTATGCCACTCATGATCTTGAGCTTCTTGCTGTTGTATTTGCTTTGAAACTTTGGAGGCATCATCTTTTGGGAACAAAGTTCGAACTATTCACTGATCATAAGTCTTTGAGGTATATCTTTTCTCAGAAGGATTTGAACCAGAGGCAAGTCCGATGGCTTGAATTCTTAGCTGCATACGACCTCAACATCACTTATACACCAGGGAAAGCAAATGTTGTAGCAGATGCTCTGAGCCGCAGCAAAGCATTGTCTTGTTGCAATCTTATTGAAGGCATGTTATTCCAGCTTAGTATCTCTCCATCTCTTATGGATCGCATCAAAGCTAAACAATATGAAGACACCTTGCTCTATCGTATGAAGGAATTAGTTATGGGTAGAGTAAGTAATGCCGACAACAAAGTGGGTGCACAAGTTGATAGTGATGGAGTTTTGAGGATCGACAATCGTATTTGTGTTCCTAATGTCGATGGTCTTAGACAGGAAGTGCTGCGAGAAAATCATAAGTCTTCGCTTTCATTTCATCCCGGTGCTACCAAAATGTACCAGAATATGAAGAAACTATATTGGTGGAGTGGAATGAAGCGCGATATTTCTATCTATGTTAGCAGGTGCACCACTTGCCAACAAGTTAAAGCAGATCACAGAAAGACAGCAGGATTGCTCCAACCGCTAGAGATTCCAGGTTGGAAATGGGAGCAAATTTCTATGGATTTTATTGATGGGCTACCAAAGACTAGAAAGGGTAACGAAAGCATATGGGTGATTGTCGACAGACTGACAAAGTCCGCTCACTTTATTCCAGTCAAGACCACTCGTACAGCTTCAAGTTTGGCCGAAATATACATGAGGGAAGTTGTTAAACTTCATGGTGTACCATCTAGCATTGTATGCGATCGGGATCCTATTTTCACCAGTAAATTCTGGAAGGCATTTCAAGATACCTTGGGCACAAAACTGAATCTGAGCACAGCATATCATCCTCAGACAGATGGTCAAACTGAGAGGGTGAACCAGATTTTGGAAGATCTTCTCCGAGCTTGCATTATCGACTTTGGTGGATCTTGGGAAGACCATCTTCACTTGGTTGAATTCACTTATAATAATAGTTACCAGGTAAAGAATTTGAATTTCAAATTTGAATAAGTATATTTTGAATTAGAATTAATTATCCTGTATAAACCAGGCGAGCATTGGTATGGCACCATTCGAAGCCTTATATGGACGGCCATGCAAATCGCCAGCTTGTTGGATTGAGTCGGGAGATCGATTAGTGCTCGGACCAGAAATGATTATGGAAGCTTCTGAAAAAGTCGAAGAAATCAGGGAGAAGATAAAGACGGCACAGGATAGACAGAAAAGCTATGCCGACAAAAGGAGAAGAGATCTCGAATTCGGTGTAGGAGACAAAGTATTTCTGAAGGTGTCGCCTTTGAGGAATATTGTTCGATTTGGAAGGAAAGGGAAATTAGCTCCCAGATTCGTTGGTCCGTTTGAGATTACAGAAAGAGTTGGAACATTGGCATATAGAGTTGCATTACCAGAAAAGTTCGCTGGTGTTTACAACGTGTTCCACGTCTCACATCTTCGCAAGGTTGTACACGATCCATCTATGACCATCCCTACTGCTCAGTTGGATGAAATAGTTATTGAGCCTGACTTGACTATTGAGCGAAAGCCACTTCGGATAGTTGATCGTGAGATAAAGCAACTCAGAAGGAAATCGGTAAATCTCGTCAAAGTACAGTGGAGTGCAGATGAGCGGGATTGCACGTGGGAAACTGAGGATAGCATTCGGGATTCAAACCCCGAACTATTAATTTCAGGTATTATTCAAATTTCTCGAAGTCTAGCTTGACTTTTTCTACTTATTTCATTTCTACTTCACTCGTCTCGTTCCTTTTCGAGGACGAAAAGTTTTGAGTGGGGGAGATTGTAACGACCCTAAAATTTCGACCAAATTTAGAATTTTAAATTCATCGTTTCAATAAAAATTTTGAAATTTTAAATGATCTCAATTTACGTCCAAACTTTATTTGTGACCTACGTCTAGTTTAATATGGACATAGAAAAAGTCTCGTTGAAAAATATTACAGTGAAATCCGTTCGCGTTTTACTGTATATCAGTCCATATAAAGCTGCGTAAAATTTATCATCCAAATCTAAATATTTTTACACAGTCCGCTTGTAAAAGTTATTCTGACCAAGATTTTATAATTCGTTTCGTCTAAAACTATCATCGCCTGCTCCGTTTATATTATTTTGCAAAACGTACAATTTAAGCGGCGTAAATGCAAATTTTATAAAATCATCGTATCGCAATAATCTGTGTACCGTTGGAACCGCATCGTCGCACTGATCAAAACGGTATACTCATTTTTGTAAATCGGAGTCCGACGTAAAATTATTCGTGTTAATTCATCGGTTCCCGACGGACCAATTAAATAATACTCAGCCCAAATTTCCTTCAGCCGTTTACAAGCAATACAAAAATTTATCCCAGCTGTTATTAAATGAGTTAGTGGGGAGATGAAGTGTGAAGGGTTGCGTTGGGAATAGGTGAAACGTTTGGGATTTTAAGTGATGTTTACTGTTCCTATATTTTCAAAGACCAAGTACCATTCGCTGTTTACTCAAATCTCTTTCTCTCTGCCTCCAAGCATCAGGTAATGGCAGCCTCTTCTCTCCTCTTCATCTCACATTCTTCTTTCTTTTATTTTTTCTCTCACTATAAAAAAAAAAGAAAAGAAAAAGTTTGCAAAGGAAACGTGAAACCCCTCCTTCACCCCACGTTCCCAGCTTCTAACCGCCTGACTTCGCCACCCAGCCCCTACCAACCACCCTCCACGCCACCTGGCCCAGACGCGCCACCCAGCCTCGCACCACCCACGTCCCCTCCACCACCAGACCCCACAACTCCAGCAACCCACAGCCCTGGCTCCGCCTACCAGCCACCCAGACAGCCACCCAGCCACCCAGACGCGCCACCAGACACCCCAGCAGCCCACGTCCTGCCACCGCCCAGACCCCCTGGCTCCGCCTGCTGCCACCGCCACCCAGACCGCCTGCAGCCCTTCGTGCCACCCAACCACCTGCCTCCGCTCCCACAGACCCCCACCAGCCTGACCCCAGCCGAGACCCCTCTGCCCGTTCGCCACCACCAGTCGAACCACCAACAGCCCACTGCCGAACCCACTACCCAGCTGGCCACCCGCGTAGTTCGTCAAACGTTGGTCCTCGTCTTGTCCGGAGATAGTGTTGCGTATAGTGTTGTTTATATTTGTCTAGTTATTAATATACAACGTTGTCTTGTTATTTCAGCTGCTGATCCGGAATATCAAGCCTAGGCTTCGTCTATTTTGTCGTCATACCCTGCTTCTTTGATTGGTATGAATATATATGTACAATCTATACATATATCTTGTATTGAACAAATCGTAATTGAATTATTATTCGCTTGCAGTTTGTTGTTCGTTAGTGTTGTGCTTGTTCGTGCCTCTTATCTATCGTCTTCGTGTTTCGTCGTCAAACTTCTTACCACGCAAGGTGAATATTTTCTATTCACGACTCAAAAATCTATTATACTAGGATAATTAGATGTTGGATGTTATGAATGTTAATTTGGACGTTAAATTGATTTGATGTTAAAATTTGAATTGAAGTTAGTATGTTAAATAGTTATGACGCCAATTTGCTATGTGATATTAAATTTGTTGTTATTGTAATTAATAATAAATTTGAAACTGAATTTGATATAGAATAGATATAAAAATCCTGAATGACATATGTTAAACTTGACCCCTTTATATGATGAATATTGATTAATTAAATTGACCCTTTAAATTGTTTGACACGTAGAATTTGATAAATGTCACTTTGGACTATTGAACGTATTGAATTAACTGTTGTAATTGAAATTGAACGACCAAGTGAAACCGAAATGTTATAATCTTTAATCTACATGAAATGATAGTGTAGATTCTAGAAATAGTTATATTAATTGGCGTAAATAACAAACGCGAATTAATACGATTATTTCGGGATTATTTGAATTGTTGCAAATGGATGCTATTGCTTGTTTATTTACTTTGACACCATCCCAGCTATCACACTGCAAGTTCCCTTTGTATGTTTTGATTTTGAATTTAAATAGAATCGGGTTGAAATGATAAATACCCAATTGAATGAATTGGCCTAGGATAGATAATTAAAATAAGAAACCGAACGGTCAACAAAGAACGTTTTGAAATTGAGACTTATTCGGAATTATGGAATGAACTTAGGAAAACTGTATTGTAATTTGGTAACGTAAATACAAATAAAATGATTTTATTGAATTGAATAAATAAATTTGTTTTGAAATATAAATAAAATGATTTTATTGAATTGAATAAATAAATTTGTTTTGAAATATAAATAAAATGATTTTATTGAGTTGAATAAATAAATTTGTTTTGAAATATAAATAAATTGATTTTATTGAATCGAATAAATTTGTTTGGAAGTAAATAAAATGATTTTGTTGAATGAAATAAATGAACTTGTTTGAAATAAATAAAAATGGATTTCATCGAATTAAATAAATTAGATTTGTTGGAATAAAGAAATGAATTGAAATAAATGAGAACGAATTAATGTAATGAATTGAAACGGATTTGTAAATTTATTTATTTAAACAAAGTGTTTGACAAAGTTAATCGAAATAAGATTTAAGAAGTAAATAGGTTAGAAGATAAAGTGATTTAATTTCGAGTTTTGATAAATAAATAAACGAAGTTTTGACAAAGTGAATGTAGTAAATGAAATTGATATAGTAATGAACCTAGGAATGTAAATACGGATTTAAAGAATAAAACTTGATTTAATTAGTTGAACTAAGATTGACTATTTCATGTAATCCATAAATTTGAGTTGATTTAATAAGTGAAATGTTGATTTAACGTGAATACTTAAATTTTGATAACTAAAGGGCTTGAACTAGAATTTCTTTTCGGAATATGATTTTGTAATTAAAACGAATCGAATTATGAAATATCAAATTTGGAAGTCAAATTTGTAACTTGACCTTTGGATTTGATTTGTTTTAACTTTAATAAAAGTTGACTGTTGGGTAATTAATACGTAGTTATTAAAGAGACCGGGATCGGATTATGGACATACTCTCTGTCGATACCGAAAACCACTTTAATAACTAATATACGCGAAGTGTTGATCCAGAATGAAGTGGATGGTTTGATGGACGCGTTGACTGAAGAAAGAGAACGATTTTGGATGACCCCTGACATGACTAAAACAGGAGCCGCGCCGGGCCATTGAGGATCGCCATCTCTAGCGGACACACTTCTTCGATACCTTATCTATTACTTATGTGATTCGATTTGGGTGCACCCCTTGATTTGGAAGTGTTGTTTCGCGGTGTTGGGGTGGTAGCTGCTATGCCCAACATCAGTCCGGATCAGGCAACTACTAGTATCCTAGTTGGTATCGCCTCATGTACCTTGTCATACTAATTATCCTATCGCGACAACTACGATTTTGATTTGTACCTTTAGTATATGGATTGCCCTCTGGTGACTTCCGGTTTTGGGGAAACTACGGTCTTGTATATGCTTTTGGGAATAAACAGGTTAAGAGGTGTATGGGCCCTGCTTAACCCTACTTTGATATCTTACTTTATGGATTAGACATTATCTATTTAGCGTATTCTGTAGGTAGTTTATCGATCCCTTAATGATGTTTATATTCACCTTTGAGTTATGGACTTTATTATATGCATTTGATTATCCTGTATAAGATTTTGAGTCCTGACTCGAGTGTTTCTCTTGCATATGCTCGGGTCAGTCTGAAGCTATTCCGTTGCTGGTCAAGGTTGGTCGAAGATGCTGAAGGCTTAGCTTTTATCTATCATTTTATTTCCAGTATTTGATGTACTTATGTATTGGACATCTTGTATCTCTTTTCAGTCGCTTTATGTTGAGACATTGTTGTATTCTCTGTAGTAGCTTCATGGACTACTATTATGACGATGTATTTTTTCCGCTGCATTATTCTGTGACTGTTCTGAGTCTGTGATGTTGTATTGATTCTCATTTACATTTATGTACTTATAATCCCATAATGTTCTGTGTTTTGTATTATTTAAGTTGACAAATGTGGATTATTGTCAATTTAAATGGTCCAAATATACGGGATGTTACAATTGTCTACGCTATCAAGAACCCTGTTTGCAATATATAGCTCAACAATCATAAGTCTGCCGCTAAATTGAAAGTAAATACGACAAAGGGTCTCCTTGCTTAAGACCTTAATTACATCTTATAATATGTTAAAGAATATATACTTTGTTGTATTGTCCCTTAAATTATTTGAACTTGTATGCTTTTTATACAACGTGAAAAGCAACCAATGGTGGTGCCTTGGAGGTGGGAAAGGGAATTGAGTAAAGTCGCAAAATAAGTTGTTACCCAGTACATTGACATTCTACCCAGACATGACTATTCTAATTCAATAAAGTTTTATGACGACGATGATTTTGAGGCACCCATTGAAGACGATTCCCTTGTATCGTGTGTTGCATATGTCTGATCAGCTATTTTGAAATGTGATTCGATAAAGGATTAATGATACCTAAACGACTCTGATTGATTCACATGTGGCTGATCCAACGGTCTATATCCATCCATGCTATTTATATCCCTTCCCCTTCATTTCATTACTTATTGAGAATTCCAAAACTTTCGTATTATAAAAAAGTAAGGAGTTTCTTTTATCTTCTTCATTTCCATTCAACAATCAACCACTCTCGCTTCAACAAGTAAGTATTTCCCACCACAATTCATTATGCTTTGTTTAACTTTCGACTGATTTTGGGTAACGATTTCACGGCCCATGCCATCGCTTTCTTTTACTTTTATATCACCTTTTATACCTCATTTCAGTATCCTATTATTCTTCATTTCTCAATGTTGTCTGTTAACATGAACATTGTCATTGCACTAGTGAACTTTTACTATAATGGCATTTATGGACCGTCGTCGTGTCATTAATGACGATCATTCTGCGTTGAACATTTGAACAAACTGCACTGCATTTATTTGTTAATATTATTGAACTGCTGCCCCCAATCAAAATAGGAAGATTAAAAACATTTCATAGTCCCATGAATAGGGTTAGGTGGTGGGATGGTAGTGGTGCGACCATATAGTCTACTTTGAGTTTAGGTTAGGGCTAGATAGGCTTGTTGCTTGGTTGTGGGTTGCTTGCATAATGACGTGGGAAAAGCTTGCCTCCGACCCTAATCGGTCTTTAAATAGGTTTGGGTGGTTCGATAACCTTGGTTGTTTGTTATTGATTGTAGATGGCTACACTACTTCTACTAGTGGATGGACTTTCCTTTCAGGTTCCTCTAAGGTTCGGGAGGATCGAGTCGATCTAAACCATTCTCTAGCCCGCTATGGTTGTGCGAACATCAACCCTCTTTACCGTATGGTTGTCGATCGGGCCAGTCAGCCCCCTGTGGGCTACTTCACATGGTCATTTGCTTATATGAAGAGCGGGTTGACGCTCCTCCCTCATTCCTTCATCAGAATCCTTAATGTGCACATGGTCAACTTACCCCCAAGGATATAATCTACTAGCGGAGCTCTTCATCTTTTATCCTGACTTGGATATCCCAGAGTCGGATCCAATTCGGATCAGGTTGATCTTCAAATTGTGTCGGCAAACAAAGACTAAAGCGGGAAACTACTACCATCTTTAGAGGATTGTAACAACCTATTGTCAAGAAGCGATTATTTAATAATTAAATAATAATTTTTAATGTATTGAATAGGATTAGAATTAATTAATTTCAGTTTTGAAAATGGTTTGGAATTAGATAAGAAATATATTATTAAACTGATAAGAATTGAATATAAAAAGAAAAATGGTTTAATAACTTATTTAATTATTTTGAAATATGAATATAAATTAATTATTTGGAATATAATATTAAATTAAAATTTTATAAGCTTGAGATTTATTTTCGATAAATGAAAATAATTTTATCAATGGAGTTTGGATATTAATTAGTTAATGAATTTATATAAAATGATTAATTAAATAAATATATTAGAAATAATTTTGTAAAAAGATAGATAACGATATGATTTATTAGAAAGTAATGTAGTGTGATATAATTTTTTTGAATGGGGTTGGAATCATAAGTTGTTTCATGAATCAAACTAAAAGAAAAGAAAAGAAGAAATAAAATGAACCACAGCCCAACCCAAACCCAACCCTAAGTATCATAAAATCTCCATCTCTAAACTTCTCTTTTAATAGATTTTTCACCTCCATCTACAAATAAAACACCAACGTTCTCATTTTACTAACTTTAGAAATCACAATATTCCACAAACTCTATCTATCCATAAATTCAAAAATGCAAATCTTAGCTTATTGATAACTCTACACCACATAGCAAGCAAGGAATCAGGTTTTGTTCATCATTTTGAGGAAGAGGTCATTTATAGTGAAAAGGAAAGGAGAAACGCTGAAGGAGATAAGAGAAGGAGGAAGAAGCTTTGAGAGCTAGTGTATTTCTCCAATCAAGGTGAGTAGTTTAACTCATTACCGTGTCTATTACAAGTATGAATTAATGTATAGAGTGTTAAAGTGCTTGTGTAATTCAGTTGAACCAAAACATTGAAACACTGTTTCTTCATCTCCTAATTATTTAATGCTGATATTGTGAAATTGATACCTGTTTAGGACTCGGTTGAATCATTGAATGATGGAGTTTGGTCATATTATGTTGAATGATGAAGGAGTGGCAAAGATCAGGGAGGAGAAGGTCAGAAATATGCAAATACAAGCATAGAAATTCGCATGTCTGATACACTGACCAGTCGACCGCCTACCACGGTAGTTACAATCAATCGGCATTTATTAATATATATATATAAATTAAATAAATTATATAAAACATACAAAATAGAAACGTATAATACACTATAATATATATATTTATACTTGGATATAAATAATATCTTAAATTTTTAATAATTAATGAAGTGAATTTAATAATATTATTTAAATAGAAAATTAAAAATGGTTAATATATTATTAAATCATCAAATGTGCTTGTAAAAACATATGAAGATTATATAACTTATATTATGGACATGTAAAGGAATTATATGACGTTTATATATACTTAATTGGATATTACCTTATATTAAATAATGTTTCAATTAAAATAGTAGAACTATTATGTTTTCAAATATAATTAAATTACTTAGACTGTTATTATTTATGTATTTTTATTTTTATTATATGAGGAATTTGAAAAATGGTTTAGTTTGGTATGGGAGTTTCAATAACACTTTTCCGGTTATTCGTCTGACTTGTTGCATAGAGATATTGAGTTGATTGATTGTATTTTGTAAGCATTGAATAAACAGACTAATAAGACATCGTGGAATGGGACATCGATGTGATACTTATTCGGTTATTCGGTGTATGTATATGACAATCAATGGATGAGAATAGGGATATAGTTTACACTTACTTGAAGCGATGCTCGGTTAGAGAAAACTGATGGATGATTAAGGTATAATGGTGTACCCATATATATATATATATGTGTGTGTGTGTGTGTGTGTGTATTCATAGATGTTATCTACTTGTCTACCATGAAGTGCTCTGGGATATGATTAGGAGTTAGAGGGAACCAGATTAGGACAGTGTCCACCCTGGCAGCCTGATCATTTGGTCATGCCCCAAATCCATGACATTTTTATTTAGATGATTGATGGAGAGCGGTTAGCCCTAAGGGTGGAGTAGCCCTAGCCCTTTTTGTCATCCAGGCCAACAGTCTGTTACCATAGGGGCGTGATCGGGGATCGTGACTAGGAGTCCTTACATTGAAGAGTACATTAAGTGGATATTTTCACGATTACCAAGGAGGCAACAAAAGACCGTAGGAACGGATTCAGATGGGTAGCGTTGGGCTCCTAAAATAAGCGATTAGCTATCTGTCTTCATCTGGTTCTACACTAAGTGGTAAATAAGTACATATTGTTTATACCCTCACTTAAGTATAAATTTGGGTGGTGTAACCCATTCATTATGAGATGACTCTACTACAGACCTTGTGTCTTTCATATAGTCGATTCCTATCACCACTAGATTATATATATATATATATATGTGTATGTATGTATGTATATGTATGTATGTATGTATATATGTATTTGTTATAAGAATTGTTTGAGATATGCTACACTTGATTATATGTTATCATAAGACTATTGGCCTTTATATATCCATGGTCTATAATTATGTTACTTTCATGTATTTATTCTCTAATACATCATTAGAGACATAATATGACTCGTGTGTTATGTATAATATTCAAGTTGGTCCGAGACATTGCAGGAACATATATCATGTAGATAGCAGGACTCACCTTGCCATTTTATGGGGAGGGGGGCTAGTAGTAGTTATAGGGTGATACATTCCCTATACATTTTTGTAGTCTCGTTGATGTACTAGCAGTTGTATCTGATGATGTATTGTATAGTGGGATAAAGACTATGATTTTTTAGCTTTGGACTATGTACTATATCATGTATTATATTTTATCCATTGCATTCTGACTCCATAACAACCCACCCCGGAATAGGCCTAAATTTCGATCAAGAAAAGACCCATCGAAAGTTAGATCCATTCTAAGGAAGACCGTTGGTTGGAAAAAGAAATAACAATACAGAGCCATAACTAATCTTTCAGAGCTCATAGCGAATGGAA
The DNA here is from genome assembly GCA_030737815.1 of Allium fistulosum. NCBI lineage: Eukaryota > Viridiplantae > Streptophyta > Magnoliopsida > Asparagales > Amaryllidaceae > Allium > Allium fistulosum. Next base: position 111,844,337 of record CM060901.1, on the reverse strand, counting down.
TAAAATATAATAGCAAAGTGTACCTATTTATTTCAAAATCATTAAATGTCATAATATAAAATACCATCAAATGGTATCATAAATCCATTACAACAATTGTCTAAACACATGGGTACACATAAGAGCAAGTAATAATCATAAATACCACCACAAGCCAAGCTTCTCCATCTCTAAGCATCATCGCTGCCACTACTTCATCCTTAACCTGTGTTGTAATGAGGAGGGAGTCAGAGAAACAAGTCTCCGATGAATAAAAACCTCGAGTCTTACCTTGTTAGTACTTGGAGTGTATATCTCAAAATAAGAAGATGTCTATGAACATAACCATTAAATACTTCTTATAAGGGGGTGGGTCCTCAACCAACCACTTAATACCTTCCATTCCAGAAGCAGGTTTCTAAAATCCCATAACCCAAATCCCACATCATAAATAGCTAGCAATGCAAGAGGTAGTACCCAAGCCACTTAATACCTTTTATTGGAAAATAAGCAGACTCTAGTCATTTAATACTTTAATTAAGGCAGACCCCATAATTTAATACCTATTTCCAAGACGTGCTCCTCAATTGTACTATCTAGAAAACATCATATGGAATCTCAAGTCACTTAATACTTCTTTATTTGGAAAGGCGGGCCCTCAACCAGTCACTTAATACCTTATCCAGAAGCAGACCCCTAGAGAGATACCGTCCTCTAGGCCATTTAATACTTCATTTGAGGAAAAGAGGCGAGCCCTCAAACAACCACTTAATACCTCAAGACCTTAAAGCAGGCCCCTCGTACCATGACCTATACTAATAATGACATCTTACATTAGTCCGACTATTCGTAGGAACTGGTAGCTAGATTAGCTGGGCAGATTTCCCCTACAGAATTTGGGACTAAACTCGTGTCATTATAAATATTTATCATAAGGATATCTTACAACAATATGGTACACAACTATTGGTAGCCTCAAAATGAAGGGCAGACTTCCATCATATAACTCTATTGACCTCGCATCCTTATGACTTAGACATAAATTAAATACACTCCATATATATAATAATACTCATCTCACCATTTCATAAATAAGGCCTTATAAGGAATCTTCCTTATTATGCCTTAGAATAATAATTAGGCTATATAAAAGTTTCCTCTTATTTTCCCCTAACAATCAATTACATTCCTAATATGGGAAATAAATGAAAATGAATACCTAATTAACTATGCCATAACACAATAATTATATGTTAATTACGCTAATAGAGATAAATAAATATCTGCTCCTAATAAATTCTAAATGCATGGATTTTATGCCCTAAACTAGCGTTAAATATCAAATCCCTAACCAAATACTATTACAAGTCCTTTTTCTTCAAATTCCCAAGATTTCAACATATCAAAATAAGGGATTCTAATATCCAAAACAGGGAATAGATATTCATAACCAAAATTGCAATAATGGACTTGTAAATAAAATAGAAACTTAATTTATTACACCAATTCAATGGAATATCCTAAACAACAGGAATTGCAATCTAAACTTCATACTCTATTCAACTCTTTTACAAAGAAATAGATAAAAAGGAAATTTGTGTGGAATAAGTAGTGTAAGCTATGAATAGAATTAATAATATAAACCCCTTATTACATTGAAGAATCACAATTTGAACCAAAGAAGAAGGAGAAGTGGAATAGACTATGAAATTATCGAAAATTGCATAAACGAAACAAATTCCCTCAAATTAATGTAAATAATTGAGAATTACAACATAAAATTGACATTTTGAAATAAAAAGGAATTTTAGAGGACTTTACCTATCGTATTTTTGCAATCTCAAAATCCCTTAGGTATATTCAAATCCAAAATGAGATATACTAAACAATTACTGAAAAATAAATAATAAGGTTTCCACTCACTGAATAGCCTTAGCTTTGCCTTCCTTGGATTTGTATGCCTCACGATCTCTTCCAGAATCTCTTTCTTTTGATATACACACACACACAATAGGGAAGAGTTATCTACATTTATTAGATTCAGAAAGTTAGAGGAAAATAGAATAAGAATAGGTTGGAGGAAGAAGAAATAAATAGAAAATAGATTAGATTCTTATCTAAATCCTCTAGGAGTTTCTGAATCTAATTTGGAGTGAAAATAATGGTAAAGCTTCGTTAAATTATCCGAAATATTTGTGAATAAAAAGTAAGGGTCTAAGGTCTTATTTATAGTGGTTAAAACATACTAGATGCGTAGGATGAAAATAGTTTTAGAACGAAGAAATCTAGACCGCTCATATACACAAAACCTAGCCCCACCCCAATGTTCACGACCAAACAGTCGACCGCCCCCAATTAAAGGGGTTGCCGGTTCGTACTTTTGGGGAATGTTTTTATCCCGTTGCTTTTTTATTTATTTTTATTCCCTATTTAAATCCAATGTCAATTATTAATTAAACGTTTCCTTAATCCACAATTAATCCTACATTAATTTTTGAAATTCAAACCCTAAATTTAGATATTCATTTGACAATTCAAACTAAATTAATTTAAATCTGAAAACTTCAAACGCTCATAACTTCTTCATTTGAGCTCCATTTTCAGCATATTATATATAGAAACATATCAAAATTTCGCCACAAATGCGACGGAATAACTTTCGTAGTCAAATTCCAACTTTAGAAAATTCCTATAATCAACCCTATCATATTTAATTCAATTTAATCCATTTAATTATGGTTCATTTTATGGGTTGTTACATTCTTTCCTCCTTAAAAAGGGTTTTCTCTTGAAATCTTTCAAGGTGCAAACACCATAATGTGAAATAACATCCATGTTATACAACTAAGTTATCTACACAACATCTGCTCAACCAATAGTGCAATGTGATTATGTACTCCAGACATACTAAAATGAGCTCAATCCTAGCGTAAGTGGTGTCATGGAAGTATGTATGCCAATACCCTAAACATGCATAAAAATTCTACATGAGTGTAAAGTGATTGTGAAAAAATGTAGCAACCATTTCCTACCATCCAATCTAGCAACCACAATGCAACCAAAATCCTAATTTGGAGATAAAATTTACCAATGAAAAGCTCTGGGTGACTGGTCTTCATCTTCTCCTCAGTTTCCCAAGTGCTTTCGGCTGGATTGTCTCCCCATTGCACTCGGACCAGTCTAATTCGTTGTGGAGCTTCTGAGTTCCGTGCACTACAATGGATGTAGTGGCATGGGACGCTATTGGCTTTGTCTTAAAATCCCCTAATTGATTAGACTCTACAACAATTGCTATGCTACGAAGGTATTTCCTCAAATGCAAAAACGTCATGAACTCCAGCCAATATAAAAGTTTCTTGTCTTTTCCCCATACTGTGAAACGGCCCAATAAATCCGATGTCTACTTTCCAACTACCCAAATCGTATGACCTTCACAAGCTGCCTAATTAATTCCGACTTTCCAAAGTCTTGCAATACAAATTTGGTCCGAGTAGAATTTGTCAGTGGTTTCCCACCCATAATTTGGCGATTTGCATGGCCTCCCAAAAATAATGCTTCGACGGTACCACACCAATCATCTATTGATGACTAAAATCCTATGCGAATTCTACTAAGGGTAAGCGCTACTCCTAAGGTCCTTCAAAGTCCAAGATGAAATGCTCTCAACAAATCCTCGAAGTTCTGATCCATTCCTTCAGTTTGTCCATCGGTCTTTAGTTGGTAAGCGATACTTAGATTCAATGAAGTCCCTAAAGCTAGTTCTTAAAGCTACCAGCAAACTCCTCCAAAATTTGCTAGTAAACTAAGGGTCCCTATCACTAACGATGCAAAGTGTAACTCCATGAAGCTGTATTGGAGATGTCTAATGCTTCTAACAGAAAATTTCTACCACCTTCTCCTTAATCACTGTTCAATAGGAAATTCCATTCACATTCCTATACATATTATCTTTTCCTTGAATGGTGATAGTCTATGAGCTAAATTCCTTATGTTTTCCCAAAATTATAAAGTTATGGGACCATTCATATACCTTAGGTTGCAAACCTAATTCCCTCATTAACTTCAGTCTTACCTATGATTTATCGCCAATTAAGTGTCCCCATAAAATTTCCCTATTTAATTTGCTTTAAATCCCATTCAGAGAGTCAACACAGGAATAAAACAGGGATATATCTAACATCACATCATCCACTTTTCCAATAACTAAGGGAGACAACTAGCGACTATAACCTAAGAATTCCAAAAGAAAGTTTTGCTGGAAGCTGCCATTTATTATCAACTGATATAAATGGTGTTGAGGTCCTAAAACCCCTTTCTAAATTAAGATGGGTATTTCAAAAATGTCATTCCATCATTACCCATTTTCCTTAGTTTCCCCTTTTCAATCTCTAATAAATGTGGTCTGTTCACTGCTTCAATCAATATCCATTGTAGTTGATCATTACTCATCAAAATTAGACCATTTCCAATTAATCCTTCTTTAGGTTACCTAAATCGATTCATTATAGAAACTTCCTTCTTCCACAAATGCCATATCAAGTTTCCTTAATCAGTCCACATTAGATTCCTTTTTCCTCTCATTAATCACAAATTTATTGCTTGTCAAATTTGTAATTAATGTCCATAAATCCTATTCCGTTAATTACTAACTAATACGTATATAGTCATAATCTATGCTATATATATATATATTCTAGTCGTTAAGCGTGGCTATATGCTATCTATATCTAATCACTAAAAATTAGAATGCTCATTTCCATATTTTAATTTATCGAAGCTATCCTTCCAAAAAGATTGCCATCATAATTTCTCATAAATTAACTACAAGTGAGGGTTTTTCTTTTTTTGAAATTACAAGGAATTATTTATTTTTATTGAAATAGGTAGTGTAAATTATGGAAAAAATTATCCATCTCTTACATATCTTTTTCCTTTTTAGTGTATTCCTTGTTACTTCAAACAATGCACTTTTATATGTATTTTGGAACTGGATAATTTTTGGAAATTGCATGAAAACTGCCCTAAAATTAAAATATAGAAATTCATATTCTTTGGGCAACCTTATTCATAACCCAATTACATATCTAGAATATCTTCACATTTTACTAACTTCTTCAAATAGAGGCTTGGGACAGATTTTCAAATTTCTAGATCAGGTTGTATACTCCATCTCTATCCTACTCATATCATAAAAACCTTAGTCTATCCTACCTAGGTCATGATCCGTATCTACTCTATAAAAATTATAAAATCATAACTTTTGCACACAAAATAAAATATTTCATACAAATAAACTTATTTAAAAATAAGCATTTATTACTTCATTTCTTGCAATACTTAAAATATGAAGTATCAAATTCAATATCTCCATCTTTGAAAATGTAAACTTTAAAAACCTTTATCAAAGGTTCAAAATTCCTTTATTCCAAATAGGAATAAAATAATTTCCCTTTTTAAAACTTTCCTTATCAAAACTTTTTCCCTTAAAAGTTAGACTTTCTAATTTATGGCATTCAAAATTTTCTTGATTTTTCAAAAAAGAACTTATGAAAAACTTTCCTTTTAATAGCTTACTAAAATAAGGATTTACTCCTTTTTGAAAATAGGATTTTTAACACAAAAGAATCATAACTTAATTATCTTTCCAAAATAATATGTTAGACCATTTTTGTTTCAAAGAGTTTTCAAGCTATAAGAATTATTGTTTACAAAATAGTAAATTTCCTACAATTATCATTTCAAAATAATAGTTATTTCTTTCTAAAGTATACAATAATATTTATTACCTTATCACTCAAAACATACTGTTATTTCACGAAATATATCTCGTAACTCTGCTAAAAAACTCTTAAAATTTTTTGTAACACTTTTCTTTATCAAATCTAATAATATTACTATTCAAATAACCTTTGTATTCAAATCAGGAAAAACATATAAAATTCTCATCTTTATATAAATGCTTCTCCTTATACAAAAACATCCAATTTATTTACCAATCATCATTTTAAATCCAATCAACGGTTAAAGATATCTTTTATAACTTTATACGATAGAAAAATAGATGTAATAGACAAAGATAACTCCTTTTTTATTCTATTACTCCTTTCAATATCTTATCTATCAGAATTCACAATTCTATTATTACCTAAATTCCAGCCATTATTCTCTACATTACCTTATATGGGAATGTCCCTCCTGCCTACACTGTTCGGACATTCCTTTCTTTCTATTTTCTATTTCTCCATTCCAAAATAGGTGTTATTTCTATTTATGAACCCCTAAAAGAGTTCTACAAAAAGAACTTTTAGGTTTATAAACAAGAAAAAAAATGAAGAATCAAAGAACCAAAAGTTGAAATCATTTTAATCAAATTAAAAAGTTAAGAAATGAAAAATTTTCAAGTCATTAATTTACAACTAAAACCATCCACCATTTTGTCTTTAAAGAAATTCATCGCTTTTTAAAAATTGCATTACCTTTCCAAACTTTTCTAAAACTAATGGTGGTATATTTCCAAAGTTGACTAAAACCATATTTATATTTCCACTGATTTCCAACTTATACAACCTCTAAGAAGTTATAGGGGAAAGAATTTTCAATATTGCGTAGGAAATATAACATAGAAAAACAAAAGAACACAAAAACAAAGAACAAAAAGTTGCAAGCTTTTCTAGTCCACTCAACGATTTTTAATATATATACATACAATAGAAAAGAGGTGTATGTATATTTATTAAATTCAGAATAGTTGGAGGAGAATAGAATAAGAATAGGTTGGAGGAAGAAGAAATAAATAGAAAATAGATTGGATTCTTACTTGAATTCTCTATAGAGTTTTTGAATCTAATTTGGAGAAAACAATGGCAACGTTTCGCTGAATTCCTCAAAATATTTGTGAACAAAAAGTGATGGTATAGGGTCTTATTTATAGTGGTTAAAACGTACCAAAACCGTAGGATAAAATTAGCTTTAGAACGAAGAAATCTGGACCGCTCGCATACACAAAACTTTAGCCGCCACCCCAATTTTCATGACCAAATGGTCGACCGCCCCACATCTACCGGTCGACCGCTAGGGTCGACCAGTCCTAATCAAAGGGGTCGACCGTTTCATCCTTTTGGGGAATGTTTTATCCCGTTGCTTTTTATTTAGTTTTATTCCCTATTTAAATCTAACGCTAATTAATGATTAAACATTTCCTTAACCCCCAATTAATCCTACATTAGTTTTTTGAAATTCAAACTCTAAATTTAGATATTCATTTGAATTTGAATTTAAACTAAATTAGTTTAAATCTGAAAACTTCAAACGCTCGTAACTTCTTCATTTGAGCTCCATTTTCAGCATATTATATATGGAAATAGATTAGAATTTTTCCATGAACACAACGGAGTAACTTTCGTAGTCAAATTCCAAATTTTATAAAATTCCCATATTCAACACTTTCATATTTGATTCAATTTAATCCATTTAATTATGGTTCGTTTTATAGGGTGTTACAGACTCTGTGTACTATGTTATTATACTATGATTACATATGGTAACACGCTTGTTTATTGCTTTTGTACGGAGACCGTGTACATTTATGGTAAGTATTATCTAATATAAGAGATGTGCTGATGTTAATCGAAGGGAATATTGATGCATGTACCCCCATATCGCCTCATTCTCTGTATTATCTGATAGTATACTTCGTAATACTTTTAGGTAGTATGGATGTAGAGGTGGAGGTGTTCACATTTAGTATCAGAGCAGTTCTAGAACAATTCATGTCGTAAAGAGACACGAATCATTAGCCTAGATGGACTTAGGAGACCTTTTCCCTTGGGTATTGGTAGATAACCCAAATATGTTATCTGAGTATATTTGGTGATTACAGGGTGTAGTCATCTGAGTGCATAATTATTATTTTTGTGATTTGATATGATACTATTACTTTTGAATATCCCTAACATATTTCTCACTCAAGTGCAGAAGTGAGGAATGGCTGGTCCTCGAGCTGCTTGTGCAAATCTAGGTCGGTCTAGTGGATTTGGAGGAGTCTATATGAATACAGAGCATCTATGGAATTAGTTAGGAGCATTCAATAGTCAGGAACTTCCACCACTCCGAATCCTCCTACTCTTCAATTTGATTTTGCTAAGCTGTGCAACAATTATGCAAAACTTAGAGAAAAAATCTTCAATGGCACAGAGGGAGTGATAGGAGTACAAACTTGGCTGAAGACATGTGAATGGATCTTCACACGTATGGGTATTACCAACCAGTAGAAAGTCCCAGTTGCTTCCAACCAGCTTCAAGAATGGGAATTGGATTAGTATAAGATTCCGGTAGCAGGGACTGATGAGTCAGAACTGACTTAGGATGATTTCAAGAGTCGATTTGAGAGGAAGTTTTTTCCAAAAGCTGAGATGGAGGCTATGACTCGTAAGTTTATAGATCTGAAGCAGCGCAACATGTCCATAGCCGAGTATGTTTCAACATTCGAAGCCTTATCTAAGTACGACATTAAGTTCATTAACAAGCCACTGAAGAAGAATCAGAAATTCATTTATATGCTGAAGAAATCTCAAAGGAAACCCTTACTACCTTAATTGGAAGTCACTTTTGAGAAGCTGGTGGTTATAACACTGAGGATTGAGGAAGAGGAGTTGGGTAGTAGTGAGGAAGAAGTGCCTAAGACCAAGGTTAGCTTTGGGCAGAAAAGGAATTCCCATTCAAAAAGCAATGGCTAAGGTTCTTCAAGCAGAAGCAAGTAAGGAGTAGTGTAGCGGAGAATAAATTTCAATCTAGAGATGAGATTGTGTGTTACAATTATGAAGAAAAATGACACTATGCAAATAAATTTTCTAAACCAAAGAAATCATCATTCCAGCCCAGGTGTAGGATTTATAGAGTAGTGGGACATCTTACCAATTGCCCTACAGCCGAGAAGAAGACTGGAAAGCTAAATGCTATAGAGACAGTTGGTAGTACCTCTCAGGCTGAAGGGAAAGAACCAGCAGTTCTTGAAGGTATGATTCTATTTAGAGGTTTTCCTATTAGAGTTCTATTCAATATGGGTGCATCGCACTTATTCATATCGAAAGAACTAGTGGATAAATTTCATCTTGATGTGCTATACTTAGTAACATCTTTGAGGATTGTAGATCCCATTGTTGGATATGCAACCCTTAGGATGTTATATAAAGATGTTGAATAGCTTTTGGATGGCTACTCTTTTCGCTCTGACTTACATGTATTTGAATTACAGGATTTGGTATTATCCTTGGGATGGATTGGTTGGATCAATATGAGGTAGACCTTTTATGTCCTTAAGGATTATGAATCTCAGCCATCTAGATTCCGAGGATAGAGTAAATATAGGTCTTATGAGTGTTAATAAAGATTGGGGTGGATCTCTTTTTGCTTTTAAAGCTCAAGATAAGGATGAAATTGCTCGGATTCTAATGGTTAAAGAATACATGGATATATTTGAACAAATAACCGATCTTCCTCCTAAGCGGGCTATTGAGTTCCGAATAGATTTTGTTCCTGGAGCTCAACCTATGAGTGGACCTTCGATAAGAATGTCCCGAAGGAAAATGAAGAAATTAAGAAGTAGTTGATGGAATTAGTCTTGGAATATTTGATTAGATCGAGCAGTTCACCCTGGGGAGCCGCAGCTGTATTTGTAAAAAGTCAGACAGATTCCTTGAGTCCAGTATTTCTAGTACTTACGATTTTGAAATCTAGTACACACCTGGTAAAGGTAAAAGAATTGCTGATGCATTAAGTCGAAAGCACCAAGCTATAGTTTCATGATGATAGCTGAATAGAAGAATCTCAAGACTCTATCTATGTATGAGTATTCGCGACAGAAAATTTTATCGATTAGAATACCGTCAAAATGTAATAATAAAAACCGAAAGCGCACAACGTATGATCGTAGTACGTATACAAGTACGATTCGATCCACAGGAAAAGAATAAAATTCTAAAATTATTCAATCAAATTAGCGCAAGGTTTTGAAACTGTGTTAACTTAAGAAAATTGTAGAAAACAAACTAGAACAAAAGTGAATAAAAGTATGAGATTAAGGAGCGATTCAGAGGTAAATTAACTTTCAATCATTCATATAAATCAAACACAAAATGTACCCATAGCCTCTCATTTATATTTTAAGTGAAAATAAATTATGTGTTTATTATAAGCATGGCTTATTTGTGCTATTAATTAGTACAACTTAAACCATCAAACTCTAACACACTATTCAAACCCACTTCTAAAATCTCATGAAAATGAATCATGTAATTAAATATAAAATCTAATTTAAGCATGATCTATTTACTATTTTGTGATCAGTAATATAGAACATCAAATATTGATTCTACTTTTAATTCCATGATCAAAATCACTTGGACAAATAACCAAATAGTTTATGTTTATATTGGATTATGCATAGCCTATTTGAGATTTCAACATAGACTATCAAATTCACTAAAAAAGAAAAATAAACTACCATCATTCTTAATTTCCATTAAGCACAAAACAAGTGATTGCAAATTCAATCATTTAATGTTGAATTAGTATGATTCATGAGAGCTTCGTTACCCATAAATTGAAGGGGTTTACCTTTTCATAATCGAATCTATCTCAACACAAAACGTCTCAACATAAACAACATGAAATGAAAAACTAATTAAAGAGAGATAGAACTAACTAACTTGCATAAAATAAAAGGATCTAATCTGCTTGCATTAAAGAAAAGAAGGCATGAAATAAAATAACAATAAAAGAAAGCATGAAATTTAAGTGCATGAAAGTAAAGAGAGGAAGGCTAAAAAGCCATTAAAGAGACATTTTATTTAACACTGATTTTGTGCTACAACTTGCATAAAAAGAAGACTAAGAGTCTCCTTACATGAAACATAAGGGGTATTTATACATTCCTAAAACCCTAATCCTCTTTTTAGGGGACTACCAAAAATGCCCTTGAGATTGTGTAGCCTCCAAGTAATCATTAGGAAATTAATTAATCCCCACCAACATGTGCTTTTGCCTTTAAATCTCCACTAACATGTGCATATGCTTTTAATTATGGTCCATTAGTTAGTGGGCATGCGGGGCTCCTCCATTTGCATGAATCCTTTTATTTCCTTCTTTCTTTGGCTTTGGACACTTGTGCATGCATATATCCATGAAGCTCCATTCAATTTGCACTCAATTTCCTATAAATAAAAATACAAATGTGCGAATAAATTTTCTCAAAATTAATTCAAAAATTATCATTCTTCCACCAAATGGAGATGAATCAATGTCAATTTGAAAGCAATTTAGATTTTAGTTTAAACATGTAAAAATACCCTAATATATCTTTTATTTTAACAAAAGAAGATTAAATACGAGAGTTTAAATATACACTTTTACATGCACATCAATATCCCCACACTTGTCTTTTTATTCGTCCTTGAATAAATTAACACGAGGATAAATCCGTTTTCGTAGGAAACACGATTGCATTGAGCATGCAACAAACCATTAAACGTCTAGGTGTCCCTAGTAGGACGAGTGTTGTCTCATGAGGGTTTTCAGCGGTAGTACCCACAATATCCAAATGTGATATGAAAATTCTAATGCGACTATATGATTCAAATTTTAAAAAATATTTACAAATGAAGAATTATTTTTTTTAAATTGACACGAGTAAGTTAGATGTAAGTTTTGGTTATTATAAAGATATCTTAGTCATTTTACTCATCAAAACTTCCAACAAAAATTAAGTTAACATCAAAATTGGACTCTAGTTTGGCTAGTTGTTTAAGTTGATAACATAGTGCAACTATGAAATAAATCCTTTAGCAGATTATCAAAGTATAGCAAAGTGGCATTTTTATTTATTTTGAATAACAAGTCAAATCAATTAAGTGAAGGTAGATCTTGGATTTCAAATGCTTGCTCTCTCTATTTTGAAAAATATTAACATTATTATTGTTTGCACACTTAACTCAGATATACCGATCATGCACCGCCTTTCAGACTTACGTAAGAAGAGTACATAGCGTGGAGAATGTACACACTTACGTATGAACACATGACTTTAGGTGTTTATTATTATTATTTTAATTTTATTTACATACACCTAACTTAGATATACTAAGGCCAGATATACCGATCATGCATTGCCTTTCGGGCTTACGTGAGAAGGGTAAAGAGCGTGGCGAGTGTACACAATTATGTGTAAACACATGACTCTAGGTGTTTTTTATTATTATGAATTCTTTTTTTGAAAAGAGAGAGTTATGAAAAATCATCTTAGCACCACTTAACTTAGAAGATCAAAAATGTTATCGCCTTTACTTTAAACAAACCACTCTTTTAAACAAAGATTACAATTAGGATATACTTCATAATTATTACCTATGAACCTTCCTATAAACTAGCTACATCATAGTTACTTATAATCAAACTATTTTTTTAAGACAAGTAATTTTTCAAAAAGCTCAATTTAATAACAAAAAAGGTATACTTATTCTATCTTGTTTCTTCAAAAGTAAATCAAAATGCTAAAAAAATCAAATTTGTTTTTGGGTTTTTTTTCTTTTTTTCTTCTTTTTTCTGGAAAGAAAATGCCAAAAAAAAAATAAACCATGAAAATTCAAAATAAACACGAGACTCCCCCCCTCACACTTGATTTTGACTATGTCCCCATAATCAATGCATGATATAATAAGTGTAACGGAGAAAAACATGTACATATTTACAGGAGAGGGTTAAAATTTCTTACTAGACGTAGTGTGGCTCATGAAGAATCATGAGCTCCTCCTCTCGATCATTCGCCAACTCCAAGTAAGGTTTTAGACGATGACCATTGACTTTAAAATCGATCCATCCCTAAGGTTTTCTATTTCTATGGCACCATCTGGAAAAACAGTACGTACCACATATGGTCCTGTCCACCTTGATTTTAATTTTCTAAGGAACAAATGAAGTCGAGAGTCATACAAAAGCACTCTTTGATTTGGCGAAAATGTTTTTCTTACGATTGATTTGTCATGAAATTTTTTTGTTTTTTCTTTGTAAATTTTCTCATTTTCATACGCATCGTTCCTAATCTCCACTAATTCATTGATTTGTAATTTTCTGTTTTCGCCAGCTTTTTCAAGATCAAAGTTATGTTCTTAATTGCCCACAACGCTTTATGTTCAAGTTATATAGGTAACTGGCATGCTTTCTCATATACTAACCTAAAAGGAGACATCCCTTGATTATTTTTATACGCAGTTCTATAAGCCCAAAGCGTATCTATCAATTTTTATGACCAACCTTTTTCAATTTTTATTTGTAGTTTTCTCCAAAAATTTCTTGATTTGGGGATTTAAAACTTCAACTTGACCACAAGTTTGAGGATGATAATGAGTGGATAACTTGTGGTTATCAAGTATTTCTTCATTAGAGTTTCAAATGATTGATTACAAAAATGAGTTCCATTATCATTTATTATTGTGCAAGGTATTCCAAACCACAAAAAGATGTTCTCTTTTATGAATTTCACAACAACTTTCCGGTCATTTGTTTTACATAGAATGGCTTCAACCCATTTAGAGATGTAATCAATAGTAAGAAAAATGTACAGATTTCCAAAAGAGTTAGGAAATGGTCCCATAAAGTCAATACTCCAAATGTCAAAATTTTCGATCGTAAGAATGGGGTTTATGGGCATCATGTTTCGTCGATAGAATTTTATTGTCATTTGGCAGCGATCACAAGTTTTACAAAACTCAAATGCATCTTTGAAAAGTGTAGGTCGGTAAAAATCGCATTGAAGTACCTTTTCCATCGTTTTCTTAGGACCGAAATGATCGCCACAAGCTTGGTCATGAAAAAAAGAAAGGACACTCTTAATTTTGCAATTTGGGACACAACGTCGAATGATTTGGTTGGAATAGTACTTAAACAAGTATGGATCGTCCCAATAGAAATATTTCACTTGGGAAAGAAATTTGTTTTTATCTTATTTCGATCAAAATGAAGGAGTTTCCTAGGTGACTAAATAGTTCACTATATCGACATACCATGGATCTATTGAAACGGAAAGGGGTTGTTCATTAGGAAAGTTCTCGTTGATCAGTAAAGAAGATATTGCATTTGGAAGACACGATAAATGATCAGCAATGACGTTGTCGGATCTTTTTTTGTCTTTGATCGTAAGGTCAAATTCTTGGAGTAAAAGGATCCAGCGGATCAAACGAGACTTAGCATATTTTCAGCAAAAAGATACCTAGGAGTGGATTGGTCAGTGTAAACCGTAATGTCTGAGCCAATCAAATAAGGTCGGAACTTTTCGGGCACTAAAACTACCGCTAGAAGCTCTTTTTCAGTGGTCGTGTAATTGAGTTGAACACCGTTTAAAGTCATACCAGCGTAGTAAATGACATGAAGAATTTTGTTAATGCGTTGTCCTAAGACAGCATCAACTATGAAGTTAGAGGCGTGACACATTATTTCAAAAGGAAGATCCCAGTTGGGTGAGCAAATGATGGGAGTAGAAATGAGTTCATTTTTGAGACGTTTGAAAGCAGAAACACATTCAGAATTAAAGTCAAATGGAACGTCTTTTCCAAGAAGAGTCATCAGAGGTTGAGCAATTTTACAAAGTCTTTCGACAAAAACCAGCATGCCCAAGAAATGAACAAATGTCCTTGACAGATTGGAAACATGTAGATTCGCAATAACATAAAATTTTGCTTTATCTACCTCAATGCCTTTGATTGAAATGACATGCCCAAGGACAATGCCATGTTTGACCATAAAGTGGCATTTTTCCCAATTTAGCGTTAAGTGTTTGTCCTTGCATTGACTTAGAACCATCTCGCGATGGTGTAAGAACTCGGAAAAAGAATTTCCAAAGATGGAAAAATCATCCATAAATACTTCTAAAAAGCGTTTGATCATATCGGCAAAGATGCTGACCATGCACCTTTGGAAAGTAGCAGGAGCGTTGCAAATGCCAAATAACATGCGCCGATACACAAAGGTGCCAAAGGGACACGTGAAAGTCCTTTTCTCTTGATCTTCAAGAGCGATTAGAATTTGGTTATAACCAGAATAACCATTAACAAAGCAATAGAATTTGTGGTCGGCTAAACGTTCGAGCATTTGGTCAATGAAAGGAAGAGGAAAGTGATCTTTATGTGTTGCAGCATTTAATTTTCGATAATTAATGCAAACATGCCAACCCATTTGAGTACGAGTTGGAATGAGTTTGTTAATGTCATTCGTGATAATGTAAGTCTGGACTTTTTAGGCACGACATGAATTGGGCTAACCTACGTACTATTAGAGATGGGATATAAGATTCCGTTATCGAGGAGTTTAAGAATTTCATCTCGAACCACATCCTTTATTTTAGGATCAAGCCTTCATTGCGCATCACGAACAGGCTTGGCTTCGTCAACTAAGTGGATGCGATGTTGAACAAGAACGAGGCTAATTCCCTTAATATCGATGATGGACCATCCAATTGCCTCTTTGTTTTTCGGCAAGATTAAAAAAGGGAGGTTTCTTGATTAAGAGAAAGATATGAAAAGTTTATGACAGGAAATGTTTCGTCATCACCTAAGTTTGCGTACTTAAGGTGATCAGGAAGAGGTTTGAGTTTCAAACTAGGAGGTTTCTTAATCAAAAAATTTGGTAGAAGTTCTGATTCAACCTGAGAGGTTCAAACAGAAGTGCATTTTCGATCTCATTAGGTTTGCGTTGAAACAGTTGTTCGTATTCGGTCTCGCGTTCGTTGTTAAGGTTAACTGTTTCATTGTCCAAATTTTCTTGAATGGAGCTAACTTCCAACATTTGGTAAAGTGGTTCATTCAATTGATTTTCAAGATTGAAGATGTTAAGATCTAAAGTCATGTTACCAAAAGAAATTTTCATCAAACCATTTTAACAGTTGATTAGGGTATTCGAAGTGGCTAAGAAAGGTCATCCTAGAATAAGTGGAATTTGATTCATCAGATTATTCATAGGTTGTGTCTCTAGGATGATGAAATTGATGGGGAATATGAATTGACTGATTTTTATAAGTACGTCCTTGATTTCTCCCATGGGTTTTTTTATCGAACAATCGAAAAATTGAAGAGTTACTTTCGTCGGTTTTAGTTCACCAAAGCCAAGTTGCTAGTAAACTGAATAAGGAATTAAATTGACACTCGCACCCAAGTCTAATAAGCATCTATTAACCGATTTATCTCCTATTGTGCATGAGATCGTAGGACATGCATGACCTTTGTATTTCATGGAAATTGATTGAGACAAGACTTTGCTAAGACAAGAAGCTAAGAAATCTTTCTTGGGTACATGAGTATGTCATTTTTGAGTACACAAGTCCTTTAGAAACTTAGCATAAGTTGGGACTTGTTGAATGATATCAAGGAGAGGAATGTTCAATTTGACTTGTTTGAAAATTTCTAACATCTTTTCCTTTTGATCGAAATGTTTCTTAGGTCGAAGTTGATGTGGAAATGGAATTCGATACTCAATAGGTCGGTCTACTTAAGTAGAAGAAGAATTTGGATTAGAATTTGATTCGATATTTGACTCGATGTTTTGTTCAGAATCACTTGTCGTTTTTGAAGTGTCAAGAGGAGCTTCCGGTAAATCGTTTGGATTGACAACTTAGTTATCGATTAATTTACTAGTAACACAAAGTCGTGATAGTATTCATTTGGTTCACATTGATATCTTAAATGACATGAGCTTGATTTGAGTTCGTGTTTTGATTTCTAGGGGTTGAAACTGGCTGACTTGGGAATGTGCCTCATTCGCGTTCACTTACAGAAGTGGCTAATTGACTTATTTACATTTCTAGCTTAGCAATTGATTGACTCATATTTTGCATGTATGAGGTTAATATATTATGAAAATTGCTATTTGATTGGAGGTTTAGAGTGGTTGCTTTAGCTAAAGTTTCAAAACTTTTCTCAAGTGAAGTCATTTGTTTATTGTCTTAAGGAGAGAAAGATTGTTCCGGTTGATTTCGAGATGGAGGCACAAGATTTTTTTGAAAGTGGTTGGACTGAAAAGAAGGATTCGAAGCATTGTTTGGAAATGCTTGAAAATTGGTCGAACCAAATTCATGTTAGAATTATTTTGGTTTCATGCAAAGTTAAGATGATTTCTCCAACTGGAATTGTACGTCGAAGAAAATGGGTCATTCTTAACCTTATTAAAAGCATTGAGTTATTCTAACGAATGAGAACACTAATCGACGATGTGATTTGGATTGTTACATTTATAAAAAAATGGTTAGGAAGCTTGGTTCATTTGATTAGATGAGAAAATGTTGTCTAATTTATTGATCATCGCATCAATTTTCGCTTCCAAAGCACAAGATGATCCTATCGAATGTGCGCTCAATCGTGAATAAATGGATTTCTCGTTAGAACGTTCCTATTGGGATGATTTATCGGCCAAGTCGTCAAGGAATTTCCAAGCATCGTCGTGATGTTGGGCGAGAAAATTGCCTTGGCACATCGATTCAAGCATGGTGCATGAATTATTTTCAAGTCCATCGTATAAGATTTGGCAAAGAGTCCATTTTTCAAAATTATGGTGTGGACATTTTATCAAAAGCTCTTTAAATCTTTCAAAGTATTTTCCGAAAGGTTCACCCTTGAATTGATGAAAGTTTACAATCTTGTTTCGTATTTTGGTCATTTTTTCCAAGGGGTAGAACTTTTTTTAGAAAATTTGAACGAATTCGTCCCAAGTTTTGATTGAATTCGAAGGCAAGTTATACAACCATTTTTCTGCATAATCGGTAAGGGTGAATGAAACTAACCTATGTTTGATTCCATCGTCACATAATTGTTGAAGTTTAATGGCTGCATGGACTTGTACGAATTTTGTTAAGAAGATGTATGGGTCATCGTGTTCAAAATTGCCAAATTTCTGGCGTGGCAATTGATTTGAATGAATTTCGAAGTAATTACCCATTGGGGTGGGTAAGGTGATACAAGAAAAAATAGAAACTTTGTTGGGAAATATTCTATTTACGAGAGTTCGGGGAGGGTTTTCATTGGCCATCGTTAGAAGTTCGTTCCTTCGAGTTAAACGATTCGTCATTGTGTCATGAGTCCAAGCACTCATGCACAAGTGAAAAGATCAATGGGAGAAAGATGTGAAAATCAAGGTTAAGAGAATGAAACAATGTTTAGAGAATGAAATGAAGTGAAAAATTATTATTTTTTGAATTTTTGTTTAAAACCTAAGGAAAATGTGATTTTTTTGTTTTTTTACATGAATTAATGCAACTAAATGAATACAAGGACTTAACTACATAGTTTCTGTGCTTAGTAGCTCCTAACCCAAAATTATATAATCATACATTGATTAATTCAACAAAATAGTTCTTAGCCAAGTAACGAACATGAGTTATCAATGCACCAAGGATCACTATAGCAATGCAGCCAAAGGTTTAAGTACCTTTAGAGAAACAATCACTAAAATATTTACGAATCACTGTAATATTTATAAATGATTATTGCTCTTCCGTAGCCTAGACACCAAGAAATAAATTGTTAAAATATCAACTTGTAAAGATATAATTTTGCCCTAGATGAGCTCATGACTCCCTTAAGTCCAATGTCTAACCATTATTTTTAGTCAAATTCAAAGATGATATGCAATTTGTGGGCCAAGGAATGGGTGATGAAATCCCCACCTTATGTGAAGTTGGGTGTTGCCCTTAGAAAATAAAAACAAGATAAAATGATGCAAAACTGAAATTAAACGTGAGTTGACAAAGTAACTATAAATGAGTTTTTGTTTTTTATAAATGCAAGCAACCAACAATGCACAAAAAAAAAATAAGAAATACGAATACGTTACCAGAGTGTGCAGAATTATTAGCAAATTATTTTAAAGCAGCGATTTTTTTAAAAGAAAGCAAGCAGAGCAGCTCAATTATTTAGCCACAATTCCTTTTGTTCTGTTTTCCTCCAACTTGCAACCAGAAAGAGTGTTGAAAACATATTTTTTTGTCTTTTCTTTCTTTCTTTGTTTTTTTAAGAGATGAAAACTACAACTTTTCAAACAAAAGAATTACAAACTCAAGCCCGCAGCCCACAAGCAAGCCCTTAATCAAACACTTGCACACTTAGACAAAACACACACACACAACTTAATCAACCCAAATCCCCTTCTCTTTGTACCAAAAAAAATCAAAATGCAAATGGAAAATGCGAACTAAAAAAGTGAAATAACGAACTATAAACTTGTTAATTCAGATATTCATTAGAATTTTGGTATTTGGCTTCGAACATGAAGTAGGGGATAGCGATTTGATTGCTGAGGTGGAGATTTGTCTCTTGTTTGGGATTTGAGTGGTGGTTTGTGGTCGTTGTGGGTCATAGACGATGGAGGCGTAGGAGGTGGTTGCGGGTTTCAAGTTGATTTTGTGAAACGGGTTTGGGGGTTTTTGGAGTTTGGTGTGTGGATGGTGAATAGGATTTGGTGAATAGGGTTCAGGTTTTGGTTTGAGGAGATAGGAGATGGAGGCGATTTTATTTCAGGTGGTGAATTCGGGTAAGTGTGGTCGGATTTGTAGTTGTTGATGTCGTGGATTTGGAAGAGGTCGAAGGAACAAGAATGAGCAATTTGGGTTTGAGGTAGCAGGTTGGATTTGAAGTGGATGGTTGATATATTGTGATTCTAGGTTTTGTTGGTGTCTAAAGTGGTGATAGTGGTTTGCTGACATGGAGTGGTTGATGAGAGAGGTTGGTTGCTGAAGTGCTCGGTTGATGGAAGTTGGTTGTTTGGATGGTGATGGTAGCGTGTTGAAGGTTGTGGCAAGTGGCAATGGGGTTGTATGGTTGGGGGAATTGCAGAAAGGTTGCGTGTCACGACCCAACTTTCTACTACCAGAAAGTCGTATCATGATGAAGAAAGAAAGGGATGAGAAATAGAAAAGATAGAGAAGAAAGAAGAAACAACATCAAAATCTCAATAGCGGAACGAATAAAATATAATATATCACATCAGATAATACATAGTATCATATACATCAGAGTTACACAGATAATACAACACATGCTAGACAGTTATAAACACCTGTCTAGTTAATACAACTCGATACAACACAAATACAACACAGAGATACCAACACAGCGGAAAACTATATATCTATAACGCAGAAGCCTCCTGCTCCATTTGCTCCTCCAGAATTCGTCAAAGCAAACCTGAATCCCTTGGCTACCCGTAAAAATTTGAGTACCCGAGAGTTTACGAAAACAGAAAATAAACTCCGGGTCAGACATCGGTCTGGTATGAGTAACAGGTTAAAGTTGCTTAACTTTGAAAATCCTTTGAAAACAAAGGGTATCATGTAAGACTTCCCACACATAAACATGGAAAAGTTTTTACCTTACGCTAACCAAACATTTGATAGGAAATTCTATGATATTATAATAGGTCTAGGGTTTTCAAGTAAATAAGAAATAGCTGAAATTGTTACATGATTAAATTCCAGCATACTAGATTTACAATCAAATCCGTTGGCACTTATTGGAGATTGGATTCCATACAATGGCAGGGCTACCGGGGTACCGCCCGTCACAGTACTTGGCCTAGATCAGCGTACCGAGAACCCACCCTAAGTTCCTTGCAACACAAAGCCGGAACCATCCCTTACTGGACAGTCCCAAACAAGACAACCCCAGCAGTTGTTGCAATCAACTGCCCACACAACCGAAATAAAAAGGGACATCTAGACAGGGGTATATCTCGCTCTCCAGTGGGAGCTACCCACGAAGCCTTGCTACACCTCCCCTGTTTTAGCCATTCCCGGTTGATGAGGCTTGAGGCTACCACTACAAGAAAATGATGTATTGATAGCACGAGAGGACTGCACCGCAATGTGACTTGCTATTTTAGTTTTCCCATAATCTTTTATACTAAAATTATAACTCCTAACACGCTATTGATAAAACAAAAAATGTTGGCGCTGATATTTCTATTCTCCCTCTCATGTTTCAATATCTACCGTGAATAACCCATTTTTCGCTTCGCTTCCATAGCCTTAAAAATTAACGTTAATTTAAAATCCCCTTAATCGCAATTCCTCAACTTCGCTACTCGTTCTCAACTTTGATGCTCGTTGCTGCTCTGATTCCTCAACCTCGCCGCTGTTCCGATCCATCGGCTTCACTGTGCAGTGCTTCGATTCCTCAACTACAGCGAACTTCGACCACTTTTAGGTATATATTTTGGTATATACTTCATGTTTGATTTTGTTTTGCCCTATGGATAATTGACTGAGTTGAAAGTTAAGTATTCTAGTGGACGAATTATTGTTTCTTATTTTGTCATGTTCGTTGTTAGCCTGTTTAGCTTTAAATTTTTGTTTTCCACTATTACTATTGAAGTTAAAAACTTAGCTATGGTAAGGAACAATTTTGGAAATTCGGCAGCTCAATGTTCTATTTAGATCAGTATGAGTTTCTTTAAAAAGCATAAGTAATCACAAAGAAGGCAACGAAGTGAGCAAGGAACAATGAAGAAAGCGATTGGAAATGAAATAAAGTGGAGAGAACGAGGGTTAATTTTGTCAGAAATTCACACAATCTTTGCATATAAAACCCCAAAATTTATGTTAATTTTGTATTTGGTTCTTATCTATGCTCTTGTTCTGTGTGTTTTTGCTGCGGATGTTTAATAGATTGATAGATATAGTCAAACAAGTCTTTTGATTTTGATGGCAGTTTTGAAAAATAATTTTGTAATCGTGATTTTCTGTTTTTCTAGCCTAATCTTTTTGCTGCCGTTACTAGCAACTCATCTTATAGCTATTCTTAGAATTTTGATTTACAACTTTCTTCTTTTTCTTATTTTAAATTTTAATTTTACAGGTTTGAAGTTGTATTGACATGCTTGGAACTGTAGAAAGAGAGAAATTGTTTTGATCTAGTACTTCATTGCAACACATTAACTAAAATGCCCGTTAACCAGCATATAGTCAAGAATTGTAATGGGGAAAAGCACTTTGTTAATTCTAGGAACAAGAAGCCAACTAAAGCAATCAGCAAAAGTTAGAGCTACAGAAGCAGAATCAAGAAGCTAAGAGTAGTGGTAAAAAGTGAGGGAGAGGCAAAGGTAAAACCAATTTGCCCAAAGTTGCAAAACAAGCGAGTTGTTCAGAATTTGAAGCTAGAAATCATGTATTTAGTAACCTTCCCGTTTCAAGTAAGAATACCGAGTTTTACCGAACTAGGTGGTTTGTGAAAGCTAATCATTTTGTAGTTGATTTTGTTGACAAAGATTTGAATCATTATGATGTAAGTTCGAACTTAGTTTTGTTTCAGATATTTGGGTTGAAATGCAAAATTTTCTTTTTACAGTTTTTTGTTTGTTGGTTGTTATAGGTTACAATTGCCCCTGAAGCAAGGTCAAGAAGTGTGACTAGAGAAATTATAGAAAAGTTAGTGAAATGGTACAGAGATACAGAGTTGGACGCGAGACTGCCTGCTTATGATGGAAGAAAAGCTTATACACCACACTGGCTCCTTACCCTTTGATTCAAAGGAGTTTCTTGTGAAGCTTACTGAAGAGGATGATGGCATCATAAGGTCATTTTTTAATATTATTTTATGTTGATATTAGTGGTATTGTTTTCATTTTGATAATTTGTTTTGATTTATCTTGAATGAAGCACGTCTTTTAAGTTGATGTTGATTAAGCACCATTATTTTAAGTTTTCTACATAAATTGTGTTAGCAATAAAAGCAAAGTTTAAGTACAATTGGTTAGCCAAAATTTAGCTAACCTGATGACAATGCTCTCTTAATTTAATTCAAATTCACAGTTGATGATGTTAATGCACAATCAACACTTCACAATTTGTGCAGTTCTCTTATTATTAACAATTGAAATCATGGATAATCAAATTGTTAATCTGTTCCAGTTAGTTTAAGCAATTATGTTTTGGCATTAGT
Organism: Allium fistulosum; assembly: GCA_030737815.1. Classification (NCBI taxonomy): domain Eukaryota; kingdom Viridiplantae; phylum Streptophyta; class Magnoliopsida; order Asparagales; family Amaryllidaceae; genus Allium; species Allium fistulosum. The sequence continues at coordinate 111,821,391 of CM060901.1, read as the reverse complement.
TCCATGTACTTCAATTTCAGCCACTTGTTATGAATTTTTGCGATCTCATTAATTGGTGAATGCTTGTTATAACTTTATAGGAAGAAGGAATATAAAGTAGCAATAAAGTTTGCAGCTCATGCTGATCTTCTCCATTTGCATCAATTTATTAATGGCAAACTGCTTGATGCTTATTTTTAGTTTATGGAATTGATGTTTATTTTATCTTATTTTAGTTTAATTTTAAATTTTGGAATAAGGTAACTAGGTACACCACAAACAAATATGCTTAAAGAAAAAAGCTGCAGCATGATTATTTCATCTGAATGTTATTTATTTGTATATATACATGTCTTATCAAAGTTTCAGCCTTGTTCATCCTTTTTGTAGAAAAAAGTTGAAGATATGTTGGCACCTCCAATAGGGAAACAAAAAGAGAAATGGTCAGGTATTTTCACATGTTCCCAATTTTTTTATGTTATATTTGTTTTTGTGTATAATTGTTGACTCATTTGAGCAACACTGTTTGTTCGACTCAATCCCTACAAGTCCAGGTATGATGGAGATGATTCTCTGTTGTCTTCCTTCTTTGAAATTGTCCCTGAAAAATTGAACGTTGGAAGTGAAATGATGATAAATTCCATCATGATTTTCCCAGGTACCTTCAACGGTTTGGATTATTATATTCCATCATGATTTATTTTTATTTGTTTGAAATGCTATAAAATTCCATTTAAAGTTAGTTGAGTGACGACATTTAGGGACTGAATTTTGATTTCATTAAGCCTGCCATTCAGTTTTCCATGTCATTTCATTATTCAACTAATACAAATCGTTCTTTATCATCACAAAGTTACTTGAGTCGGTAAAATTGAAATTGATTTTCCATTAGCTTCTAGTAAATCACAATAGATCTCTTTGTCTTTTTAAAGCTTTCTATAATGTTACTAATTATAATCCCTTTCATGACAAATAATGAATATAGTCAAAGATTTGTTCCATTCATTCCAGATGTTATATAAAAGAAACATTAAAAAATTTCCACTTTTAATGTGTACCGAAATAATAAAAATTAATGTAATTATTTACTTGATCGCCATTAGCAGTACAAGACAAATTCCAATTAATTTTATTTCTTATTTATCTTGCATTCATTATGACAAATTAGATATTAATCAAACAAATAGTTAAATAATAAAGTACTTACAATATTATTGTAAAGACGATTCAAATATAATATATACTAAATACAAAAATTTACTTGTTTATCTTATCACTGGGACAAAAATGTAATAACAATTAATTTATATGCCAAATTAAAATTTCTTATTTTGTTAAAGTTAGCTTTGTTAGTGTTTTATACAAAGTAAAACTCTTAGTAGAGAACAAGTGGACAATTGTTAGGACTAGGAGTACCTCTGTCTCAAATGGTTTAATTGATTAAAGTTAAAGAATGGTTAAATTGATTAAAGTTAAAAGCATACCATTTTAGACAAAGATTTCAAAGGTTGTGAGGCCGAAACATCAAGAGATTATAAAGAGTTTTCTACTTAGACAACTGTTGGGATAACAACGATATGTATTTCAAGTTATGCGTACCTTTAATATTATTATCGTATTGTCTTTTAAAACGTATGTGAGGCACGTGATGTAGTATAAAAACAACATAGTTTAAAAAAATTCATTACTTTATCATAGCAATTAACTTTTCAAGACGTTATCCATTCAAAAGAGGAGGAGGAGAAAAGTGTCGTTTGTTATGGGACAGTGGTCGTTTAGAATAAGTGCACAATTTTGCCAGATTGACCCCTTGATAACTTTACTCACGTATTAAAGAGAATTCATCTTGCAAAACAGAACAGAAATAAAAGCAAAAAAGCAACGACCGAAATTATATTTCAATCATTCAAAAATTTTTACACTGACATTTACTGAAGAGATTTTCTTATTTAAGTTTAATCATAATTTGCTGTAGTGGTGTTCCCCATGCCAAATCTGATAGAATAGATATGACCTGGTCTTCATATCCTGCCATAAGATGCCATCCATTGTTTTACCTGAAAGGTGTCCCTTTTTTATAATCATTGTATGTGTGAAGTTTTATAATGATAGAGGTGTGATCACTTAAGGTGATGTAAAGGCAGTAGCCAATAAGGTTGGAAAGTGTTGTAGAAGTAAACTGTTTATTAAAACTTTGTCAATGTGTGTAGCTATGCCCTTCTCCTCCATGTGAAGTTGTAGCCTTAATAATTGACTTCAGCAAGGCCACATTGAAGGAGAAAATTTGGAAAAACCTCTGAGATGAGAAGGGGACCAGCAGTCCCCCTTTCTTGTCCATAGGGTTAAGTACATTGTTAAAGTCCCCTCCAAGCTGTTGAAATCCTGTCCGCACATCCCTATGTGGGGGCAACATATGAGTTTGGTCAACACCCTTTAATAAAAGGAATCCCTTCTTGTTACATGTGACCAAACTCATATATATACCACTCCACTTCCATTATTTTTCACGATGTGGGACTATTCTTCCTTTAAATATGCACCCATTACCCACACACAATGCGAGACACCCCAACAGATCTCCACCTTGGCTCGCATCCATATAAGCGTCTTCCAATACGCCAACAATGATGCTTGCACCACATTGAGACTCTGCTCCCAACAGATCTCCACCTTGGCTCGCATCCATATATGCGTCTTCTAATACGCCAACAACGATGCCTGCACCACATTGAGACTCTACTCCCATGTCATTCTACCAGATCCAATGTACCATGGTCAAGCTCCACCTTAAGTCTGACTACTTAAGCCTACACCGCTAGCCACAACGATTTACAGATCTCTTGTGCATTGTCCATTGTCCCAGGCGTTACCATCAGCTCCGATACCATGTTGAAATCCTGTCCGCACATCCCTATGTGGGGGCAACATATGAGTTTGGTCAACACCCTTTAACAAAAGGAATCCCTTTTTGTTACATGTGACCAAACTCATATATATACCACTCCACTTCCATTATTTTTCACGATGTGGGACTATTCTTCCTTTTAATATGCGCCCATTACCCACACACAATGCAAGACACCCCAACACAAGCAGCCAAGCCATGTCTACAAAACTTGCCAACTGTGATAGCTCATGGCATAATTGTTCTCTATCTGAAAACAAATTGCTCGCATATCCGGTGGTTAGAAACATAGAATAACCACCTAAATTAGTAACAATACTGGTAGTATGTTGTGAATTGGATTGAACGAGTTGAAATGTCCATGCATATTTGTCCTAAAGCGGTAGAATTCTTCCTTTAGACCCATGATCATTATTGTGTAAAAATCCCCAATTTTTGCTAAACCCAATAACAAATTGAGGAATTTTGTGTGCAGACAATTTATTTTCTAATAGACTAATAATACTTAGCCTATATGGCATCGGGGTTGATATAATCTGACCCATTTTAAGGTCAGAATTTACCCCCGACATTCCAGAGAATAATTGTCATGTACCGTTCTTTTGAGCCCTAGTTATTCTTTTATGGGGCTCTGGATGATCTTGTGCACTATATGTTGTTGGTTTGCCATTAGCTGATGATGATTCTGCCACTTCTTGCTCATACTGTGGGTTGGGTAAGACATATGCTTCAAACTTTGGTTCTGGAACTTGGTCCTCCCCTTGCTCTTTTATATTTTGTGCAATATTGTCAATAAAGTTAGTCTCATAAACAAATTCTTCTTGTGCATGGCAGAATTCCTCATGTTCAGATTGAGTAGGCTGATCAGCATTGTCATATTCCTCTGATGAGCTATGTATCCAGAACTTATTATTAGTAGTAAAAATTTCCTATACTTTTTGTTAACTTTGTTATTCTTATATTGCTCTTCATTGTTTTGTAGTTTTCTGGTACTTGAATTCCCAATTTCATTAGATCTTCCTGGGTTACTCTACTTTGACACACTTTGTTTGCCTACTTGTTGCCATTCTACAGTATAGGTTGTAGTATGTGGTTCTGGGTTGTTCCCATGTACCTCTTTTGAGTTTACTGGTTGGAAGTTGTAGGGGAATTTGATAGGGAGGGGGGTTGTTGTTTGTGTTGACCATTGGGGATAATTGTGGTTTAGTTGTAGTAGTAATTGATTGTGATTTCGCATATGTTGCCTATTTGGTCCGTTCTTAGTGTATTTTACAGTTTGGTGACCAAAACATTGACAATGCACACATATATAAGGTTTAAATTCATAGTCAACTTTGATAATGCAGTTATCTCCCCTAGTAGTCTTCACATATATAAGGTTTAAATTCATATATAAGGTTTAAAATCATATGACAAGTAGAATTGTAAGGATTACAACAGCCAGTTCGCATAAGAAAACTCTAACAGATCGAGATGTAGAAAAGAGAAAATGGAAAGTAGAGAGAAAACTATGGTTGTATAAATAACAGGATGAGCCTATGTCCATTTGTATCCGGTAGAAAAAAATTATATAATTCATGTCTGATATAATTTCTCAACATACAGGAATTATAACAAGAAATTTTATCTGAAATCAAGTTAATTAAAATTGTTTGGTATTTTTTTTCTTGGTTCCATACATGAACATCATTGAAACTTAATGTCGAATTCTATAATTGGTACGTTTGTATCCAAATGCAAATTATGATGGCTTTTGTATTCATTATCACTGAGTGAAAATTTCAACAAAATCATTGTCAGTACTACTGACAATGGTGTATCAAAATGATAATAAATCACATTATAGGATTCACATGTCATGTGCCATTAGTTATTGTTCCTAAACAATAATCTGTTAGGTTTTTGAATCACCTTGCAAAATTTATGACTTTCACGTCATTATGTGTAGTTACTAATTTTATTTTGGCAATAGTAATGTAAATTTTTTCTTCTATTTCCTTCGAGAAACATATGTTATTTTTATTTTAACATACTAATACATCAGTTTCTTCACATTACAGTTATCAGCAGCTTAAATTTTACAATATGTTATTTAGATCAGTAAGCTGTGGGATGTTGAGTTCCTCGTAGCTTTCTCAAGCTGCAAATAGTGTGATATTACTGCCACATAGTTACAAAATATTCGGATGTGTAACCTTGCTATTTAATTACTGATATTATAGATCAAGCAAATGTCGTTGCCAGTGAATGGAGGTTGAAGTTGGATGGTCTTGAAATCAATGGAAATGGTGGAAATTATTTGGAAGTACATGCATTTCCACATCTTTTGGCTACTTTTAGAATTTCTTTCGAGTTTGATGAAGAAAAGATTTGGAAATTAATCCCAGCCGTCCCTAGACATCGTCAAATTGCAGATCTTTGCTGTATGCTTGGATTGCAGGACAAAATGATAGGTTTGACTTGTTTCTTTCTTCTTCCAAGTTTTATAACGTTGATTTTAAAGTTGTTTTGGTACCTTCTTTCCATCATCACTAAAAATGGAAAACCACTTAGTAGTATTTGAGTGTGGCTATATAAATAAACATGCTGGAAAAGTCTCCAATTACATCAACCTAAAAGTACCCGAGCTATACCAACTACTTAGAAGTGCATTAATGTTTCATGAGTGCTTATCAAGTTAGAATTACTGCTTGTTATATCATGTGCAACTATATAATTAGCTGTTTAATATTTGTGTCATTTATCATATCGATGGTTCACAGAGATTGTGATAACAAATATTTGACGTCTCCACTATAGTTCTATGTTTATTGAATATTTTATTTGGTCAATGATATTTATATCCGTACATCTATTCTGATGAAATATTAACTTCACGAGAATATGGACGAGAAAAGAAAGACTCAAAACGCAAAACTCGCATAAAGGCCAATCTATACATGACTCCACTTTAAGTTCCATGATGATTATATATCTGTGTACGTAATCTGACTTATGTTTTCGTTATAAAATTAGTTAATTTTTCTATGCAAATACGTCAGAATTTCAAACTGTGAATGATTCATATTGCATCCGATGATCAGTAACAAAAAACATCTTTTGCATGTACAGTATCTGCTCTGTACATCCAGTTTGGCATGAACGCGCAAATAACTTGTTAAAATTTTACATCTATACCTGGTGTACTTTACGTACTTGCAAATAGCGACATTTACACATTGTTGTCCTGTTGTCATTCTAATCTAATATATTTTGGACAAAACAGTTGACAACATTGGAGATGTTTTAATCGTCGTCTAGTTAAGGGTTGTTAACCAAATTCTGTTAACCAAATTTTGGACAACACAGTTGACAACATTGGAGTTGAATTCAAATGATATATAAACCAGTTATAATTCCTACAATTGGCAGAACTAAATTAGTGTTCTATGTCAAATGTTATCTTCGGCTTGAAGCATTTTCAATACAAATGATAAAAGTGTTTCTAGAAATTTGTTGTGGGCTACAGTGTAAGTTGTACATACATAGTTTATACATGATAATCTTAAAGTCGAGCTAGTATATTTATTCAAACTTAGGTATCCTTTCCTACGTATGTTTGGTTGTTGATGTGTATGATAATCTTATAGCCGAGCTAGTATATTTATTCAAACATAGTCCAATTTGGCCACATATTCTTTCCTACGTATGTTTGGCTGTTGACGTATGTTAACTGGACATAACACTGCTATTTGGTAGATTATTGGTGAGTTGCCTCAATTTTGGTTCCCTCCCTGTGTGTGAGCTTTGGTTCCAACTACATGTATGTGTGTAACCTTTTTTCCCCACCGATGCCATTATTTGGTAGCTGACAATGTGTTTGATTATATGTGTTACTCGATTTTTCGGTTGCATTGACATTTATGGTTTATAATAGGATACCTATATGACTGAACTGCTACTATGGCTGTAACTGGCGGTAACTTGCGGATGATGTTTGGATTTGAAAAATAACTTATGTGCTTCGTTTTGACAGGTGTTGTATGATGATACCAGGGCTACTACAAGCTGGAAGGAAGGAAAAATTATTTTGCTGCATTCATTCTCTTTCAAATCGGTCATGCTTGGATTAACGTATTTTATATTGACGTTCATATATCTTTGCTTTTAGTATGTATCGTTTTGGTCAGCTATGGTTGTATGTATTGTTTTTTTTAAGATCACAAATATTTGAAACTTTGTGTACGAAATATTATGGATATATATTTAAATATATATTGTGGTTTGGCTTATGTCTTTATTTGATTACGTACATCATTATGTGATAATTGTATTTTTTGAAATTTTATAATATATTAGTAGAATTGTAAGCTTGGATGTACCTAGTAAAAAAACCGCAGGGATAAAAATTTATAGCGTTTTAACTGTGCTATGGAAAGGTTGTTTTTTCCAGTTTTATATACTACAGCATTATGATAGTGCTATAAACAATTTTCATAACAAAAAAACAACACAATAAAAGACAGAAAACCGCTATAGAAAGTAGCTGTACTTATACATACAATGTACTATTGCAGTAGATAACGCTGTAAAATATTGTGTTCTATAGCGTCTATAGACGCTGTTGTATATTTCATATGTGTGCCAGCCTGTTTTTACATAGCAGTCATGAAAACGCTATAGTTTCACTTCATAACGACTTTCCAAGGCTATTAAAAGTCATGTTTACAGCACTCATAAAACGCTATGAAATGTCCTTGTCTATAGCGTCTCTTATAGCGTTTTATATGTTGCTGTTATAGGTCACTGATCTATTACAACATGTTAATATACAACGTAAGAAAAAAAACGCTATAATAGCTTCTAATAGCGTTTTTTAAATGCTATTAAAGGGTGTTTTTGTTGTAGTGTACGATTACCTTTAGAGAACACATCTCTTAGAATGCTCATTATCCACCTGACGATGTTCTGAAAGCATTCAATCCATACAAGTTCATTCCGGGTTCGAACGAAACCGAAGGCATTATCTCATTACACTCATTTTGGAATCACCCTCAGAGTTAACGACAATAACCCTTGCACTCTGAATCTTCATCTTCACTTCAGATTCACGACCTATCGTTAATTTGAATCGATGTGGTTTTTGGACTTCCAAATCTGGAAACCCGATCCCGGTCTCATCGAAATCCAAAAACGTATCTTTTAGGGCCAAGTTGTTTTAAAGTTTAAAACAATTTAATTTAATTATCTATATACACATAGATAGATAAATCACAAGATAACAATGGATAATTAACATCATCATCATATACAGATAATCCATATTATCAACTCAACAGATAATCAATATTATCATACTTAACCAAGCATCCATATCACCATAGATATTATTCATCTCCTATCCGAGATCACAATCAATCAATGAAATATCATTCACTCATAAGCAATGATTTATTATTCACAATCTATAATTAATTTAAAATGAATTTAATTAATTACTTCTATCTCTAATTAATTTAAAGTAAATTAAATTAATTACTACATCTATAAATCCTGCTTATTCAACCATTAATTAACTAAAGATCAATTTAATTAATCATTCTCTAAATATTCATCTTGATTAAACACCTTTGATTAATCATTCTCTAATTACAATAAGTAATTAGCCTTTTAATTAATTCCACAAATTAATTATTCTAAATCATTCATAGTAATTAACATTCAATTACTTCATTTATTAATTAAATATAATTAATTACATTTATCCTTAATTAATTACATTAATTAATCACCTCATTATTAATTATTCCTTAATTAAACAATTCATAATTACATCATTAACTATATTAATTAATGATCTCTAATTTATATTTAAATTATATTACTTCATTTAAGTAAATTACATTAAGTAATTTAATCTTTAATTAAACACAATTATTAATCCTCTTTGATTAATAACAAACCAGTAATTAACTATCCTTAATTACTTATTAAATTAATTAATTATCCCATAATTAATTATCTCCATAAATTAATCCTTTGATTAATTACAAAAGTAATTACTCACAAATCATCTTATATTAATTACATTAAGTAATTACCATCTAATTACTTTCCTAAGTAATTATGCTCCATTAATTACACCAAGTAATTTCACTTATCAAATCACCAAATGATTTCTCAAAATTAATTAAACTAAATTAATTAACTTAAATTAATCATATTATCAAAATTAATTACAATAAGTAATTAATCCTTTAATTACTCTTATCAAGTAATTACACTTAACAATTTACAATAGATTATCTAAATTAATTAATCTAATTAATTATCAAAATTAATCACATTAAATAATTATCTAATCCTTAGTTAATTTCCTTCATTAACTAATAACATTTCTTTATTTCCCTCCTTAATTAATCTCTAATTCTAAATCATTAATTATAAATTAAATAAATAAGTCATTCTTTAATTAGCTTATTCATTAATTCACTTCAATATTTTTAATTATCTCTAAGATAAATTATTCCTTTATTAATGACTTCATAAATATTAAAGTGTATTTAAAACATTACACTTCTATATTTAAATTCAAATTTCATTTTGAATTTAAGATTCCAAATGATTATATATTCAAATCCTTTTTATAAAAGAACTTTATCAAAATCCAATTGAAATATTTATTTGAAAACAAATTACTTTAAAAAGCTATTTGGTTTAACTTGTTTAAACATTCAGATTTTAAAATAAAAACTGATTTTAATTTATAGTTTTGAATTCAAGGAAACTTGAATCCATAATTAACTTTGATTAAACTTCTTTGATTTAAACTTCCCTTAAACCTTGATTTTAAATTCTTGATTTAAAATCCAAATTCATTTTAAAACCTTAGATTCAAAAATTTCATTTGAATTTATACTTAAACTTTATATTTAAAACATAGTTTAAGTCCTGTTTTAAATTTTGTACTAAGATTTAAAAAAACTGGAAACAGACAAGTACTAATGCCTGAACAAACTGACTTGAGACAACCAGATTTTGCTTAGAGTCCTTCGTCCTCCTGCTTCGAGTCACCTACTCGAATGACTCGAGTAAAACCCGAGTTGAAATATCTCTGCACACAAATAAGTTCATCTGAACTTCAACTGCACGGTGCACGTGCACATCGCCAGCGACGAACTCCAGTTGCCACCACTACATCGAGCACATCGACAACCACCTACAACCCATCCTCCGATCCTCAGCAACCCATTCTCCACACAGATTCGAATTCGAATATAAATTCGAAACCTGGAACTCGAATTGCCTCAACACCAAAACCTGGCAACTCACGTCGTACTCCAAATTCCGACCACCAGATCGATTGCAACTCCGGCCATAGCTTTGATAGCTCTCCAACTTCCATCACCCAAAATTCTACCGCACTCGATCAACAAGAGATGCCGAGTCGATCAAAATTCCAGAGCTCTCCAAAACTAGGTTTAGAAACTTAAAACTGCCGCCGCCGCCACCACCATGATTTGCCACCCCTTCTACCAATTTTCCCATCATCACCGATGGTTCTGCTATCATCTCTGGAAACTACAACCTCTCAGATCCTCGAGAACATCAGCAACTCCTCAAATACTAATTTCTAGTAAAACCAGAACTACTCATTCAATTCACTATTAAAATTTGTGATTTCATTTTTAAAAATCCTTATTTTGGTTAAGTATTCAGTTTATAACCCTGAATCAATGAATTCAAATGTTTGAATTTTATCCAAAACTTAACTTCCCTGTTCATTTTGGTTTCCAGGGCAATACACAATTTATTTCCACTCAAATAAATTTTTAAACTTTGATTTATGATTAGACAAACAATTTTTGTTTATAACATAAATCCTAACAGTGACTAGATCCAGAGATAAAGAATTTTAAACTAAAGCTAGAGTTTAAAAACTGGAAATATAGGTGTTTACAGATATTCACAAACATGCATATATCATACATCCAAAAATGCACAGAAATTCACTAATATATATTCACACAAACATACTTATTTCATACATAGATCATGCAACCAGATTTATATATTTGAGCTTTTTTTTTAAAATAAATGTTACTCACCTGTTTTGGAAATGAACAAAGCATTTTGAAATAGCTTGAACTTAAAAACTGGAATATGGTTCTTTGATTTTCCTCCCACCATCTTCTTGCTTGTTGTTGTTTGAAGATGTTATTTAAGTTTGTAAAAAGAAAAGTTTACTATTTTTTTTCCTGGTTTGCAGTGTTGAACGAAATGAAAATATGAATAGATATAGAAGAGTTTGCAAAGGAGGTAGGTGATATCTGGGTTAAGAAATTTGCAGGTACAAGTATTTCATATTTTATCAGAGATTTTTTTTAAGTGTTGGAGGCTGAAATGATTTTCAAACATTTCGAATTGACTCTATTTTACTTTATTGAGTTGAAAGCATTAAATGCTTTGAGTACTTATGTCTCCCATTTAGATTATTTTATGTTTCATGTGTCATAGATATTTTGCTTATTACTTGCCTGCAACATACATTTAGACTTATCCTATTTATGTATGTGTGTTCATAGACATTTCTTTTATTTTGCTTTGCATTTTCTTTAGATACATAGATATTTACTTTACTTTGTTTTGTTTATTTCTTGCCTGGTCATAGATAACCCAATAGTACCGCTTTTAGAACCTCTCTTATGACCCTTGGTTTATTGGAGGTGACTTCAATATAACTAGGCACATTAGATAGTGCTCACCAAAATAGGGCATATATATTGACATGGAAAAATTCAATGATTTCATTGGTCAAAACAATCTTATTAAGCTACCTCTTATAGGTAGAAGATACACCTGGTCTAATGGTAGAGTGATCCCCTTGGTGGCCTTGCTGGATAGGTTCTTTATAAGTGAGGAGTAAGAGGATAAATCCCCCTATCCAAGACATATGGCCTTGCTAGCCTCATCTCAGATTGCCGTTGTAACGATACCGAATTTTAGATTATTTTAAATTTATAATTGAATTAATTTTTGATTTGAAATTGTGAAGTTGTTTGAATTTTTCAAGTTAATATGAGAAATATATTTGGATTTAAATTTGAATTGGGATTTATAAATAATGCAAAGGAAATTTGCTTTGAATTTTAAAAATCAAGTTTATCTTATTCAATTAAATTAAACACTCTACATTTTTGACATTTGATATGATATATGCAAATGAAAGTAATATAGCTAATGATGTTTAAAAAAGAAAAAAAAATATAATTAATATATTTAAGTATAAACAAGCCAAGCTAATAAATGCAAACATATTTATCATCACAACTTCATACCAGCTATTCTTGAAATCATGCCCTCCCCTTTAATTTAGCCTAAAATCACGCAACCATCATAATCAGAGGAATGACCGTGTTATTTCAAGTACGTACCTGATCCCCTCATTTTAATTAAAACCCTATACCCATTTTCTCCTTTACCCGATTCATTCGAAACCCTAAACGAATCGAACAGAGAAAAAAAATGGCGGTGGCTCGTTCGTCCCCCGTTCATTCAAAAAATTAGGGCTCGTTCAATTCAAAGGCGGCTGCTTCAATTTGGCAAACAAGATGAGTGATTTAATTTTCACTCACATCTAGTTCGAATGCATACAATCCTTTGTTATTTAATTTTCACGACTTTGATTTAGGTTGGAATATGTTGTTTTGATTTCGTGAATTTCTGGCATCGGTAGAGTTTGATTCAAACATGTGGCTTTTATGTGATTCGAGACCTTATTCGTTTATATCTGTTCGATCTCCTTTATTTGAGTTCGTATAAGTACGGTTGAATTCATCAACTGATTTGCTCGGCCGTTTGAAGTTGTTGGATAATTGGTGATTATTTCTGATTTATCAATTTTGAATAATTTGATGACTTGATTTACACGGTTTTGATTTTGTATTGTTCGATTTTGTTTTATCTTCACGGCAATAAAAATTTCCTCTTTTTCGATTTTTGACTTTTTCAATAATAAAGATACGCGCTTGAAATTCTTGCATTCGTGAATTTTGAAATCGACTTCTCTGGCACTTGAAACTTGACTTCAGTATCATTTCATAGTTTTCGTAGATTTCTCTGTTGGCATCTGCATTGTATTAGATTTCTCAGTGAACTTTGATTTTACTCCGGCATTCTTCTCTGTTGCACTTCCTTACTGTCACTTCCTTGGTTTGCCTGTTGTTTGTGGTCAGTTGCATCGAGTTGGTCTTGTAGTTGTGTAGACTGTAGTCTCTTTGCATTATGATCACTGTGAACTATCTGACCATGTTTGATTTTAAACTGATCTTCACTTGTTTTTGTCTGGATTTCTTTGTATGCCTGTAGTGGCTTTGTTCATCTACTGTCATCATTTGTGCTTGAGCATTGCACATGCAGTTGCACTCCATTCCATGTTTGAATTCCTTACTGTCCATTATGTTTTTGCATACCTTGTAGTTGTTGTACTTGTCTGCACTCACTACTGTCTTTTGTAGTTGATGATCATTTGTTTATGTTGATACATTTACTTGCTTGGTGCTTTCTGGTCTGCATACTATTCAGTGCTTCATCACTTGAGCTTTGATTTTCTTGTGATTGCTTTCAGTTTATATTCATTTGACTGGAGCAATTGCCTCTGGTTTCACTGTCTAGTTTCACTGTCTAGTTTCACGTTGTTTTTCTTGTGTACATTTGTCTCACAGTTCCATTCGAGTCAGTGGCATTTTTATTGCAGTGTTTCACTTGAGCATTCTCGGCCCTTTGATTTTGTTTTAAATTTAACACTGTTTCGATTTTGGCATTGCTGGCCACCACGATGTCGACTTATGACTTGTTCAACTTCAACTTTGATTTTGTTGGATGTTGAGATGTTGAGTCTGTGTTATGCCGATATTTTGTTTTAAATTTTCATTGTGATTTCATGGTTCGCAGTTGTGAGCACTTGTTGGCTTCGGCCTTGACTATGTAAAACTTGATTTTGAAGTGTCTGCATTTAAACTTGATATTTTGAGACTTGGCCATTTGTATGCTACTTGATTTTAATTGTAGCATCAGTGCACTTATATGTGTGCATACGTTGTCGACTTTGTCGATGTTGATGATTTCACTATCTTCATTTAAAGGCTGTTACACTCATTGCACTGCATCATGTTGCAACCATTTTGGTTGTTGTAGTTTGCACCTGTGTCGAATTGGCTATGGCCATTGCAGTGTTGAGTTTGAATTGTATTGTCCAATTTATCTCACTGTTGCATACATGTTGACTTTATTTATTTTCCACTGAAGGTTATTCATGCGTCCAGAGGCGCATTTGTACATGAAATACTTGTCGACTTTGCATGACATGTATGGACTGTCTAGTCTTTGTTGTTAAGTTTCACTGCCTATTTGTGATACCATTGCCTTTATGCACTTGGTCAATCGAGTTGAGTTGCTTTGTAGTTGTGTTGAGGCAGTTTGCATATGAATAAGATGTCTTGACCACTGGGTTACATTTGGATTTGTCTTTCAAATTCACTTGAGTTGAATCCGATACTTTGGGTTTGACCTTGTGTTCGTTTTTGAAATTTCATTGTGTACACATGTGCACATTGTCCAGGTCTATCTGCTTTGACCATTAAGGCTGTGGCATTGATATTTGAATCTTCAATTGATTTTTTTTTGTTCGTTGATCTTTTGGGTATTTTATAAACTGTAGTGGCGAGGCAGTGCACGCGTGCGTGTACTGCAGCCACACAGTACTGATTTTAAATTGATATTTCTTTTGTTTTTGATTCATTGATCTTTTGCCTATTTCATATGCCGTATTGGCGAGGCAGTACATGCGTGCGTGTACTGCAGCCAATCGGTAATTGATGTTTTCTATTTCTAGAATTGTTTTATGTTGCCAATTCTATATATTTTGAATCGTATTTTGATTTGGATTGATTTGATGATTTTTATTGTTAATCGCCGTTTCGGCAATTCTGTTCTTTTCTAAATCATCTTCATTTAACAATCTTTTCATTTATCTCTGCTGATATTTTAAATCTACTGATTTGTTGTTTAACACTGTGTTATATTTACCGTTATCCGATTTCTTTGTTAAAAGGGTCGGATAGACGGAGAATTACTGTGACTGTCATCTATTTGATTATTATTGCCTCTATGCACTAAAAACTGAGTTTGAATTAGACTGACCCGTGTATTATTTTCTTTTGAATGTAATACTTGGGTCAGACCGAGTATTTTACAGCTTGAAGATTTTCGAGCAGCGAAGTTAGAGAGAGGGGGTAAAATGCTCATTTTAGTTTTCAGGAAATTTTTTATTTTAAGATATTCCGCTGTATGAATTGAATACATTGTATAAACTCTGATATTGTAAAAAGGAAAGAAATAAAATTCATTTGTTTTTGAAGTATTATTATTATTCTGTGTTTCTATGGCTGATTTTGTTTAAACTCTATAAACTAAATAACAATCCATCATTTTGAACGTTTCAAGTTGGTTTAATTACCGACTAGGGCGGTCAGAAGGGCGGGATGTTACAAAGTGGTATCAGAGCTTTTGGTTTACACAAAGCTTAGTTTATGGTGTTTAATATGAATAGTTACTAGAATCACTTTAAAGAAAGCGTTTTTCAAATCTAAAGAAATATTTTAATGAAATAAAGATTTTTAACTTTAGAAAAGTTAAATTGAATTGAGTTAGCATTAATAAATATACAATTTGAAATTTAACTAAAGGAAAGTTAAATAAATTGAACCGGATTAGATAAATTATTGAAATGAAAATTTAAACTTAAAAGATAAGTGATTATATGATATGAATTGGGAAGTTTAAATTAATAAGTTGTATAACCTATAAAATGAGAAAATTAAGTAAAACCAATTGTTAAAATGGTTAAACAGTTTTGTTAAGTAAAAAAAATCTGAATTTTGAATAGTGATATGAATTTGACTTTAGTAAAAGTTAAATAAAATAGAATTTCAAATAAATTAGAGGCGAACTTAAGTTGTATGGTGAAAATAAATGCAAGTGAAGATAATATGAAACATAGCTTAAGTAATGTTGAATGAGGTTGAATTTGATATCAAAATGAATTAATAAAGTGAAGTAATGAATATGAATTTGAGTTATATAAAGGAAATTCAACTTTAATTGTAAAAGTGAATTAGTGAATAAACATGGATTAGAAATGTTGTTGTTAAGAGTTGAATAAAACTTAAGTTAAGAAGTTGTGAATATAGTGAATATTAGAATTCAATCTGAATTAGAATATAAACCAATTGAAATTAAATGTGTTAAACCAAATTGAATGTAAGGAAAGTAAATAAATTTGGTTATGTTGAATGTGCATTGGTTGTTAGATGGTTGCTAGTTGATTGTATAGAAATTCATTAAGTGTTAATGAAATTGAATTAATAGAAATTGAAAGCTAAGTAATTGAATTCAAATTGAAAGATAAGTAAATCTAAATAGAATCAAATTTGATTTGAATTGAAAGCAAACTAACTTGAATATAAATTAGTGAAAGTAAACTAATGGAATATGAATGAATGTTAGTAAAATCCAATGTAAATGAATCAAATGTGATTAATTTGAAAATCAATTCAATGAATGATTTACTAAAGAACTAGTTGATTATTTTGGAAATAAAGAGAAAATGCAAAGTTCAAATGGGATTTAGAATTTCAAATTTGAAGTTTGTCAACATGATAATCCATAATAAATTTAATAGATTCAGTGATGAATTTAAATTTGAACTTGTAGAGAATTAAGTTAAGTGGAAAACTTAATATTGGAAAATTTGAAGTTGGTTTAAAACCAATATTGTGAAAAGTATGCGGAATTCAAACTATAAATTGAAGTCTTTATAAATAGGAATTAGAATTTATAAACGTTGTTCATAAATCCGAAATTGACTTATTTTGATAAGTAAATTCTTATAGCTTGTTAAAGGAAGTATATCCACAATTTTGGATAGTGGATAATCTTTAAAAAAATGTATTGAATGTTGTGAATATATTATTGAATAAAATGGACATGTTTTGGGAAAGTGATATTTTAAAACGAAGTTAATTGTTTTAAAAGGCATTGAATATCGAAACCATAGATTTCAACATTCATTGTTGAAATAGACGTTTTCGAAAAAAAGGAAATAGTGGACTATAACACTGTTGTTATAGTAAACGATTTCCGAAAGGAAATGTTTTGTATAGTATTGGGATTTATACATCTATCTAAATTTCGAATCCCTATACTAATGATTTTGAGTTGTCGTAACGATGTTTTACGTAACATTCGTTTTAACTCAAATAAATGTGTGCAAGAGAATGATTTCCTTAAAAGATGAAATATATACTTAATCATGATTTAAGTATATTGAATATTTTCAAATGTTGAAAATAAATAAGATTTGTGAATTACTTATTTTTAAATAAGTATGGAAATGTTTTTCCAAATATGAAATGAAATGTTGTGAATATATTCCGTAAGTGATAAATGATTTGAAATTCATTTTCAAAGTCGAAGTTGAAATGTTAAATGAGAAATTTTTACAATTTGTTTAATTTGAAATTTTTCAAAAAGATTGAACCGTTGAGTTAAATTGAGTTTAACTTCGACACTAAAGACAATATAAGTTGAGTTTTGAATTTCAGATGATCGATTTGGATTGTATGTCTAACATTGTGAATTGATGACATAGCAATTGATCTCTATTAAATATATATCTGTTGGTGGCGGAGAATTTATTCTCTTAGCTTAACACCCTTCTCTGAGACGTACGAGCTCAGAGGTTATATATCGGTAGACATCAATTCTGTGTTGAGAATTGACAAAGTAACGTGTGATCCAAATCGAATGTGAAGTCGATAATAAATGGAATTATAAATATGAATTGGGTTTGAGATAACCTTAAATTTTCAAATCGACTTAGAGGAAAGTTTTGAATTGGTAACAAGATGGAAAATTTTGAAATCCTCTATTTGTTATGGATATAAGATATGTAGGTTTTCAGAACTTATATATATGAATGCGGTAAATTTGAAACCCGTCAGTTTGTAAAGTAATTGTTATGGAAATCTTATGTAAGTTTACATAGATATGATATGTACGAAATGTGAAATGAAGTACTACATATATATGACATTATGTTTTGAATTGGTACATTTTAAATCTACTGATTTGTTGTTTAACACTGTGTTATATTTACCGTTATTCGATTTCTTTGTTAAAAGGGTCAGATAGACGGAGAATTACTGTGACTGTCATCTATTTGATTATTATTGCCTCTATGCACTAAAAACTGAGTTTGAATTAGACTGACCTGTGTATTATTTTCTTTTGAATGTAATACTCGGGTCAGACCGAGTATTTTACAGCTTGAAGATTTTCGAGCAGCGAAGTTAGAGAGAGGGGGTAAAACGCTCATTTTAGTTTTCAGGAAATTTTGTATTTTAAGATATTCCGCTGTATGAATTGAATACATTGTATAAACTCTGATATTGTAAAAAGGAAAGAAATAAAATTCATTTGTTTTTGAAGTATTATTATTATTCTGTGTTTCTATGGCTGATTCTGTTTAAACTCTATAAACTAAATAACAATCCATCATTTTGAACGTTTCAAGTTGGTTTAATTACCGACTGGGGGCGGTCAGAAGGGCGGGATGTTACAGCCGTCCTATTTTACTTAATTCCTATGATTAATTGCCTAAAAATAGACCTTTTTAATTCTAATAAATATGGCTTAAAGAAGACAACTTTGAAAACCTTATTAATACACAACGGAACTCCATGGGTATCATCTTTTTCAACAATGCAGCGGAAAATTTAGTTTTCAAACTTAGGCAATTAAGATACTTAAAGAATGGGAATAATAACATGTTTGATAATATCTTTACTAAAAAAGATAAGATTTTAACGAAATACTAAATTTAGATAAAATAAGGGAAATCAGGAATCCAAATAACGAAGAGAAGACAAAATTAGAAAACTTAAAAATGGAAATAAAAAAAAACTAATGAAGCAAGATGATATTATGTGGAAGCAATGTTCTTGTGTTCAATGGATGAATGAAGGGGATAAAAACACCAAATTTCTGCATCGCATGGCTAATGGTAGATTGTCATAGCACCATCAAATCAATTAAAGTCAATGAAATAGAAATTAATGAATGGGTGGAACTAAACAATAATTCCATAAATCACTATAAGGAAATATATGGTAGCAAATGTCGTCCAAAAATTTAGGCGGATTGGTGATCCTCATACCCTAACTGGGACCCTCTCTAAGTGAACTAGAAACTCGATTCACAGAAGATGAAGTCTGGTTAGCCATAAATGGCCTGGCCAGTGAACAAAACCCCTAGTCCTGATGACTTCTCGATGACTTTCCACCAAAAAATTCGGCGTTCTATTAAAAATGACATAATACATCTTTTGGCGAACTTTACACTAGAAAGCTTCAATTAGGAGTTTAATTTCATGCTGTTATTCTAATCCCTAAAAAAGAAAATCTACAATAAATTATAGATTTTAGATGATATCCCTAATTAACCACTCTATTAAAATAATCACCAAAGATTTAGTTAATAGGTTGAGGAATAAAATGGATAATTTAATTAATAAATCTCAAACAACATTTATTCAAAGTAGGCATATCATAGATGGGTAGCTACCACTCAATAATTATTAACAATGGCCATAGGGAAAACATCACATGCGCCCTCCTCATATTGGACTTCGCAAATGCTTTTGACTTAATTAACCAAGGATTTCTACTCGACACTCTGAAAGCTAAGGGATTCACTGAAAAATGGATCTACTAGATTGCTACAATCTTGAAATCTAGTGCGTCTACCATTTCAGTAAATAGGATTAGGGATAATCAAATCTAATTCAAAAAGGGTCTTATGCAGCCTATTACCCCTTCATTTTAACTTAGCAGCTAACATAATTAATAAATTATTAAACTAGCACTATACAATAGCATATTAGCTAGATTTAGGAAAGACATTACTTTTAACGGAGTTTCTACACTTTAGTATGCAGATGACAGCCTCTTAATCTGCTCCTATCTACCTTACCATATTGAGTTACTTAAACTTATTTTATATAACTTTGAATTGCTCTCAGGCCTTAAAATTAACTTCCATAAAAGCTTGGTAATAGTCATTAACGACATTTCAAATGGTATAAGGAGGTGACTAATAAATTAAACTATAAAACCATGGACTACCCTATTAACTACTTAGGTATACATATCTAGAAAATAAAACTGAAAAGAGAAGACTAAAACATTGTCATTGATAAAATTGACAAAAGATTACCTTCTTGGAAAGCCAGTTGTCCTTCGAGAGCGGGGAGAGCATTTCTCATTAACTCAATTTTTTCAACAATTATATTTATTAGTTATCCCATTATCATTTCTCTAATTGGGTGATTAACAAATTTGACAACATCAGAAGGAACTTTTTATGGAAAGAGAGCTCAGAGGGGTCCAACCTAAAATGCCTCATTAAATGAGATCTAGTGTGCAAGCCAAAAATCCAGGGTGATCTAGGCATTACAAATTTTAAAGCCCTAAGTATCTCCCTACCGAGTAAATCACTACAAGAAAAGCTCCTGTTGGTTGCAATTATTGCCAGCATTTCAATTTGAAATGCTGCTATTTTCCCAAATCATTTAGAACTGTAGCATTCATTCATCTAGTTTTCATTATCCCACTTATATTCTTGCTTATATTTCCTAACTCGTTTCTATTTCTTACTAACACCCCAACAAACGATAAGAAATCCTAAATTCCCCCTCTTTTGATCAAATCTCTCCTTCTTTTTCGTCAATCTTTAAAATCAATTACAACTTAAAGTTATTCACTTGCTGAAATTGTTTTCTTATCAATGCGGTGAATGGAGTCAGATGGATTCGTGGGTCCATGGTGGAAGCTTCGAGTAGGATGTAGTCATGGTTTTTGAACCCTAGCCGCAATCACAGCATCAGAGTCACCCATAATCGTCATTCTACTGGCTTAGCTCCACCATTTCAACGCTGCTGCGATGGGTAACCAATAACCCTAATTTCAATTTTCTGTTCCATTTTTTCTTTAAAATTACGTAACTGATTTTTCTTTATTTAATGATTTAGTTCATATGGGTTAGAAGTATTTGTTTTCGAAACTGTTAATAATTTTGTTTAAACTTTGGATTATGAAATTACCGATATTTGTGTTATTGGTTATTTGTAGTCTTTGGGTTACATTTACTTGCAATAAGAAATCTGTTGTCTGATTGTTGATCAATATTAAGAGCGATTGATTATGCTTGTTGGTTATTTGTGCAATGTTGTAAACATCTAAAATTTCAGTTAGCACTACAAGAATGATTAAATCTTATTAGTTATAACTTATAGTCATCAAAAGGCACTTATTGTAATAAATGTTGAATGCTTCTATTTTACAGCAAGCACTTTTTTAAGTTTAAAACAAACACACATCGACATTAAATTTGGATTAAGATGGTTTCTTTCATTTTTTTCTTCCAAAAAAGGAGATAGAACTAAAAACTAATTTTATTTTCGAACTTCTCTAATTTTTTGGTATGTTTAAAAAAAATATTTATGAAACAATTACATTTTTTTTTACACATGGTTTTAACTGGAAAATATAGTATAATAAGCGATTAGCACTAAAAATTATGCTGATTTAATTCACCAAATAAAAGATCTTAATAAGATCATTTATCTAAAAACAAACTAGTTAATTCCTCTTATCACTTATTTAATTAAGCATTCAACATTTTTTTTACCTCAAAACAAATGGAGCCTTAGTTTGTTGCAATTGTCAATGTTCATGTTCAACTTAAGCTACCTGTGGTTACATGGAACATAATATCTATAGCTTAGCGGAAACACTCTTCAAACCTTTCCTTCTAAATGGACAGATGGAGCAAGAATTTTACAAACATGGAAAGAGATTAGCATAACATATGTTGTTATAGAAAGATGATACTTACTGTATTTTATTTGAAGTTGTATAGTAGTTAAATATGGAGAGTGTAAGTGAGTGTGTGTTGTTTTGAAGTTGTATTTTAGTTAAAGTTGAGTATATTTCATTTGAAGTTATATTTAATTGAAGTAATAATATTTTATTTGTAGTTGTTGTTATTTATTTAGAAACTAATGTAAGTTAACAATTTATTTGTAATGGATGTCATATAACAAAAATAGATAGAAGTAACAAAACAACAAGGTTAAATAATTACAAAATAAAGACGACTGTTATCCCACCTTTTGGTCAAGGCTGGAATATCAACAAACTAGCTGGAAAGTGATGGATATCCGGATTGGAAATCGATTGGAAACAAGGCTTTGATCGATGTCGTCAAAATTTGACCGAGCTCCAATCAAGGCGGGATCGATTGGGAATGATGATCAAGGCTAGGAGAGACTACGTTTCAGATTCCAGGTCAAAAGGAGTTCATTTGCTTAAGATAATTGATCGATTCGAACAAGGTGTTCGTATCGATCAACATGGATACGAACAGTGCCTTCGTATCGATTAGTAGGAAGGCCAGATGAGTTTCGACTCGATAGCAGTGAACCCGGGTTGAGAAGAGGGGCGCAAGATGGTTTGTTCGACTCGAAGGTTTCACCTCGATATATTTCGTATTGATACATTTCGTATCGATGAAGATGGATTCAGGCTACGGTTTTCATATCGATGATGTTCGCATCGATGAGATGATGAGGCATGACGGTGCATTTTGTATCGATTGGGGCTGGAATCAATATGAAGGATGGAGCATTGGTCGCTGAGATTTGGACAAGCGTTTCGTATCGATCGATTTCGATCGATACGAAGGACACACTCGCACATCGGTTCGAAGAAGACTAAGGGCATTAGCAAATTGATGGACACAAATATGACTAACATGAACGAAGAATGTGCACGATTCGAAGGAAGAAACATTCAACACGGCATGGAAAGTGGATCAAACCTTGAAGATTGGGCCACATCATCACCAAGCGCGTGCAGGGTATCGATGCGTTCAAGTATCGATGCAAAATTGATCGAGTCGAACGAGGCAACCAACTGAAAATCCCAATTCGTATCGATCAATTATCTCCTAAACCACAAGTCTAAATGCTACGGAATTTTCACAGGAGCTTACGTGCATGCTAAAGAATGTCCACACCAAATTTCGACTCCATTGGACACAATCTTGATCGATAAGAAATTTGTTCGTATCGATCACGGATCGGGCCGAAACTTCACGGGCTTGGGCGCGTGGCCCCACTCACGTGCCAGAAGAAGTCTCTCGAGATCTGAGTGAGATACCAGTCTCCTACACCTATAAATAGACCCCCAGAGCCAATAGAAAAAGGACCTTCTTTGGCTTCTCAACGTTTAGACTCTGACTGATTCAACTTTGCTCTCCATTACTACTGTTGTACTCGGATTCTATCATAGTTATCTGCTGTAATCAATTGTAACCAGCAAGGAAAGTTAATAAATGATTAATTTTTGGATTGGACGTAGGCCGGAGATAGCCGAACCACTATAAATTTTGTGTCTCTGTCTATTTCTTTCCGTTTTAAGTTTATTATTCTTCACTTTTTATTCTCTACATTACTTAGATCTGTGATCTATGATTATATACTGCTGATTTATGTTCATACACTAGTGTTTTCACGAAATTCGGGGTTTGTGACCAATTTTGGCGCAAACACTTTGGTGCTTTCACCGAGAAAGACTAGCACCCGCTATATCAGATTTGGAATTCGGATTTGAAGGTTTAAAGGTTCAGATCTAAAGAGCTATGATGAGGCAATCAAGTAGAAGACAAAGAGCCGAGAGGAGTCAGCATGAAGGAAGCCAAGAGGCATCATCAGGAGCTAATCAGACTTCTGCTTTCATTACCAGAAACGAGATGGAGACGATGATGGGAGCTATGCATGAAGAATTTCTGAAAAGGCAAGAGGAGATGATGCAGAACCTCCTCAAACAGTTTGGGTAAGCAGGAGCAGTTGGAACTTCAGGAGTTCAGATCCATGGAGCCGGAGCGAAAGGACCAAACAGGCAATCGAATGGAGCAGCTCAACAAGGCACAACCCCGGACCAATGCACGACCATAAATCTGGATGGATCCAGGCTTGGGGGCACGCCACCTGGCAATGATGGGCCGATTCATGGAGGAATTCCAGTTAACACCACACAACAAGATGCTGGCAGGAATGTAGGAGCACGGGATGAGGAGTACGTACCTGAATTCCCTCGGGGACTCGGGGGGCAACCATCGGCAGACAACGCTGGATTGACTGAGATTATCAGGCAAACTATGCACGGAGGATTGAAAAACAGAGACCTAGAAGGCATAAAAAGGAGTCCGTTTACTCATGAAATCAGAATGGCTCGGAACCCACCAGAATTCAAGCTGCCCACGATAGAGATGTACAATGGCAAGGCTGATCCGACCGATCACTTGATGAGATATACAAGGCATATGGAAGTACTGGGGGCATCGGAAGAAGTAATGGCCAGATGTTTCCCTCTATACTTAATGGATATAGCTGCGATGTGGTTCAGACAGCTCGAGGAAGGATCTATCAGGACATGGACAGAATTGGTGGACAGGTTTCTGAAGCAATTTCGGGTTCATATCAAAAGGCCGAAGAACGTGATGACACTAACGTCAGTAAAGCAAAGGATGGATGAATCGCCCAGAGCTTTCTTAACTCGGTTCAATGCGGTGGTTGCTTCGGTGGATCAGCCAGATCCATCGATGGTTTTAATGGCAGCAATATCAAGAATCAGAGAGGATTCAGATTTCAAAGTATCTCTAGTACGGGACCCACCAATGGATCCCGGGGAATTCTTTCACGAAGCCGAGAGATTCCTTCGGCAGGAAGATGCATGTTCAGATATGAAGTTAAAGGAGGTGAATGCAGTTGAGAATGGTGGGCCATCCAGTGGAGGCTCGGATAAAGATAAAGCGAAAAGGAAGCTGGATGACGAATCAGGAAAAGCTAGGAAGCGGTGGAGGGAACCAAAGTTTTCCACTTACGCAGGATTAAACAAAACATTGGAACGGATATTCATGGAGACTCGGAATCGCCTTCCTTACCGAAGGCCAGCTAGGAGAGAGCCCTCAGAACGTGAAAGGGCATCAGGAAGACACTGTCTCTTTCACGATTTAGACGGACATGATACCAACAGTTGCAGGCATCTAAAGGACATTACTGAGGAGCATGTAAGGAATGGGCAATTACGACAATATGTCGGGGCTCGAAATGCGGCGGTGGAGCAAGAGTAACCACCGTCTACCTCAAACCACGATGGTGCGAGACCCAGGAATGATGGTCGATTGGTTATCAATTGACCGGGATGATGTGAAATAAGTAGCAAACTACTGACAAACGGCCAAGTCATTTACTCATGTACGAGGACGGAGATGGCCCCTAGGCAGCTCTGAATGATGATAAACCGCGACGCTATGGTTTGTGAAATCTTCTTTCTCTTTTGGTTTGGACATTTAATTTTTTTGGTTCGGTTTTGGAGTTTGGTTTGAACTCCTGGTTTTGTTTGTTTTCTGGTTTGGACTTTCGTTTGGATGATTGCTTTCTGTTTTGGATATTGATTTGGATTTCTGATATGGATTTTTGGTTTTCCAATTTGATTTGGATTTTGGATTGGATTTTGATTGCATTTTCATATGGTTTTTTGAAAATGGTCATCGGGTATGGATTATTCCTGGCAAGGGGTAAGTCTCTTTGTCCGAACATGGCGAATTGGCTTATTCAGGTCATCGAGTATGGACTATGCTCGGCAAGGGTCCGAAGCGACCATGATTCGGCCTAGGAGTTAGGCCCTATATTATCGGTTACTATTTCAGGTCGTCGAGTATGGACTATGCTCGGCAAGGGTCCGGAGCGACCAGGATTCGGCTTAGAACTTGAACCTTGGTATTACTCGGCGTCCAGGGACACAGGACCACGGTCGTCAGGTGTGGATTGCGCTTGGCAAGAACCCAGAGAGGTTACAGATTTGGATATCGACCCGGAGAGGTCCTGGATTCGGTTATTGGTTATTGGATAAAGATGGATCACAACTCTGCTGTCGAGTTCAGATGGATATGGAATTGGCTGAGGCTTTGGTTGTTGGATTTGGAATCAGACATTGACTCGGAACAGTCAAGAACGATGCACTTGGATGATATGGCTATGGACTTTAGATATCAGATTCTGGACTATTCAAAACACACCTTCTTACCACAAGGCATGTTTTGGGGGCAAATGTTATCCCACCTTTTGGTCAAGGTTGGAATATCAACAAACTAGCTGGAAAGTGATGGATATTCTGATTGGAAATCGATTGGAAACAAGGCTTTGATCGATGTCGTCAAAATTTGACCGAGCTCCAATCAAGGCGGGATCGATTGGGAATGATGATCAAGGCTAGGAGAGACTACGTTTCAGATTCCAGGTCAAAAGGAGTTCATTTACTCAAGATAATTGATCGATTCGAACAAGGCGTTCGTATCGATCAGCATGGATATGAACAGCGCCTTCGTATCGATCAATAGGAAGGCCAGATGAGTTTCGACTCGATAGCAGTGAACCCGGGTTGAGAAAAGGGGCGCAAGATGGTTTGTTCGACTCGAAGGTTTCACCTCGATATATTTCTTATCGATACAGTTCGTATCGATGAAGATGGATTCAGGCTACGGTTTTCGTATCGATGCTGTTCGCATCGATGAGATGATGAGGCATGACGGTGCATTTCGTATCGATCGGGGCTGGAATCAATATGAAGGATAGAGCATTGGTCGCTGAGATTTGGACAAGCATTTCGTATCGATCGATACGAAGGACGCACTCGCACATCAGTTTGAAGAAGACTAAGGGCATTAGCAAATTGATGGACACGAATATGACTAACATGAACGAAGAATGTGCACGATTCGAAGGAAGAAACGTTCAACACGGCATGGAATGTGGATCAAACCTTGAAGATTGGGCCACGTCATCACCAAGCGCATGCAGGGTATCGATGCGATCAAGTATCGATGCGAAATTGATCGAGTCGAATGAGGCAGCCAACTGAAAATCCCAATTTGTATTGATCAATTATCTCCTAAACCACAAGTCCAAATGCTATGAAATTTTCACAGGAGCTTACGTGCATGCTAAAGAATGTCCACACCAAATTTCAACTCCATTGGACGCAATCTTGATCGATATGAAATTCATTCGTATCGATCACGGATCGGGCCGAAACTTCACGGGCTCGGGCGCGTGGCCCCACTCACATGCCAGAAGAAGTCTCCAGAGATCTGAGCGAGATATCAGCCTCCTACACCTATAAATAGACCCCCAGTGCCAATAGAAAAAGGATCTTCTTTGGATTCTCAACGTCCAGACTCTGTCTAATTCAACTTTGCTCTCCATTACTACTGTTGTACTCGGATTTTATCATAGTTATCTGCTGTAATCAATTGTAACCAGCAAGGAAAGTCAATAAAAGATTAACTTTGGAGTGGACATAGGCCGGAGATAGCCGAACCACTATAAATTCTGTGTCTCTGTCTATTTCTTTCTATTTTAAGTTTATTATTCTTCACTTTTTATCCTCTACATTACTTAGATCTGTGATTTGTGATTATATACTGCTGATTTTTGTTCATACACTGGTGTTTTCACGAAATTCGGGGTTTGTGACCAATTTTGGCGCAAACAACGATCGACTAATATCACTTTTAGTCTCACCTCCAAACCTATTTTCCAACTTATGTGAGCGAACACTTTGTTTCTTAATTCCTGTTTTTGTGAACTTACTTTTGTAAACCTATTTGGAAACACACTTTTATATTGTTAGAAAGTTTCTGACCTGTCTCAAGATATGTAGATCAAGATGAATGTTGACCATTTTGAAAAAGATGAAGAAATGGTTCTATTAATTATCAAAGGGGCTCTTGATGTTTCCAAGTGTATCAAGTAATAAGTATATTACATACAAAGCCTAAAAATTTATTTCAATGTTAGTGTAGTCCGTTGAATTGATTTTTTCAATTAATAATAATGATGCTCATATGGCTATATAACACTAGTGACTTCAATTTTATCACTATTAATCATCAAATTAATCAACCCAATCATCCAACCCAATACACACTCCAGACTATCCAGTTTTATCTCTGAAGTATTGACAACCCTGTCAAAATTTTAGGATTTTCTAAATTAAGAAAAGAAAACTCAATGCACCTTTTATCAAATTGATGTTGCTCTTAGTAATTGAAATTAGTTCACTGCTGAATGTAGCTTTGGCATCACATTTCCCACTTCTTAGTTTGTAATTTATGATTTATATTAAAAAGTTAGGTTTGATCCTATGAAAATGGTTAGATGGGACATTTTTATCTCCACTTTAATTTTTTAATTCACTGACTCAAATAGTGAATACTTCAAAAAATAAATAAAAAACCATCAAATCAAATACCAAATTTAACATGATGGGCTAAGCACTGAAGTGTACTTATATTTCATAAAATGTTATAGTTGGAACTGTTGCAATACAAAATTTTACATTGAAACAGAATAATCACATCGTTTAACCGATTGCCCAATTACAGACTTCGCATTTTGAAACCAAATTAATGGATGTATCATGTATATAATCAATGTTTGTTCAAACTTTATATGTATTATCCATAATATGAATTAATGCATGTCTTCATATCTGCAGCCAAAGCTGGTAATAAACAACATCGATGTTCTTCGAAGGGCAACAACTAATGAGGATTCATTGGTGTCTGGCGCAATGTATCACGATAGTTTTATATGGAGAGTGATAACCCTTGGAATCAATGAGAGATGCCCACCTGTCATTCTTGTCACGTCAGATGGGTAAGTGTTATTGTATCATAATCTGGAAGTTAGAAATCACTTTGTTTCATGAATCCATGAAATAGTTCACTGTTAGTAGACTAGAGATAGGCTAAAGTAAAAGATGTATGATTTTTTTAACAATATTCTCTGTTATATCCTAATTTTTCAAATATCACCTTAGTCATTCTCAGTTAGGTTCTATTATAATTCTGTCAATTGAGGTTGCAACAACAAATCACACTTGTTCCGCTTAGCAAAATGTATAAGAAGAGTAGCGAATCTTGTTAATTAGTCCAATTTCCGCCGTTCTAGTCCATATAAGAGACTCCTAACATTTTTGCAATTCGTGTATTTGCGCTGCCATGCTCTGACCATGCTTGCAATGAACCCACTTCAAATCTGAGACCGGCTTGCTTTCCTACAACTACGACCATACACTCCCATACATACACACGCACAAGCTTTTTTTGTCCTTTTTTTTATAAAATAAAAATAAAATATAAACAAAATTTCTTCCACTTGCTGCTGAAGCGGTGAGAATTTGTCTTTTTCTTTTTTGGTTCCTTCTGCTATTTTTCCATACCATGCTGGAGATGCTCTCAGTACCAACTCACCATGAAGTAAGAATGGAGTGAGAAACATTATTAGGGAAATTTTAAAGTTAAAAGGAAAAAGCTGCTTTATTTGGCGAAAAATAAGCCTACACCATGGTTTTTCTGTCTTAGTTGTACTATAAGGTAAAATGGTTCGATTTACCTTCATAGGCCCTCAAATTCAAATATTATTAAAGGGCATTTTAATACAGATTCGTGTAAATTAAAAAAGGTAGTTGTTGCTGCAGTGCAAAGTTATATTGCTCTTTTGAGAAAAATGAGTTTACATCTTATTTTCTTTATCTTAATTGCATTATAAGGAACATGGGAAAATTTTCCTTCACAAGCTCTTGAATTCAAAATTTATTAAACAGTATTTTAATGCAAATTTGTATAAATGCAGAGAGATAGCCATAATTGTAGTGCAAAATCAAATTATTTTTATTTATTTTTTGGACAAAAACAAGTCAGCACCCTATTTTTAATATTCTAGCTCCATTATAAGGTAAATGGATCAGTTTAACCTTATAAGCCCATTGAATTCAAATTTTATCAAGGGGTATTACAATACAATACCGAAAGTTAGTTGTATCTGTTGTGTCGAGTTGACTCGAGCCATATTGCTTGTTTGAAAAAAATGAGTCACAATATGTTTTTCTGTTCTAATTATACTATAAGTTAAATTGGACCAATTTAACCTCACAAATCCTCCAAATTCAAGTTTTATTAGAAGATATTTCAATACAAATTTGTGTAAATACATACAGTTAACTATATGTGTATTGCAGAGTCATATTGCTCTTTTAAGAAAATGGGTATACAATGATTTTCCTATCTTAACTGTACTATAAGGTTAATTGCTAATATATAATGCATATGCTTTCACATTTGTAGTAGAAATAAAAATATGAATCGTGCTTCATTCATACCTCTTTGTTGCTTTGATGATGTTAACATACCTGCATACCAATCAAGTTAGTATTATCAGACTGAATATATCAGACTTATAAGAAAGATATGGTCGCTACTCACCTTATTTGACTGCAAATAAGCACTGCTTCTTCAGTTAACCAAATAGAATACAAATAAAAAACATATAAGGGAAGATTTATAAAAGTGAAATTAATTTGTATTACAAATGCATTATATATTGTTTGAAAACTATTATCAAACAATTGTTGTCAAAAACTTTAAATATTACAATTTGAATATCATTTCAAATTGAATTTCTCACATTACAAATCGATTTTCAAATCCCGATTCAAACCTAAACTAAAATCACAGTTGAGAAAATATATTCAATCCACTTTGAAATAGAAAATGTAGAGATATTTACCTGAATTTAAAGTTCAACTTTTATTAGTTTGTGAAAAAACGAAGTAGATTAATTAAGAAAAGGTACTACATTTTGGGTTTAATTTTAGAAATTCAAGCACTAAAATCAATTTTAAATATATTAATTATTATTATGCAAATAAAAAATTGATGCTTTTATGTACTCAGATATCATTTAGTAATCCAGAAGGAATAAAAATATTTAGCATATAAGCATGTACACAAAACAAAATATAAATTCGTTGAACCAACGAAATACAACTTAAATCCAATTTCAATTTGAAATTGAACTTTTAGATTTATGATTTTAAATCCATTTTGAAATTCTTGCTTCAAACCATAAAATGAGAAACAACATATTAGCTCAGGGCACATGTTAAAACGGATAAAAACATTAATTATAGTTGTGAATTACAATAATAACATGGTTCAGTAATCATATTTGGGTGTACTACGAGTGCAAGGGGTTTTTTCTTAAAAAAAGAAACTATAGTTTAGCATTTTCTTTTGGGGTACAAGATAACAAAGCGTTTACAAAAAAGAAATAAAGGTTTGAAAATTGGAAGGGAGGTTGCTGGGGAAAATGGATAACATGTTATTCAACTGTATTCTTTTCCCATAATGTTAACTATTAAATACATAAGACTTACCACTAGTTGTTTATACAAAGTGTTGTCCACTTCCATTGCTTCAACCTTCAGTAGATGTGTGCACAGAGTTGCTAGCCTCCAATGTACTATTTTAGTTTCAAATAATGTTTGAGCATAGTAAGTGTATTTTAATCATTATCTTAAGTTACAAATATGATAGTCATATGCCTATGGATGCAGAGTTGAAGCAAAACACAGTAAAAACTAAGCTCTGATTTATACCTCATGTAAGTTGATAGTTGAAACAAAAAATGATTTACTTTATCATGAGATGATAAAAATAATTATCATTTGTTTAGAACCATAAAAGAATAAAATTATCATTCACAATTTGGTTCTTTGTTTGAAATTATTTTATACATAGAATGATTCATTGTTTTATATGCCTATGGATTCATTGTTTTGCCAATATTATGTTTTTATTTTAAAATAGACGTGTGAAACAAAAAAGTATGAAATGTTTTATAAGAATTGACTAAGTTTATAAAAATTAACTATGTTTATATAATAATAATAATCAATAGTTTGACAAAAATTAACTAAGTATTATAAAAGAAATAATATTATAAAAACTAACTAAGTATTGTAAAATTTTAACTAAGTTAACTATGTTTTTTAAATATTAACAAGTTAACAACAACAACAATAAACCAAGTTTGATAACAATTAACTAAGTTTATAATAGTAGTAGTAATAATAATAAACTATAGTTTGGCAAAAACTAACTAAGTTTACAATAATAACAAATTAATTAACTTAACTAAGTTTTATAAATAACAATAACGTTAATAATAGTATTAGTAATAAACATAATAACTAAGTTTATAAACATTAACTAAGTTAACTAATTCAAAAATTAAATTAATAAGTTTCTGAAAATAAGGCTACGGTATAAGGCTGCTTCCATATTTTCATATTTTTAATCATTTATAACATGAAAATGCAAAATACATTGTATTTTTATGTGTGAGTTTGTTTTTGAAAGTGCACTACATTGTACAGTTTCCATATATATGTTGTATGCATTCAAAAATTACTACGATTTTTACATGACCGGTATATTTAGTTAACTGCATTCACATCAATTCAATTGGATTGGAAATACATGACTAAAGGATGATATATTGAAATAATATTTCTCTTTTAGTTCATAGCTTTACCCTTTACATGGATGCACTCCTATAGTTATTCTTCTTAAAGCTTTACCCTTTACATGTATGAATCTCAAATATTATATCCATTTAGTTCATTATCTAGTTTCAATTATCATTTAACATTTCATCCAAAATTAAGAGTGAAGATAAATATGTTTGGTTAGAATTAGTTTGCCGAAAAAAACGAAGTCCATTAAGGACCATTGGTGCAATGGTTGGACATCTAGTTTGAGTTATAATATATTGTCTTTGGATGTTCTACTCTGTATCTTTGTGTAAAATGTTTTGGATTTGAGCCATAAATATTAATTGTCGCAAACAAACAGGATCTTCCAAATGCAATGAATGCAGCTGAAATTACTGACAAGCTTGGCTTGTATTCTCTCTATCAAAGGTATCGGTAAGTTTCTTTTCCCTCTCATTTAAATATATGAAAATTTCTTCTTTTAATAATTTTGCACAAGATTAGGAAAAAAACGACTATAAGTCCCTACTACTTTATATTACCAAGTAAAATTGATTGTTTCATTTGGTAGTATGACACCTAATGGTCATATGGTCAGCCAACAATATATCACCCAACTAATTGCATATTATGAAATGAGTAATATTGTTAATGTTTTAAATATTTTGGAGTGGTTATTGTGGCATATAGTTTCCTTTTTTAAGATAGTGCTACATACCAATTTCAAAACTGCAGAAATTATGATGATCTTCAAATGTGTGCGAGATATTGATTTATGATGGTTTTTTGAATGGTTTAGTAGAAACAACATTTCTAAACGATTAGATGGAGAAATGAAGATTTAGATGAATGATATGTGGAATGATTTTAAAAAAAGTCATTTATTGTGAACATTGATTATGCAAGACTTCCACTGGACTATTAATTTAATTGTAACAGGGGTTTGATTTGGAAAAGTCTACATTTCACCTTTATCACCAAACCCAAACAGACTATTACATCTTCACTCATAGATTTTAAACCTTTTAAAATGTAAGGCAATGTTTTCACTATTGATAAGGATCGTTTTTTAGCTTGATTATACTAGTAATTAACTTTCCATTAATTCAACATTAGGAACATACTGTAGGATAGCTCTTTCGGTTTCAATTTTCAGGACTTGCCTAACCGATTCAACTGCTCTATTCAAAAGTTTACTTGTGTAGAAACTTAGGGTACACCAATTAATTTACTCTGTACATAATTTGTAATATACCAAATCGGCGTTAAATGTAATTCAACATCCTAAAGTTCTCACAAAATAACTTTGGATGCACTTAATAATATTAAAAGAACTGCGTTATCAGTGGCATACAACAGTTTTCAGTCATATAAATATGAAATAGAACATGTTGCATTAATAGGTCCTGAAAGCAACTATCACTCGTGAACCCATGCCACAATTTTCAAATACAATAAGCACATGATATTTTCTTCAGCTACCAATATTGTTGCTAGTCATTTGCGTTTTATACATTCATTCGTACATACTGTCAGTAGAGATTAATCCATAGGGAAAATCAGTTGGCGGCAAAAGCAGTTTCTAAAGGCTTCAGTATGCTAGCAGTATCAAACCTAAACGTCCTGAACCTTTTATCGGGACCCACATCAGTGCTTTTGGGTTCAAAACCTACTTGATGCGGTGAACTCTCTGTGCTTAACTGTGTTCCACTTCCTGAACCATGTTTTGCTTTCCACACATAGGTAAAGTAGAGATTCATAACTTAACCATTCAAGCACCATCAGATTCTCCTTATACCAATGGGATTGTTCCGAGTTTGTTTCTTCCTTCCATTATTATTACTGAAACCATATATTGTACAATTTTGTTTCAATCACCTGAAATTTGCTTATGCTATAGCTATGCAATCTTTTTCAACCACAAGCTGATATTTTTTCCATTCCTGATTGTATATCTTCAACAAGGATTATTAACCGTTAGCCTGTTGTATTCTAATTAAAATTGAAACTAATGTTAGTAACATTATATATAAAGTAATAAGGTGATGTATTAATTTTTATAATAAGGATCCAATATATTAGAATATGATCTTGGTGCTGAAGGAGATTTATTCAAAGCTCCCGAACCAATTATAGAAGAACCAACCGTTACGTTGGATCCTATGAGTGCTACCTGAAAGGGAGTGCGGATTAAGAATCTTAAGGCTAATTTAACACTAGAGGGGGGTGAATAGTGTTTAATGGATTCTAAGACTTATATGGACTAAATCAAAATTATGATATAAACAAATGTAGAACTTAATCACAGAACAATCACAGAATCAAACATAGATGTAGAAAGTAAATAAAAAGTAGTAAAAGGAAAGAACAAACCAGATTTTATACTGGTTCGGAGTTACCCTACGTCCAGTCCTGTACTAAGGCAAACACCTCGTATAGATTTTTATTATACCAATGTCGAGATTACAATCCTCAATTTCTAAAGGCCTTGAGGTACCCTCCTGTGTTCGAGTCGGGGGAAAACTCTCTTGATTTACGGGACATAAGATCACCCAATTGATTTCCAGGCACAACCACAACTTATAGAGAGACTCGATAAACTTTTGATTACAAATTGATCCTATAACTCTGAATAGCACTTTGATCTTCGAGAGAGGGTAGAGAATCAAACAAGAATGAGATTCTAATTTGATTCACTTGAGAATTCGGTAGAATTTTGGCACGGTCATAAAAATATGAAAATTTTAGAATATGGATTTGTGGAGAAGAAGGAGTAAAGAAAATAGTTAGTTAAAAAATTCGTT
Organism: Allium fistulosum; assembly: GCA_030737815.1. Lineage (NCBI taxonomy): Eukaryota > Viridiplantae > Streptophyta > Magnoliopsida > Asparagales > Amaryllidaceae > Allium > Allium fistulosum. The sequence goes on along the minus strand of CM060901.1, from coordinate 111,786,142 downwards.
TGTGAAGGCTATTTATAGACCACTAACGGTCATAACCATTCGTGAAGAGATTTAAACGAATAGACACTTCTTTTGAAAATTGAAACTTTTGAATTTAATGGCCACCATGTCGACATGGGGTATCCCATGATGTCGACATCCCTTAGTTAATAACAATGTAAAATTTGTTTTGAAAATGGTATTGAAAGGAAAACAAGATGAAATGATTCTAGAGTAAAATAAACTAATTTTCCTATGTTTTAAAATAAAGAAGAGTAGAAAAATATATTTTTAGAATGTATATATAAATTTGATTTTAAATCTCCAGTATATATATATATATATATAAATTATAAAAGAATATTTAAAATCAGAAGATAGTTTTAAAAACAAATGAAGTTTAAAACAAGACTTTATTTAAAAACAAAAAAAAAGAATATTTTAAGGCTAAAACATCTTTTTGAAAATCATTTGAAAAGATAATTTTTAAGGCTAAAATATTTTGAAAAGCAGTTTTGAAAAACCATTTTGAAGTAGTTTTGCAAGCTTCTTCTTGCAGAATATCTCATCACATCAGGACTCGAGAACTTGTACAAAACCAGGATGTTCGTGGGTTTGTAAGCCACTTGTCGTAGGTTTGTAAGCTACTTGTCATGGGTTTGTAAGCCACTAAGAAGATAGAAATGGGTTCCATACCAAATGAAATTTGGAATGAAGATTTCCGTGCTATTATGAAGTTTTAACAAAAACTAGACACTTATCTTGAAATCTTGATCTTGATACTCTAGAGTCTTCAATCTTGATATCACCATTCTGAATCTTGAGTCTTGAGTCTTTATACTGATTAGTCTTTAGTAATCAATGCCTGCATATATATATATATATATATCTTGCATAGTTCCTGCATATACATATCTATCTAGACAATAATGTTAGTATATATTTTATAGTAAGATAAGTTAAAAAGGTTGTTGTCATCAAAACCAACATCTCAGTTCCTAACACTACCATGGCAATTATATCTAATGGACAAGATGTAATGAACGAAATAATCAAAGTTGCTGACATGGAATCAATCCAAAATTATCATCTACAAAATGTTTTATATGAGTGCAAGGAAGAACTTTTGGCTAAATATGCAATAAGCGAACCATTTCCTATTATGCTAGAACTTAAACTTCCATTTTTTCAAACTGAAGAAGCTCCCAGTTTGGAAAAGGTACAATTAAACACAAAGGGACAGTTATAGAAAAGTGTAAGCTCTGGCTATCTGAATTCAATGGAATGGATTGGAAATTGCGATTTGAGACCAATTTTTTTAGATTTTCTGGGTGTTTATTTTGAAACTGCTATGAGGTTGAGGAGGGTACATAGTGAAGGGGACATCCAGGTGAGCCAGTTATTTTTTGCTTGGTATGCCTTTTGTTGCTTTTTTTCTTCTTCTTTTATTCTAGTTTTGATGCTGTCTACTTAATTTTCTTACTTTAAATCTTATGAAGGTTTAAGCATTCAAAGAGGGGATAATACGTTATATACTAGCAAAAGAGATAATATGTAGTGAGTTGTAAGATTAGGTACCAATGTTTAATTATTTATTTTATGGTTTCAAATGCTTGATTGATTAGAGGTGGTTCCAAATAATGAAAATCCAAAGAATAATATAAAATTAGAAATAAAGACAAAGTTGCAGACAAGTTGATATAGAATTGATAACAACGGGTTTATAAACTGATACACTCTTGGTCCAAAACAAAACAAATTTTGGAGCATTCACTATACAAATTAGATAACTCAGCGTCTTAGCCCTGCATATTATATACTATCCATATACAAAAATAATAATAAAAAATAATAAAAAATGAAAGAATATGTTCCATTAGCATTGATATAACATTCGAATACATTACTGTTTGCTGTAAACTGACTATAACATCAAACATATTCGAGGCCATATACATTTACTAGGTACATAATGGTAGTTCATACACTATAGCTGAATCAAAATAAAAGGGTGTAGTGAATCACTATTAGAGACTCATGTCTTGTTCAAAATATAATTTAATATTCCGCTACCATATAGTTAGTGTAGTTTATTCTTTTGATTTTATATTCACGTGGACCATCAATTCAATCTACGCATGTTAGCTCATTGTAACTTTATGCATGTTAGAATATAAAAACTAACAAGTTTATAATAATAATAATAAACTAAGTCTATAGTAATAATAGTAATAATAAACTATAATTGACAAAAATTAACTAAGTTTATAATAATAATAATAAATTAACCAAGTCAACTATGTCTTATAATAATAATAATAAATAATAGTTTGAATATAACTAAGTTTTATAACAAAAATAAACACGTTTGTAATAATTAACTAAGTATTATAAAAATTACCAAGTTTATAATAATAATAAACAACTAAGTTTGATAATAAGTTGACCGATTTTTATTGAAATTAAACTAACTTTTATAAAAATTAACCAAAATTTTAAAATTAACCAAAATTTTAAAATTAACTAATTTTTATAATAATAATAATAATAAACAACTATAGTTTGATAAAAATTAACTAAGTTTATAATAATAATAGTAATAAATTAACTAAGTTTACAATAATAATAATAAATTAACCAAGTTTATGAAAAATTTACAAGTTTGATATAATTTATAAAAATTAACTAAGTTAATAAAATTTAAGTTTGAGATAGTTTAGAAGTTTAAGTTAATTAAAATATAAGTCATGACATTTAAGTTTTACTAATTGAGATAATTTATAAGATTGAGTTAATATAAATAAATTTATAAACAAGTTAACCGAGCTTTATAAAAATTTAACTAATTTTTACAAAAATTAACCAAAATTTTAAAAACTAACTAAGTTTTATATAATTTAACTATGTTTTATAAAAATTAAATAAATTTATATAAATTAATTAAGTTTTATTAGAATTTAACTACGTAAATAAGTTTTTAAAAATTAAATAAGTTTATTATAAAAATTAACCAAGTTTTATAAAAATTTAACTAAGTTTTATAAAAATTATTTAAATTTAAGAAAAGTTCAACTGAGGATGTTTGATATACTTTAAATATAAAACAGTTTCATAATCATTTGTTAATTGTTAAACTTGTCTACAGGTAATTAGCTTTTTAGGAGTAAAGACCAGTTGCAGCAAAGAATTGTGGGTAATCAAGTAATGAGCATGTCTTTAATTGTTATATATACTATAACATTTTATTGGTACTTATTGTGTAAACTTGTTTATGAATGGTTATGGATTTTATATGAATTTGCTCGGTTTGTTGAAAAACTATTATCGAAATGGTTATGGATATTATATTTGATTATGTGATTAACATGTTTTTTTAATTGTTTGAATATATGATTATGTGATTGGTTGATTGATTTTTTAAATACGACGATTATGTGATTGATTGCTGGTTGTAATAAAACTTTTATGTAGGTGATGGCTGGAAATGGTACAAGCCATTAACATGAAATAGTAGTGTTTTTAGTATGCTACAAAACAGTTAATAACTTTTAGTAGCCTTTTAAAAACACTAAATAAATGTAAATAGATGCTATATGTCTTTTAAGCGTAGAAAAAATGCTACCAAAACTTTTAATAGTGTTTTAGTAAATACTGATACGACATGCTACTAAAAGTCTGAAACTTTTTGTAGCGTTTCTAAAACCCTATAATAGGTCAAGTTTTCATAGCGTTCTCTACAACGCAACAAAAAGTTTCGGACTTTTAGTTGCATGTCGTATCGTAGCGTTTATCGGAATGCTACTAAAAGCTTTGGTAGCGTTTTTCCAACGCTACGAAAGGCCTTTTCTAATGTAGTGAATGGCTTTGGAAATTCCTAGACTACGGGACGATGACATGGAAATAAATAATTAGCAACTATTACTATAATAGTTTCAAAATTTTGTATAAACCTATCACACATATACTCTCCTTCTTCCGGAAAATTATTTCTAATTTGTTCCACTAATTTAAACTCGGTTCCAATTTTATACACATTCGAGAAACAAAACACCCTTATGGAATAATTCCTGGGAATCCTTGATTGCCTTGTAACACGATTTTCCTGAACTTTATTTGGAATTTAATAACAAGAGTGATCTTATCATGGACGTATTTAGACAACATGATATATTTAACCGGAATATCTCATTTTGCTAAAATTTAGTATGGAATGCGTTTTGTTAAGTCCAAAGGCTTATCAAAATTATTGATGATATTAATTTGGATGAACATCACAACCATCTGGTTTGATGCTAGGATAAATTGGAAAAGTACACCTCAAAATCCATGTACTTGTTTTCAATTTTTTTTTGGAAATTCAACCCTGTTGTATTTAAAACATAGTTGGAAAATTAACACTCCACCTAAAATTAAAATCCATATGTAGATTGTATTACAAGATAAATTAAACAACATTACTATGCTAAATACAAAACTAACAAACAATCCCAACAATTACCCTTATTAATTTTGCAACATAGCACCCGAAACCACCACACATTTATTTTTCGAATGCCACTTCACTCGGCACATAGTAAGAAATTTACTTGCTATTTTTGACCTTAACATTGATACCACAATCCCACCCTCATACGAATAATGGACCTATTTTTGATTTAACTACAACTATTTCTATAGGAAATTTTTTGGCACAATATTTTTTTATTACATGTTGGGGTCTTTGGAATTAAAGAAACCAAGGACTGTTCAACAATTCGCAAAAAGATCCATCTACTATTATGTATTATATTGCTTAGTATATTTCAGTTTGGATAGGGGCATATAGAGGTCATATAGACTGGAGATTTCATTTAGATCGAAGCATGAACAATACTCCACCACTTGACGGTCCCACTTGACGGTCCCACTTGACGGCCCCCCTCCCCTTTTACAAAACCAACCGAGAGATTAGTGGCGATATGACTCACTTGACGGTCCCACTTGACATTACTCTTTTATATATAGCATGTTGTATAGCTATTACTTTTGCTTATACACCTAGTTGATTATCTAAGTGATAATCTCTTTATTTATTTCGCTCTACACGCATTATGTTTAGTCATCCATCAGACTTGTTGATGGGTTTAGATATTTTTTAATATAATAATAACAAGCGCTCTCTTTATATTATGGACCACTCTTTTATCAAAAATTATGATAATTTTATTTTAAATTTTAGTATATTATACATATTTTATAATTTAAAATTTATATATCCAGATTAGTTGTTAAACTATTTTACTAAGAAAATAAATTAGGTATTTTGAAATGAATTTTGAATTCAAAATTATTAACTTTGCCAAAATGATTTATTTTCATTAAAAAAATTCAAAATATAAATACATACATATGTACATATACCTACACACACAAAGATATATATATATATATAGTTTTGGATTGCATTATGCGTATAAAGAGCGAATGTGTCTGTTGTAGTGTAAATTCCAATACCCATGAATGCACATATTAACCATGTAAATAGTACATATATGTTGCATGTTCATAATACTCACATGAATATATTTGGATGCACTCAAATTAAGTTTAAAATGAATCCATTTTTAGTTATATTAGTGAATTAAAAAATAAGGTTTTATTTAAATTAAATTTTATATTAGGTCTAAAATCAATTTGGACTTGATAGGCCCAATAAGATCTAAATTAGGAAAAAAATTTGAAATATACCATATTTACCTGCTTGACTGGCCTGGTTCATACAATGAGTAACTATTGCCTCCCCCTTTCAAGGATCTGGATTGAACATAGGTAAATAACCATTACAAACATCGCTCAACATCCATCATTTCAAGGATCGATTTTCAGCCATTACGGGAAAACCTATTATTTTTACAATTGATTTTCCTTTTATTTTTGAATTGAATCATCAGAACCTCTCTAACATAGTGCAAATCAAAGATAATGAAAATATTGGTGATTGTAAATCAATTATAATTGAGCTACTAAAAATCGTGTGTGTTCTTTCTCTTTATTATTGTATTATAATTTGTATGAACCGTGTGTTTCTTTTTATATATGATATGTACTTAAATTATGTCTAAACAAACCAAGATTAATGATCACATTCAGTAGTGACTATATTCGAACTACTAATGCTTCTTAAATCTCTATGGGATGTGGGATGTTTGTCCATTTTTAGTGCAAATATTTTTGGCGCTTTCACTATGAACTGCAAAATCCGATTCTAATGTTGTAACGATCTATTACTTAATGCTATTGAGAGATCATGGCTTCTAAAAGAATGACAAAGAATAATTTCATAGTTGCAAATGAAAATCATTAAGAAAGTTGAAGCACCCCACTATTTTTAAAGTCCAAAATCAGTTACAAACGCCATCAACTACACTTGCAACTAATCTTAAATATAAAAAAAGGTGGAACATTAGTTATATAATTTAATAAAATACAAAATTATGAAAATGAATGGGAAGACCTAATAGAAGAATCAAACATCAATCTACATATAGTACATTAAATAAATGAATATCATACATGGCCCAACTCATCAAAGAACCGTTCACATTTTCATATACATCAATAATTATTAATAATAACAAGCCATACAATTATAGATAAGGGAAATGTACAAAGTAAACAACATGTAGAAGTTTCATCATTCTGACCTCTTCCTCCCTCCTTTGCTTCCACCTACAAAATTTACAAATGCATCGAATAGAAAAAAGTTCAACTATGTTTGACTACACGAATTTCAGCACACCCTACCACAACTTAAGGAATCCAGTGGCTATTGCATAGAAAAAGACTGCCTATGTACCTTTTCAAGATGATGACCATATAGTTCTATTTATTGCTCTTCTCTTGCATCAAATATTTGTTAGCATATAACATTGCACTATAGCAACCATGCAACCAATGCAAGCAGAAAACACCATTCTACTAAGCCATCACAATCAATCGTCATAAATATGAGGTAACAAATATACCAACACAACCATTAAACATCAAGAAGTTTGACAAGACCTAATCCTAACCCCAAACATCAAATAAACCAACCATAACAAATATATTCACATATATATTAATCATCCACTATTAGTACTACATCATAAATGCAAGTATAAATCAAACAACCGTTTACCAATTACTTTATATTAGTAACACTATATAAGTCTCATCAAATGTGTACTAATCAATCAACATTAGTAACATAAACACTAAATCATCAAATGTATACTAACTAATCGATATTAGTAACATAAATATTAATGTCGTACAAACAACCAAAACTAACTATCCATCTTCCGGTTGTAATAGTGATCTAATACTGCAAACTCATCCCAATGCGATTCCAACGTAATACAACAAACATATGTTATACTTTCAATCAACAATAAATACAATATATTAAATCCATCTAATATATTAGGTGTTTATACCTATTATTTCCTGTTAAGTACGAAATCATTTTATTACTTCTTTTTAAAAAAACCTTTATTTATGCAACGACCCGACTTTTCGACCCTCGAATATCGAAACTAAATACATCCATAGTATACGTGTGCCGAGCGCACAAGTGTCAGAAAGACAGAATGTTATGGTAAAATAAAAAAAGGAATAGAACAAGAAAGAAAGAACACAATATTAAAATCTCATAACAGAACAATTGTAACGACCCGTAAATTTTAATAATTTTTATAACGTAATTAATTGAATTTTTGTGAAATTTTAAATAATAAAATTTTGAAATAAAAATATAATATTTAGGATACGTATTTAAAAACATAGCAAATGGTAAATTTTCATCTGATAATATGGAAGTATATTTTACTGTGTAATTTTATTTCAATTTAAATCAGTTAAAATTTGATGATAATAAATTTATTTCAAAACCTGAATATTTTTCTATAGAAATTTCTAAATCCTCTTCTGAGTAAGTCGTCATCTTTCGTTTTCCAAATTTGGACTTCTATTGCTCCGTTTATCTTATTTCTGTTAAAATAGCAGCATTTCCGGTACCGATTATCGACTTTTGATCGGATGATCATACCACTAATATCTGTATACTGTTTTGATCGTCTCGTCGTGCTAATCTCTACGGTATATTTAATCCTATGTTTTGAGGTCCGGTACGAGACGGAAACTATAAAACTGTGCGTCGTACTAGTAAAGAAATTGTGACTTTTGACTTCCCAATCCTTTTCAAATCTTTACCGTGCAGCACAAACAAATAATCAATTGCATTAAATAGCTTTTCAGCTGAAATCAAGGGAATTGGACCATTAACTTATTTTATTTGGTTTTATTGGTTGCCCATCATATTTCTGTATGTTTCATTTCATTTGCTTAAACCCCTCATTTTTCCATTTATATTATCCTCTCACCTTTTCCTCTCAGATCTGTTCTTACTCCTACTTTCTTCATTCTAAAAATTTTGTATGAAACAAACTTCATTTCGAAGCTGAGCCGCATCCGTCTCCAACCCCATTCACCTCCCACGCACGGCCTATGCCCATTCACCTTATTCCACCGACCTACCTCTCCCACCCAGTTCGCCATCCCCGAGAACCCACGCAGTGAGCGACCATCACCAAGCAAACCGCCGATCTCCTCTTCATCACCAAACCCGTTCGACCTCACATCATCACCGTCCACGTGCCTACATTCTCTCCCTTTCTCCGACTCCTCACCAAGCGCCCCTGACCTTCCGCCTAACCCCATGCTCTTCGATCTGAAATTTGCTCATCAGCCCATGTCTGCCTACATACTCCTATATATAGGTATTTTATATTTTATATATTATATATATGTTGTTGTCTTAATATATATCTATATATATGCTACGTATATATATATACAGTTCATTCATGGTGAAGTATGTTTTACCTATCAAAGCGGAGTGTATGTGTTATATACATATTTAAAGTACAGTTTTAAGATTTGTTTTAAACTTAGAATATATATATATATATATAGATATATTATGTTTTGTTATAAAGAAAGTATACCTTTACCTGTTTACATATAAAGTTTGTTTCTCCTGCTCTGCTATGAATGGTAGAATAGTGTACAAACTCAGTACAACCGCAATTTTCTTTTTTTAAAAAAAAGCAAATAATACAAAGTGTAGTACCCAAAGATATTTATTGCAGTACGTAATATAAAAATTTGTTTAAACTAATAGGACCCTAACATAAAAGCTGAACAATGCAACTATTTAGATATGTACAACGACAGAGCATGTTATATATACATATCTGGTAGGTTTGTATGATATATGTATAAGATAGATGTATATATGTTTTATATAAATTGGTATTAGATGTGTTGTATCATATATATAATTTATAATAAAGTAACTTGGTTATTGTACATATAAATACAATCTACAGGATCTGTACATAAGTCTTTATATATATTAATTTTTGAAAGAACAATATATAGATTTTATTTTTCCAGGCCATTTTAAAGACTGACTTTAATATATTTTTATATGGGTTCGGTTTTTGAAACGTACGTATTAGTGTATATATATATAATTTATATCCTATTGTATAGATATACAATATTTAGTACCATGTATTTTACTAATAAAACATATGTTTTGCTGGTTGTAGATCAAGTTCCCATATTTTTAAGGTTATAACAGTATTAGTTTTAGATTTCGTATGAAAATATCTACATTTTTTGACCTGCTTGCTGTTATGATTTATTTGCCGTCCCCATTCTTTAGTTCATACTCAACAGTTTTATATATCTTTCCAATAGTATACTAGTACTATACATAGTCTGGTTTAGGATATAAGTAAATATGTTTTAATATTAGTTAAAGGGTTACAGTAGATATATATAGTAGTGCGTCAGTTATATATATTGATTGGAAATATTGACTTTATCTTCGCCTTAATGAAAAAGTTTGTACAACTTATGTATAGTTGATAGTATAGTATAGCTTTATATATGTTATAGTCTGCTACTTTGCATAATATATAAGTTATATTTTATAGATACCCATTTGTGTATATATGTTAAAATATTAAATTTGAAGACAAGAGTTATCAATATTATATTATTTGTTGAAAGGTATATACATGATTAACAGGTTATTTTATAATATGTTGAAGAATATAGATATAGTTTATATAAGATTTTGTTTTGTTATATATATTCGTGTATTTAAATTGAGTATTTGTTTAAGGAAAATGTTAATATAATATACATTTCATCTCAATGATATCGACTGGTTTTGATTTGTCCTCATCAATTCCTATCTATCAACTTTGCTCGTCAAATTCGCATTCAATCTTGCTTTGCTTCGGAATTCGTGTTTGGATTCATGGCTAAATTTCTTTGTCAAATCTATCTAGCCTCGAAAGGTGAGCAATCACTCACGATTAACATTCTTATATTTATTAAATTTTATTTCAATTGAAATGACAATTGAAATATGCTACTGTTAGTTATTTAAATTGTTAGATATGCTATTATCTATAACTGTTCACCTGTGGGATATGACACCATATCCTGCTGTTTATATTCTATTGTTATTGATGATATATGCCTGTTGTTGTATTTTATATTATCTGTTATCACTCTGCAAGTTCCCTATTAGTATAGAATTCACTATGGGTTGAAATGATACATACCCGAACGGACTTTAGAATAGGAGAAAATCGTTATGGGTTGAAATGATAAACCCAAGCGATTTTCAATTGATTTGAATTTGGGATTACGGGCCGTAATGACATCTACCCGTATGTATTTAAAATTATGGATTGAAATGATAAATATCCGTATCACTTAACCATATGATAGATATATATATATAGACACCATTGGTCAATGTATATAAATATTTTGGAAATAAATTCTATGGTTTTGGAAAGAAATATATGGTTTCAATAAATGTTGAGCCTTAAATTATTATATATAACTGGGAATGATTTATATAGATTTAATAATGATATTTAATTTAATTAAGATTGATTAAATACATATAATATGGTTGAGTATTTAAATTTATGTTTCAAAAAAATAGATTTCAGTAATAATTTGAATAAGTTTAGGGTTGGGAAGATAATTTTAATTTAGTAAAGAATTTTATTTAATTAAACCGATTTAAAACTTATTGAAATTGAGATTTAAGATATGATTTATAACTTGGGTTTAATTTAAATAATTTAATGAATATTTATTATTTAAATAAATTTAAGGAAATATTTAGTAAAAATGAAATTTAAGGCTAGTTAAATGATACTGAATTTATTAAGTGAATATTCCTTGATTAAATAATAAATGAAGTTAAATCAAGAGCTATATGAAACTGTTAGATTTATCTTTGAAATTGTTGAATATTAAAGCTTTGAAATATATTGGAATTTAAATGGTTTATGTTATGATTCAGTTCTGTATTTGAAATCAATATAATTTGAATTTGTTATTTAGAAACTGAATTGAATTAAAATGGAAAAATTTAGATAGAATTAAATTGAAATTTGGAAATTGAGTTGATTTGAACCGATTTGTGAGACTTGAGGAAATTATAAATAGTTTACTTTATAAATTATTTAGGAAAATAGATATATTTGAAATGAAATGAAATTTGGGTTTGAAGTATAAATAAAATTGAAATGACCACGGTGTTATAGTGTATATTTCTACATTGTAGATAGTTCCACGGATCCTTAGAGGATGGTTATCCCAAACATCCTTTAAGTTAATTGTATTTCAGTTGATATTTCACTTGAGTTGGATTTATTGATATAAGAATGTTAATCCCGACTCGAGTGTTTTGTGTTTTACTTTACGCTCGGGTCAGACCGAGTGATACAGCATTTGAGGCTCACCTTTGGAGTTTAGAGCTTCATTTGGAGATCCAACTATCGATTCAGCTTTCAGCTTTTCCAGTTGATTTGTTCAGAGAGGTCATCTATTTGTACTGAAGACTTCACTGTATTTGAGATATTCTGTTGTATTTTATTTTAACTCTGATGTTTATATAGTAGCTTCATGAACTACTATTTTATCTATTCCACTGCGTATTATTGTATTACTCTGTGTCTGTGATTCTGTGATTGATTTATTTACTGCATATGCTGAGTTTTGCCAAATTTAAATTAACAATCTGATATTTTGAATTATTCAAGTCAGACATGTGTGGATTTATTGTCGATTTGAATGGTCCAAAATAGCGGGTCGTTACAGTTGGTATCAGAGCTTTGGCTCTAGGTAAAACTTAGCATATATAGTAATTTATTTACAGAATCACTTTCGTTCGAGTTTGTATCTCTTCCGTTTGACTCGATTTCCTTTTGAACTTTGGAACGTTCTTGCGGTTCCAAAATTCATTCTTGTCTCTCCCTACTTGTATTCTTTTGATTCTGGGGTATCCCATAACTCCACTTCAAATGATCTCTATAAGAATAGGATCCCACCAATCTTTGAATGATTTGTGAAGGGGTGAAACTCCTTCACAATGGGCATTGATTCACCGGAGATTTCTATATCTTTTGTAACGACCCGTAAATTTCAACGGTTTTAATAACGTAATTAGTTGAAATTTTGTGAAATTTTAAACAATAAAATTTTGAAATAAAAATTTAATATTTGGAATACGTCTAGTTAAACATAGCAACTGGTAAATTTTCGTCCGAAAATATGAAAGTTTATTTCGCGCGTAAATTCACTTCAATTCAATCAGTTAAAAAGTGATGAAAATAAAATGTTTCCGGAACCTAAATATTTTTACATAGAAAAATTCTAAAGCATCTTCTGAGAAAGATGTCAGTTTGTCGTTTTTCAAAATTCGGACATCTTTGGCTCCGTCGATCTTATTTTTCAGCGTTTTTCTTGCATTTTCCGCTGGTTTAAAAAATTCGAATTTTTATAATTCAATCAAACCACTGATATCTTTTGTAACAACCCAAGTTTTTGAAAATTTTAATTATCGACAAAATGACGATTTAATCTAGTTGACAATTGATATTGAGTTTTAAATCGTATTTAAAAGTCTTTAATAAAATTGTTAATCGTTGTTTGGGATTTCAAATCAAATTTGAAATTCTTTTTAGTTGTAAAATTCTTTAATAAATGTTTGGGTAAATGTTGAAGGGCTTTAGCTTATAATCTCGACCCACATTTATTTGAAATGCTGTGATAATATCAGAGAAACCCGACCCCCTTTTTATTTCTCATTCGCCCTGATTTGAAACCCTAAAAAGAAAAATCGAACGAAGAATAAAATAAAATGGTGGCGGCATTTTCTTCGACTCGTTCCCTCCGCTTCGTCAAATATTAGGGCTTCGACTCGTCCCTTGCTTCGCTCGATCTCGAGAGCGCTCGGCGTTAATTTCTTCAATTCGTTCATCTTCCCTTGGTTGCTCTGGCTTCGCTCGATATCTGGTGGGCTCGGCTTCTTCTAAATTCGGCGACAAGGTGAGTAATTTCTCACATCTAATTCAAACTGCTTAGTAGCTATCTTGATTTCGATCGTGGTGTTCGATTTTCGTGACTTGTTCACCTTTTTACTCCGAACCCTTTATTTTCGTCACATGTTTTATGGCTTCGATCACATCGATTGTTGGCTGCTTGTAAATAGGTGAGTGACTTTTCACTTACCTCTGTAATTCATTCCTAGTTTAGTGCTTCGGCCGCTTGTTTTTCGTTGATGATTTTGACTTGATCTAGAACACGGCTTGACAATGTTGATTTCCCGTTCTGTGTTCTGACTTGTTCATTGCAGTTTTGAGTTTGACTAGACTTCGGCTATGTCTATTCATCCCTGTAACTACCTCTGTTTCATTTTTGTGCTTTGTCAACTGCAGACTTTAATCCCATATTGTCTGTGCATATATTTGTGAATTTGTGTTGACTTTGAATGGTCGTATCTATGCATCTCTGCCTTGGTCATCACGGCATTATTGTCTGGTGACAATTGTCTTGACTTGTTCGACCATGTTGATTTTTGATACTTTGCTATCACCTTCCATTTTGGCACTGAATTTATTGTCGACAGTTTTGGGTTCATGTGCATTGTCACTGCATATTTTGTTGCCTCATTAACCTGGTCGTTCTGCTGTTCATGGTTGCCAGTTACATTGCTAAACACTTATACATGTTTTCACTGTGCATATCACTGCCTAGTTTTGTTTTCACGAGTATTACTTGATGGCATTGGTTTTGGTGATCACTTGATTTTGTTGTACCCTTAACTTTGTCATACTCTGCATATGCCCCTGATACTTGTACCTCTCGGTTTGCATATTGCTGCCACTCATACGCACTTCGATTTGAGTTTGCATTGTTTATACAGTATATATGTATTCTTACCTCTTAGCTGTGTACTTGATGCAGTCCCCATGCAATTGGGTTTTGGGTATCATTCTTTGAGACAAATTGCATTTCAATTGTTGACCTTGTCTGTTTATACATGGTTTGTTGATTTTCATTTGCCTCTCTCTCTGATCGTTTTGCCATTGGTGTTCTGTAACATCCTGGACTAGTTTGGAAAATATATCTTGATTTTGTGAAAATGTTTTTGGTGCTCCCACCTTCATTTTGATGACTTCATACATTTTATATCTCTGCACATACCTGTGCCATTTCTCTGCATACCTCTGCACATCATTGTCATGTTTGTTGATGTCTTGTGTTTGCCATTTGGATTAAAAGCCATACCCCTGTTTGCTTACACCTTCATTTGGCTGGGTCATCATATGTGCACCCGCCATGTGCAGTTCCTTGCTGCACCTCTGGAACATTTTGTCCATGTGCAGTCTTCTCATGTGCACTTGCTCATTTGAGCTGAACTGTTTCGGGGTGCACTTACTCTTCCACTGTTCACTTCGAGTATGTGTTGCTCTGTCCAGTTTTATGCATTCATGCTGTTGCTCCATAGTTTCACTGATGTATATGTGTTCGTGTGTTGTAGTGCCATATCTTTGGTGCTCTCGCCTTCAGTTTGCTATTTCCCTGTGCCTTGCTTTGCGACATGTTGAACTTGTTTCACTTGTTGCCTCTTTCACTGAATACACTGTTTCATTTCACTGATGCAGCCTTGCCCTTAAATACAAGTGGTGGCTGCATTTTTGTAGCAGTTTTACCCCTGTCCCTTGTGGTGACTTTATATTCTGTTGTGGCGAGGCCGTGCACGCGTGCGTGCACTGCAGCCACACTGAATTGACAGATTTTAATCGATATTTCTTTTGTTCTTGATTCATCGATCTGTTGCGTAATTCATAGGCTGTATTGGCGAGGCAGTACACGTTAGCGTGTACTGCAGCCAATTAGCATTGATGTTTTTAAATCGACATTTCAATTGTTTAAACTGCTTTGGATTTCTGTTTTGTGGATTAACACTGTTTAGTGTTATATCTGCCGTTATCCGGTTCTCTTATCGAGAATTTGGGTATACGAGATTTCTGTGACTGCTGTCCATTTGATATTTAAATTATTACTGCCTTTATGCAGTAATAAACTGGTTTGAATTAGACTGATCCGGGTATTATTTTCTTTTGAATGTAATACTCCGGTCAGACCGAGTATTTACAGGTTGTAGATTTTTAGCTTTGGGTTGCTGCTAAAGCTATGAAGACTATTTATATCATTTGATGTGGTCTTCGTCTTGTTGTAGTAGTCAGTGTGTCTGTTTTAAGATGATAATGTATTCATGTATATTAGTCGATAATGTACTTGTATATATAACTTCTTGAGTCGACAGTTGTAGTTGTATCATTTGTATTGTGTCAAATGTATTGTAACTGATACCAGTTATTATATATATGAGACTTTTCGTTCCATCTGTATTCCGCATTTATGTTATCTGTGTTATTTTTATATCTATTGTCCTAAACTATTATAGCCACTGTGTAGTAGCTTTGAGTTTGTATCGGTATGTCGGATTTCCTCTAAAGATGAAATGCAATGTTTTATTATCTGACATATCGATGCTCGCACAAAGCAATTACATAGATGGTCGCTCCTCAACAGCCTTATTCTCCGTGCTAGTTGACAGCACTACACCGTAGTGTTCTTGGCTAGCGTGGGTATAGAGGTGGGGCGTCACAGCTTGGTATCAAAGCCTGGGGTTTAGGACAATTATAAAACATAACTTAGTTGGAACATGTGTTACAACTATTTGTCGATGTTTTATCTCTCATCTTTACATATGACTATTTTCGACTGTTAGGTATGAATTCCTAACGCTTTTTCTTGTGTTTTCGGCTTTGAATTGATTTAGCCGATGTTGATTTTGTTTTAATTTGGCAAATTAAAGCCATTTTGACTTTTGGACTTTGTTCCACTTTTGTTCTATGCTATGAGTGTCATTGTGTACCTGTTACACTGTGATGAAAAATAGCTGGACCAGTTGCAAATTGAGTGATTTTGATTTCTCATTCACATCTAGTTCGAATCTCAGCAATTTTGAACTTGATATTTTGTGTTTTCCTCATCTGGATTTCCCTTCGACGCCAGTCACTTTGTTTTTGAGAAATTGCTAATTTCTTGATTTTCAAGACTCTGATTTTGTTTGCCGTTGGTTTCTTTGATAATGATGATTGATTCATTTTGTACTCGTCTGCGGCTATTAATTGTTGGCTTCGACATTGACTTGATTCTTACTTTTGTTGAAGTCATTTATGCATTTCTGCTCGTTTTGCTTTGTTTTTCCAGTTGATAATCGATTCTTCTTTTCTAATTAGTTGTTATCACCTTTGTCGATTTTGATAACTTCTATTTCTGGAATTTTTGGGTATTCCTACTTTGATGAATTTGGAATCGAATTCTTTGGATTTTATTCACGTCTTCGAATGTGAAATTTTAGTGAACTGACTTGGTTTCCTAATTTAATCGATTCTTGATCATTTCCCCGATTTGTTGCTATCATTTATTAGCAACTTTGATGACATTTTCTTCGGGATTTTTGTGAACATACTTTCTGATGGATTCAGTATCGATTTCTTTGGATTCCATTCACATCTTCGTATGTGAATTCTTGTGATTGATTGTTTCTACAATCATTTTTGTGATTTGTCATTTTAAAAATATAAAGGTTTTCTATACTAGTAGTAAATATTAAAATCCTTTTTCTCCAAACGATTTCAAAACTATTTTACTACAAAGCTCTTTTTCTTAAACCGTTTTCCAATCTATTAGTATATACAAGCCTTTATTTCACTCGTATGAGAAATTGAATTAAACGGCCTAGTAAAACAAGTGGTATGAAACGCTTGCGTTTACTTCGTCGGTTAACTCCTGGACTTGTTCGATTGAACCTTTTGTGACAATTTTCTAGTGTAGATTTACAGTTTGTTCGTAAATATTTAAGTTAAGCAAGTGGTTATGGGACATGAAGCTAAACTTTTATATTTACTAGCTTAGTGTAATTGACACTTCTCGTTGATCATGATGATCATTTTATGATTTAGACTAGCAATTGTGCGATGTCTTTTTGTTTGCAAGGTTAGACTAGACCGCAGTAGTGTGATTCCGACTCACACATATCTCTTTGTCCGCAAGGTTAGTCTAGACCGCAGTAGTGTGATTCCGACTCACACATATCTTTTTGTTTGCAAGGTTAGACTAGACCGCAGTAGTGTGATTCCGACTCACACATATCTCTTTGTCCGCAAGGTTAGTCTAGACCGCAGTAGTGTGATTCCGACTCACACATATCTTTTTGTTTGCAAGGTTAGACTAGACCGCAGTAGTGTGATTCCGACTCACACATATCTCTTTGTCCGCAAGGTTAGTCTAGACCGCAGTAGTGTGATTCCGACTCACACATATCTTTTTGTTTGCGAGGTTAGACTAGACACCACTTGTGTGATTCCATTCACACATACCTTTTTGCTTTTTGGTTAGTCTAGACCTTAATTTGTGTGATTCCACTCACACATATCTTTTTCTCTGCGAGGTTAGCCTAGACCTCAATCTGTGTGATTCCGACTCACACGCGTGGGATAGCGACCCACGGTCTTCGGACCATTCCTGTGTGAAACTTTAATGGATGGCTTCCATGAGATAGCGTCTCATCTTGTGATACCGGTGTTTTGGAGTTTTCATGCTCCCATTTTGTGATAGGCATTTCCCTTTTCCTTTTTATGGTTTAGACTAGCAAATGTGCGATGTCTCTTTCTCTGCGAGGTTAGCCTAGACCTCAATCTGTGTGATTCCGACTCACACGCGTGGGATAGCGACCCACGGTCTTCGGACCATTCTCGTGTGAAACTTTAATGGTTAGCCACCATGAGATAGCGTCTCGTCTTGTGATACCGGTGTTTTGGAGTTTTCATACTCCCGTTTTCTGATAGGCTTTCCCCCCTCTTTTTGTTATTTCTGGATTTCTTGTGATGATTTCTAGAATTTGTGCTTCACCAATTTTCCTGATTTCTATTGACAAGTTTTGTCAATTTTTGTGTATTGGTGAATTCATGTGTTATTGACTTGTTATGAATACAAGTTTAGGGTATGATATCCCTTTCTATCTTTGAGAAGATTCTTGTAACATTTTTGATGAATGAAAATTCATTTGGCATTATATTTTGATGCCAGTTATTTTGATGAGATTTTGACGTGTTAACTTCAGTACTCGTCAAATTTTGAAATGGATTTACAAGCGGTTCTCCCGCAATACTGATATTGCTAATTTAATCACGTGTTTTCAAAATTCTTTATTTTTAAAAGTTGTTTCAAAATATAAATTAAAATTGTTTTCAAAATTTTTACAGCTTACATTTTCAAAAGAACGAGGAAGCGATTTAAACATTTCAGAAAAATCGAGGACTATGACCCCTTTCTTTTACTGATTCGCTTAATTCCGGACTTGTCCATTTGAGAATGTGAAATGTTATTTTTAAAACACACAATCCTGCACTTTCAAGGAAACGATAAAGAGATTTAAACGATTTAGCAAAAGTAAGGAGTATGGAACCATACTTTTACTACTTCGGTTAATTCCGGACTCGTTAATTGAATATTTATGACTTCTGATTATCGTTTTTGATAATCAGATGTTTGTGTTTCTAATTATCGTTTTTGATAATCGGATATTTCTGATTTCTGATTATCGTTTTTGATAATCAGATATTTGTGAAATTTGATTATCGTTTGAGATAATTAAATATTTTTCGATTTGATTAATCGAATATTTGTGTTTCTGATTATCGTTTTTGATAATCAGATATTTGTGAAATTTGATTATCGTTTGAGATAATTAAATATTTTTCGATTTGATTAATCGAATATTTGTGTTTCTGATTATCGTTTTTGATAATCAGATATTTGTTAAATTTGATTATCGTTTGAGATAATTAAATATTTTTCGATTTGATTAATCGAATATTTGTGTTTCTGATTATCGTTTTTGATAATCAGATATTTGTGAAATTTGATTATCGTTTGAGATAATTAAATATTTTTCGATTTGATAATCGAATATTTGTGATTTCTGATTATCGTTTTTGATAATCAGATATTTGTGAAATTTGATTATCGTTTGAGATAATTAAATATTTTTCGATTTGATTAATCGAATGTTTGTGTTTCTGATTATCGTTTTTGATAATCAGATATTTGTGAAATTTGATTATCATTTTTGATAGTTAAACCTATTTGCGATTTGAAAATTCGATTATCGTTTTTGATGATTGAATATTTGCGATTTTGAGATTTAAGCTTCGTCTTTTTCTCTGGCGATTCAGGTGAGTAATTTGATTTACTCACATTCAATTCGTGCAGTACGTGATTTCTGCTCTGCTTCCCTTTTCTTTTAAATGCTGGAACTCGATTAATTCTTGCTTTTGATAGTCGTCTGATTTTGATTCCTTGATCCCCACGATGTTGATCCTTTTGACTTGAAGCAGTCGAACCTTTTTTATTCTATATCTGATACTTCCTTAATTCCAATACTTCCCCGTTGACCTTTGCTTTGCTTATGCATTCGACATTGCCATGCTCTACTGGTTGTTACCTTTTATCCATTTATTCCTTATGATTGCGAGGACGCAATTTCTTTAAGGAGGGAAGTCTGTAACAACCCAAGTTTTTGTAAATTTTAATTATCGACAAAATGACGATTTAATCTAGTTGACAATTGATATTGAGTTTTAAATCGTATTTAAAAGTCTTTAATAAAATTGTTAATCGTTGTTTGGGATTTCAAATCAAATTTGAAATTCTTTTTAGTTGTAAAATTCTTTAATAAATGTTTGGGTAAATGTTGAAGGGCTTTAGCTTATAATCTCGGCCCACATTTATTTGAAATGCTGTGATAATATCAGAGAAACCCGACCCCCTTTTTATTTCTCATTCGCCCTGATTTGAAACCCTAAAAAGAAAAATCGAACGAAGAATAAAAAAAATGGTGGCGGCATTTTCTTCGACTCGTTCCCTCCGCTTCGTCAAATATTAGGGCTTCGACTCGTCCCTTGCTTCGCTCGATCTCGAGAGCGCTCGGCGTCAATTTCTTCAATTCGTTCATCTTCCCTTGGTTGCTCTGGCTTCGCTCGATATCTGGTGGGCTCGGCTTCTTCTAAATTCGGCGACAAGGTGAGTAATTTCTCACATCTAATTCAAACTGCTTAGTAGCTATCTTGATTTCGATCGTGGTGTTCGATTTTCGTGACTTGTTCACCTTTTTACTCCGAACCCTTTATTTTCGTCACATGTTTTATGGCTTCGATCACATCGATTGTTGGCTGCTTGTAAATAGGTGAGTGACTTTTCACTTACCTCTGTAATTCATTCCTAGTTCAGTGCTTCGGCCACTTGTTTTTCGTTGATGATTTTGACTTGATCTAGAACACGGCTTGACAATGTTGATTTCCCGTTCTGTGTTCTGACTTGTTCATTGCAGTTTTGAGTTTGACTAGACTTCGGCTATGTCTGTTCATCCCTGTAACTACCTCTGTTTCATTTTTGTGCTTTGTCAACTGCAGACTTTAATCCCATATTGTCTGTGCATATATTTGTGAATTTGTGTTGACTTTGAATGGTCGTTTCTATGCATCTCTGCCTTGGTCATCACGGCATTATTGTCTGGTGACAATTGTCTTGACTTGTTCGACCATGTTGATTTTTGATACTTTGCTATCACCTTCCATTTTGGCACTGAATTTATTGTCGACAGTTTTGGGTTCATGTGCATTGTCACTGCATATTTTGTTGCCTCATTAACCTGGTCGTTCTGCTGTTCATGGTTGCCAGTTACATTGCTAAACACTTATACATGTTTTCACTGTGCATATCACTGCCTAGTTTTGTTTTCACGAGTATTACTTGATGGCATTGGTTTTGGTGATCACTTGATTTTGTTGTACCCTTAACTTTGTCATACTCTGCATATGCCCCTGATACTTGTACCTCTCGGTTTGCATATTGCTGCCACTCATACGCACTTCGATTTGAGTTTGCATTGTTTATACAGTATATATGTATTCTTACCTCTTAGCTGTGTACTTGATGCAGTCCCCATGCAATTGGGTTTTGGGTATCATTCTTTGAGACAAATTGCATTTCAATTGTTGACCTTGTCTGTTTATACATGGTTTGTTGATTTTCATTTGCCTCTCTCTCTGATCGTTTTGCCATTGGTGTTCTGTAACATCCTGGACTAGTTTGGAAAATATATCTTGATTTTGTGAAAATGTTTTTGGTGCTCCCACCTTCATTTTGATGACTTCATACATTTTATATCTCTGCACATACCTGTGCCATTTCTCTGCATACCTCTACACATCATTGTCATGTTTGTTGATGTCTTGTGTTTGCCATTTGGATTAAAAGCCATACCCCTGTTTGCTTACACCTTCATTTGGCTGGGTCATCATATGTGCACCCGCCATGTGCAGTTCCTTGCTGCACCTCTGGAACATTTTGTCCATGTGCACTTGCTCATTTGAGCTGAACTGTTTCGGGGTGCACTTACTCTTCCACTGTTCACTTCGAGTATGTGTTGCTCTGTCCAGTTTTATGCATTCATGCTGTTGCTCCATGGATTCACTGATGTATATGTGTTCGTGTGTTGTAGTGCCATATCTTTGGTGCTCTCGCCTACAGTTTGCTATTTCCTTGTGCCTTGCTTTGCGACATGTTGAACTTGTTTCACTTGTTGCCTCTTTCACTGAATACACTGTTTCATTTCACTGATGCAACCTTGCCCTTAAATACAAGTGGTGGCTGCATTTTCGTAGCAGTTTTACCCCTGTCCCTTGTGGTGACTTTATATTCTGTTGTGGCGAGGCAGTGCACGCGTGCGTGCACTGCAGCCACACTGAATTGACAGATTTTAATCGATATTTCTTTTGTTCTTGATTCATCGATCTGTTGCGTAATTCGTAGGCTGTATTGGCGAGGCAGTACACGTTAGCGTGTACTGCAGCCAATTAGCATTGATGTTTTTAAATCGACATTTCAATTGTTTAAACTGCTTTGGATTTCTGTTTTGTGGATTAACACTGTTTAGTGTTATATCTGCCGTTATCCGGTTCTCTTATCGAGAAGTTGGGTATACGAGATTTCTGTGACTGCCGTCCATTTGATATTTAAATTATTACTGCCTTTATGCACTAATAAACTGGTTTGAATTAGACTGATCCGGGTATTATTTTCTTTTGAATGTAATACTCGGGTCAGACCGAGTATTTACAGGTTGTAGATTTTTAGCTTTGGGTTGCTGCTAGAGCTATGAAGACTATTTATATCATTTGATGTGGTCTTCGTCTTGTTGTAGTAGTCAGTGTGTCTGTTTTAAGATGATAATGTATTCATGTATATTAGTCGATAATGTACTTGTATATATAACTTCTTGAGTCGACAGTTGTTGTTGTATCATTTGTATTGTGTCAAATGTATTGTAACTGATACCAGTTATTATATATATGAGACTTTTCGTTCCATCTGTATTCCGCATTTATGTTATCTGTGTTATTTTTATATCTATTGTCCTAAACTATTATAGCCACTGTGTAGTAGCTTTGAGTTTGTATCGGTATGTCGGATTTCCTCTAAAGATGAAATGCAATGTTTTATTATCTGACATATCGGTGCTCGCACAAAGCAATTACATAGATGGTCGCTCCTCAATAGCCTTATTCTCCGTGCTAGTTGACAGCACTACACCGTAGTGTTCTTGGCTAGCGTGGGTATAGAGGTGGGGCGTCACATCTTTATACCGTTTTGATCGTCTCGTCTTGCTGATCGCTGCGGTATATAAATTTGTTTATTTCGGCATCCGTTTCACGACGATATCTGCGAGACGACTAAACGTATCGGTATTCAATTTTCAACATTTAGTCTTCCGTGTCCCTTTATTATCCTCGTGAGAATAAATAGCCTTCATTGTTTCATTAAATTCGAACGAACACGACTTTACATTTCCCACTGTTTCAAGAAATATTAACTCGGGTATGATTATTCACTTCGTTTCTTCTTCCATTCTTTTTCTGTTCATTCATGTTCAATGACTTTGGAAGAATGGCTGCCACCTTTATATTTTTTTTTTACCCAAAAGCCTCTCAGTTAACAGCCCGTGTGCGGCCTCTCTCCATCACCAGCAAGCCATCCTCCGCAGTTGTCAACTCTCCTCAAACACGTGTGCAAAACAGCCTTCGCCTTCCATCTCGTTCGCCTCCACCCTCCGAAAAATTTACGCAGCAAATAATCACCTCCTCTCTTCGCTGCCAGACTTCCACCACTTCTCTTCCACTGGCCAACTCGTCTACATCTCCACTCACCCGAGCACGCCACGCAACCATCATCCAAGACATCATCTTTTCCCCTTCCGCCAGTGCCGTGCACCGCACCCTCCCTCTCCCTGACGTCAGCATACTAAAACCCACACTTGTCACCACCAATTACTCCACTTCGCCCAAAACCCGTGTTCTCTTTCCCGCGTGCTTCTCTCCTCTCTTCTTTATAAAGGTAATATATATTAATTGTTAATACTTATATAATCTGTTATGTTGGAAAGTCTAGTAATATATATAGTTCAACAGTGATATATATATATAGATTAGTTTAAGTCAGAAATGATTGTTATGTAAGCATTGTTCGGCTATAGTTTATATACATTATAATATGAAAGATTTAATATTTTTAGCAATATGTTTCAATATAAAGTGCGTGCATTTCACTTTAAGGGTATGCACATATTTTGTTTAACACGTGCATTTTACTGGCTTGCTTTTATGTACATATTTATTAATAATAATGATTTTAGTGCTTGTTGAGTATACTTCCTATATCATTTTCTCTTATATATATAGTTGATATCTAATTGTATATACACTATATTGATATTTGCTATTTGCCAACATGCTTATTTAGACTTATATAATAACGTAAATTTATATAAAGTAGACTATTGTGTTTGCTGGAGTTATAATGAAGTATTGGTAGGTTAGTATATTTGCTGTTTTGAATATATAAAATATGTGTGGTGTTAGTTATACAGTTTGTATATTTTAAAGTATAGTGTCTTATAAGCAACCCAAATTTTGTATTGACGTAATTATGATGTACATATGTTTTTAATGTAAAGTACATGCACATGTATAAAGTATAACCTGTTAGTTAGGCTGGTTTTACAATTGGTTTTAAATTTCATATAGGTTAGTTGTATATTATATATAGGTCATATATAGTAACTGCACATGTATGAAAAGTAAAAATATATATATAAAAAAAATCGGCTTTGAACATGGTTTTTCCAGTGTATATGTTTATATAAGTTATATTATATAGTTTTAAAATATATACAAGTTTCTATGTATATGTATAAAACGCCTCAAATATATATGTCAGACCTTGGGAGGCTTGCGTGCGTAGGTATATATGATATACGTTATATAACTTAGTGCGGTGTATATATAAGTCTAATTATACATCATTGCATACATAGTTAATATAGAATATATATTAGTTTATGGGAGTTGCAGTGTACATATATATAAGTGTATTGGTATAGTACGTATATATATTTGCTTGAAAGCTACAGTTTTATGGCTGAACGATATTTTATTAGATATATTTATAATAAGTTACTAGGTATATCTTCGTATAGTACAGATTTCAAAATAGATGAAGTATGTCTGTTTATGCTATGTATATCAAGTTTATATGTATTTTTTTATATGTTTTACCTGTTGTGGTTATAAGTTGTACCGCATACTTTAATCTAATCTATGATTTTAACAATAATTTATATAGTCTATATTTGATTTGCTGGATTTGCATATATTATATATATAAGGTTGATACTGAACTACACTATATAAGTATGGTTATGACCTTCAATTTTGTTTTAGTTATATTGGGATGATCCTAATTCATTTCCATCTATTCTTGTTAATCAGCTTCGTTCATCGATTTGTGCCAATCTTGATTGATTTGGAAGTCGTGCTTGCATTCCATAACTCGTTTCATTGTCTTTTCTTCTCTAGCCTCGAAAGGTGAGCACTCACTCACGATTAACGTTCTTTTATTTATTAAATTTGATTTCAATTGAAACGACAATTGAAATATGCTGCTGTTAGTTATTTACACCGTTATATATGCTATTACCTGTATCAGTTCACCTGTGACATCTGACACCTTTATCTGTTAATTATTTATGCGATGATAATACAGTTTGGCTGATAATTGACTGATTGTTGATGTTTATATTGGACGTTAAATTGTTAATGTTAAAATGATAAATAGTATGAAATTGAACTTGATATAGGATAATTAAATTGTTAATGTTAAAATGATAAATAGTATGCAATTGAAATTGATATAGGATAGTTGAATGTTAAATTTGATTAAATGACATTTGTATAATATGACCCATTTAACTGTTAAAATTTATCGACACGTAGGATTTGTTTAATTACATATTGAACCACTGAATGTATGTTGTTAAATTGATGATGTATGAAATTGTAAATAGATGACAAGTGAAAAACCGTAATGTAATAATCTTTAATCTACATGAAATGATAGTGTAGATTCTAGAAATAATTATATTAATTTGTACAAATAACAATGCGAATTAATACGGTTATTTCGGGATTATTTGAATTGATTATTGGATTGATATTGATTGTTGTTTTTGCTTGTTTATTTACTTTGACACCATCCCAGTTATCACACTGCAAGTTCCCTTTGCTATGCTTTGATTTTGAATTGAATTGGAATCGGGTTGAAATGATAAATACCCAAATGAACTTTGACCTAGGACAGAAAATTAAATAAAACCCGATTGGTCAATAATTTGATTTGAAAATAAATTGAAGATTTTATTTGAACAAATAATATGGTTTTGAAATGAAGTTGAAATTTGAATTTTAATAAAGAAAATGTTAATATATAATAATTTGAAACAAAATATTAACAATGTAATTGATGAAAGAATGTTGTTTAATTTGAGAAATGATTGAATTAAGTTTGAAATGATTTAATAATTAAGTTTGAAATTATAATTAAGTTTGAAATTATTTAACTTGGAAATTATTTAATAATTAAGTCTTGAATTATTTAATAATCAAATAAGATTGAATTATTTAATGATTAAATTGAATTGAATTCTTTAATAAGTGAACTTGAACTTTTGAATAAGTGAATGTTACTTCGTAAATAATTGAAATTGAGTTTTCTTTATTAAGTAAGTTTTGGAAAATTATTTAAGTAAGTAAATAAGTGAAATTGAATTTCTTTAACAAGAAATGAAAATGCGATATTTTTGGAATTAATATAAGACTTGTAATTGAAAGAATTGATTTGACGAATTTAATTAAATTCGATTTGAAGTTTTGATTTAATGAAGTTGAACTTAAGAAATTGATTTAATGAACTGGGAATTTGATAGAAATTGTTTGAATGGCAAATTTACTTAATGAATATTGAATGAAATTGATAAATGAATTTAAATTGATTTGAATGTTAAATTAAATTAATTTAAATGTTTTCGAAATGAAACTTAGATACGAACTTGAATCAGTATTTGAATTGTTTTGAATAAAATTTGAAATTGAATTATTGGATTTTGAAATGAATTTGGAAGTTGAGACGTAAATCTTGGAAATTGGTTTTGAAAGACAAATGAAATGTTGGTTTACGAATTGAAATTGAAATTGATTTATTTTTTTGAAATATATAAACGACCAATTGGTGTAATAATTACGAAAGTTATTAAAGAGACCGGGATCGGTAATGGATATACTCTCTATCTGAACCGAAACCACTTTAATAACTATGCGCGGAGTGATGGTCCAGAATGAAGTGGTTGGAATGATGTATGTGTTGACTGAAGAAAGTGAACGATAATGGATAGCCTTGACACTTGTGTCAAATTGGAAATGACTAAAACAGGAGCTGTGCCGGACCAATGGAGGATTAGCTACCTCAAGTGGACACACTTCTTCGAACTACTTATACTTGTTGTCGATTGGTGCACCCTTGATTTTGGGAGTGTTGTTTCACGGTGTTGCGGGCGCTGCGGCGTTGCGTTCTCACCAGTCCGGATCTGGCGAACGGTAGTATCACTACCTTGGGTATTGCCTCATGTGCCTTGTCATACTTGTATTCCATTTATGCGCGACCACTACGATTTTGATTTGTACCTTTAGTATATGGATTGCCCTCTGGTGACTTCCGGTTTTGGGGAAACTACGGTCTTGTATATGCTTTTGGGAATAAAAATGTGTTAAGGGTGGAATGGGCCATGACTTAACGCTATTTTGATATCTTTTTATATTACTGATAGACATTATCTACTTATCGTACACTACTACATAGTAGATAGTTTAACGGATCCTTAAAGGATGGTTATTGCAAACATCCTTTGAGTTACTTGTATTTCAATTGCTATTTCACTTGAGTTGGATTTATTAATATAAGAATGTTAATCATGACTCGAGTGTTTTGTGTTTTTCTTTACGCTCGGGTCAGACTGAGTGTACCAGTATTCAAGACTCACCTTTGAAGTTGGAGCTTTGCTTGAAGATCCAGCCATCTATTCTGCTTTCAGTATTCGATGATTCCAGTGATGTATTCTGATTTGTATCTGATGTATCGTATTACTCTTCTGTTGTAAACTCTGATGTAACTTATACATTTATATAGTAGCTTCATGAACTACTATCTCTTTTATTTCCGCTGCATTTATTACTCTGTGTCTGTGATCTGTGATTATTTATTTACTATATATGTTCAGTTTTGCCGAATTTAAATTAACAACGCGGTATTTTGAGCAATTCAACTCCGGCATGAGTGTCTACATATACACTTATAATGGATGCGAATGGTCCAAAATGGCGGGTCGTTACAGTTGGTATCAGAGCTTTGGTAGCTCTAGGCAAAACTTAACATATAGGGTAAATGTATTTACAGAATCACTCTCATTCGAGTTTCAATCTCTTCCCTTGACTCAATTCCTTTGAATTTTGGAACGTTCCCCTCGGTTCCGAAATTCATTCGTGTCTTTCACTATTCGTTTTCTTTCAAATTCTGGAGCACCCCATAACTCCATTCTGAATGTTATCTATAATAGATCGGCGGTCTTGCCAATCTTCGAATGATTCGTAAAGGATTAAACTCCTTTATAATAGGCATTGATTTACCGGAGATTTCTGTATCCTCGGTTTACGATGCTATATATTCCCTGCTATACCTGAATTCCATTTCTTGAGATCGAATGTCGATTTACCTCGAAATTCTACACCTATCTTATTTTGAAGTCACGGTCGACCCGGTTAAGGTTGCCCGCGATTTATATAAACTTATCCATCGCCCTATTTTGTTATTTAATTATCTCGTTTTGTTCGAACTTATCTTCGAATCGAAATCCTCTTTGATTTAAGTCCATCAAATTTGAATCTCTATCCTTGCTTTGAAATCTATTCTTATATAGTCGAGCGAGGAAGTGTATTTGTAAATTAATATTTAAAATATTATTTTCAAATTTGGAAAATGAAATAAATTTGTTTGATTATAAAAAGAATAATAAAAAAAAAATTCTGGAATTTAATGGGTAAATTAAATTGTTGTTTGAAATGATAATATTTGATTATCATTTATTGTTCTAAATAAATTTATAAATACGGTTTATAAATTGATTTGGAATTTGAAATGAATCTAATTCAGAAATTTGAGAATCTATTAGTTTCCGGTGATTTCGAACTTTGTTTTTTTTTAAAAATTTTAAAGTATATATATTGAAAGTATTTTCGAATAGAAATCGTTTCAAAGAACTTTTAAATGTTGAAATCAATGCTCTTCTCTTTGTCGCTGGAAAATAATTTCGGTGATGGCGGCCGCATCATCGACATTCATTTTCGAGTTTCGAAGTGGAGAAACCATTCCGTAGCTTTGCTACAGTTTTGTTTTGAGGAAAAAATATATATATATATTTTGATTTGAATTTCTTCAGTATATTTTGATTTATATATATATAGGTATCTTATTTTAAAATTTAATTTGACTTGATATAAATATATATATATATCTCAAAATTGTTTAAAGTTAATCGGAAATCTAATTCTTAAATTTTGTTAAAGGATGATTTTAATTATAAATAAAACCAAAATTTGGAATTAATATGTAAACTTGAATAATTGAATTGGGAAAATTTTGATTGTATATTGTTCAACTGCATTCTAATACAACTTACCTAAATCATTCAGAAGTTGAATATGTAATTGGATAATATATAAGATAAATTGAATTTATAAATAAAATTTGAGTGTTTAGAATAAATGTTATACACTAAATTTTGATTATAAAGATGTTAATAGAGTTAGATAGGATAATAAGTAAAACTCTGTTAATAATGAAATAAATTTGTTTTGAAAGAATTAATAAATTGGAATTTGATCAACTTATGAAAATACATTGAATTTAAAGGCAATTAGTGAATATAAATTAATTTAAATCGAAACTTTTATGGTTTAAATTAATTTATATAGGTTAAATATATGTGATTAGATATATTAAGTAGAATAAATTTAACAATAATTTGGAATAAAAGAAGAATTTAAATTGTTGAAGAAAATATGATTATAATAAAAGACTATTCAAATTTATGGTTTTAGAAATTGTAAATTGAAGATAATTGGATAATAAGATAATGAATTTAGAAATAGTTGAGATTGATTTTAGTGAAATCAAATGGATTAAATCAATTATTGAATACCAATAATTTAAATTTGAATTTATATGGTTTAAATTAATTGTTATTTTGTATTTCAAATCTATTTTTCTTTCTAGTTGTTTCTATTCTCCTACCTTCTTCCTTTTCGGGGACGAAAAGTTTTGAGTGGGGGAGAGTGTAACGACCCGTAAATTTCAACGGTTTTAATAACGTAATTAGTTGAAATTTTGTGAAATTTTAAACAATAAAATTTTGAAATAAAAATTTAATATTTGGAATACGTCTAGTTAAACATAGCAACTGGTAAATTTTCGTCCGAAAATATGAAAGTTTATTTCGCGCGTAAATTCACTTCAATTCAATCAGTTAAAAAGTGATGAAAATAAAATGTTTCCGGAACCTAAATATTTTTACATAGTAAAATTCTAAACCATCTTCTGAGCAAGATGTCAGTTTGTCGTTTTTCAAAATTCGGACATCTTTGGCTCCGGCGATCTTATTTTCCAGCGTTTTTCTTGCATTTTCCGCTGGTTTAAAAAATTCGAATTTTTATAATTCAATCAAACCACTGATATCTTTATACCGTTTTGATCGTCTCGTCTTGCTGATCGCTGCGGTATATAAGTTTGTTTATTTCGGCATCCGGTTCACGACGATATCTACGAGACGACTAAACGTATCGGTATTCAATTTTCAACATTTAGTCTTCCGTGTCCCATTATTATCCTCGTGTGAATAAATAGCCTTCATTGTTTCATTAAATTCGAACGAACACGACTTTACATTTCTCACTGTTTCAAGAAATATTAACTCGGGTATGATTATTCACTTCGTTTCTTCTTCCATTCTTTTTCTGTTCATTCATGTTCAATGACTTTGGAAGAATGGCTGCCACCTTTATATTTTTTTTTTACCCAAAAGCCTCTCAGTTAACAGCCCGTGTGCGGCCTCTCTCCATCACCAGCAAGCCATCCTCCGCAGTTGTCAACTCTCCTCAAACACATGTGCAAAACAGCCTCCGCCTTCCATCTCGTTCGCCTCCACCCTCCGAAAAATTTACGCAGCAAATAATCACCTCCTCTCTTCGCTGCCAGACTTCCACCACTTCTCTTCCACTGGCCAACTCGTCTACATCTCCATTCACCCGAGCACGCCACGCAACCACCGTCCAAAACATCATCTTTTCCCCTTCCGCCAGTGCCGTGCACCGCACCCTCCCTCTCCCTGACGTCAGCATACTAAAACCCACACTTGTCACCACCAATTACTCCACTTCGCCCAAAACCCGTGTTCTCTTTCCCGCGTGCTTCTCTCCTCTCTTCTTTATAAAGGTAATATATATTAATTGTTAATACTTATATAATCTGTTATGTTGGAAAGTCTAGTAATATATATAGTTCAACAGTGATATATATATATATATAGATTAGTTTAAGTCAGAAATGATTGTTATGTAAGCATTGTTCGGCTATAGTTTATATACATTATAATATGAAAGATTTAATATTTTTAGCAATATTTTTCAATATAAAGTGCGTGCATTTCACTTTAAGGGTATGCACATATTTTGTTTAACACGTGCATTTTACTGGCTTGCTTTTATGTACATATTTATTAATAATAATGATTTTAGTGCTTGTTGAGTATACTTCCTATATCATTTTCTCTTATATATATAGTTGATATCTAATTGTATATACACTATATTGATATTTGCTATTTGCCAACATGCTTATTTAGACTTATATAATAACGTAAATTTATATAAAGTAGACTATTGTGTTTGCTGGAGTTATAATGAAGTATTGGTAGGTTAGTATATTTGCTGTTTTGAATATATAAAATATGTGTGGTGTTAGTTATACAGTTTGTATATTTTAAAGTATAGTGTCTTATAAGCAACCCAAATTTTGTATTGACGTAATTATGATGTACATATGTTTTTAATGTAAAGTACATGCACATGTATAAAGTATAACCTGTTAGTTAGGCTGGTTTTACAATTGGTTTTAAATTTCATATAGGTTAGTTGTATATTATATATAGGTCATATATAGTAACTGCACATGTATGAAAAGTAAAAATATATATATAAAAAAAATCGGCTTTGAACATGGTTTTTCCAGTGTATATGTTTATATAAGTTATATTATATAGTTTTAAAATATATACAAGTTTCTATGTATATGTATAAAACGCCTCAAATATATATGTCAGACCTTGGGAGGCTTGCGTGCGTAGGTATATATGATATACGTTATATAACTTAGTGCGGTGTATATATAAGTCTAATTATACATCATTGCATACATAGTTAATATAGAATATATATTAGTTTATGGGAGTTGCAGTGTACATATATATAAGTGTATTGGTATAGTACGTATATATATTTGCTTGAAAGCTACAGTTTTATGGCTGAACGATATTTTATTAGATATATTTATAATAAGTTACTAGGTATATCTTCGTATAGTACAGATTTCAAAATAGATGAAGTATGTCTGTTTATGCTATGTATATCAAGTTTATATGTATTTTTTTATATGTTTTACCTGTTGTGGTTATAAGTTGTACCGCATACTTTAATCTAATCTATGATTTTAACAATAATTTATATAGTCTATATTTGATTTGCTGGATTTGCATATATTATATATATAAGGTTGATACTGAACTACACTATATAAGTATGGTTATGACCTTCAATTTTGTTTTAGTTATATTGGGATGATCCTAATTCATTTCCATATATTCTTGTTAATCAGCTTCGTTCATCGATTTGTGCCAATCTTGCTTGATTTGGAAGTCGTGCTTGCATTCCATAACTCGTTTCATTGTCTTTTCTTCTCTAGCCTCGAAAGGTGAGCACTCACTCACGATTAACGTTCTTTTATTTATTAAATTTGATTTCAATTGAAACGACAATTGAAATATGCTGCTGTTAGTTAATTACACTGTTATATATGCTATTACCTGTATCAGTTCACCTGTGACATCTGACACCTTTATCTGTTAATTATTTATGCGATGATAATACAGTTTGGCTGATAATTGACTGATTGTTGATGTTTATATTGGACGTTAAATTGTTAATGTTAAAATGATAAATAGTATGAAATTGAACTTGATATAGGATAATTAAATTGTTAATGTTAAAATGATAAATAGTATGCAATTGAAATTGATATAGGATAGTTGAATGTTAAATTTGATTAAATGACATTTGTATAATATGACCCATTTAACTGTTAAAATTTATCGACACGTAGGATTTGTTTAATTACATATTGAACCACTGAATGTATGTTGTTAAATTGATGATGTATGAAATTGTAAATAGATGACAAGTGAAAAACCGTAATGTAATAATCTTTAATCTACATGAAATGATAGTGTAGATTCTAGAAATAATTATATTAATTTGTACAAATAACAATGCGAATTAATACGGTTATTTCGGGATTATTTGAATTGATTATTGGATTGATATTGATTGTTGTTTTTGCTTGTTTATTTACTTTGACACCATCCCAGTTATCACACTGCAAGTTCCCTTTGCTATGCTTTGATTTTGAATTGAATTGGAATCGGGTTGAAATGATAAATACCCAAATGAACTTTGACCTAGGACAGAAAATTAAATAAAACCCGATTGGTCAATAATTTGATTTGAAAATAAATTGAAGATTTTATTTGAACAAATAATATGGTTTTGAAATGAAGTTGAAATTTGAATTTTAATAAAGAAAATGTTAATATATAATAATTTGAAACAAAATATTAACAATGTAATTGATGAAAGAATGTTGTTTAATTTGAGAAATGATTGAATTAAGTTTGAAATGATTTAATAATTAAGTTTGAAATTATAATTAAGTTTGAAATTATTTAACTTGGAAATTATTTAATAATTAAGTCTTGAATTATTTAATAATTAAATAAGATTGAATTATTTAATGATTAAATTGAATTGAATTCTTTAATAAGTGAACTTGAACTTTTGAATAAGTGAATGTTACTTCGTAAATAATTGAAATTGAGTTTTCTTTATTAAGTAAGTTTTGGAAAATTATTTAAGTAAGTAAATAAGTGAAATTGAATTTCTTTAACAAGAAATGAAAATGCGATATTTTTGGAATTAATATAAGACTTGTAATTGAAAGAATTGATTTGACGAATTTAATTAAATTCGATTTGAAGTTTTGATTTAATGAAGTTGAACTTAAGAAATTGATTTAATGAACTGGGAATTTGATAGAAATTGTTTGAATGGCAAATTTACTTAATGAATATTGAATGAAATTGATAAATGAATTTAAATTGATTTGAATGTTAAATTAAATTAATTTAAATGTTTTCGAAATGAAACTTAGATACGAACTTGAATCAGTATTTGAATTGTTTTGAATAAAATTTGAAATTGAATTATTGGATTTTGAAATGAATTTGGAAGTTGAGACGTAAATCTTGGAAATTGGTTTTGAAAGACAAATGAAATGTTGGTTTACGAATTGAAATTGAAATTGATTTGTTTTTTTGAAATATATAAACGACCAATTGGTGTAATAATTACGAAAGTTATTAAAGAGACCGGGATCGGTAATGGATATACTCTCTATCTGAACCGAAACCACTTTAATAACTATGCGCGGAGTGATGGTCCAGAATGAAGTGGTTGGAATGATGTACGTGTTGACTGAAGAAAGTGAACGATAATGGATAGCCTTGACACTTGTGTCAAATTGGAAATGACTAAAACAGGAGCTGTGCCGGGCCAATGGAGGATTAGCTACCTCAAGTGGACACACTTCTTCGAACTACTTATACTTGTTGTCGATTGGTGCACCCTTGATTTTGGGAGTGTTGTTTCACGGTGTTGCGGGCGCTGCGGCGTTGCGTTCTCACCAGTCCGGATCAGGCGAACGGTAGTATCACTACCTTGGGTATTGCCTCATGTGCCTTGTCATACTTGTATTCCATTTATGCGCGACCACTACGATTTTGATTTGTACCTTTAGTATATGGATTGCCCTCTGGTGACTTCCGGTTTTGGGGAAACTACGGTCTTGTATATGCTTTTGGGAATAAAAATGTGTTAAGGGTGGAATGGGCCATGACTTAACGCTATTTTGATATCTTTTTATATTACTGATAGACATTATCTACTTATCGTACACTACTACATAGTAGATAGTTTAACGGATCCTTAAAGGATGGTTATTGCAAACATCCTTTGAGTTACTTGTATTTCAATTGCTATTTCACTTGAGTTGGATTTATTAATATAAGAATGTTAATCCTGACTCGAGTGTTTTGTGTTTTTCTTTACGCTCGGGTCAGATTGAGTGTACCAGTATTCAAGACTCACCTTTGAAGTTGGAGCTTTGCTTGAAGATCCAGCCATCTATTCTGCTTTCAGTATTCGATGATTCCAGTGATGTATTCTGATTTGTATCTGATGTATCGTATTACTCTTCTGTTGTAAACTCTGATGTAACTTATACATTTATATAGTAGCTTCATGAACTACTATCTCTTTTATTTCCGCTGCATTTATTACTCTGTGTCTGTGATCTGTGATTATTTATTTACTATATATGTTCAGTTTTGCCGAATATTAAATTGACAACGCGGTATTTTGAGCAATTCAACTCCGGCATGAGTGTCTACCTATACACTTATAATGGATGCGAATGGTCCAAAATGGCGGGTCGTTACATCTTTGGTTTAGATGCCGCTATCTCTTGCGATCGAATGTCAATTTTCCTTGGAATTCTGCATCGATCTTGTTCCTGTAGTCACGGTTGACCCGGTTAAGGTCATCCGCGATTTATATAAGTATATTCATCTTCTATTTTGAAATTTAATTATCTCATTTTCGTTCGAACTTATCTTTGAATCAAAATTTTTAGAGTCCCTCTAATCTGAATCTCTATCTTTGTTTTGGAATCCATTCTGGAATCATCCTTTGGAAAATCGGGCTTGTTTGTATTTTAGAAATTGTTCTCTAAGCCGAAATTATTATCTTGATAAGTATGATTATATTCTATATATAAAAGTGAAATGTTTTCGATAAAGATTATATACCCTTTTTAAAATAAGAATTTGAGGTTTCGAAAGGATTTGTAATTTTGAAAAAAAACTATATAAGAAATTTGATTTATCTAAAAATGATTTATAACTGAAGGATTTTTAAATTTGAAATTCGAGAATTGAACTCCGGTATTTTGAAATTGGTTTTAAGATTTTGAAGTATATAATCATAATATGATTTAAAAATATTTTCCGAATAAGAAATGTTTCAAATGATTTTAATGAGTTTCGAAGAAATTTCAAAAGAAGTATGAGAAAATAGAAGCCCAGAACTCACTTATGTCGCTGGAAAATAATTTCGGTGGTGAGTGCACGCATCATCGACATTGATTTTCGAGTTTCAAAGTGGGGAATAGGCCACTTCAGTAGCTTTGCTATGCGAGTGTTTTTGTGAAACCATTTTGATTTCAAATTCTGAAGTAATATTTGATATTCGAAAGATATATGTATATGTATTTGAAATGATTTGAAATGAGCCGGTGTTCAGTCCTTGAGTTTCGGATTTGAAACCTATCTTTTGAAATTGATTTACTGATTTGCTGTTGATTTCCAACTCTTGAATTTGAAAATGATTTCTTCAACTATTTTGAAGGTTCGAGCACTTCCAAATCAAGGTTAACTTTTCAAAGCTAAGAAATTTTGACAAGTATAAAGTATATAAGTTTGGTATGTATGTTAAAGTATGTAGTAATATGATTTAAATAAGTTGAAACTGTTTTGTTAAGTAAATGAATAAGGCTATTTTGAATTTTTCTAATATGAAATTTAGATTTGAAAATGCTTTGAAAAGAATTTGGTCTTTAATATATTTTAAATAAAATTTAGTTTAAATGTTTTAACTTAGTAACATCTTTATGAAACTATATATTTAACAAGTTGGAATAAATATATAAGTTGTACGTATGCTGTTTTATTCGCATAATTAATTTGATCCAAGTTTGAGTACACAAGTTCGAGGTGGATTACACCATTTTGTGTTAGGATTTTTCATTCGATTCTTGATGGCGAATATTTGATATGGATTTTGGGCTCGATTCTAGAATTCTTTATCATAGTATATGGCTATGCAAGGAGACTGATGGCTTCTAGTCGAGAAACCACATCAAAATCCACATTAGGGAAGTCGAATGGACAATACTAGTTCAAAAGCGAACTTGTGTGATCGAGCGAGCGATCAAATGTGATTTTGCGAAATGATGACGTATGTATATCTTATATTCTAATATCGGTGATATATTTTGACACTAAAATTGAAAGCTGTCGGGTTAGAATATCTTTGCTTACTAAAAGAAAATTTCCAATTTAAATTACAAAGATATATAACCCATAAAAGCAAAGATATTCAATCCCATATGGCTCTTCATACAGCGAAATTTATTTTGAAAAATTTGATCCTTATATAAGATGGACCTTATGTAAGTATAAGATGATTTTGAAAACATTTGATTTTGGAAATGAATTGGTTGACTTAAATTATATTGATTTGGAAATTTGGATTTATTTTCTAAATTTATTATTTTGGAAACTTTGAAACTGTAGATATTTAAATTGAGAAGCAATTTGGTGAAATCGTAGAGGATTTTGAAACTAAACTGATATTGAAAGGAATTGAAATTGAGAACCTTACTAAATACTTGATTTGGGAGTTATCGAACTTATATAAAATTGATTTGTATAAGTATGAAGTTGGTTTGAAAACTATGGATTTGAAAAGGTACTCAATTTGAAAAGTGAAATCTTATATAATTGAAGTCTATATAAGTGTGATTTGATATACTTTTGATTTTGGAAAGGTATTTGATTTGAAAATTAAATCTTATATATAATGGACTTTATATAAGTATGATATTTGAAAGTGATTTGAAAAGGTACTATATGATACATATTTTCGAAGTAAAGATATGGAAAGTGCCTTCTGCTTGATATCCGCTTTGTGGCCACATTGTGGATTCATTCTATCGATATTATTCTCTCTGATTTTTGGTTTTCCGGATATGATACTCGAGTGTCCTTCGAATTCCATGGCGTTACCCATGGTCTTACGAACTCGACTGCATAGCGTAATTCGCAAGGCAGTGATTGCTTAAAAGGTACGGATGTTTCCTGGGGGATCCAGGCGTAACCATTGTTTATCTGCGATCTATGGTCGTTTTAGTAGCGTAATCCGCAAGGCAGAGATTTCTTAAAGGGTACGGATGTTTCCTGGGGGATCCATACGTAACCATTGTGTATCCGCGGTCTACAAGTTTTGTTTATCATGGCGAAATTCGCAAGGCAGTGATTGCTTAAAAGGTACAGATGTTTCCTGGGGGACCCAGGCGTAACCATTGTGTATCTGCGATCCATGATTTGATTCGTTTGATTTGTTTGGATTGTACTTTCCATATCATTTTTGAAAGTTTTTCAAGTATTTTCACTGGATGTTGAAATAGGTCTACTCAGTACCTGGAGAATTCTAGCTTTGCGCCTGATCAACGCACTGCCAGAGTCTACAGGAACGAGGATAAACTTGTTGAAACATCGAGTTATAAAAATATTTTATTATAAAAGTATTTTTCCCAGCAAAGAAATTTTGAATTAATATTTGAAATTTAAATTCTTATGGTTCTAGATAAATTATTCGTGCCCGATACTATTCTTTGAATCTACCTTATCTGCTCAGTTTATTTATTCACCTATATTCTGTTCTTTCGAATCTTCCTTCTTTTTCCTTAATTGACTATATCCTTTTTAAATATTGTTTATTTGTATACTACATTGTTTAATAGAAAATTTTAGTGTTATAAATATTTTAGGAGTTTTAATTAAATTAAACATATTTAAAGTAAATGATTATTGATAATATTTGAAAGTATCTTGAGAATTAATAAATTTATGAATTATAGATTTAATGTTTTCAATAACCTCTTTGTAAATATAGGTAATGATGTAAATAATTGTTTTCAAATAGTTTTCATATATTTATAAAGGTGTTATTTAAACATATAAATGGTATTCATAAAGGAAGCAAGAAATTTTACAAATGGGGTTTGGAAGGTATTAAAGTATTAAAGATAATTGAACTACAAATGAAGTTATCAAATGAATATTTCAAGTAAATTTATGTAGTTTTAAATAAATTGGTTATCCTTGCCTTTCAATCTATCTTCTTTTATGGTTGTTTCTATTCTTCTACCTCCTTTCTTTTTGGGGACGAAAAGTTTTAAGTGGGAGAGAGTGTAACGACCCGTAAATTTTAATAATTTTTATAACGTAATTAATTGAATTTTTGTGAAATTTTAAATAATAAAATTTTGAAATAAAAATATAATATTTGGGATACGTATTTAAAAACATAGCAAATGGTAAATTTTCATCTGATAATATGGAAGTATATTTTACTGTGTAATTTTATTTCAATTTAAATCAGTTAAATTTTGATGATAATAAATTTATTTCAAAACCTGAATATTTTTCTATAGAAATTTCTAAATCCTCTTCTGAGTAAGTCGTCATCTTTCGTTTTCCAAATTTGGACTTCTATTGCTCCGTTTATCTTATTTCTGTTAAAATAGCAGCATTTCCGGTACCGATTATCGACTTTTGATCGAATGATCATACCACTAATATCTGTATACCGTTTTGATCGTCTCGTCGTGCTGATCTCTATGGTATATTTAATCCTATGTTTTGAGGTCCGGTACGAGACGGAAACTATAAAACTGTGCGTCATACTAGTAAAGAAATTGTGACTTTTGACTTCCCAATCCTTTTCAAATCTTTACCGTGCAGCTCAAACAAATAATCAATTGCATTAAATAGCTTTTCAGCTGAAATCATGGGAATTGGACCGTTAACTTATTTTTATTTGGTTTTATTGGTTGCCCATCATATTTCTGTACGTTTCATTTCATTTGCTTAAACCCCTCATTTTTCCATTTATATTATCCTCTCACCTTTTCCTCTCAGATCTGTTCTTACTCCTACTTTCTTCATTCTGAAAATTTTGTATGAAACAAACTTCATTTCGAAGCTGAGCCGCATCCGTCTCCAACCCCATTCACCTCCCACGCACGGCCTATGCCCATTCACCTTATTCCACCGACCTACCTCTCCCACCCAGTTCGCCATCCCCGAGAACCCACGCAGTGAGCGACCATCACCAAGCAAACCGCCGATCTCCTCTTCATCACCAAACCCGTTCGACCTCCCATCGTCACCGTTCGTGTGCCTACGTTCTCTCCCTTTCTCCGACTCCTCACCAAGCGCCCCTGACCTTCCGCCTAACCCCGTGCTCTTCGATCTCAAATTTGCTCATCAGCCCATGTCTGCCTACATACTCCTATATATAGGTATTTTATATTTTATATATTATATATATGTTGTTGTCTTAATATATATCTATATATATGCTACGTATATATATATACAGTTCATTCATGGTGAAGTATGTTTTACCCATCAAAGCGGAGTGTATGTGTTATATACATATTTAAAGTACAGTTTTAAGATTTGTTTTAAACTTAGAATATATATATAGATATATTATGTTTTGTTATAAAGAAAGTATACCTTTACCTGTTTACATATAAAGTTTGTTTCTCCTGCTCTGCTATGAATGGTAGAATAGTGTACAAACTCAGTGCAACCGCAATTTTCTTTTTTTTTAAAAAGCAAATAATACAAAGTGTAGTACCCAAAGATATTTATTACAGTACGTAATATAAAAATTTGTTTAAACTAATAGGACCCAAACATAAAAGCTGAACAATGCAACTATTTAGATATGTACAACGACAGAGCATGTTATATATACATATCTGGTAGGTTTGTAAGATATATGTATAAGATAGATGTATATATGTTTTATATAAATTGGTATTAGATGTGTTGTATCATATATATAATTTATAATAAAGTAACTTGGTTATTGTACATATAAATACAATCTACAGGATCTGTACATAAGTCTTTATATATATATTAATTTTTGAAAGAACAGTATATAGATTTTATTTTTCCAGGCTATTTTAAAGACTGACTTTAATATATTTTTATATGGGTTCGGTTTTTGAAACGTACGTATTAGTTTATATATATATAAGTTATATCCTATTGTATAGATATACAATATTTAGTACCATGTATTTTATTAATAAAACATATGTTTTGCTGGTTGTAGATCAAGTTCCCATATTTTTAAGGTTATAACAGTATTAGTTTTATATTTCGTATGAAAATATCTACATTTTTTGACCTGCTTGCTGTTATGATTTATTTGCCGTCCCCATTCTTTAGTTCATACTCAACAGTTTTATATATATATCTTTCCAATAGTATACTAGTACTATACATAGTCTGGTTTAGGATATAAGTAAATATGTTTTAATATTAGTTAAAGGGTTACAGTAGATATATATAGTAGTGCGTCAGTTATATATATTGATTGGAAATATTGACTTTATCTTCGCCTTAATGAAAAAGTTTGTACAACTTATGTATAGTTGATAGTATAGTATAGCTTTATATATGTTATAGTCTGCTACTTTGCATAATATATAAGTTATATTTTATAGATACCCATTTGTGTATATATGTTAAAATATTAAATTTGAAGACAAGAGTTATCAATATTATATTATTTGTTGAAAGGTATATACATGATTAACAGGTTATTTTATAATATGTTGAAGAATATAGATATAGTTTATATAAGATTTTGTTTTGTTATATATATTCGTGTATTTAAATTGAGTATTTGTTTAAGGAAAATGTTAATATAATATACATTTCATCTCAATGATATCGACTGGTTTTGATTTGTCCTCATCAATTCCTATCTATCAGCTTTGCTCATCAAATTCGCATTCAATCTTGCTTTGCTTCGGAATTCGTGTT
This sequence comes from Allium fistulosum, assembly GCA_030737815.1. Lineage (NCBI taxonomy): Eukaryota > Viridiplantae > Streptophyta > Magnoliopsida > Asparagales > Amaryllidaceae > Allium > Allium fistulosum. The sequence continues at coordinate 111,744,045 of CM060901.1, read as the reverse complement.
TGAATTCATGGCTAAATTTCTTTGTCAAATCTATCTAGCCTCGAAAGGTGATCAATCACTCATGATTAACATTCTTATATTTATTAAATTTGATTTCAATTGAAACGACAATTAAAATATGCTACTGTTAGTTATTTAAATGGTTAGATATGCTATTATCTGTAATTGTTCACCTGTGGGATATGACACCATATCCCGCTGTTTATATTCTATTGTTATTGATGATATATGCCTGTTGTTGTATTTTATATTATCTGTTATCACTCTGCAAGTTTCCTGTTAGTATAGAATTCACTATGGGTTGAAATGATACATACCCGAACGGACTTTAGAATAGGAGAAAATCGTTATGGGTTGAAATGATAAACCCAAGCGATTTTCAATTGATTTGAATTTAGGATTACGGGTCGTAATGACATCTACCCATATGTATTTAAAATTATGGATTGAAATGATAAATATCCGTATCACTTAACCATATGATAGATATATATACAGACACCGTTGGTCAATATATATAAATATTTTGGAAATAAATTATATGGTTTTGGAAAGAAATATATGGTTTCAATAAATGTTGAGCCTTAAATTATTATATATAACTGGGAATGATTTATATAGATTTAATAATGATATTTAATTTAAATAAGATTGATTAAATACATATAATATGGTTGAGTATTTAAATTTATGTTTCAAAAAAATAGATTTCAGTAATAATTTGAATAAGTTTAGGGTTAGGAAGATAATTTGAATTTAGTAAAGAATTTTATTTAATTAAACCGATTTAAAACTTATTGAAATTGAGATTTAAGATATGATTTATAACTTGGGTTTAATTTAAATAATTTAATGAATATTTCTTATTTAAATAAATTTAAGGAAATATTTAGTAAAAATGAAATTTAAGGCTAGTTAAATGATATTGAATTTATTAAGTGAATATTCCCTGATTAAATAATAAATGAAGTTAAATCAAGAGCTATATGAAACTGTTAGATTTAACTTTGAAATTGTTGAATATTAAAGCTTTGAAATATATTGGAATTTAAATGGTTTATGTTATGATTCAGATCTGTATTTGAAATCAATATAATTTGAATTTGTTATTTAGAAACTGAATTGAATTAAAATGTAAAATTTTAGATAGAATTAAATTGAAATTTGGAAATTGAGTTGATTTGAACCGATTTGTGAGACTTGAGGAAATTATAAATAGTTTACTTTATAAATTATTTAGGAAAATAGATATATTTGAAATGAAATGAAATTTGGGTTTGGAGTATAAATAAAATTGAAATGACCATGGTGTTATAGTGTATATTTCTACATTGTAGATAGTTCCACGGATCCTTAGAGGATGGTTATCCCAAACATCCTTTAAGTTAATTGTATTTCAGTTGATATTTCACTTGAGTTGGATTTATTGATATAAGAATGTTAATCCTGACTCGAGTGTTTTGTGTTTTACTTTACGCTCGGGTCAGACCGAGTGATACAGCATTTGAGGCTCACCTTTGGAGTTTAGAGCTTCATTTGGAGATCCAACTTGTAACGACCCTGAATTTTGAACGATTTAAATTGAAAATATTTAATTAATTTTAAATATTTGGACGATGATTTGACTTGAATTTCAAATTATCAGAATGAATTGGCGATTAAATTTTTGAATTTAATCTATTGAAAGTTGAATAAAATTTGAATCTTCAATTTTAAGCCGGTTAAAAATAATTTAAAGGCTTAGAAAATTCATATAGATAATACTGAAGATAATAGAAGCTTCAAAATTGAATTTGAAAGCGATTTGTTCAGTTTTGAAATTGTATCGTTTGAAATTGAATTAAAAAAAAATAGTCTTCCGAGGCGCAGTCTCGGAATTTGACGAAACCAGTTTCATTGGGTCCGTAATATTGAATTATTACCGGATTTCAATTTTCGTATTTATCAGAATTGTTTTGTGAACGTACGACGTATAAACGCATAGAAAATTAAATCGAATTCAAATTGAATTTCTGTAATAACCGGGATTTTTGCATCGATTTGATATCATCGTTAAACGATTTCTCTGCTAGCTAATTGCTTATAGGAGTTTTGATTCGAATTGGAATTCGTCTAATAAAAATTGTTGTTGAAAATTTTGAATCGGTTAAATTCTTTTGGAAAATAAAAGAAGAAAAGAAAAATTTGTTAAGGGTTTTGGGCTTTAAAATTTTATCTCAGCCCATACCCTTTGTCTCGTTTAAAACCCTATACCCGATCCCCTTTCATTCTCATTCACAAACCCTAAACAAAAATAAGCGAAAAAAAAATGGCGGCCGCTTCAATCTCTCGTCTCGTTCGATCTGGAAAATTAGGGCTTTGGCTCTTTGATTCTTTGTCGCTTTGAATTGGGGCTTCGATCGTTTGCTGGTCCTCCTGGCTTGACGTCTTCGTTTAGTCTGGAATTGAAGCTACGGCTTTGTCCGAGATATTGATGTTGCTTGGCTTCGTTCTTCGTTATCGTTCGCCTCCGATCTGTAAACTAGGGATTCGTCTCCATCTCCCTTTCGCTCGCAGCCTCTTCAAACAAAGGTGAGTGACCCCCCTCACTCACATCTAATTCTTCCAAGTGCTTTACTTCGACTGTTTGTTTCATATATGTTGATACTGCTTCTCGAACTGACTTTGGGCTGTCGTTTGAGTGAATTATTCCCTCATATCTAGTTTTAATTCCTGTTTTGTTCGATTCGAGTTTGCTACTCATGACTTTTGTTGCTGGATTTCGTGGCTATCACGGATGTATTTTCATTGTTGACTTTGGCCTTTATTTTGATCGTGAAATTGTTCATCCACAATTTGTTGGAATTCGACTGTGCATTTTGTTCCAGTCATATTGTTGTAGGTTTTAACTTGCACTACCTGTTGCACATCATTAGTTTGAAACTGTTACATGTTTATATTGCTGGTTGCATTTGCTCCTGGTAATGTTCACTGTTATACTTCACTGGTCTTTGTATTTGTTCATTCGGACCATCTGACTTTGGCTTTGTTAAAACTGTTAACTTGTAATTGTGCTTCCTATATAGGTGTATACATATGTATATACATATGTATATATTTATGTGGAGATTGCATTGTTGTTTCTCTGTTTTTACAAGTATGATTTAATTCTTTGTTTAAAGTGTAGCTTTGGTTTTTGAGTATTGTATACTCTTGCAGTCGTGTACGTGCATTTACTGATGCATGCTACGTCTAGTCTAGATGTGAGGCCGCTTAGTCCATTTTCCCTGACCTTGTATTTGTTTAGACTGCACGCTGTTGCATTTGGACTCGAGTACAATTGAGTCTTGTTGTCACTTGCATTTCATTGTTCACTTTGACTTTGTCACCTTGATGCATCTATTCTAGTATGCATTAATGCCAGTTTGTTGTTGACTATGGCCTAGACATTGATATGCTGATACTTTGTTGCCACTACATGCTGTAGTTATTCATATTCCAGTTAACTTGCATCTACTTGTGGACCTGTTTACTGTCAGGTTGCATCTCTTCATGTTTATATGCATTAGCACCCTTGAACTTGCTTATGCAATTTGTCAATATATATGTACGACCTATTTTGCATTTGGGTTGTCACCGTTGCCTTGAACTGTTGCCATCACATTCATGTACATTTCTATTCAGGTTGCAATCTCCAGTTCCATGCCTTTTGGTCTGCATCATTTCGACCTGTTGCACTCGATCATATTTGAATATACAATTTGCACATTGGTTATTGTAACTTTGAATTACTTACAGACTGACTTGAGTCTGCATCCATGTTGATACTTTCGTGTATCTTGTGCCTAATCTCTGAATTTGTTGAACTGGAGTCACTTGAAACTGGACATGTGCATTTCTTGGTTGTTGGGGCTTGTTGCATTGTTAGATTCATTGTTATGTATGCCTACTGATATGATTCGTAGCAAGCTCATATTATTAACTTACTGTCAGTTATATTGTATATCACTCTGGCCTTGCTCTGTCACCTGTTGGCACACTGTTGCCTTAGACCTGATGCATTTCACTGATTTGTGTTGTCTTATCCCGGTTTACTCAAGTCTGCATTCTAGGTGTATACATACATAAGTATGTCTGTATGCATATATTGTTGGATCCACTCGTGTACTTTGTACCTGGCTCAAGTCTGCACTGATGTGTATTCATGTAGTTTCTGGTTTTGATCTTGATGTCACAATGCTTTTTGCATTGCTTTGGAGTCTTCATTGATCTTTGCATTTGTACATATGATAGCACAGTCTTCATTATTACTGTTCCATATTATCAGTCTTGAACTTCTAGTCATTTGATCTGAGCATATGTATGTTGTACTGTATCACTGTAAAGTGTTCTCTGTATTCACTTCAACCATTGTTGTCACTGGGTTGCATTTTCATTTCTGTTTCAGTTTGATTTGATGCTTGAGTATCACTGAGTCTTTGGCATTTGGTCATTTATTTGGGGCATTTGATTCTCATTGGCTTCTGCCAGTATGCTGTTGGCTAGGGTTCGACTTGTTCGACATTTTATTTGACACTGTTTTCTTTGCCCTTGAATACTTGCGGTTACACTGCTTTTGAGTTGATTTGTTACTCTTGTACTGGCCATCGACTTCAAATGGTGGCTGCATTTTCGTTGCGGTTTTACCCTTGTTTCTATGTGATGACTTTATATTCGGTGGTGGCGAGGCAGGGCGCGCGTGCGTGCACTGCAGCCACCCAAAAATCGACAGTTTTGAATTGATATTTCTTTGCGTCGTGATGCATTGATCTTCTATGCCGTATTGGCGAGGCCGTACACGCGTGCGTGTACGGCAGCCAATAACACTGTTTATCTCTGTTGATGATTTAAATCTGCTGATTTATTGTTTAACACTGTTTAGTGTTAAAATTTTCGTTATCCGATTTCTTTGTTAAAAGAGTCGGATAGACGGGAATTATTATGACTGTCGTCTATTTAAATTATTACTGCTTATATGCACTAAAAACTGGTTTGAATTAGACTGACCTGTGTATTATTTTCTTTTGAATATAATACTCGGGTCAGACCGAGTATTTCTACAGCTTGAAGATTTTCGAGCAGCGAAGTTAGAGAGAGAGTAAAGAATCATTTATTTCGAGAAAATTGTATTTTAAGATATTCCGCTGTATCAGTATTAAAATTGTATAAACTCTGATGTATATAAAAAAGATTTATAGTAATGAAATAAATTCTCATTTGTTTTAATTCAGTGTTATTATTCTGTGTTTCTGTGGCTGATTCTGTTTAAACCTTATAAACTAAATAACAATTCGTCTTTTTGAACGTTTCGAGTTGGTTTAATTACCGACTGGAGACGGTCAAAAGGGGGAATGTTACAGAGTGGTATCAGAGCTTTGGTTTACACAAAGCTTAGTTTATGATGTTTAATATGAATAGTTACTAGAAACACTTTAAGAAGAAAATGTTTTTCAAATCCAAAGAAGTATAAAATTGTTTTTGAAAATAAATATTTTTAACTTAAGAAAAGTTAAATTAAATTGAATTAGTATCAATAAATATATGGATTTGAAATTTAACTAAAGGAAGTTAAATAAATTGAACTAGATTTGATAAATTATTGAGATGAAAATTTAAACATGAAAGATAAGTGATTATATAATATGAATTGGGAAGATTTAAATTAATAAGTTGTTTAACTTATAAAATGAGAAAATTTGAATCAAACCAATTGTTAAAATGGTTAAACAGTTTTGTTAAGTAAAACAAAATCTGAATTCTGAATAGTGATATGAATTTGACTTTAGTAAAAGTTAAATAAAATAGAATTTCAAATAAATTTGAGACGAACTTAAGTTGTATGGTGAAAATAAATGCAAGTGAAGATAAAATGAAACATGGCTTAAGTAATATTGAATCAAATTGAATTTGATATCAAAATGAATTGATAAAGTGAAGAATGAATATGAATTTGAGTTATATAAAGGAAATTCAACTTTAATTGTAAAAGTAAATTAGTGAATATGGTGAGTATAAAAAATTCAATCTGAATTAGAATATAAACCAATTAAAATTAAATGTGTTAAACCAAATTGAATGTAAGCAAAGTAAATAAATTTGGTTAAGTTGAATGTGCATTGGTTTTGCCAGTTGATCGTATTGAAATTCATTAAGTGTTAATGAAATTGTATTAATGGAAATTGGAAGCTATGTAAATTGAATTCAAATTGAAAGGTAAGAAATCTAAATAGAACCAAATTTGATTTGAATTGAAAGCAAACTAACTTGAATATAAATTAGTGAATGTGAACTAATTGGATATGAATGAATGTTAGTAAAATCCAATGTGAATGAATCAAATGCGGTTAGATTGAAAATCAAGTCGATGAATGATTTACTAAAGAACTAGTAGATTATCTTGGAAATGGAAAACTGATAAATTTATATAATAGTTTAAATTGGAATTTTTGAATTATTATAAACGGTTTAAATAGAAGATTTGAAAGTGTTGATAAAATATTGGAATTGTATAAGTGTTAAAAGTGAAATATTTAATGGATTTCATAAGTGGATGAAAAGTTTCAGAATTAAAAGTTTTATAATGTGAAGTTATAAAATGATTCGAAGTTGCGAAATAAAAGAATTTATAAGTAATTTACTTATAAATTAAATTCTGATATAAAACCGAGTTATAAAGGAATGATTAATAAAGCAATTTTTATAAATTGAAGTCTTTATTGATAGGAATAGAATTTATAAACGTTGTTTATAAATTCGAAACTGACTTATTTTGATAAGTAAAATTCTTTATAGCTTGTAAAATGAAGTATATTCACAATTTTGGACTGTGAATATATTATTGAATAAAATGGACATGTTTTGGGAAAGTGATATTTTAAAACAAAGTTAATTGTTTTAAAAAGATGTTTTAAAAGGCATTGAATATCGAAACCATAGATTTCAACATTCATTGTTGAAATAGACGTTTTCGAATAAAAGGAAATGGTGGACTATAACACTATTGTTATAGTAAATGATTTCCGAAAGGAAATGTTTTGTGTAGTATTGGGATTTATACATCTATCTAAATTTCGAATCCCTATACTAGTGATTTTGAGTTGTCGTAACGATGTTTTACGTAACATTCGTTTTAACTCAAATAAATGTGTGAAAGAGAATGATTTCCTTAAAAAGATGAAATATATACTTAATTTTGATTTAAGTATATCGAATATTTTCAAATGTTGAAAATAAAATGGATTTGTGAATTACTTATTTTTAAATAAGTATGGAAATGTTTTTTTCCAAAAATGAAATGTTGTCAATATATTCTGTAAGGGATAAATGATTTGAAATTCATTTTTGAAGTCGAAGTTGAAAAGTTAAATGAGGAATTTGAAAAATTTGTTCAATTTGAAATTTTTCAAAAGATTGAATCGTTAAGTTAAAATTGAGTTTAACTTCGACATCAAAGACAATATAAGTTGAGCTTTGAATTTCAGATGATGATTTGGATTGTATGTCTAACATTGTGAATTGATGACATAGCAATTGATCTCTATTAAATATATATCTGTTGGTGGCGGAGAATTTATTCTCTTAGCTTAACACCCTTCTCTGAGACGTACGAGCTCAGAGGTTATATATCGATAGACATCAATTCTGTGTTGAGAATTGACGATGTAGCGTGTAATTCAAATCGAATGTGAAAGTCGATAATAAATGGAATTATGAATATGAATTAGGTTTGAGATAACCTTAAATTTCTAAATCGACTTAGAGGGAAATTTTGAAATCCTCTATTTTGTTATGAATATGAGATATGTAAGTTTTTAGAACTTATATATATGAAAGCGGTAAATTTGAAACTGTTAGTTTAGAAAGACATTGTTATGGAAATCTTATGTAAGCTTACATGGATATGATATGTACGAAATGTGAAATGAAGTACTACATATATATGATATTATGTTTTCTAAACTGAGGATGTGGAAAAGTACCTTCCATTTATTATTAGAGAAGGTATTGGAACTCTCGATGAGTGTCCATTTGAAATTCGTAGCTACGTAGAATTTTCCATAAGTTGGAATGTCCATTTGGACTAGAATCCCTCGTGATGGGATCATGTTGATTATGATGTATGTTAGCGTAATTTGAGGGGCGAGATGCCCACAGTTACAAGCGATTCCACTGGGATAGTGGCGCAACCGCCGGGTAAACTGCAATCTAATGCCAGGCGAAATTTGAGGGGCGTGATGCCTACAGACACGAGCGATTCTACTGGGATAGTAGCGTAACCGCCGTGTGTACTGCAATCTATGGCGACAACCATGGCGAAATTTAAGAGATGAGAAATCTACAGCCACAAGCGACTCTACTGGGATAGTAGCGTAACCGCCGGGTGGAACTGTAATCCATGGGGGAACGTGCTTTCCATATCCATTTTTGAAAAAGAATTTTTAAAGTATTTTCATTGGGAATTGAAGCAAGTATGTTTAGTACTTGGAGATTTTTAGACCTGCGCCTGGCCAGCGTATGCCTAATGTCTGTGAGAACGAAGATGGACTTGTTAAATTTCGAGTTAGCAAGTATTTTCAAACTGTAAATAGCAAATCAATGATTTGAAAGTAGAATTACAAAAATTCCTACCTAATAAATTAAGGAAGAAGATCTTTTGTAATGTTTTGAAAGTCCACAGCTTTGGAAGAGATAATTTATAAATCTCTAGCACGATGGGTTTTAAGTTTGAATCTGAGTTTATAAATCGAAAAATATAGCAAAAGACTTTTGCGTTTTGATTTTAGAAATCAATGATTGTAGAAATCATTGAATAAAAGAGAAGATAAACAGAACTAGTGAGATTAAACAAATGGAATGAATCCTATATTCATTTATTTGTAATAAGTTTTAAGCTTAGAAAAAAATTGACTAGAGTATAAATATCAATGAAATTTTAACAACCTTTCCTTTTCGTGGACGAAAAGTTTTTAAGGAGGGGAGTTTGTAACGACCCTGAATTTTGAACGATTTAAATTGAAAATATTTAATTAATTTTAAATATTTGGACGATGATTTGACTTGAATTTCAAATTATCAGAATGAATTGGCGATTAAATTTTTGAATTTAATCTATTGAAAGTTGAATAAAATTTGAATCTTCAATTTTAAGCCGGTTAAAAATAATTTAAAGGCTTAGAAAATTCATATAGATAATACTGAAGATAATAGAAGCTTCAAAATTGAATTTGAAAGCGATTTGTTCAGTTTTGAAACTGTATCGTTTGAAATTGAATTAAAAAAAAATAGTCTTCCGAGGCGCAGTCTCGGAATTTGACGAAACCAGTTTCATTGGGTCCGTAATATTGAATTATTATCGGATTTCAATTTTCGTATTTATCAGAATTGTTTTGTGAACGTACGACGTATAAACGCATAGAAAATTAAATCGAATTCAAATTGAATTTCTGTAATAACCGGGATTTTTGCATCGATTTGATATCATCGTTAAACGATTTCTCTGCTAGCTAATTGCTTATAGGAGTTTTGATTCGAATTGGAATTCGTCTAATAAAAATTGTTGTTGAAAATTTTGAATCGGTTAAATTCTTTTGGAAAAAAAAGAAGAAAAGAAAAATTTGTTAAGGGTTTTGGGCTTTAAAATTTTATCTCAGCCCATACCCTTTGTCTCGTTTAAAACCCTATACCCGATCCCCTTTCATTCTCATTCACAAACCCTAAACAAAAATAAGCGAAAAAAAAATGGCGGCCGCTTCAATCTCTCGTCTCGTTCGATCTGGAAAATTAGGGCTTTGGCTCTTTGATTCTTTGTCGCTTTGAATTGGGGCTTCGATCGTTTGCTGGTCGTCCTGGCTTGACGTCTTCGTTTAGTCTGGAATTGAAGCTACGGCTTTGTCCGAGATATTGATGTTGCTTGGCTTCGTTCTTCGTTATCGTTCGCCTCCGATCTGTAAACTAGGGATTCGTCTCCATCTCCCTTTCGCTCGCAGCCTCTTCAAACAAAGGTGAGTGACCCCCCTCACTCACATCTAATTCTTCCAAGTGCTTTACTTCGACTGTTTGTTTCATATATGTTGATACTGCTTCTCGAACTGACTTTGGGCTGTCGTTTGAGTGAATTATTCCCTCATATCTAGTTTTAATTCCTGTTTTGTTCGATTCGAGTTTGCTACTCATGACTTTTGTTGCTGGATTTCGTGGCTATCACGGATGGATTTTCATTGTTGACTTTGGCCTTTATTTTGATCGTGAAATTGTTCATCCACAATTTGTTGGAATTCGACTGTGCATTTTGTTCCAGTCATATTGTTGTAGGTTTTAACTTGCACTACCTGTTGCACATCATTAGTTTGAAACTGTTACATGTTTATATTGCTGGTTGCATTTGCTCCTGGTAATGTTCACTGTTATACTTCACTGGTCTTTGTATTTGTTCATTCGGACCATCTGACTTTGGCTTTGTTAAAACTGTTAACTTGTAATTGTGCTTCCTATATAGGTGTATACATATGTATATACATATGTATATATTTATGTGGAGATTGCATTGTTGTTTCTCTGTTTTTACAAGTATGGTTTAATTCTTTGTTTAAAGTGTAGCTTTGGTTTTTGAGTATTGTATACTCTTGCAGTCGTGTACGTGCATTTACTGATGCATGTTACGTCTAGTCTAGATGTGAGGCCGCTTAGTCCATTTTCCCTGACCTTGTATTTGTTTAGACTGCACGCTGTTGCATTTGGACTCGAGTACAATTGAGTCTTGTTGTCACTTGCATTTCATTGTTCACTTTGACTTTGTCACCTTGATGCATCTATTCCAGTATGCATTAATGCCAGTTTGTTGTTGACTATGGCCTAGACATTGATATGCTGATACTTTGTTGCCACTGCATGCTGTAGTTATTCATATTCCAATTAACTTGCATCTACTTGTGGACCTGTTTACTGTCAGGTTGCATCTCTTCATGTTTATATGCATTAGCACCCTTGAACTTGCTTATGCAATTTGTCAATATATATGTACGACCTATTTTGCATTTGGGTTGTCACCGTTGCCTTGAACTGTTGCCATCACATTCATGTGCATTTCTATTCAGGTTGCAATCTCCAGTTCCATGCCTTTTGGTCTGCATCATTTCGACCTGTTGCACTCGATCATATTTGAATATACAATTTGCACATTGGTTATTGTAACTTTGAATTACTTACAGACTGACTTGAGTCTGCATCCATGTTGATACTTTCGTGTATCTTGTGCCTAATCTCTGAATTTGTTGAACTGGAGTCACTTGAAACTGGACATGTGCATTTCTTGGTTGTTGGGGCTTGTTGCATTGTTAGATTCATTGTTATGTATGCCTACTGATATGATTCGTAGCAAGCTCATATTATTAACTTACTGTCAGTTATATTGTATATCACTCTGGCCTTGCTCTGTCACCTGTTGGCACACTGTTGCCTTAGACCTGATGCATTTCACTGATTTGTGTTGTCTTATCCCGGTTTACTCAAGTCTGCATTCTAGGTGTATACATACATAAGTATGTCTGTACGCATATATTGTTGGATCCACTCGTGTACTTTGTACCTGGCTCAAGTCTGCACTGATGTGTATTCATGTAGTTTCTGGTTTTGATCTTGATGTCACAATGCTTTTTGCATTGCTTTGGAGTCTTCATTGATCTTTGCATTTGTACATATGATAGCACAGTCTTCATTATTACTGTTCCATATTATCAGTCTTGAACTTCTAGTCATTTGATCTGAGCATATGTATGTTGTACTGTATCACTGTAAAGTGTTCTCTGTATTCACTTCAACCATTGTTGTCACTGGGTTGCATTTTCATTTCTGTTTCAGTTTGATTTGATGCTTGAGTATCACTGAGTCTTTGGCATTTGGTCATTTATTTGGGGCATTTGATTCTCATTGGCTTCTGCCAGTATGCTGTTGGCTAGGGTTCGACTTGTTCGACATTTTATTTGACACTGTTTTCTTTGCCCTTGAATACTTGCGGTTTACACTGCTTTTGAGTTGATTTGTTACTCTTGTACTGGCCATCGACTTCAAATGGTGGCTGCATTTTCGTTGCGGTTTTACCCTTGTTTCTATGTGATGACTTTATATTCGGTGGTGGCGAGGCAGGGCGCGCGTGCGTGCACTGCAGCCACCCAAAAATCGACAGTTTTGAATTGATATTTCTTTGCGTCGTGATGCATTGATCTTCTATGCCGTATTGGCGAGGCCGTACACGCGTGCGTGTACGGCAGCCAATAACATTGTTTATCTCTGTTGATGATTTAAATCTGCTGATTTATTGTTTAACACTGTTTAGTGTTAAAATTTTCGTTATCCGATTTCTTTGTTAAAAGAGTCGGATAGACGGGAATTATTATGACTGTCGTCTATTTAAATTATTACTGCTTATATGCACTAAAAACTGGTTTGAATTAGACTGACCTGTGTATTATTTTCTTTTGAATATAATACTCGGGTCAGACCGAGTATTTCTACAGCTTGAAGATTTTCGAGCAGCGAAGTTAGAGAGAGAGTAAAGAATCATTTATTTCGAGAAAATTGTATTTTAAGATATTCCGCTGTATCAGTATTAAAATTGTATAAACTCTGATGTATATAAAAAAGATTTATAGTAATGAAATAAATTCTCATTTGTTTTAATTCAGTGTTATTATTCTGTGTTTCTGTGGCTGATTCTGTTTAAACCTTATAAACTAAATAACAATTCGTCTTTTTGAACGTTTCGAGTTGGTTTAATTACCGACTGGAGACGGTTAAAAGGGGGAATGTTACACAACTATTGATTCAGCTTTCAGCTTTTCCAGTTGATTTGTTCAGAGAGGTCATCTATTTGTACTGAAGACTTCACTTATTTGAGATATTCTGTTGTATTTTGTTTTAACTCTGATGTTTATATAGTAGCTTCATGAACTACTATTTTATCTATTCCGTTGCGTATTATTGTATTACTCTGTGTCTGTGATTCTGTGATTGATTTATTTACTGCATATGCTGAGTTTTGCCAAATTTAAATTAACAATATGATATTTTGAATTATTCAAGTCAGACATGTGTGGATTTATTGTCGATTTGAATGGTCCAAAATAGTGGGTCGTTAAAACAATAATATATAATATCAAAAGATCAGTACAAAAGGGTTTATCTGAATATAGAAATTTCAGAGTTATGAAACCTAAGTACTATCATCAACCTAGACAGTTATAACAACTTGTCCTCATATTTGTTGATATATACAATACAATAATGTAGTGAAAATAAGAATACTACGGTAGTTAAACATCCAGCTCGTCTCCGTAAGCTCCAAAGCATCCAATGTTAAATTTGGAAATATACATGGGCGACCTGAGCATTATAAGAAGATAACACCTGAATCAGTCCGGTAAACCCACGTGAGAAACTCAAGAAATATTTGACATGTAACGGTAATAATGAGATCGTATGGATTCCCGTGACGGTTTCTTTCCTCAAATGAAACCAACCATCCGATGAGTGAATATATCAGTATAATAGATAATTTCTAGGGTGTAGAAAATAAATCATAAAATAGATGTTGTGCATATGACACGACAATAATAGCTATACAACCAATACCACTAAGGTGCATTCGTGTATGGATTTTTCCCCAGAGATCTCCTCGGATTAAGCTTAATCCAAACTCCATGACAAGGATTATAAACTTCCTTTCGAGCATCGTATATCTCTAGATAGAATATATATTATAAGATAAACACAACTGGCCCAACGATGAACTATGTGGCATCGAATATCAACAACTCCAACATGCAACATATCAATAAGCATACTCTAGATCTAGAGTTGATATACCCTCATGGGTAAGCTAAACCCAAGATTGTGCATCCTACTTTGGTTTTAGTCATTTTCAATGTCGAGGCTACGTTCGACATCTTTCACCTGAGTGGCACACGAATCCTCAAAAGGATTCCATCATCTCGAATAGATCATAAATCGCTACCTGGATTCGAGCATCTCAAACATATCTCAAGTCCCACAAATAGATAAGTCTACCTCGTCAGCTTTTAGTGTTAAATATAGTACCTATGTTTTCCATAAATAAGCAAGAAATCAACACGATCAATGTAACGACCCGATATTTTTGACCATTCGCATCCACACATGTCGGACTTGAATAATTCAAAATACCGTGTTGTTAATTTAAATTTGGCAAAACTGAACATATACAATAAATAACTAATCACAGATCACAGACACAGATTAATAAATGCAGCGGAAGCAAAAGATAGTAGTTAATGAAGCTACTATATACATATCAGAGTAAAATAAGGTACAACAGATGTCTCAGATACAATAATCAAATACAAGAATCAGAATACAATCACTGGAATCAACTGAATATCTGAATGCTGGATAGATAGCTGGATCTCCAAGTGAAGCTCCAACTCCAAAGGCGAGTCTCGAATACTGGTGCACTCTGTAACGACCCTGGATTTTATATAGATTTAAATTAATAATTTATTGATTTTTTGAATAAATGATTTTGAAAAATAAATGAATAAATAAATAAATTGATAATAGATGTTAGACTTGAAATGAATATATATAGTTTGTAAAATAGAAAGTAAACATATTAGATAAAATTATAACAACATATTAGCTAACGATATAACCATATAAATTCATTCACATTGCAAAACAAGAAAAAGTAACAAAACAAACAAAGCATAAAACCAGACAACACTTGTAAAAGAAGCAAGCAAATATAAATATGAGTATGCAAAGAAATATATTCAAGCATAAGTGTGAAAACAGATAACATAAAGAAATGAAGAAAATATGAACATGAAGACATAGAATATCTTCAGCCGAAAAGAAAAAGTAAATATCACAAGTATGGGAACATAAAGGACATGTGCATTAAATGTTTACCTCTCTAAGTATATACAACATCATCAGCCTCCATACGAAAATCTCTGGCTAAAGATTTAAAAATAAAAGCAAAGAAAAAAATCTTGTACTTGTTGTACAAATATATAACTTGTAAACCCTCTTCTTTATATCAACATTTTTTCTTTTCATCTCAGTCTCATTTATTCGAAACTGAGAAAATCTAAAGTAGCAACATTTCAAAACTTAAACAAAAGCTCAACTCAAACAAATGAATCAACCAACAAATTTAATACAAACCAGAGAGCAGGATTTCAACTTGCAGATTTCAAAAGCCTGTTTTCAAAAATCTGGGAAACTTTGTTCTTTCTGGAGACTACAGTGAGTAACATTTTGTTTTAAAAATTTAAAGGCATGAATTGTTGTAAGTATTCCTATGATATGCATGTTATATATAGACATAATCCTCTGAATATATATGAATTGGAAGTATGGTGCACAGGCTTTGTATATATGTTCTCTGCCTACAATTCTAATACAAGTTTTCAGTTTCAAAAATTCATTTTCTCTTGATCTAAAAATGATTTGGATACAGAATTTAAATAGAACCTGGTTGTTTTATTTTAAGCTTTAGTTTAAAATTTATTTAAGCTAAAAACAATTTAGTATCTTCTCTGAAAATCGAGATATCTGAACCCAACTCCAAATAAGTAAAAATTCAAACTTTTTAATCCATGGATTCAGTAATAAAATCTGAATTCTTATACATTAATATGATTTTTAAAGCAAAACTTATAATTTTTAGATCAAGGAATTGAGAGCAGTTCCTATTTGTTCGAAAATTGGGTTTCGATCAATCGCGGTTGATCGGAATGTGGTTGGTGTTCGAAATCTTGTGTAGAAGTGGAGGGAAGTACGTAGTATTGGAAAAAAATAATGGATATGGTTGCAGTTCGACGTGGCGGCGTCGGCGAACGTTTAAAAATCGTAAACCTAGTTTTGCATTGGGTTCAAATTTTTGATTCGTTTGTTTTCTGGAGACGATCGAGTGCGATGGGATTCGGGGAGGTAGTGGAGTGGACGTAGGCGATCGTGTGGTCAGAATTTCGAGTCGCCTGATGATCGGAGGTTGCGTTGGGAGGTGATTTTGATGGCTGGGATTTGGTCTCAGAAATGTTCGATTTAGCCTTTTGCCAATTTCGAGATCATCTCGAATTTCTGGATGGTCGAACTTGTTAGGGCGGTAGTCGATGACTCGTCTGAGGTTGCAGCGTCGATCGGAGCAGCAGCGAGGTGGTGTGCACGTGCACGCGACATGGTTCGTGCATGTATATATTTTGGGAAGAAGAAGTTTACTGGATGGGTTTATATCAGTGGTGATTTTGTTTTGGGGAAGATGAAGACGAGCTGGAACTCGGGGGCGACTCGGGGAATTCATGAAATTTCTCGAAGCAGCTGGGTGATTCGCGAGTGATTGGGCAATAGGCTCGGGGAAAACGTAAATTGACTCGGGTAATTTGAATGCTTGACTCGAAGCAGAAGGGAGGATGACTTGAAGCAGTTTCTATTTGCCTCGGGTTAGTTGTTGGTTTCAGGTTTAAAAAAAAAAAATCAGTTTTAAATCCGAAGGTGTTTTAAACAAGTTTAAATTTAATTTAAATTTGGTTAAAGGTTTTAAAAGGAATCATATTTAAATAATTAAGTTTAAAGTGGTTTAATATATATATAACCGTTATTTTAAAATAAACTTTGAATTTGATTAAGGTTGATTTATTAATTTATGTGATTAATTTATGTAAGGAAATTAATTACTTAAAGAAAATTTCTTAATTAAAGGAAATTAAATAAATGATTAAATTGATTAAGTAAATTTATTAATTAAATAATTTAAAGGTTAATCAATTTGTTATTAACGATTAATTAATAAATGATTAAAGAATAATTAATCAAGATAATTTGTAATTGATTAATATTACTTAACCAGGATTAATAATTCATAAGAAATTAATCTGTTTAATTATAATCAGATATTAATTGATCTTACTCATGGATGTTTGGATTCTATTGAATGGTTGAATTGTTTGATATCCCTGATATATGATACATCCTGATTTATGATGTGATCTGTAATTTATTTATCTGCGATATATATATTTGTGATTTCTATTTATGTGATATATTACTATGTGAATATGGAACCCTTGACCCGTAAAACGATATTTGAATTTCGATGCGACAGGGAGTCGGATTCCAGTTGGTTATCCGAAACCCACATCGAATTGTAATAGTGAATCTTTGTGACTGATAAATTTATTTTATCTATGAATCTGTGAATGAAGATAAGCGTTGTGGATTATACCGCTTATCGATATTGATATATCTGTGATGATTGATGTTGCACTATTGTGTAAAACCCCTGGACTACACCTTTACACACACAAAAATGGATTTCACGTGGAAATCGGTTAAATCACAGATAATTTAAATTTGATGTTTTTGAAATTGAAATTTTAATTTCAATTGATTTTGAAATTAGAAACTTGGGTTTAAAGTGAAAAGCTTTTGAAATGGAATTTCAAAGATAAAAGTTATTTCGAATAACTTAATCGAGTTTTGAAAATTTAAATAATTTGATTTAAATTTGAATTCGAGTTTGAAATTGAATCCTATGATTTGAAACTAGGGATTAAAGAAGCTGTACAAGTTATATATGGGTTAAACCATTTAAAAGTATTGATTTGGGAATTTGAATTTAATTCAAGGGTTTTAACTCATGTAAATATAACTGGATTTTTCCGAAACGAAAACTATTCGTTTTCAAATAGTAAAAGCTTTCACAAAAGTAACGGATTTCCAAATTGTGTTGAACGGTTTCAAGTTTGAAATAGAATTGAAATGTTTTGAAATTTATGAAATGAGTCTTTGATTCAAAGACCGAACGAGTTAATCCAACTTGAAATGGAATTGTTTTGAAAGCTATAAGTTAAATCTTGATTTAAAGATTTAACGAGTTAATTCAATTGAAATGGAAATTGTTTTGAAATCTGTGAATGAATCTTTGTGAATGGGGTAAACTTTGTGAATTAAATCTTTTTGTTTAAAAGATTAAAAGTGTGGAAATTGTTTAAACCATTGAAGGTTTTTGAAATAAATCTTTTTGTTTAAAAGATTGGAAATGGTAATTTGTTTTAACCATTCGAATGGAAAGTTTTAAGCTTTAAGCTGTGATTTAACTAAGACCCCAGTATCCATATGATTTTTAATTGCGATCGTTATTCGGTTTAGCCGGGAGAGGACCTTTGTGTCATATAACCCATTCCGAATAGTGATACGACGATATGGATCGCATTTAAAGACCGGTGGTGAAGACCGGGTATTTGCGAGAGCGATATGATGACCTATCGATTTTCTCTGCATCATGGCTCCGGTATAGAGATTCCCTAAGTGATGGGAAGTCCGATCGAGATTGTGAATACCCGGATTTGCAAGGGCTTCTTCGGAAGTGCCTTCGGTTCTGTTCGGACCTGGAACAGACTTGTATGGATGTGTGTCTGACGTTACACTTTGAGATGTAAAGCTGGTTTCTATCAAATACATTTCTGTTGGTGGCGGAGAATTTATTCTCTTAGCTTAACACCCTTCTCTGAGACGTACGAGCTCAGAGGTTATGTAGTTGATGGTTACTAGTGATACATTCCCAATTTGGTAATGTGGCATACGAAGTGCTGCTGATCATTTGTTGATCGAAGCGTGGCTTTGTGAAAAAGCGTGGCTTTGTGGACGAGACTTCGTCGAGCCTCACAACCCGGTAATGGTCGAAACAGGAATGTTGCGACAAAGGTTTGTAGGGGTAGCGCCCCTAGGGTATGTCATTTCCTTCTGGATGAAGGGTGGTATCATGGTATGGAGCCCAGATACTTACTCATGTGGATACACTTTATTTATTATGTGTGATGTTGGTTATCGAGCGCTCGGATAAAGGTCGGTAACGACCGGGGGATGACATGACTCGTGTGTTAGTTACCTAGTTACAGCTGTACAGCGTGAGGTAGCGTCGGCCTTTTGTTTGCAGAGATCCGGTTAGGTTCTCGGGGCGTCTTTCCAGAGGCGTTTCTATTTCGGTAAGGAAGTTCCTTAGCCTGATCATTTGTTGGAAATCCAAATAAACAATACGAACCCAGTACGGTTTTAGTTGTATTACCTGCTATGGAATGTGGCGGTAACCTGCTAGTGAACGTAGTAGCTATAGTAGGCATACAACAATGGTTGTATGCTGGCTAAGATTAATATTATATTTTCGAAATGTTTTTCTACACTATGCACTAGTAATAATATCGAATGATTTTGCGTAGTAAGCATTTTTGACTATCATAAGGAGAAATCTCCTCCAATTCTGCGATTGCATTGTGTGTGTGGCGGGAGGCCTTATGGTAGTTTCATTTTCGAAAAGCATTGCGGATTTCAATGTTTAAAAGCCTTTCGTTTTGTTTAAAGATAAACTGTTTTTGTTGCTCACACCAGTCCCATGACTGATCCGGAGTTTATTGTTCCCTTCCTAAACTCTGGGTGCCCACTACTTTCCACACGGGCAGTCTAGAGTTGGGTTTTTCAGCTATTCAGGTTGAGTAGATTATCTGGAGCTAGTCAGTTCTTGGAGTTCATGGATTGACATTGCTTATCTTGGAGCATTCTATTGGGGACATTCTATCTGCTGCTGGTGTTATCTATTTTCTTTCCGCTGCTATTTCTTGTATCATATCTCTGATGTATGTAGATATTCATTGTATCATTGTTGTATCTGGATATTGTATCAGATGTTGTATATCTATATTCTTTTTCTTTTCCGCTGCGTTGTTATACTTAATGTTGTTATAGCTCCGGCGAATCGGATTTGAACGGTCGAATCTGCGGCATTCTAGTACAATGTGAAGTACGGATGTTGATTTTCGAACGTGAAAAACCCGAGTCGTTACACACTCAGTCTGACCCGAGCGTAAAGCAAAACACAAACACTCGAGTCAGGATTAACATTCTTATATCAATAAATCCAACTCAAGTGAAATAACAACTGAAATACAAGTAACTCAAAGGATGTTTGGAATAACCACCCTTTAAGGATCCGTTAAACTATCTACTATGTAGTAGTGTACGATAAGTAGATAATGCCTATCAGTAATATAAAGTATCAAAATAGTGTTAAGGCGTTACCATTATTCCCCTTAACACATTTTATATAAGCGTTATAGTCTATACAGCACTGTAAACTCCACCGTAAACTAGTGGGATATCAGGGAGTACTCCATAGGTATAACACAAAACAAATTTGTAGTGGTCGCATATAAAGGGATACAAGTATGACAAGGCACATGAGGCAATACCCAAGGTAGTGAAACAACCGTTTGCATGATCTGGACTGGTGAGAACGCATCGCCGCAGCGATCGCAACACCGCGAAACAACACTCCCAAATCAAGGGTGCACCAATCGACAACAAGTAATGAGTAGTTTCGAAGAAGTGTGTTTGCTCGAGGTAGCTAGCCCTCATTTGGTCCGGCACGGCTCCTGTTTTAGTCATTTCCAATTTGACACAAGTGTCAAGGCTATCCATTATCGTTCTCTTCCTTCAGTCATCATGTACATCATTCCAACCACTTCATTCTGGATCACACTCCGCGTGTAGTTATTAAAGTGGTTTTCGGTTTAGACAATGAGTATGTCCCTAACCGATTCCGGTCTCTTTAATAACTTACGTGATTATTACACCGATTGGTCGTTTATTTATTTCAAAACCAAATCAATTTCAATTTCAATTAGAATTTGTAAACCAACATTCCATTCGTCCTTCTAAAACATTTCCCATAATTTACTTTCAAAACTTCCAAATTACCATTTCGAAATCATATAATTCAAATTCAATTTTTATTTAAACAATTCAAACATTGATTCAGGTTCGCATATAAGTTTCATTTCGAAAATCATTTAAATTAATTTAATTCAACATTCAAATCAATTTAAATTCATTTATCTATTTCATCCAATATTAAATAAATTTATCATTCAAAACAATTTCTTATTAATTTCCAATTCATTAAATCAATTACTTAAGTTCAACTCCATTATATCAAAATTTCAAATTTAATTGAATTAGATTCGTCAAATCAATTCTTTAAATTACAAGTCTTACATTAATTTCAATAAATCATATTTTATTTCTTGTTAAAGAAATTCGATTTCACTTATTTATTTACTTAGTCACAAATTCCAAAACTTAATTATTTCATAACTCAACTTTACTTATTAAAGAAGTTCAATTTCACTTTATTACAAAGTTCAATTTCATATATCAAGAATTCAATTTCATTTAATTATTAAATAATTCCATCCTATTTAATTGTTAAATAATTTCCAAAAACTTAATTATTAAATAATTTCAAACTTAATAATTAAATTTTTAAACAACATTCTTTCATCAACTACTATGTTAATATTTTGTTTCGGATTATTACATATTAACATTTTCCTTTCATAAAAATTCAAATTCCAACTTCTTTTAAAACCCTATTATTTATTTAAATAAAATCTTTATTTTATTTTTAAATCAAATTATTGACCAATCGGGTTTTATTTAATTCTCTATCCTAGGTCAAAGTTTAATTTGGGTATTTATCATTTCAACCCGATTCCAATTCAATTCAAAATCAAAGCTTAGCAAAGGGAACTTGCAGTGTGATAACTGGGATGGTGTCAAAGTAAATAAACAAGCGATAACAACAATCAATATCAATCCAATAATCAATTCGAATAATCCCGAAATAATCGTATTAATTCACATTGTTGTTTGTGCAAATTAATATAATTATTTCTAGAATCTACACTATCATTTCATGTAGATTAAGGATTATTACATCACGGTTCTTCACTTGTCATCTATTTACAATTTCATACATCATCAATTTAACAACATACATTTAGTGGTTCAAGGTGTAATTAAACAAATCCTACGTGTCAATTAATTTAACATTTAAAGGGGTCATATTATACAAATGTCATTTAATCAAATTTAACATATATCAAATCTAACTATCCTACGTCAATTTCAATTTCAAATTATTTATCACTTACAACATTAACAATTTAACGTCCAATATCAACATCAAACAATCAATCATTTATTAACCATACTGGGTTATCATTGTATATATAACAGATAATGGTGTAAGATGTCACAGGTGAACTGGTACAGTTAATAGTATAAATAATAGTAGCATATTTCAATTGCCGTTTCAATTGAAATCAGATTTAATAAATAAAAGAACATTAATCATGAGTGATTGCTCACCTTTCGAAGCTGAAGAAATTTGATGATGGAATGAGTTTCGAATCCAAGCACGAATTTCAAAGCAAAGCTGGATAGACCAGAATTTGATGGACAAGCTGATATATTGATGAAAATAAATCAGAAACGGCTTGATGAAGACTAAATATATATATAATTGTTTTCTTAACCAATATAAATTTTGAAACTAACTAAAGTTATATATATAAAATCTATAGGCAAATTTGAAATCAAAGTACCGATATATTTAATATAAAATAAGAAAAAAAACACATCTACAACAAAACATAAAACCAGATTCAAAAATAAATGTACGAAACTTGGGAAACCTATATAATTTATATATAACGCATGTACATAATAACTTGAAAACAAACACACATATATATACTTATATAAAAATGCAAAATACTCACATTTGGTATATCTTTAAAATTGATATTTAAAATAAGACTAATATAAACTTACTTTATTACAACACATATATAACTTCAGCAAACTGCACTGTCCAATCTCATTTTATATAGACTGATATAATACCAATGTAAACTCATACAACAATTTACTTAAAATACACATAAATACACCCTTTAAACATATTCTTTTAAATAAACTTTCTTACCTAACTAACAGCAATATATATATATATAACTAACTGTAAAAAAAAAGTCTGCAGCATGGTATATATAAATAATCTATTATAACCAACATTTGTTGCTTTAACAGCCGAGTAAAACAAATAGTATATATATACTAACTTTATCAACACCATATAAACTCACGTGTAGTATTATATGTATATCCTATATAAAGTAAAACAAAACTGCCGTGTGAAACATACCACAACAACTCTCAACTAATATTCCCAAAACTAAGACACATAACAGACGCAACTACCAACACACAAAACATCAATATATGATCTACAGTATACTTTATAAAACATATATAAACTTCCAAATACTATTTAGCTAACAGATATATTTAACTGATATAAAACAAGGTACATGCAAAATATAGTAATATATATACAACTTCCAAATACTGGCATATACTTAAAATTTACAGGCTAAAGCCACCACCTACATATACAACCTGTAGCTTGTAATACAACTTATATACTCAAACCTAATATAATATAATCTAAGGCAAAACTTATGTATAAACTAACGCATAGAGCTAATTTGTATATTAAGACACATATAATTTTTATACTGAAACATATAATAATATAATTACAGTAAAATCAATACTATATACACTAATATATAGCCAATATACAGTATACTCACTAACACATATTAATGTTATTATATACATAAATAACAGAAGTCCACTTGTTAAAGGCAGCAAAGGAAAAGTAAAATAAAATTTGAAAATAATATAATTCTTTACAAAACTATATATAAATTATATCATATACATATATATATTACCTTATATGGAGAAGCACGGCAAGGGTGATCAATCAAGTCGAAGGCTGCAGTTGAAGAGAGGCGAGGTGACATTGGAGATCAGCTAGGCATGGTCTCGGTTTTGAGGTGGCGCTCGACCTTGGACGTGGCGGGAGGAGCTTGCGGTTTTGGATCTCGGTGGAATGGTTGTCGAAGTGGGTTTGGATGCCAGGCTCAGTTGCGGTGTGTACGAGGTGGCGATGCAAAGGCCAGGGGAGGGTGAAGGGAAGGAAACGTGGAAGGATGGAAACGAGAAGAGATAGATGGAGGGGAGGCCG
This sequence comes from Allium fistulosum, assembly GCA_030737815.1. NCBI lineage: Eukaryota > Viridiplantae > Streptophyta > Magnoliopsida > Asparagales > Amaryllidaceae > Allium > Allium fistulosum. Next base: position 111,720,062 of record CM060901.1, on the reverse strand, counting down.
AAAGCAAAGGGAAGATGCCTATTAGCTTCAGGCGATGTAGAAGATGCGAAAGATTATATTGGTTTACTATTTTATTTTTTATTTTTTAAACCAAAAGAAGAAATGAAATGCAGAAGAAAGAAAGGAATGGTCACAATAATAAATTCTCTTGGGAATATGGAATGTAAACGGCTATTGGTTTAAAAGGCGGTGGGATATAGAAGGACCGATGGAAACCAAAATTTTGAATTCGGTACCGGTACGATCACCGTTTCCGTGGATTCCACTGCGTATCGGATTTCAAAATACAGAAGTGAATATACCGTAGAGATCGGCATGACGAGACGATCAAAATGGTATACAGATATCAGTGGTATGATTGAATTATAAAAATTTGAATTTTCTACTAGCGGAAAACGCAGCAAAAACGCAGAAAAATAGGATCGACGGAGTTAAAGAAGTCCGAATTTGGAAAACGAAAAATGACGTCTTGCTTAGAAGATGATTTAGAATTTTTCTATGTAAAAATATTTAGGTTTCGAAAACATTTTATTTTCATCGCTTTTTAATTGATTAAATTGAAGTAAATTTACACGCGAAATAAACTTTCATATTTTCGGACGAAAATTTACCAGTTGCTATGTTTAACTAGATGCATTCCAAATATCAAATTTATATTTCAAAATTTTATCGTTTAAAATTTCGCAAAATTTCAATTAATAACGTTATTAAAACCAATTAAATTTACGGGTCGTTACACTCTCCCCCACTCAAAACTTTTCGTCCCCGAAAAGGAACGAGGTATGAGAATAGAAACAACCAGAAAGAAAAACAGATTTGAAATACAAAATAACAGTTAATTTAAACCATGTAAATTCAAATTAATTGATATTCAATAATTTATTTAATCCATTTGATTTCACTAAAATCAATCTCAACTATTTCTAAATTCATTATCTTATTATCCAATTATCTTCAATTTACAATTTCTAAAACCATAAATTTGAATAGTCTTTTATTATAATCATATTTTTCAACAATTTAGATTCTTCTTTATTCCAAATTATTGTTAAATTTATTCTACTTAATATATCTAATCACATATATTTAACCCATATAAATTAATTTAAACCATAAAAGTTTCGATTTAAATTAATTTCTATTTACTAATTGCTTTTAAATTTAAGGTATTTTCATAAGTTGATCAAATTTCAATTTATTAATTCTTTCAAAATAAATTTATTTCATTATTAACTGAGTTTTACTTATTATCCTATCTAACTCTATTAACATCTTTATAATCAAAATTTAGTGTATAACATTTATTATAAACACTCACATTTTATTTATAAAGACAATTTATTGTATATTCTACAATTTTCTCAAACTAACAATTTCAAAAGTCCTAAATTTGAATAGTCATTTATTATAATCACACTTTATTCGACAAATTTAATTCTTCTTCATACCAAATTCTTATTAAATTTATTCTACTTAATATATCCTATCACATATATATTAAGTATATTTATATTTATTTTAACTACTCAAATTTATTTAAAATTTCTTTTGATATCATTTTCTGCTGTATAATATTCAATTACATAGTTAACTTTTGAAAATTTAGGTAAGTTATATTGAATGCAATTGAGTATTATACAAGTAATTTTTACAATTCAGTTATTTCAAGTTAAGTATTTATAAAAGAATTTTGCTTCATTTATAATTGAAAATTATCCTTTAAGAAAATTTAGAATTAAATTTCCAATTAAATTTAAACAATTTAGAGATAAATATATACATACGATATATCCAAGTCAAATCTAAATTAATTACTAATATATATGTATATAAATATTTTTAAATCAAGTCATACTTTAAAAATTCAAATCAAATTCATTTCAAACAAAAGTGTAGCAAGCTACTAATGGTCTCTCCTCTTCGAAACTCGAAAATGAATGTCGATGATGCGGCCGCCATCACCGAAATTATTTTCCAGCGACAAAGAGAAGAGCACTGATTTCAACATTTAAAATTCTTTGAAAACAATTTCTATTCGAAAATACTTTCAACAATATATACTTTAAAATTTTGAAACCAAAGTTCGAAATCACCGGAACTAAATTCTCAAATTTCTGAATTAAATTTATTTCAAATTCCAAATAACTTTATAAACCATATTTACAAATTCATTTAGAACAATAAATGATAATAAAATATTATCATTTCAAACAACCAATTTAATTAACTTATTAAATTCCAAAAATTTTACTTATATTTTTACAATATAATCAAACAAATTTTATTTCATTTACCAAATTTGAAAATAATATTGTGTCAGTTTTCTCTGCTCAAGTGTTTTGGAAATCCTATCGATAGCGTTGATCAGACGAATCGATCGGAAACTCAAATCAACATCAACAACTCAAACAACACAGCATATATTAAAACATTTATACATATTAGTTTATATACATTTCTTTGCTCGACGATACAGGAATGAATTTTCAAAATAAGGATAAGGTTTCAAATTTGATGGACTCAAATCAAAGAGAAATTTGATTCGAAGATAAGTTCGAAACAAAGATATGATGATTAACAACAAAGTAGGAAGATTGATATATTTTATATAAATCGCGAGCAACCTTAACCGGGTCAACCGTGACTTCAAGAATAAGATCGATGCAGAATTTCGAGGCAAATCTACATTTGATCTCAAGAATATAGAATTCAAGCATAGCAGGAGATAGATAGTATCGTAAACCGAGGATATATAAATCTCTGGTAAAACAATGCCTATTATAAAGGAGTTTTGCTCCTTTATGAATCATTCGAAGATTGGCGAGACCGCCGATCTTATTATAGATATCATTCAAAATGGAGTTATGGGGTGCTCCAGAATTTGAAAGAAGACGAATAGTGAAGGACACGAATGCATTTTTTGGAACCGCGGGGAACACTCCAAAATTCAAAGGAATCGAGTCAAAAGGAAAAGATTGAAACTCGAATGAGAGTGATTCTGTAAATACATTTACCCTATATGTTGAGTTTTGCCTAGAGCTACCAAAGCTCTAATACCAACTGTAACGGACCGCGTCAGTGGGGTAATGCCCACTGTAGCATATAGCAGTACCTGTGTTCTGCCTTTACAGCCAGCCTCTCGACTGCACCAACCCCGTAGGGACATGTAGGAGTAAGAGTCATCCGCCCGCTACCAAACCAAATGCGAGAACCCCCTATCATGCTGCACCCTCCAAGTGCATAGGCAGACACACATGTCGGACTTGAATAATTCAAAATACCACGTTGTTAATTTAAATTTGGCAAAACTGAACATATACAGTAAATAACTAATCACAGATCATAGACACAGAGTAATAAATGCAGTGGAAGCAAAAGATAGTAGTTCATGAAGCTACTATATACATATCAGAGTAAAATAAGGTACAACAGATGTCTCCAATACAATAATCAAATACAAGAATCAGAATACAATCACTGGAATCAACTGAATATCTGAAAGCTGGATAGATAGCTGGATCTCCAAGCGAAGCTCCAACTCCAAAGGCGAGTCTCGAATACTGGTGCACTCAGTCTGACCCGAGCGTAAAGCAAAACACAAACACTCGGGTCAGGATTAACATTCTTATATCAATAAATCCAACTCAAGTGAAATAACAACTGAAATACAAGTAACTCAAAGGATGTTTGGAATAACCACCCTTTAAGGATCCATTAAACTATCTACTATGTAGTAGTGTATGATAAGTAGATTGTAACGACCCGTAAATTTCAACTGTTTTCATAACGCAATTAGTTGAAATTTTGAGAAACTTTAAACAATAAAATTTTGAAATAAAAATTTGATATTTAGAATACGTCTAATTAAACATAACAACTGGTAAATTTTCGTCCGAAAATATGAAAGTTTATTTCGCGCGTAAATTCACTTCAATTCAATCAGTTAAAAAGCGTTGAAAATAAAATGTTTTCAAAACCAAAATATTTTTACATAGGAAAATTCTAAACCATCTTCTGAGCAAGATATCAGTTGGTCGTTTTTCAAAATTCGGACATCTTTGGCTCCGTCGATCTTATTTTTCAGTGTTTTTCTTGCATTTTCCGTAGTATAAAATTCGAATTTTTATAATTAAATTGTACCCCTGATATTTGTATACCGTTTTGATCGTCTCGTCGCATTGATCAAAACGATATATTCATTTGTGCAAAAATCGGAGTCCGACGTAAATCGTCGCGTTAAATTAATCGTTCGATGGACAATTAAACCATATTCAGCCCATAACAAAACGGCCCGTATCCATTTAAAAGAAATTTTAAAAAAAGATTGGCTGTCCTGCATTAAAATTTGTTAGTTGGTAGATGGGTGTTATCTTGGAAATGCGAATGGCGTTTGGAAATTTAGAAAAAATTAATGCTGCAAAAAAAAACGTACCTGTTCGTTTCATTATCATCTCTTCTCTTCTCCAGACCATATTCTTTCTCATTTCTTCCATAACTCTTCACTGTAAGAAAGAAAAAATCAATTGCAAAATGGAGAAAATGAATTGAAGCTCGTCACTTTTCTCTCATGCACGCACGAATCCTTTCCCCTGCCTGAAACGCACGCGCGCGCACCACCATTCACCATCACCTGAACCGCCCTTTCTCTTGAACGTCTCCACTTGCCACCATGGCCGAAGCCAGAGTCGTCTCACCTCTCCTCATTTACCACTCAACCTTTTTGCGTGTTCCTCCACCACGTCCCGTTCCCCTGGCGCAGCCGACCCGTCCTCATTTCTTCCCTCTTCCTCGGCTTGCGCACACGGCTTAAGCACCGAACAATATGGCCGTGACTATCCTCTTCTTTGCCTTCCTTTTGCATAGGGAGAGCTGCACTGCCTCGGCACTTTACCGCCTTCAGCCGAGCACCACCCATTCGTTCACCTACAACTCTTCACGCCGGCCTGTCCACCCTGACCACCGGCAACTGATCCGCTCTTCCACCCTATCTTCGGCCACGAACCCTGCCTCCACTTTGTTCTTCTTTAGGTAATATTATTTTACTAAAATTTTATATTTAAATTTTCTATATAAAGATGCGTGAGTTAGCACATATATTTCAAAGCTTACTTACGCTGGTTCTTACATATTGACTTGCTTTTAGGATATGTTTCAAGTGATTAAGTTGTATATATAATTTACTGAGTCACATGGTAACATATATATAAATGATTTTGGGTTCAAGTATATATAGCATATGTTAAGTTATATAGTATCAGTTGCTTAGTATATTTCTTCTTCTATGTTTGTTTACTCAAGTCGGTTAATATAGCTTGGGTTGTATGTTGAATATATCGCAGTCTAGTTTTATATTGTATTTATTATGTATATCGTATTACTAATTTCATTCTGTTAAGTTTTTTTTTCTGAAAGTTTATATTTTTAAAATATAAGACTGTTACAGTCTTTTATAGTTTTATGTACACAGAAAGTTGAATTGTTATAGTTTATATTTATGGTTGCGTTAGTTATAGAGCATATTGGGTTTTAGTCGAGTATGAGGTGTGATTGTATATGTAAACTTACAGTTTTGGTACAGCTACCTTAAGTAGTATATACCCTTTTGTTTATTTATGTTTTAAAAAAAAAACATTATCTTATTTTATATTTTTAAGTGTCGGTATGTTGTTCGTACCTATAATTATACATTTGAGTTTTATTATATATGTTATATGGAAGTTGTTGTTATGTATATATATAGCTGTAAAAGTTATTTTGTTTGCTAGTGCTGTGAAGAAGAAAAAGAAAAGAAAAAAGCTTTATTTTATTAAGTATACAATACGTTGAAACAGTTTGCATAATAGGTTAGTACAAGAGATTATGCGCTAGTTTATCTAGGCTAGTTCATATGTATAGAAACTTGATATTGTTTATAATACGTAAAATTTTATATAAAGCTTATGTATAGATGTTTTGTCTAATATTGTTTGAAAACATTTTGTAAACCATGGACTTCATTGCATATCTATTTTAAATGGATACAATATGAAAATTTATTTCTAATACGGTTTTAATGTAAACAATGACTTTTGAAAAAAATATATATATATTTTTAATAGTGTTTGAATGTAGAATATGATATATATATATATATAAATAAGTTCGCTTACATCATTTATCTTCATCGATCCAATTTTGATTTGATTTCGTCTATTTCTTATTATCAGCTTTGTCCGTCATGTCTATATCCTCCACTGAATCGCGTCCATCTAGCTTTGTTTCAGAATTCATAGCTTGTTCTGTTGTCAAACTTCTCTAGCCTCGAAAGGTGAGCACTCACTCACGATTAACGTTCTTTTATTTATTAAATTTGATTTCAATTGAAACGACAATTGAAATATGCTGCTGTTAGTTAATTTCACTGTTATATATGCTATTACCTGTATCAGTTCACCTGTGACATCTGACACCATTATCTGTTAATTATTTATGCGATGATAATACAGTTTGGCTGATAATTGATTGATTGTTGATGTTTATATTGGACGTTAAATTGTTAATGTTAAAATGATAAATAGTATGCAATTGAAATTGATATAGGATAGTTAAATGTTAAATTGGATTAAATGACATTGTATAATATGACCCCTTTAACTGTTAAATTTATCGACACGTAGGATTTGTTTAATTACACTTTGAACCACTGAATGTATGTTGTTAAATTGATGATGTATGAAATTGTAATAGATGACAAGTGAAAAACTGTAATGTGATAATCTTTAATCTACATGAAATGATAGTGTAGATTCTAGAAATAATTATATTAATTCGTACAAATAACAATGCGAATTAATACGGTTATTTCGGGATTATTTGAATTGATTATTGATTGTTGTTATTGCTTGTTTATTTACTTTGACACCATCCCAGTTATCACACTGCAAGTTCCCTTTGTTATGCTTTGATTGTGAATTGAATTGGAATCGGGTTGAAATGATAAATACCCAAATTGAACTTTGACCTAGGATAGGAAATTAAATAAAAACCCGATTGGTCAATATTTTGATTTAAAAATAAAACGAAGATTTTATTTGAATAAATAATATGGTTTTGAAATGAAGTTGAAATTTGAATTTTTATGAAAGGAAAATGTTAATATTTAAAATCTGAAGCAAAGTATTAAAAGGGTAATTGATGAAAGAATGTTGTTTAATTTGAGAAACTATTGAATTAGATTTGAAATTATAATTAAGTTTGAAATTATTAAACTTTGAAATTATTTAATAATTAAGTTTTGAATTATTTAATAATTAAATAAGATTGAATTATTTAATGATTAAATTGAATTGAAATTCTTTAATAAGAAAAATTGAACTTTTGAATAAGTGAATTTTACTTCGTAAATAATTGAAATTGAGTTTTCTTTATTAATTAAGTTTTTGGAAAATTATTTAAAAAAAGTAAATAAGTAAAATTGAACTTCTTTAACAAGAAATAAAATGTGATTTATTGAAATTAATGTAAGACTTGAAATTTAAAGAATTCGATTTGATGAATTAAATTTAATTCAATTTGTAAGTTTTGATATAATGAAGTTGAATTTTTATAATGGATTTAATGAATTGGAAATTTACTAGAAATTAATTTGAATGGCAAATTTACTTAACGAAAATTGAATGAATTCGATAAATGAGTTAAACTGATTGGAATGTTAAATTAAATTGATTTAAATGATTTGGAAGGAAACTTATATACGAATTTAAATCGATATTTGGATTGTTTAAATAAAGATTGAAATTGAATTATAAGATTTTGAAATGATAATTTGGAAGTTTTGAAGCGTAAATTTTGGAAATTGGTTTAGAAAGACAAACGAAATGTGATTTATAAACTCTGATTGAAATGGAAATTGATTTGGTTTTGAAATTTATTAAATGACCAATCGGTGAAATAATTACGGAAGTTATTAAGGAGGCCGGAATTCGGTTATGGATATACTCTCTATCTAAACCGAAAACCACTTTAATAACTATACGCGGAGTGATGATCCAGAATGAAGTGGTTGGAATGATGTACGTGATGACTGAAGAAAGAGAACGATAATGGATAGCCTTGACACTTGTGTCAAATTGGAAATGATTAAAACAGGAGCTGTGCCGGGCCAATGGAGGATTGATACCTCAAGTGGACACACTTCTTCGAACTACTTATACTTGTTGTCGATTGGTGCACCCTTGATTTTGGGAGTGTTGTCTCACGGTGTTGCGGGCGCTGCGGCGTTGCGTTCTCACCAGCCCGGATCAGGCGAACGGTAGTATCACTACCTTGGGTATAGCCTCATGTGCCTTGTCATACTTGTATTCCATTTATGCGCGACCACTACGATTTTGATTTGTACCTTGAGTATATGGATTGCCCTCTGGTGACTTCCGGTTTTGGGGAAACTACGGTCTTGTATATGCTTGTGGGAATAAAAATGTGTTAAGGGTGGAATGGGCCATGACTTAACGCTATTTTGATATCTTTATATTACTGATAGACATTATCTACTTATCGTACACTACTACATAGTAGATAGTTTAACGGATCCTTAAAAGATGGTTATTCCAAACATCCTTTGAGTTACTTGTATTTCAATTGCTATTTCACTTGAGTTGGATTTATTAATATAAGAATGTTAATCCTGACTCGAGTGTCTTGTGTTTTGCTTTACGCTCGGGTCAGACTGAGTGGTTCAGCTTTCGAGACTCACCTTTGAAGTTGGAGCTCTGCTTGAGGATCCAGCCATCTTCTCTGCTTTCAGTATTCGATGATTCCAGTGATGTATTCTGATTTGTATCTGATGTATCGTATTATTCTTCTGTTGTAAACTCTGATGTATTTTATATATTCATATAGTAGCTTCATGAACTACTATCTCTTTTAATTCCGCTGCACTTATTACTCTGTGTCTGTGATTTGTGATTATTATTTATTTACTGTATATGTTCAGTTTTGCCAAATTTAAATTAACAACGCGGTATTTTGAGCAATTCAACTCCGGCATGAGTGTCTACCTATACACTTATAATGGATGTGAATGGTCCAAAATGGCGGGTCGTTACAGTTGGTATCAGAGCTTTGGTAGCTCTAGGCAAAACTCAACATATAGGGTAAATGTATTTACAGAATCACTCTCATTCGAGTTTCAATCTCTTCCTTTTGACTCGATTCTTTCGAATTTTGGAATGTTCCCTACGGTTCCAAATTTCATTCGTGTCCCTCACTATTCGTCTTCTTTCGATTCTGGAGCATCCCATAACTCCACTTCGAAAGATCTTTATAATGAGTCGGCGATCTCGCCAATCTCAAATTTATTTGTAATGGAGTGAAACTCCTTCACAGTCGCGTCGATTTACCGGAGATTTCTGTATCCTCGGTTTACGATGCTATCTATTACCAGCTATACCTGAATTCCATCTCTTGAGATTGAGTGTTGATTTACCTCGGAATTCAGCATCGATCTTACTCTTGAAGTTACGGACAACTCAGTTAAGGTTGCCCGTGAATTAAATTAACTCATCCACCCCGATTGTGGTAATTGAATTACTTTATCTTCTGTTTCAAACTTATTTTCGAATCAAAAATTCTCTTTGATTGATTTCCATCAAATTTGAATCACTATACCTATTTGAAATTCATCCTTGGATCGTCGAGCGAGGAAGTGTAATTATAAATTAATATAAAAAAATGTTTTAATATACATTGTGTTGTTTGAGTTGTTGATGTTGATTTGGGTTTCCGATCGATTCGTCTGATCAACGCTATCGATAGGATTTTCAAAACACTTGAACAGAGCAAACTGACACAATATCGTTTTCAAATTTGATAAATAAAATAAAAAGTTTTGTACGATTATATTATAAATATATAAGTAAAATTTTCTAGAAAAGAGGCTAATTAATTGGTTGTTTGAAATGATAATATTTGATTATTAGTTATTGTTCTAAATGAATTTATAAACATGGTATAAATTGATTTGGAACTTAAATAAAATTTAAATCAGAAATTTGAGTATTTAATTTCCGATGATTTCAAACTTTGGTTTTAAAGTTTTAAATGTGTATAATTTAAAGTATTTTCGAATATAAATGATTTCCAAAGAATTTTAAAATGTTGAAACCTATGCTCTTCTCTTTGTCGCTGGAAAATAATTTCGGTGATGGCGGCCGCATCATCGACATTCATTTTCGAGTTTCGAAGTGGAGATACTATTCTGTAGCTTTGCTACGGTTTGTTTTGAAAAATATTTTGATTTAAAATTCTTCAGTATAATTTGATTTATATATATATAAATATCTTATTTTTAAAATTTAATTTGATTGATATAAATATATGATATATAACTCTAAATTGTTTAAAGTTAATCGGAAATCTAATTCTTAAATTTTGTTAAAAGATGATTTTAATTATAAATAAAACCAAAATTTGGAATAAATATTTGAACTGGAATAATTGAACTGGGAAATTTTATCTGTATATTGTTCAACTGCATTCTAATACAACTTACCTAAATCATTCAGAAGTTGAATATGTAATTGGATAATATATAAGATAAATTGAATTATAAATAAATTTGAGTGTTTATAATAAATGTTATACACTGAATTTTGATTATAAAGATGTTAATAGAATTAGATAAGACAATAAATATAACTCAGTTAAAAATGAAATAATTTGTTTTGGAAGAATTAATAAATTGAAATTTGATCAACATATGGAAATACCTTGAATTTAAAAGAAATTAATAGAATATAAATTAATTTAAATCGAAACTTTTATGGTTCAAATTAATTTATATGGGTTAAATATGTGTGATTAGATATACTAAGTAGAAAATTTAACAGTAATTTGGAATAAAGAAGAATTTAAAATTTGTTGAAGAAAATATGATTATAATAAAAGACTATTCAAATTTATGGTTTTAGAAATTGTAAATTGATGATAATTGGATAATAAGATAATGAATTTAGAAATAGTAATTTTAGTGAAATCAAATGGATTAAATCAATTATTGAATATCAATTAATCTAAATTTGAATTTATATGGTTTAAATTAATTGTTATTTTGTATTTCAAATCTGTTTTTCTTTCTGGTTGTTTCTATTCTCCTACCTCGTTCCTTTTCGGGGACGAAAAGTGTGACGACCCGGAATTTTTGAGCATTTGAAATTGGAATATTTAATTAATTTTAAATATTCAGAGATTAATTATAAACTTAAATTTCAAATATCGCTGTTTATTGAGTAATTTAATTATTAAATTTAATTTATTTGAAGTTGGGTAAAATAGTAAATCTGGTATTCTAAGCTAATTAAAAATATTTTGAAGGCTTGGAAAATTCATATTAATAATACTAAAGGTAATAGAACTTTTAAAATTGAATTTAAAAGTGTTTTGTTCAGTTTTAAAATATATCGTTTGAATCGATATTTAAAAATAGCCTTCCGGGGCACAGTCTTGGAATTCGACGAAACCAGTCCTATTGGATCCGTAATATTGTATTATTATCGGATTTCAATTTTCGTAACAATCGAAGTTGTCGTTTTACCCTGGCAACTCAAAACGCTTTGAATTTATTCGAACCGATTTAATTTAAAAGTGATCGTTTACTTCCGTAACTCACGTATATGATCAAAATTAGCCTCCGAATCGCGTTCCATCGTGTTCGGAATACGGGTAAAACCTTGGAAACGTCTGTCGAAACGTCCGGTTTGGGGTTCGGGGTTTCGCGTTATGCAATGGACGAGTTGAAGTTTTATAATTTAATTTAAAATTTAAAGGTACATTGTCAGAGATATTTTCCTACCTCGCGTACACAAGAAGCTAATTCCCGAACTCCATATTTTTATTTCGCTCTCTTTCTCTTATTTCACGAGATGAAACCCAGCCCCTCTTCCCTCATTTTCAAATCGTTTAAAAAAAAAAAACACTCAATCGCGAATTGCGATTTCGCGAACCAGGAGACAACGCCTCGAACGAGATGTTAAAGTCGATGAGCATCTGGGCCAGTGACGTCGTGATGGAGGCGCTCGCGCTCGAGCAACTGATGGTGGCGAATCTGGAGGAGGCGAGCTGAGTTGTGTGACTGCGTTCGTTAGTGAGGTCGGTGGCGATCCACGGCAGCGCAGTGGCGTTTGATGGCAACTCCAATGGACGAATGATAAAGGAAGGTCGCGACTTTATCGCGAGGTCATTTCTGAGTGCACGCGACTTCGAAGTACGGTAGGAAGTCTCGACCTATGTCAGAGGTGATGGCGGCAGGTTAGCATGGTGGAAGTCTTCTGGTGTCGAACGAGATGGATTTCCTGGGTTTGTTTTTCCAGTGAGGTATATGTTTTAATTTAAAATTTAATAATACTCATTTATGAATATATGTATATAGTAAAAAGGGAAATAAAATATGTATACATGGGGTTTTTGGACATTGGAAATTATAAGGATTATCTTGTTTAAATAAATTATTTAATTAGTTCCTAAAAATAATCTATTGGAGAAAATTGGTTGAAATTGGGATTTATTCGGGTAAAACCAAATTGTTAATTTAAAATTTAAGTATTAAATGGTAATTGATTATTTAATAAGTTCGAATATTAATAAAACATATAATGGTTGTTACAAGGTCTGGAACCCTGAAGGAATGGTCGAAATGGAAATGGATTGCAAAACCAAAATTTAAAGGTGAGTTAATCTCACTCAGTTAAATTTAAATTTAATTGGTTAAATTTAAATACTGATGGATGATTGAATTGATTGATTTGATTGATATGGTATATAGTAGTATATACCAATATATATATATTGGCATATGTATATATTGGAGTGTTGATATTCCCACATTATATAGTGGATGAGACCCTATGCGCCGCATAATAGCGGATGATATTTTATATACCCATATACCGCGATATTCCACCTCGAAGTGGAATTGGTATTGTGCTAACGTCTGTGGATGCAGGGAAACAGGTTGGAGGGATCCAACTGGGTTCCTCAAAAGTATTAGATTATTTAATATTCTGTGTTTTGAATATTTGATATCATGTGATGGTTTTATATTGGATGATGTAACAGATTTGGATTGTCCAGTATAATAAATTATAAAATCTATGAAATTGAATTTTTGGAAAGAAATCAAGGAATAAAAGTTTAAGTAAAATAATTCGAGGAATTGGGATAAAATTTATAACGAATTGAAATAAAAATAAGGTGATTTGGAATTTTTAACAAATATGAAATAAGGGGATTTTGAATTCACAAGGGATAATAAATTTTATACTTAAGTGATATTATTTGAAAAATAAAAGAAGTTATTTTTGAAATTAAGGATTAAAGTTAATTAAAGAATAAATAAGGAGTTTTGGAAATCTGTAATCGATATTGGTAAAAAAAGGGGTTTAACTCGTAATAAGGAATAAAATCTAAAGGTTAATGTATTTTGGAATAAATGAAGTAGCAAAGAAAATTTATTTCAAAATAAGTAGAGTAAAAATGGAAATCAATTGGAAATTGATTAAAGTGTTTAAAAACTTGGATTTTTTTTAAAGAGAAATGAGATTTTGGAGATATAAACTGGGTTTATAAAGTAAAATAAAATATCAGTGGATATTTGAGAATATAAATTCAAGATGGGAATTTATAAAAGGATATGGATTGGTTTAAAAATAAATGTTGGTTTATTTTTAAAAGATGGAAATGAGAAGTGTATTTCTCTGGATTGCCAAGTACGTTTTTCCAAGGCAATTTTAAATATAAGTTAAAAGTTTAATATGTTTTAAAAAGCATATTTTAGAAGATTGATTATTTCTAAATGTTAAAGTCTAAAGTAAGTATTTTCAAAAATCTATTATTGTAGTAATTATATAAAAGTGATTTGCTATTATGTTTTAAAAGAGAAATTTAGTTTATATTTGTAAAGTGGTTTCATTTTAAATATTCCTTAAGTATATATTTTGTTAAGGTATTAAAGTAGTTTTTAAATTTCAATATTATAAAGTATATTTATAGTAAAGTGCTTTTAAATTATTTTTAAATCTAAAGTATTTTGTACTTGGTGTTTCAGAGAAATAAATATTTGGGGAAATGTATTCCGTAGGCGGAAACTGTTTGAAATTGTTTTCAAAAGGAGTTTGAAAATATAAATATATCTTGGAAAGATATTTGGGCAAATAAATAATGTGGGAAATTATTTATTGTGTGATGGTTGCTTGTGGATATAAATTGATAGTTAAATAACCGACTATCAATATTGGCCAAATGCGCTGATCGTTTCGAAGAGACCGGGATCGAGTTTCCGTATACCGGGATTCTAGGTCTGGAGACTCGAATACCACTTCGATCCGGTTTGTACGTTTCGTGTAACGTGTTCGGAGTCGAAGATGGAGCAGTGAAGTGCAAGGGCTAGTCGCTACTAATCCTGAGGATATTTCCAAAATGGATGTAGTAGGAATAGTGCCTTCGGTTCCGTTCGGACCCGGGACGGACTTGTATGGACGAATGCTTTCGTGACATCGTCGGGTGGACGATGGGCATTCTAAGGGATATGTTCTGAAAAAGGTATCGTTTAGCCTCAAGCCTCATCAACCGGGAATGACTGAAAATCAGGGGTTATGCAGCAAGGCTTCGTGGGTAGCACCCACTTGAGAGTAAGGTCATCCCTGTCTAGATGTCCCTTTTATTTCGGCTTAGTGTTGCGGTTGCTGATCCCAACCGTGGGGTGATTTTACTTGGAATTATCCAGTAAGGGATGATTCCGGTCTTGTGTTGCAGGGGAGCGGGCGTACTCCTCGGTACTGTGATCTAGGCCACGTACTGTGACAGGTGGTACCCCAGTGCCTAGTCATTCGTTGGAAATCCATTCTCCCTACGTGCCTTGTACGAGTTTTGTTTGTATTACCCACGTTGTGGCTAGTATGCTGGAATTTAATAATGTAACAATTTCAGCTATTTTAATAAGTATTTGTATATAGACACTATTATAATATCAGAGGAATTTGATAAAAAGTGTTTTAGCTATCGTAAGGTAAAAACCCGACATGTTTATTTGTGGCGTGGTCTTACGAGATGCTTTTGTTTTCAAAAGGATTTTTGAAACTTTAATAATCAATTGAGTGTGATTTTCTCACGCTGGTATTCCAGACTGACTCGGGTATTGTTTTATATGATGCTCGGGTCAGACCGAGATAAACAGGTTCAGGATATGATGCTGTGGAGCTCAGGAGACGAGCTGGATGACGATACGTACTCTCGTACTTGCTATTATTTTTCCGCTGTGTATTCAGTTGTATGTTATGGATGATGATGTACTCTGATGATGTATTGTATAAACAGATATAGTTTTTGATTTGTGTAAAGATCTGTTGATATATATTATATTTTATTCCGCTGCGATGGTTAGATTCTGATGTTGTTTTCTATTTTTCTTCTTCTACCTCTTCTTCTTAACTAAAATGGTTCGATTTTCCGGGGTCTGGAAACTCGGGTCGTTACAGTGGTATCAGAGCTTAGGCTGGCGACAACCTTGGCTCTGGTGGGAATTTTGAGTGTATAAATAAATATGAGCGCGTATTTGTTAGTGAATATAAAATTGTTTTATATTGTGTTGATTGGTTTATTGAGTAGTTTATGGATTCTGGTCGATGTGTGGGACGCCACAACATTGATAGGGATCTCTAAACACTTGTATAGAACAATTCGACACAGTATTGTTTTAAAGTAGGGTAAATGAAATAATTTTACCCAAATTATTTTTGTATAAAAAGAAAGGTTTTGTAAACTATTTCTAGTTAATATATATATGGTTGTTTGGATGTTAGAAGTGATAATATGGAATTATTATCATTAATATATGGAAACTTAACTAGAAATTGAAATTTATAACCAAAGTAAAGAATAAAATTTTATAATGAAATAAAATTTGAGAATATAAATTACAAATGTAATTTATAAGTTGAAATAAACTTTATATACAAACGAGATATGTAAATGTAAACTAAATGTCATATATAATGGGAATTAAGATGAAGTCCTAGAGAAATATTTAAAATTGGAATGGGATAAAATTCCAGAGTAACGATGGATATAAAACTGGATGGGTTTTAAATTTGGAATTTTGTGAAGATTAAAATTCCTTTGAGTTGGAAATGGTTTTCAAAGGGGTTTGGAGAAATAATGGTGACATTATTGCGGAAATATTTTTGAATTGGATTTGAAATCTGGAGAGATTTGGGATTTAAAAATATTTGGAGGGATTTTAAAGAGATAAAAACATTTAACTCTCTTTCGGTCGCTGGAAAATAACTTCGGTGATGACTGCAGCATCATCGATGTTCATTTTCGAGTTTCTAGGAGAGAAATTGTTACCGAGTTGTTTGAAATGGGATTTGTTTGCGAACTGGATTTGGTTTTGAAAATTCAAAGGAATAGTTGAATTGCCAAAGAATTTTGGGATATAGTTGATTTCAAAGGGAATTTTGAAATTTTCAAAATTTGAAGTAAGTAAGGAAATGAAAATAAGTTAGAATATAAGCCAATAAATTGTAGTAAATTAAAAGAAGTAAACAAATAGAGGGTAAGTAAATTGGGGAACTTATAGAAACTTACAAATTTGAATTGTAATAAATAGATTTCGATGGCTTATTAAATAATTAAAACTAATGGAGAAAAGGTATACATGGCTAAATTAGATGTATAATTCCGAGTTAAAAAGTAAAATGTGAATGGGATTGATTGAAAATAGATGAATGGGAATGTGTTTAATTATAAATGAATGGAAGTATGAAAATGTAAGTATGTGGCTTATAAGAAATTGGAAAGTGAAACAAAAACCAAAATAAGATTTGTTTAGTATATGGGAAAATCCAAACTTGAGAAATAAAATAAAATTGAAATGGTTGCAAATGAATTAAAATGACATTGTTATTGATAAAACAAATTCAATAATAGATTGTGAATTAAAATAGAATTTGAATGTAATGGAAAGAGAATATGTTAAATTGGGGTGGAATTAATATAATTTGAATTGGAATCTATTCGAATAGTTATAAAATGAAGTGATTGTTTAATTGAATGAAATAAAATTCTACTCAAACAAATAAATGAAAAATCCAAACTTGGGATTTGATTAAAAGAAAATGAAATCAAGGATTTGAATGGAAGTTTTTGAATAAAATAAACTTAAGTTATTGGGTGGAATTGTTTGAAGGAAATAAATAACTTAAGTAAGTTGTGTGACGATTATTTGGTGTATTGGATGCTGAGTTTAATAAAATGGTTTGGAATCAAACTCTTTGGGTATGGAAGAAATACAATGAAAGTTGTGAATAAATTTAAAATGGAATAGGTTAAATGTAAATTTAGTTGGATTTAACCTAAATGGTTCTAAAGCTGAAGTAATCCTTTATTCACATTGATATTGTCGAATTGTATTAGAAAATGGATCGTTTGAGGTAAAACGAGGTTAAATAAAATTCTATGAGTTGATAGAAAGGAAATAAAATTGATTTTGGAATCAATTGTAGTAAATGTGAGTTAATATAGGAAATATAATTGATTTTTAAATCAATCATAATAAATACGTATTCATTTGGATTAAAATGAATAGAATGTAAGTAATGTAGTGTAAACCATTTAAATGGAAGCATTTAAATTTGTGTTGGAACCTTGTAAATTCACTTATGGAAGTATATAACATGCATTGTTGTTGAATCCATGTTTTAGCAATTTAAATTTTAGTGAAATGTAAATAAACTTTGGATATGTGGCACTTACATGTTGTAATTGAGTTAGTACAGGTTCAGGGAAGCCGGTTGGCTGAATCTGATGGCACAACATGCTAAAATAAATAACCGCTTTGCTTTAAAAATGCTAAAATAAGGTACGCTTACGCAAAAATTCAAAATAGGAAATATGAACTGCATATATTGATATATATTTTGATTTCCGGCCTGAGGCCGATGTATATATATTTGTGCATCCTGCGATATCGCAGAAGTCCCTCCGTACAAAGGAGACTCTGCCAAAATTTTCCATAAATTTTGGGAGTTAGAAAATTTTTGGAAATTTTCATTTACGATAAATGATTTAAATTTGCTAAGCAAATAAAATTGAAACTGGATATTGAAATCTAATTCAAATGTGAATGTAAAGTGAAGTGAAATCGAAGGAACTAAGGAAAGTAAAGTTTGTAAATAAATTTTAATTGAGATTTAAATTAATTAGTAAGTGTAGCTAATTCAATATTCAAAATGGAAGCCAAATGGAAAACAAATGGAATTGTAAAGGGCAAAAGTGATTTGAATTTAATATGAACTTCAATAGTGAAGTGGAAATAAATGTAAGAAGTATGTAAACTATTTATATTGAACTTAAGAAGTATGGTGAGATTCTTAAGTAAGTTGGTAATAGGAAAATACTGAGTAAATGATTGAATGAAGATTTAAAACTGAAAGTTATGAAACGGGATGATAATTCTGGATAAGTGAATAGAAATCAAAATGAATGTGAATAAAAAGGAAATTGATAAAATGGATAATTCAATTGGGTTAATTACGTAAGGTGTACGTATATTATTTTATTCGCATAGCTATTTGATCCAGATGTCGAGCACAGAATTTCGAGGTAATTATGCCGATCCGAGTTAGGATTTTTCGCTCGATTTTCAACGACGAACCTGGATATGGATTGTTGATTGATTCTGGTAATTCTCTATCATAGTTTGTGGCTATGCAAGGAGAATGACGGTTTCTGATCAAGAAACCAAATCTGAGTCCGCACTAGGAAGTCGGGTGGACAATACTAGTTCAGAAGTGAAATTATGTGATCGAGTGAGCGATCGAATGTGATATTGCGTACGGATGATATATGTGCATCGTACGGGCTTAAGTAAAACAAATATTGGAAATTTGTAAAGAAAAGTATAAAATGACCTTGGAGTTGTGATTGAATGTTATTGCTTAGTAGTATATACAGGTGTATAAAAGCAATGGATAAATTGGGATTTTTGATTTTTGAAGATAAAATTTAATGGCCCGACAAAAGGTATGTATTTGAATTTCTATATGAAATTTGATTGGGTTTTGATCTAGCCACTTGGCTTTTTGTTTTCTTTTTGAAATTGGGAGGCCGTAGAGCCATTTTGTAGTAGTACCGAGCTAGCCGCGCAAAGGAGACGCTGGCAAAATTTTTCGAAAATTTAGGGAGTTAGGAAAATTTCGAGAAAATTTTGATAACTCAAAATTTGAATTCAAATTTAAATTTGAACTGATAAGAAAGATAATATTGTTTGGGACTTAGGAGTAAGTTTGAAAGGTTAGAAAGAGGGATAATGTATCTCTATTAAAGGATTTGTTTTGGGAGATGGTTAAACCTATTTGGGTTAAGGAAATAGTTAATGGGGATTGAATCATTCCTCTTAACTAGTAATTTCGGGGACGAAATTCTTTTAAGGGGGGAGGAATGTGACGACCCGGAATTTTTGAGCATTTGAAATTGGAATATTTAATTAATTTTAAATATTCAGAGATTAATTATAAACTTAAATTTCAAATATCGCTGTTTATTGAGTAATTTAATTATTAAATTTAATTTATTTGAAGTTGGGTAAAATAGTAAATCTGGTATTCTAAGCTAATTAAAAATATTTTGAAGGCTTGGAAAATTCATATTAATAATACTAAAGGCAATAGAACTTTTAAAATTGAATTTAAAAGTGTTTTGTTCAGTTTTAAAATATATCGTTTGAATCGATATTTAAAAATAGCCTTCCGGGGCACAGTCTCGGAATTCGACGAAACCAGTCCTATTGGATCCGTAATATTGTATTATTATCGGATTTCAATTTTCGTAACAATCGAAGTTGTCGTTTTACCCTGGCAACTCAAAACGCTTTGAATTTATTCGAACCGATTTAATTTAAAAGTGATCGTTTACTTCCGTAACTCGCGTATATGATCAAAATTAGCCTCCGAATCGCGTTCCATCGTGTTCGGAATACGGGTAAAACCTTGGAAACGTCTGTCGAAACGTCCGGTTTGGGGTTCGGGGTTTCGCGTTATGCAATGGACGAGTTGAAGTTTTATAATTTAATTTAAAATTTAAAGGTACATTGTCAGAGATATTTTCCTACCTCGCGTACACAAGAAGCTAATTCCCGAACTCCATATTTTTATTTCGCTCTCTTTCTCTTATTTCACGAGATGAAACCCAGCCCCTCTTCCCTCATTTTCAAATCGTTTAAAAAAAAAAAAACACTCAATCGCGAATTGCGATTTCGCGAACCAGGAGACAACGCCTCGAACGAGATGTTGAAGTCGATGAGCATCTGGGCCAGTGACGTCGTGATGGAGGCGCTCGCGCTCGAGCAACTGATGGTGGCGAATCTGGAGGAGGCGAGCTGAGTTGTGTGACTGCGTTCGTTAGTGAGGTCGGTGGCGATCCACGGCAGCGCAGTGGCGTTTGATGGCAACTCCAATGGACGAATGATAAAGGAAGGTCGCGACTTTATCGCGAGGTCATTTCTGAGTGCACGCGACTTCGAAGTACGGTAGGAAGTCTCGACCTATGTCAGAGGTGATGGCGGCAGGTTAGCATGGTGGAAGTCTTCTGGTGTCGAACGAGATGGATTTCCTGGGTTTGTTTTTCCAGTGAGGTATATGTTTTAATTTAAAATTTAATAATACTCATTTATGAACATATGTATATAGTAAAAAGGGAAATAAAATATGTATACATGGGGTTTTTGGACATTGGAAATTATAAGGATTATCTTGTTTAAATAAATTATTTAATTAGTTCCTAAAAATAATCTATTGGAGAAAATTGGTTGAAATTGGGATTTATTCGGGTAAAACCAAATTGTTAATTTAAAATTTAAGTATTAAATGGTAATTGATTATTTAATAAGTTCGAATATTAATAAAACATATAATGGTTGTTACAAGGTCTGGAACCCTGAAGGAATGGTCGAAATGGAAATGGATTGCAAAACCAAAATTTAAAGGTGAGTTAATCTCACTCAGTTAAATTTAAATTTAATTGGTTAAATTTAAATACTGATGGATGATTGAATTGATTGATTTGATTGATATGGTATATAGTAGTATATACCAATATATATATATTGGCATATGTATATATTGGAGTGTTGATATTCCCACATTATATAGTGGATGAGACCCTATGCGCCGCATAATAGCGGATGATATTTTATATACCCATATACCGTGATATTCCACCTCGAAGTGGAATTGGTATTGTGCTAACGTCTGTGGATGCAGGGAAACAGGTTGGAGGGATCCAACTGGGTTCCTCAAAAGTATTAGATTATTTAATATTCTGTGTTCTGAATATTTGATATCATGTGATGGTTTTATATTGGATGATGTAACAGATTTGGATTGTCCAGTATAATAAATTATAAAATCTATGAAATTGAATTTTTGGAAAGAAATCAAGGAATAAAAGTTTAAGTAAAATAATTCGAGGAATTGGGATAAAATTTATAACGAATTGAAATAAAAATAAGGTGATTTGGAATTTTTAACAAATATGAAATAAGGGGATTTTGAATTCACAAGGGATAATAAATTTTATACTTAAGTGATATTATTTGAAAAATAAAAGAAGTTATTTTTGAAATTAAGGATTAAAGTTAATTAAAGAATAAATAAGGAGTTTTGGAAATCTGTAATCGATATTGGTAAAAAAAGGGGTTTAACTCGTAATAAGGAATAAAATCTAAAGGTTAATGTATTTTGGAATAAATGAAGTAGCAAAGAAAATTTATTTCAAAATAAGTAGAGTAAAAATGGAAATCAATTGGAAATTGATTAAAGTGTTTAAAAACTTGGATTTTTTTTAAAGAGAAATGAGATTTTGGAGATATAAACTGGGTTTATAAAGTAAAATAAAAATCAGTGGATATTTGAGAATATAAATTCAAGATGGGAATTTATAAAAGGATATGGATTGGTTTAAAAATAAATGTTGGTTTATTTTTAAAAGATGGAAATGAGAAGTGTATTTCTCTGGATTGCCAAGTACGTTTTTCCAAGGCAATTTTAAATATAAGTTAAAAGTTTAATATGTTTTAAAAAGCATATTTTAGAAGATTGATTATTTCTAAATGTTAAAGTCTAAAGTAAGTATTTTCAAAAATCTATTATTGTAGTAATTATATAAAAGTGATTTGCTATTATGTTTTAAAAGAGAAATTTAGTTTATATTTGTAAAGTGGTTTCATTTTAAATATTCCTTAAGTATATATTTTGTTAAGGTATTAAAGTAGTTTTTAAATTTCAATATTATAAAGTATATTTATAGTAAAGTGCTTTTAAATTATTTTTAAATCTAAAGTATTTTGTACTTGGTGTTTCAGAGAAATAAATATTTGGGGAAATGTATTCCGTAGGCGGAAACTGTTTGAAATTGTTTTCAAAAGGAGTTTGAAAATATAAATATATCTTGGAAAGATATTTGGGCAAATAAATAATGTGGGAAATTATTTATTGTGTGATGGTTGCTTGTGGATATAAATTGATAGTTAAATAACCGACTATCAATATTGGCCAAATGCGCTGATCGTTTCGAAGAGACCGGGATCGAGTTTCCGTATACCGGGATTCTAGGTCTGGAGACTCGAATACCACTTCGATCCGGTTTGTACGTTTCGTGTAACGTGTTCGGAGTCGAAGATGGAGCAGTGAAGTGCAAGGGCTAGTCGCTACTAATCCTGAGGATATTTCCAAAATGGATGTAGTAGGAATAGTGCCTTCGGTTCCGTTCGGACCCGGGACGGACTTGTATGGACGAATGCTTTCGTGACATCGTCGGGTGGACGATGGGCATTCTAAGGGATATGTTCTGAAAAAGGTATCGTTTAGCCTCAAGCCTCATCAACCGGGAATGACTGAAAATCAGGGGTTATGCAGCAAGGCTTCGTGGGTAGCACCCACTTGAGAGTAAGGTCATCCCTGTCTAGATGTCCCTTTTATTTCGGCTTAGTGTTGCGGTTGCTGATCCCAACCGTGGGGTGATTTTACTTGGAATTATCCAGTAAGGGATGATTCCGGTCTTGTGTTGCAGGGGAGCGGGCGTACTCCTCGGTACTGTGATCTAGGCCACGTACTGTGACAGGTGGTACCCCAGTGCCTAGTCATTCGTTGGAAATCCATTCTCCCTACGTGCCTTGTACGAGTTTTGTTTGTATTACCCACGTTGTGGCTAGTATGCTGGAATTTAATAATGTAACAATTTCAGCTATTTTAATAAGTATTTGTATATAGACACTATTATAATATCAGAGGAATTTGATAAAAAGTGTTTTAGCTATCGTAAGGTAAAAACCCGACATGTTTATTTGTGGCGTGGTCTTACGAGATGCTTTTGTTTTCAAAAGGATTTTTGAAACTTTAATAATCAATTGAGTGTGATTTTCTCACGCTGGTATTCCAGACTGACTCGGGTATTGTTTTATATGATGCTCGGGTCAGACCGAGATAAACAGGTTCAGGATATGATGCTGTGGAGCTCAGGAGACGAGCTGGATGACGATACGTACTCTCGTACTTGCTATTATTTTTCCGCTGTGTATTCAGTTGTATGTTATGGATGATGATGTACTCTGATGATGTATTGTATAAACAGATATAGTTTTTGATTTGTGTAAAGATCTGTTGATATATATTATATTTTATTCCGCTGCGATGGTTAGATTCTGATGTTGTTTTCTATTTTTCTTCTTCTACCTCTTCTTCTTAACTAAAATGGTTCGATTTTCCGGGGTCTGGAAACTCGGGTCGTTACAAAAAGTTTTGAGTGGGGGAGAGTGTAACGACCCGTAAATTTCAACTGTTTTCATAACGCAATTAGTTGAAATTTTGAGAAACTTTAAACAATAAAATTTTGAAATAAAAATTTGATATTTAGAATACGTCTAATTAAACATAACAACTGGTAAATTTTCGTCCGAAAATATGAAAGTTTATTTCGCGCGTAAATTCACTTCAATTCAATCAGTTAAAAAGCGTTGAAAATAAAATGTTTTCAAAACCAAAATATTTTTACATAGGAAAATTCTAAACCATCTTCTGAGCAAGATATCAGTTGGTCGTTTTTCAAAATTCGGACATCTTTGGCTCCGTCGATCTTATTTTTCAGTGTTTTTCTTGCATTTTCCGTAGTATAAAATTCGAATTTTTATAATTAAATTGTACCCCTGATATTTGTATACCGTTTTGATCGTCTCGTCGCATTGATCAAAACGATATATTCATTTGTGCAAAAATCGGAGTCCGACGTAAATCGTCGCGTTAAATTAATCGTTCGATGGACAATTAAACCATATTCAGCCCATAACAAAACGGCCCGTATCCATTCAAAAGAAATTTTAAAAAAAAATTGGCTGTCCTGCATTAAAATTTGTTAGTTGGTAGATGGGTGTTATCTTGGAAATGCGAATGGCGTTTGGAAATGTAGAAAAAATTAATGCTGCAAAAAAAAAACGTACCTGTTCGTTTCATTATCATCTCTTCTCTTCTCCAGACCATATTCTTTCTCATTTCTTCCATAACTCTTCACTGTAAGAAAGAAAAAATCAATTGCAAAATGGAGAAAATGAATTGAAGCTCGTCACTTTTCTCTCATGCACGCACGAATCCTTTCCCCTGCCTGAAACGCACGCGCGCACACCACCATTCACCATCACCTGAACCGCCCTTTCTCTTGAACGTCTCCACTTGCCACCATGGCCGAAGCCAGAGTCGCCTCACCTCTCCTCATTTACCACTCAACCTTTTTGCGTGTTCCTCCACCACGTCCCGTTCCCCTGGCGCAGCCGACCCGTCCTCATTTCTTCCCTCTTCCTCGGCTTGCGCACACGGCTTAAGCACCGAACAATATGGCCGTGACTATCCTCTTCTTTGCCTTCCTTTTGCATAGGGCGAGCTGCACTGCCTCGGCACTTTACCGCCTTCAGCCGAGCACCACCCATTCGTTCACCTACAACTCTTCACGCCGGCCTGTCCACCCTGACCACCGGCAACTGATCCGCTCTTCCACCCTATCTTCGGCCACGAACCCTGCCTCCACTTTGTTCTTCTTTAGGTAATATTATTTTACTAAAATTTTATATTTAAATTTTCTATATAAAGATGCGTGAGTTAGCATATATATTTTAAAGCTTACTTACGCTGGTTCTTACATATTGACTTGCTTTTAGGATATGTTTCAAGTGATTAAGTTGTATATATAATTTACTGAGTCACATGGTAACATATATATAAATGATTTTGGGTTCAAGTATATATAGCATATGTTAAGTTATATAGTATCAGTTGCTTAGTATATTTCTTCTTCTATGTTTGTTTACTCAAGTCGGTTAATATAGCTTGGGTTGTATGTTGAATATATCGCAGTCTAGTTTTATATTGTATTTATTATGTATATCGTATTACTAATTTCATTCTGTTAATTTTTTTTTTGAAAGTTTATATTTTTAAAATATAAGACTGTTACAGTCTTTTATAGTTTTATGTACACAGAAAGTTGAATTGTTATAGTTTATATTTATGGTTGCGTTAGTTATAGAGCATATTGGGTTTTAGTCGAGTATGAGGTGTGATTGTATATGTAAACTTACAGTTTTGGTACAGCTACCTTAAGTAGTATATACCCTTTTGTTTATTTATGTTTTAAAAAAAAAACATTATCTTATTTTATATTTTTAAGTGTCGGTATGTTGTTCGTACCTATAATTATACATTTGAGTTTTATTATATATGTTATATGGAAGTTGTTGTTATGTATATATATAGCTGTAAAAGTTATTTTGTTTGCTAGTGCTGTGAAGAAGAAAAAGAAAAGAAAAAAGCTTTATTTTATTAAGTATACAATACGTTGAAACAGTTTGCATAATAGGTTAGTACAAGAGATTATGCGCTAGTTTATCTAGGCTAGTTCATATGTATAGAAACTTGATATTGTTTATAATACGTAAAATTTTATATAAAGCTTATGTATAGATGTTTTGTCTAATATTGTTTGAAAACATTTTGTAAACCATGGACTTCATTGCATATCTATTTTAAATGGATACAATATGAAAATTTATTTCTAATACGGTTTTAATGTAAACAATGACTTTTGAAAAAAAAAATATATATTTTTAATAGTGTTTGAATGTAGAATATGATATATATATATATAAATAAGTTCGCTTACATCATTTATCTTCATCGATCCAATTTTGATTTGATTTCGTCTATTTCTTATTATCAGCTTTGTCCGTCATGTCTATATCCTCCACTGAATCGCGTCCATCTAGCTTTGTTTCAGAATTCATAGCTTGTTCTGTTGTCAAACTTCTCTAGCCTCGAAAGGTGAGCACTCACTCACGATTAACGTTCTTTTATTTATTAAATTTGATTTCAATTGAAACGACAATTGAAATATGCTGCTGTTAGTTAATTTCACTGTTATATATGCTATTACCTGTATCAGTTCACCTGTGACATCTGACACCATTATCTGTTAATTATTTATGCGATGATAATACAGTTTGGCTGATAATTGATTGATTGTTGATGTTTATATTGGACGTTAAATTGTTAATGTTAAAATGATAAATAGTATGCAATTGAAATTGATATAGGATAGTTAAATGTTAAATTGGATTAAATGACATTGTATAATATGACCCCTTTAACTGTTAAATTTATCGACACGTAGGATTTGTTTAATTACACTTTGAACCACTGAATGTATGTTGTTAAATTGATGATGTATGAAATTGTAATAGATGACAAGTGAAAAACTGTAATGTGATAATCTTTAATCTACATGAAATGATAGTGTAGATTCTAGAAATAATTATATTAATTCGTACAAATAACAATGCGAATTAATACGGTTATTTCGGGATTATTTGAATTGATTATTGGATTGTTATTGATTGTTGTTATTGCTTGTTTATTTACTTTGACACCATCCCAGTTATCACACTGCAAGTTCCCTTTGTTATGCTTTGATTGTGAATTGAATTGGAATCGGGTTGAAATGATAAATACCCAAATTGAACTTTGACCTAGGATAGGAAATTAAATAAAAACCCGATTGGTCAATATTTTGATTTAAAAATAAAACGAAGATTTTATTTGAATAAATAATATGGTTTTGAAATGAAGTTGAAATTTGAATTTTTATGAAAGGAAAATGTTAATATTTAAAATCTGAAGCAAAGTATTAAAAGGGTAATTGATGAAAGAATGTTGTTTAATTTGAGAAACTATTGAATTAGATTTGAAATTATAATTAAGTTTGAAATTATTAAACTTTGAAATTATTTAATAATTAAGTTTTGAATTATTTAATAATTAAATAAGATTGAATTATTTAATGATTAAATTGAATTGAAATTCTTTAATAAGAAAAATTGAACTTTTGAATAAGTGAATTTTACTTCGTAAATAATTGAAATTGAGTTTTCTTTATTAATTAAGTTTTTGGAAAATTATTTAAAAAAAGTAAATAAGTAAAATTGAACTTCTTTAACAAGAAATAAAATGTGATTTATTGAAATTAATGTAAGACTTGAAATTTAAAGAATTCGATTTGATGAATTAAATTTAATTCAATTTGTAAGTTTTGATATAATGAAGTTGAATTTTCATAATGGATTTATTGAATTGGAAATTTACTAGAAATTAATTTGAATGGCAAATTTACTTAACGAAAATTGAATGAATTCGATAAATGAGTTAAACTGATTGGAATGTTAAATTAAATTGATTTAAATGATTTGGAAGGAAACTTATATACGAATTTAAATCGATATTTGGATTGTTTAAATAAAGATTGAAATTGAATTATAAGATTTTGAAATGATAATTTGGAAGTTTTGAAGCGTAAATTTTGGAAATTGGTTTAGAAAGACAAACGAAATGTGATTTATAAACTCTGATTGAAATGGAAATTGATTTGGTTTTGAAATTTATTAAATGACCAATCGGTGAAATAATTACGGAAGTTATTAAGGAGACCGGAATTCGGTTATGGATATACTCTCTATCTAAACCGAAAACCACTTTAATAACTATACGCGGAGTGATGATCCAGAATGAAGTGGTTGGAATGATGTACGTGATGACTGAAGAAAGAGAACGATAATGGATAGCCTTGACACTTGTGTCAAATTGGAAATGATTAAAACAGGAGCTGTGCCGGGCCAATGGAGGATTGATACCTCAAGTGGACACACTTCTTCGAACTACTTATACTTGTTGTCGATTGGTGCACCCTTGATTTTGGGAGTGTTGTCTCACGGTGTTGCGGACGCTGCGGCGTTGCGTTCTCACCAGCCCGGATCAGGCGAACGGTAGTATCACTACCTTGGGTATAGCCTCATGTGCCTTGTCATACTTGTATTCCATTTATGCGCGACCACTACGATTTTGATTTGTACCTTGAGTATATGGATTGCCCTCTGGTGACTTCCGGTTTTGGGGAAACTACGGTCTTGTATATGCTTGTGGGAATAAAAATGTGTTAAGGGTGGAATGGGCCATGACTTAACGCTATTTTGATATCTTTATATTACTGATAGACATTATCTACTTATCATACACTACTACATAGTAGATAGTTTAATGGATCCTTAAAAGATGGTTATTCCAAACATCCTTTGAGTTACTTGTATTTCAATTGCTATTTCACTTGAGTTGGATTTATTAATATAAGAATGTTAATCCTGACTCGAGTGTCTTGTGTTTTGCTTTACGCTCGGGTCAGACTGAGTGGTTCAGCTTTCGAGACTCACCTTTGAAGTTGGAGCTCTGCTTGAGGATCCAGCCATCTTCTCTGCTTTCAGTATTCGATGATTCCAGTGATGTATTCTGATTTGTATCTGATGTATCGTATTATTCTTCTGTTGTGAACTCTGATGTATTTTATATATTCATATAGTAGCTTCATGAACTACTATCTCTTTTAATTCCACTGCACTTATTACTCTGTGTCTGTGATCTGTGATTATTATTTATTTACTGTATATGTTCAGTTTTGCCAAATTTAAATTAACAACGCGGTATTTTGAGCAATTCAACTCCGGCATGAGTGTCTACCTATACACTTATAATGGATGTGAATGGTCCAAAATGGCGGGTCGTTACATAGATAATGCCTATCAGTAATATAAAGTATCAAAATAGTGTGAAGGCGTTACCATTATTCCCCTTAACACATTTTATATAAGCGTTATAGTCTATACAGCACTGTAAACTCCACCGTAAACTAGTGGGATATCAGGGAGTACTCCATAGGTATAACACAAAACAAATTCGTAGTGGTCGCGTATAAAGGGATACAAGTATGACAAGGCACATGAGGCAATACCCAAGGTAGTGAAACTACCGTTTGCCTGATCCGGACTGGTGAGAACGCATCGCCGTAGCGATCACAACACCGCGAAACAACACTCCCAAATCAAGGGTGCACCAATCTACAACAAGTAATGAGTAGTTTCGAAGAAGTGTGTTCGCTCGAGGTAGCTAGCCCCCATTTGGTCCGGCACGGCTCCTGTTTTAGTCATTTCCAATTTGACACAAGTGTCAAGGCTATCCATTATCGTTCTCTTCCTTCAGTCATCACGTACATCATTCCAACCACTTCATTCTGGATCACACTCCATGTGTAGTTATTAAAGTGGTTTTCGGTTTAGACAGTGAGTATGTCCCTAACCGATTCCGGTCTCTTTAATAACTTACGTGATTATTACACCGATTGGTCGTTTATTTATTTCAAAACCAAATCAATTTCAATTTTAATTAGAATTTGTAAACCAACATTCCATTCGTCCTTCTAAAACATTTCCCATAATTTACTTTCAAAACTTCCAAATTACCATTTCGAAATCATATAATTCAAATTCAATTTTTATTTAAACAATTCAAATATTGATTCAGGTTCTCATATAAGTTTCATTTCGAAAATCATTTAAATTAATTTAATTCAACATTCAAATCAATTTAAATTCATTTATCTATTTCATCCAATATTAAATAAATTTATCATTCAAAACAATTTCTTATTAATTTCCAATTCATTAAATCAATTACTTAAGTTCAACTCCATTATATCAAAATTTCAAATTTAATTGAATTAGATTCGTCAAATCAATTCTTTAAATTACAAGTCTTACATTAATTTCAATAAATCATATTTTATTTCTTGTTAAAGAAATTCGATTTCACTTATTTATTTATTTAGTCACAAATTCCAAAACTTAATTATTTCATAACTCAACTTTACTTATTAAAGAAGTTCAATTTCACTTTATTACAAAGTTCAATTTCATATATCAAGAATTCAATTTCATTTAATTATTAAATAATTCCATCCTATTTAATTGTTAAATAATTTCCAAAAACTTAATTATTAAATAATTTCAAACTTAATAATTAAATTTTTAAACAACATTCTTTCATCAACTACTATGTTAATATTTTGTTTCGGATTATTACATATTAACATTTTCCTTTCATAAAAATTCAAATTCCAACTTCTTTTAAAACCCTATTATTTATTTAAATAAAATCTTTATTTTATTTTTAAATCAAATTATTGACCAATCGGGTTTTATTTAATTCTCTATCCTAGGTCAAAGTTTAATTTGGGTATTTATCATTTCAACCCGATTCCAATTCAATTTAAAAATCAAAGCTTAGCAAAGGGAACTTGCAGTGTGATAACTGGGATGGTGTCAAAGTAAATAAACAAGCGATAACAACAATCAATATCAATCCAATAATCAATTCGAATAATCTCGAAATAATCGTATTAATTCACATTGTTGTTTGTGCAAATTAATATAATTATTTCTAGAATCTACACTATCATTTCATGTAGATTAAGGATTATTACATCACGGTTCTTCACTTGTCATCTATTTACAATTTCATACATCATCAATTTAACAACATACATTCAGTGGTTCAAGGTTTAATTAAACAAATCCTACGTGTCAATTAATTTAACATTTAAAGGGGTCATATTATACAAATGTCATTTAATCAAATTTAACATATATCAAATCTAACTATCCTACGTAAATTTCAATTTCAAATTATTTATCACTTACAACATTAACAATTTAACGTCCAATATCAACATCAAACAATCAATCATTTATCAACCAAACTGGGTTATCATTGTATATATAACAGATAATGGTGTCAGATGTCACAGGTGTACTGGTACAGTTAATAGCATAAATAATAGTAGCATATTTCAATTGCCGTTTCAATTGAAATCAGATTTAATAAATAAAAGAACATTAATCGTGAGTGATTGCTCACCTTTCGAAGCTGAAGAAATTTGATGATGGAATGAGTTTCGAATCCAAGCATGAATTTCAAAGCAAAGCTGGATAGACCAGAATTTGATGGACAAGCTGATATATTGATGAAAATAAATCAGAAACGGCTTGATGAAGACTAAATATATATATATATAATTGTTTTCTTAACCAATATAAATTTTGAAACTAACTAAAGTTATATATATAAAATCTATAGGCTAATTTGAAATCAAAGTACCGATATATTTAATATAAAATAAGAAAAAAAACACATCTACAACAAAACTTAAAACCAGATTCAAAAATAAATGTACGAAACTTGGGAAACCTATATAATTTATATATAACACATGTACATAATAACTTGAAAACAAACACACATATATATACTTATATAAAAATGCAAAATACTCACATATGATATATCTTTAAAATTGATATTTAAAATAAGACTAATATAAACTTACTTTATTACAACACATATATAACTTCAGCAAACTGCACTGTCCAATCTCATTTTATATAGACTGATATAATACCAATGTAAACTCATACAACAATTTACTTAAAATACACATACATACACCCTTTAAACATATTCTTTTAAATAAACTTTCTTACCTAACTAACAGCAATATATATATAACTAACTGTAAAAAAAGTCTACAGCAGGGTATATATAAATAATCTATTATAACTAACATTTGTTGCTTTAACAGCCGAGTAAAACAAATAGTATATATATACTAACTTTATCAACACCATATAAACTCACGTGTAGTATTATATGTATAGCCTATATAAAGTAAAACAAAACTGCCGTGTGAAACATACCACAACAACTCTCAACTAATATTCCCAAAACTAAGACACATAACAGACGCAATTACCAACATACAAAACATCAATATATGATCTACAGTATACTTTATAAAACATATATAAACTTCCAAATACTATTTAGCTTACAGATATATTTAACTGATATAAAACAAGGTACATGCAAAATATAGTAATATATATACAACTTCCAAATACTGGCATATACTTAAAATTTACAGGCTAAAGCCACCACCTACATATACAACCTGTAGCTTGTAATACAACTTATATACTCAAACCTAATATAATATAATCTAAGGAAAAACTTATGTATAAACTAACGCATAGAGCTAATTTGTATATTAAGACACATATAATTTTTATACTGAAACATATAATAATATAATTACAGTAAAATCAATACTATATACACTAATATATAGCCAATATACAGTATACTCACTAACACATATTACTGTTATTATATACATAAATAACAGAAGTCCACTTGTTAAAGGCAGCAAAGAAAAAGTAAAATAAAATTTGAAAATAATATAATTCTTTACAAAACTATATATAACTTATATCATATACATATATATATTACCTTATATGGAGAAGCACGACAAGGGTGATCAATCAAGTCGAAGGCTGCAGTTGAAGAGAGGCGAGGTGACATTGGAGATCAGCTAGGCATGGTCTCGGGTTTGAGGTGGCGCTCGACCTTGGACGTGGCGGGAGGAGCTTGCGGTTTTGGATCTCGGTGGAATGGTTGTCGAAGTGGGTTTGGATGCCAGGCTCAGTTGCGGTGTGTACGAGGTGGCGATGCAAAGGCCAGGGGAGGGTGAAGGGAAGGAAACGTGGAAGGATGGAAATGAGAAGAGATAGATGGAGAGGAGGCCGAAAGCCAAGGGAAGATGCCCATTAGCTTCAGGCGATGTAGAAGATGCGAAAGATTATATTGGTTTACTATTTTATTTTTTATTTTTTAAACCAAAAGAAGAAATGAAATGCAGAAGAAAGAAAGGAATGGTCACAATAATAAATTCTCTTGGGAATATGGAATGTAAACGGCTATTGGTTTAAAAGGCGGTGGGATATAGAAGGACCGATGGAAACCAAAATTTTGAATTCGGTACTGGTACGATCACCGTTTCCGTGGATTCCACTGCGTACCGGATTTAAAAATACAGAAGTGAATATACCATAAAGATCGGCACGATGAGACGATCAAAATGGTATACAGATATCAGTGGTACGATTGAATTATAAAAATTTGAATTTTCTACTAGCGGAAAATGCAACAAAAACGCAGAAAAATAAGATCGACGGAGCTAAAGAAGTCCGAATTTGGAAAACGAAAAATGACGTCTTGCTCAGAAGATGATTTAGAATTTTTCTATGTAAAAATATTAGGTTTCGAAAACATTTTATTTTCATCGCTTTTTAATTGATTAAATTGAAGTAAATTTACGCGCGAAATAAACTTTCATATTTTCGGACGAAAATTTACCAGTTGCTATGTTTAATTAGACGCATTCCAAATATCAAATTTATATTTCAAAATTTTATCGTTTAAAATTTCGCAAAATTTCAATTAATAACGTTATTAAAACCAGTTAAATTTACGGGTCGTTACAATTAACATGTTTTTGACATTCTCGATTTAACTATTCCTCGGTCAAGAGGGAAGCCGGTAGGTTAAAGCTCTATTTCTCATATCCCTACTCAAACATCAATCTTAACTCTCACAAATAGATATGCCTACTCCGTTGGCTTTTAGATTTAAACATAGTTAATTACTTTTCAAGCAAGTAGTTAAACAATTAACCATTTGGCCATTAAGCAATTCCTAACCTCTTTCTAAACCTTTTGTTTATACTTTTAAACCCTTTTTTAAAATGATATATAAATGTATAGTGATTTATTTATAAAATTAGATATTAAATAAACCATTTTTAAAAGATATATATAAGATATAAAATAGTCAATATATTTTCTAAAAGCCATCTATATTTATAAATACTTTTACATATTATAATATTTATAATAGGTTTTAAAACATTTGCTCAAAATAATACTTGAAAATAACAACTTTATAATTTACTTCAATACTTGGAAAAACATGTTGTTATCCCACCTTTTGGCAAGGCCGTGATATCAAGGAATTGAACAGAAACCGAGGACAGTCCATCCCGAAGATCGGTTATATGCAAGCTCACTATAAATATCGATGAATTTTGTCCAAGTCCAGATCAAGCTACGATCAACATGACATGACATGCAAAGCTAGGGAAGCCAACGTTCCAAATTTCAAGTCAATCTGAGTCCGTATGCTCAAGATATGATCGATGCAAGCCAATGAAGTTGGTTCGTTCGAATCCATCATTGCGCTCTCTTCGCATCAATTCCGCTTTCATCCATTTGGAACCACACTCTTCGTATCCATCAACTGAAAGGCCCTTGTTCGCATCCATCAAGTATTTGTTGTTCGTATCCATCAATGAACATCGCTTTGTATCCATCAATTATCTGTTGTTCATATCCATTAATGAACATCGCTTCGTATCCATCAATTATCTGTTGTTCGTATCCATCAATGAACACTGCTTCATATCCATCAATTATTGTTGTTCGTATCCATCACATACCCCTAACTTCGTATCCATCAGTTGGAATCAATTCGTATCAATCCCAATTGCACAGCTCGTATCGATCGATCAACGATCGATACGAACAAAACATCAAACGATCGATACGAAATAGCCCCCAGCTATCGATACGAAGTAACCCATTAAGCGATCGATACGAAAAGAACAATGACAATCGATATGAATAAGGCAAAGGTGATCGATGCGAACAAGATACACTCCAATGAAATACTTAGTCACTCGGCATGAAAAGTGGATCGATCCGAGGAGTTAGCACCACGTCAACTTACAAGCACATGCCCAAAAAGCGATACGAACAGATCGATACGAAGGGTATCGATACGAATTCAACAGCCTAGAGAAAACACAAGTTTGCATCGATCATAACTCACAATCTACAAGTCCAAATGCTACCAAATTTTCACAGAAGCTTGCGTACATCCTCAGCAACACTCACAATCGATCCCGACTCAATTGGATGAAGTTTTGATCGATACAAAGCTCGTTCGTATCGATCCCAGATCGTGTGCAAATCACATGGGATCGATCGTGTGGTCCCACTCACGTGCAAGAAGAGATCTCCCGAGATCTGAGCGAGATATTTGCGGCCTACGCCTATAAATAGCAGCCCCGGACCTACAAAAAATGGATCTTTTTGGCTCTTTGACGTCCAGACTCTATCGAAAGCATTTTTGCACTCAAAAATCATTGTTGTACTCGAAATCTGCTATTGTAATCCACTGTAACCGGCAAGCAAAAGTTAATAAAAGTCAATCATTTCATAGTGGACGTAGGCAACACGCCGAACCACTCTAAATCTCTGCGTTCTTTTGCTGTTTTTCTGATTATTTTTTGGAGTGTTTATTAGATAATCCTCTTTTTACATTTACTTTCTTTATTTTATCTCTTCAAACACTTTCGAAGAGTGTTGTGCCCGATTTTGGTACAAACACATGTTTTCTATATGTTTATAAGTAAAACCTCTTCTTTAAAAATTCACAACCAATTCATAAAAGTCTCAAAGCACTTTTAAAATACTCCAATAATAGTTAGTAAACATTTGTAAAAATAACGAAGAAAAATACTTAAATTTAAATATCTTTTCAAACCTTTAAAGTCCAAAAGTCAAGGCTAAATGGGGTAGTTTTGCATAAGTGAAGTTTTGGCCTCTTTTCAAAATGTTGCTTAACTTTTTACTATCCAAACTTTTTATGGAAGTAAGCATACATATAAAACATAATAAATATGACAAAACCCCTTAGGATCTCTCTACAAAGTTGCCTAGAAATCGCCAAAAATAAGGCAATTCCTAAGTTCATCCATAAGGACTATCGCTATAAGTGCACTTTCAAATCCAAGTCCAATCTAAACCAAAGTTTAACTACAACCTATATGCTTTATTTTAGGGCTATACCACAAGTCATATAAGTCCATTCCAATTCCGTTTAAGTCCGTTCATATGGATTACATATGCTATTTTCTTTTAAAGCAAGAATCAAAACCAATGTTTCAACATATGTCAATATTAATTCAAACAATACGTACACAATCAACACTAATCCCCTTCCAAATAAAGCAACAAGCAGAAGTGGTTAAGGCGCACACCGGTTTGAAGAAAACCAAACCAGTAAGGTACCAAAACCCAAGTTGAGAGCTACACCAGGGATATTGGATTTCGTTCAAAGCGGCTCAGATTGCTTATGCAATAAACGTCGTAAAAGGATAAATGTATATATGTATTGATGTACTAAATTGGTCATAGGGATATTAGACAGCCCAAACTAGTATAAAATTCTCTATATTATTTTCTTTTTAAAGTTAAATACACATTCATAATTCACCGCCAATGTTGGCTAATTTAGCATGATGCAAGATCGGTAGATAACAATGACACTCTGAGCACTAAGAACTATGAAACTGGACCTACACTCTTCAGCTAAAATACTGCATTGGACATGGGGATATTAGACTGTCCTATCCTAGCATGAATATTTCTATGGTAGCAATCATAACATAGTCAAACTAGTCGTAGGGATATTAGACTACCTAAACTAGTATAAAAAACCTCTATGTTAGCTAATTCGACATAGCACATTGGATGTATGGATATTTGACAGCCAAAACCAGTACAAAAAAACCATGAGCATGCAAAATGGGTTGTACATATATGACCCGACTTTTCAGTCAAATCTTCTTTTAGTCCTCCCCTAAACAGCACGGGGAGGGGGGGCAAAGTGGGCGGTGCAAAGAACACTAACAAATTACTCTTTACAACTCACTGCCATTGTTCTATGGTTGTAACACCATCTATGAGTGATAGAAACAATCTCAAAAGGGGGAACAATGATGCTAGACAAGAATGCGGCTTAGTATACATATGGCGTTATGCCCCCAAATTAGGGGCAGGTCATACCAAGCATGCGACCAAGGACATTACACCACCAAACAAGGGGGCTAGTCAAACCATACGTACGTTAGACATTACACCCTCAAAATATGGGGCATGTTAAATCAAGCGTATGTATGACATTACAATCCCAAATAAGGGGGCATGTCAAATCGAGCGTACGGATGATATTATGCCCCCGAACAAGGGAGCAGGTCATACCAAGCACACGGCCAAGTCAGCATAGGACTCTACACCTAGACAAGGGAACGGGTCATACCAAATGTACAAGTAAAGACCGTGGCCTAAGGGTTAAAACTATAAGAGCATAAGAAATCTTGGAAGCTCTTCCCTAGCATGATAAGCAAGCACAATACATGGACTGTGCCATAAATTATCAATCAGGTACAAATCCAGACACTACTCAAAGCTCGCTAGGTATATACCGAAAAACTAAGTTATCCATTCTTAGTTAGCTTTTTACATGCCTACCATAAAGCAATTATCAGTCTTAAATATTTATACATATTTTACAAATGACTACAACCTGAGTTACATCATGGATTAAAACCTCATACTAAAAACTAATTTAAGAATCTGACTCAGAGTCAGAAGACAAACTGGTTACAACCGCTCCCCATCAATGTAACTTGCGAGGGCACAATGATGAAGGCTAAAGAAATCCACCTATCAATTAGGGAGCATGAGATTGGTCTTCTAACTCAGTAATTACGACTAATGATTGCCATGAGCAGAACCACGGTAAGTAATGCGGGGATCATAATTGGCACAGACCCAGACATTCTCATAATCCTGAGACTTATACTTATAATCAGCCGATTGTACAAGGACAGATCAAGTCCAGGCCAAAAATTATTAAAAATGTTAATGGCACATTGTCGGCTAATTTCTGCTATTGTCTTCTTCTCCTTCTCTTTATGAAGCTCTTTCAATAGAGACGCCCTATCCATCTGACCTTAGGAAACTACGATGGAATCTAATCAGGCCTCACATTCCAAGTTGAATATCTTATTTTCTAAAGCATTCACTCACTGTATAGCCACTTTTCTGGTTCTCTCAATCTCACCTAAGAGATGCTCCTTTGTTTTCTTGATGTTCCTAGAAAGGGGGCCAAAGGGTTCATCCTCAATAAGACAGAAGGAGGAAAAATGTCTGATGTCCCCACCTCTCCCTTATGATAACCCCCCAAATTTATAATCTTAGCCTCATAATAACTCTTTTTGTCATTCTTCCATTTGAGGACCTCATCTGGGTCTATCCTAGAAGGAGGCACAGGAGTTGCATTTGATTTGAGAGGAACATGTATAGTCGAAGTTTGTGGACAGTCACTTTCTTCGCTCATGCGCAATGTAATCGCTTTGGCCATCTCCATAATCCGTTGCCTCAACTTTTTGATCTCATCCTTATATATGGCCTCGTATATACTCTTTGCATTCTTTAATAGGTCTTCTAGTTCTGCTAGTTGAGTCAGGGCAGAGTGTAACTTTCTTGAAGAACAACTACCTCCAAACCCTGATCGAGAGGAGTCGATCAGAAAAGTTAAAGAAGTCTATAATGTTATAAATAAACTAGGAAAGAATGGTAAAGACTTGCAAATTTTAGAGAAATGCAATTCAGTATATAGGCTTCAAAATTATGTCAAGCATTATCAAGTTACACAAAAAAAACATTCTTTCTCCTAAGGCCTTAATAATTAAGCACTAAAATAATGTCTAAGGAGCAGTAGGAAAAGGTAGGGTTGCGCTTGCAAGAAAGGTTCTACGAGGGTCATAGCATGTCCCTGACTAGTGATTTATAACATGTTCAGCCATCATTTCAAAGTCCTCTCTGTTGTTCAGAAAGTTCCAATCTAACTTGCAGTAAAAGAATTCTAAAACATCTTGGGATCATTGTAGTAACGCCTCCGCCCTCTTGCTTTTGCTCTCCTCTTGTTTAATTTTTTTCTTAATAAGAGGCAATCCTACCCTGAGCAACTTGTAACAACTCCTCAAGCTCGCCTATCATTGACATGGTTTTTCTCCTTGTGTCATTTAGAGCATTATACAATTGTGATCTCTTCCTTTTGGTCTGCCTTGTAAAATTACCAAATAACCTATGGGCAACAGTTTTCCATCCATCATCACAAAGACGGGAAGGCCCAGGAACAATCCGAGCGGGGTAAGGAGATCGTTCTCCCACATTCAGCGGCTTCTTTCTCACTAAGTACCCTAGAAATTTCTATAGACATCTCCTCCATCTACTTCTTGTATTGCTCAATCTCCTTCTTATAAACAATACCGTAGAGCTCTTCGCCCACCTTTAAGGTCTTCTCTATCTCTTTCAACTCTGATTCATCACTCCTTGACTCCACACGTAATTTCATTATTACAATCATATTGGCGCTCAAGGGCATCTTTGACCTTTTTGAGCTCTATATCAGCAAACTTCAACTTTGTTTCAAGCCTCTTATTCTCATATCTAAGTAAGACAACTTCATCGTCAGGAGCATTCTCCACCTCGACCACCTCATAACCATTAAGGTCAGGAACAGTAATGAAGGCAGAAGCATCCTAGCGACAAGAACGATTAGAGTTGAGCAGAGCTTAAAGAGAACCAGCCTAACCACTAATGAAATGAAACTTGGCTACATAATTAAGACATAACAGATTAAGTTGTAGCATTGAACATCCATCACTCATTACATTATCTCTATTTATCCATATACTTAAATATCATCTGTAATACAACAAGGGTAAGGAGAGCTCAGTTATTGTTCAAGATTCTAAGCCTAAGCCTAAACCACTCCAAGTAGGGACTATTAGGTGAAAATGAACCATTTTCTAACATGTATCACCCTCGGCACAACATAAAATCACTAAGGGCCTCGTTCTCTTGGACTATCTGATCAACCTGGGATAACAATTCCTGAGTCTTATCCTAAAGCTCCGTATAAGATTTGTCTAACACTTTTTCTCGCCCGCACATA
The DNA here is from genome assembly GCA_030737815.1 of Allium fistulosum. Taxonomy (NCBI): domain Eukaryota; kingdom Viridiplantae; phylum Streptophyta; class Magnoliopsida; order Asparagales; family Amaryllidaceae; genus Allium; species Allium fistulosum. The sequence continues at coordinate 111,679,854 of CM060901.1, read as the reverse complement.
GACGTAGTGCTTAAACCAAGATGATCTAGAGTTTATTTTTCGAGCCTAGCGTCAATCTCCTTCAACAGTTTTGTGAACACATTCTCTCCAGAATACTGAACAAAACAATGAGAAAAACACGATCATTCACAAGAAAACAAAACAAAAGTCACATTTCATTACGCGGACTGAAATAAGTTTCCAAATCTTCATACAACAATAGATAAAGGAAATCTGGGATTAATCATATAGTTCTATTAGATAATTTGAATTAACCTTGTTTGTAGATGTTTTTCCTTTGTCCTCAGATTGCAGGTTCTCCTGAGCTCCAACAACACCAACCATCTCCCCCTTAGTAGGATGCTCAGAACAGTTGAGGACAATGTTCTGATTTGTAACTTCTTCATCATTCCACCTATCCTGGAAATACTAAAAAATCGAAGCAGCTAAAGAATGGTTCTCCAGGAAGTCAAACTTAACCTCTATCCCAAAATTACGCTTGGCTAAAGCATGAAAACCATAAGTCGCATCGGAAGAAACGTTATTAAGTTCCTTCTTCGATTAGATCAACTCCTCTTTCACCGCTCCTAGTTCCTTTTCAAGCTTGGCCAATGCCTCATCCTTTTCCCTTAGCTCACGCTCCTTTGAAACCTAAACATCCTCAGTAGCCTCGGTTTCCCTCTCGACTCTCTCTCTCAAAGCATCTTAACTTCTTCTTCAGCCTTGGCCCTAGCAGAAGCCAGCGTGGTATTCTCAGTGTTAGCTAAGGTAAGGTCAGCTTCAATTTTAGCCACTGATCCGAAAGTGAAGCTTGTGCATTCTCCTTCTTACGTGCCTTCACTATCAAGGCTGCAAACTAATAGAGAGTAAAATTTGAGAAATGTAAGTAATAGACTAGCAAATAAAAGAAGAAAAGGAGAGAGGGAAGATCACTTACATAAGACAAAAGCTTCTCCAATTCAGACAAGATTTCAGAGGAGGGCATCTCGGAAGCCAGAGTAGGAAGAAAAGAGGGAGCTTGCACAACCCTCCCTACTTTTTCTACTAAAGTAGACATAGTTATTCCAAGCGTAGCCAGCCACCAGCACTATGGGCAGGATTACCTACGAAGAAGAAGTAGTCAGCATGGCTGGTGTTACAACAGGAAGGGAAGGAATTTCCATATTAGGAAGAGGCGGAACATCTGATGTAGAAGGAGGAGTAGTAGTATTTATTATTTTGGAAGTAATGAGAGAACCACTCGATCCTTTGGTTTTTCTCTTCAAGGCCTTTTTTCTCAAAAGCTTTATGAAGCTTAGCAGAACCTCAGCATTTATTATACCTATAAAGGAAAAGAAATGAAAAGATTAAAATCACAAGAATAATGATTCCCACAAATACATTGTGAGTAACTTATACCCCTATATTCAGTTAGGGAAGGAGGGACTTAAATCTACCTCAAGAATATTTATGATAAGGACACAATAAACCGCAACTCTTCAGCTTTTGAACAACTCTTTTATTTTCCTAACCTCTATCGGCAAGTATCAAATCTACCGTCTATGAAAATCATATAATTCTTCGTTCTCCTCAGAAGAGATGGTGTAGATAGAATAATGATTGGAAAAATAAGGAAAATTGTCCAAATTAGAAACAAAGAAATAAAATTCAGCCCACTTCTAAGTTTTTCATGGAACATCAGGAAAAACCGATTTAGTGGCTTGGATATAAAAGAAGCCATCATTCCCTTTATAGGACTCTTTCTGGCTTCAAAGAGAAACTGAAGTTCCTCGCTAGTGAGACTAAGGCCGTTTTCAGCATGAAGAATGGGGGTGGCCAAAACAAGAGTATATGAACAAGGGGAAAGTTGGATAGGAGCAATATCAAAGGAAGCGAGCCATTGACGGATAGTCAGATGCATAAGAAGATAAAGACCGCATTAAATGTGTTCTGTAGTATGGAGATATACCCCTCCGATGGTGTATTGATGCATTCATATGGTTCAGGAACTCTAGCTGCATAACCAATTAACCTAAATTGTCTAAGAATGCCAGTGGCATTGTCCAATCGAGTAAGCTTAGAAGGAAGAAGTGTAGAGCAAGACGAAGAGGAATCCATGTCAAAGTCCTAAAGATTACTTCTAAGAAAGATCGGACGAGAATCAAAATGACTTCTCCTATTTTAATCTACCAAAATACCCCTAAATTTGGAAATTAACCCAATAAAAGTTCTTTTCAAATGGAAGAATAAAAGAAAATTTAGGGAAGATGAAGAAGGAATAGACATACCTCAATTTGAATAATGGCCGCACGATTGAAGTGATCAAGGATCTTTATGAAATGTGGATTAGCTGCTAAAATAATGAGCGCAAAGATTGATAAAAGTCCTCCTAGAGAAATGAAAAGCCAGAATTGAATAGCTATTTGAAAATAAAAAATAAAGGGATGGCACATGCGTAAGAGCATTAAATGCAAGTGTGGTCGAAAAGACTTTTTCCCACTACCAAAAAGATGGATTTGATAGAACTGACTGGACATACAGACCGAGTGCTTAAGTCAACAAGCCTATCTCGACCTTCGGTCGCCGCAGACATAAGGGTAAGTGTTACACCTGTTCTTAACCCAACTTATAGCGAAGGTAAATGGAGCAAGACGTAAGGGATCAACTTGAAGGCAAAAAACAAAACTCGACTCGAGCCCTACAACCAAGGGAACTATGGCAAAAGAAAAATATTGCACGCATTGGGAAATAGCGGCAGGTCACAATGACGACACCTAAAATCAAAGATAAGACAGGAATAATGCGCCGTGGCATAGAAAGGCGGAACATGTTACGCTGAACTGACAACATCTCCAAAGCTTATACTTTGTTGAACCTATAGGAACAGATCTACACCAGCATATACCGGGGGCAACCGAGGCAGTACTACAAGGGGTCAAAAACACTAGAGGAATGCATGTAGGGCCACTCAGGACAAGCTACAATGTAGAACCATACTTACAGGTTAACGACAAAGATATTAAGCTTTCCCTATTGCCAACAACCTACGTACACTAAACAAGGAGGGAAACTCAAACTGCACCCAACCCAGATCACAAACAACCTCGAACACGATCCAAGCAGAGGCCAGGTCAACACTTAAAGCAAAACGAGGTAGTACTACCTCATTCCAGCCCATCATAATATCAAGTCAGGCAGAAACAGAAAAGACATCAATAGGGCAGCATAACATGAGTGCTTGGCGTTCTTCACCGCACCTCTTCACATACATCAACAACATCAGGCACCTTCCATCTTTCCTCTTAAGGTATCTAGCTCTCCAAGAGGGAAAAGGCCAAGCCACACAGGCTCGGGCTTCCCACCCAACTTTTGAAGCATCCCGCTTCAAATTTCCAAGATTCCTGCAAATGCTATGGCTTCCTGCTAAAGATATGTCACCAATCTAAGCACAACAAACATACATTGTAGACGAATGAAAGACAACAAGGTTCGATGGTGGAGATTGAAGTAAAGGATGAAGGGCAAATAACGCAATCAATAGTGCATTTCTTCACACTATAAAGAAGTCACTGAAGGATGAATATGGGGATACTTTTCTTCTTCTCCTAAAAAAATAGAAAGAGAAACGAACCAAAAAATGTAGAAAATTGTAATCATTTGTACCAAAATAACAAATATATCGTGAATTATCCCGTGGACATAGGATTGGCAGTAACCGGATCACAAAAAATTTCTACGTCGTTTACTCGCATTTCTTCTTATTTGCTTGTGCGATATTTGCTCAAGAATAGTACTTCTCTTACAAAAACCATTTTGGCATTTCAACAAACAGTTGGAGTGCGACTACAAATCTATGTAAGCGCCTAGCATCATAGTCATTTCTCTAAGGCAGATTTAATGCAATTTAAATATGTTGATTCAAAATCATGAAAGTGATCAACATTTAAGCTTGCTTCACGATCCAGTTGATTGTAATGAAGGCGAAAAACTCCATTAACTCCAAAAAAATAGAAAGAGAAAAGAAACAAAAAATGTATGCCATTGGGCAATTGTAATCATTTGTATCACAACAACAAATATATAGTGGATTATCCCGTGGACATAGGATTAACAGTAATCTGATCCACGTAAAAATTTCTATGTCCTTTACTCGCACTTTTTCTTATTTTTTTGTGCGATATTTGCTTAAGAACAATACTTCTCTTACAAAAACCATTTAGACATTTCAACAAACAGTTGGAGTGCAACTACAAGCTATGTAAGCGCTGGACAACATAATCACTTCTCTAAGGCAAATCTAATGCAATTTAAATTTGTTTATTCAAAATCGTGAAAGTGATCAACATTTAAGATTGCTTTACGATCCAGTTGAGTGTGGTAAAGATGAAAAACTTCACTAATAATCAAAACCAATGTTCCAACATATGTTAACATCAATACAAACAATATATACACAATCAAACCCAAATATATACATTATATATTTTCATTCAAGGTGGTGAGTTAACTAACCTTTAAGCAAACAAACATACAAAATCCAAGTACCTAAGTCCAACCTTACCTATGCAACCACCTTTCCTTTCCTTCCTCCTCTTGCTTCACTTGGTTTTCAAGGCTATTTCAGCCCAAATAACTCACGGCCTTCACTTGAGGGGTGAGTTGTGCCTTTATTCTTCCAAAACTAACTAGGTAGAAGGTGTTGTAATATTGTAGTAAGGCTCTAATCCAAATTTGAGTTGATTTGGATGATATTTGCAATTATTATTTTTAAGAATTTTGAGTAGAGAAAGACATGAAAAGAGAGCACACTTTTCTTTGTAAATTTGTGATTATTATAGAAGGGTGTGCCTCTCCTTATATAAACTCAAGAATGGTGTTGCCTAAACTTTTTTGCACCCTCTTTCATGTCATGGAAGGCTTACCTCCCCACATGCTCCATCACTTCGCATTTACATCACTTCCTTTAACAAAATACTCTTATACCCTTAACATTCAAAATATCCCTTATCCACTTGGAAACTTCTAGAATGTTCTATATGCTTTATGAAGAAAGTGTTAATTAGTTGTTAACATGTTCATTTGATCATTACACAAGTGTAAAAGAGTTCGAACAACTTATATCTATTAAAAAGCGTTTATCGATAAACCAATTTTTGGTCATATTATCGATTTTTATTCGAAGAATATATTTTTGTAAACAATTTTCAAAATCAAGTTTCTTATCAGTATTCATTAATTAAAAGATGTTTCACAAGTTTATAAAATCCCATTTATAAGTCTTAACTGTATTTCAAAACGTTTTGATATTCGAAGACGATGTGTTCGAATTTTAGGGTTGCTACATTCTCCCCCACTTAGAATATTTCGTCCTCGAAATTCAAACAAGAACCATATTCAAAGGAGATAGAAGAACAAGATACATATATAGGGTATTGCTGAAACTATATACAAACTAAACTACAAGCCAAAATACATACTAAGCGAATCCATCTCAAGCAGTGAGTACACTACAAGAGATATACGATACTAAGATAAGAAGGAATCCTTAGTCTATAAGCAACTCTCAACGGACCTCCTTCAACCTATCTTCCGTCTTTCTTGTACAACACCGAGCATCTCGCTCCATGGACTTTTACTAACCTATCAAAGAATAAACATACGCCACTACTCAATTAGGATTCACAATCACTAGCAACTAATGCCTATGGTTTGCTCATGTTCAAAACTCTCACATCGCCTAAGGACGATAAATAATTCATTGAGCATACCTTACACTCAACATCCTTAGGTTATTACTTAGATGATTATTCATGCTACCTCATAAGAAATCGAGGAGTTATTCCTCCAAACTCTTTATAAGTCAACATAACACATCATACAAATGCACTAAAGCTCGTGTGATGCACATGGACCATCCGTATGCAATATCTGATCTGATTACTTGCTCGATCACATAGATTTCACTTCTAAACTAGTATAGATCACTTGAACTCTCTAGTGTGGACTCTAATTTGATTACTTGATTAGAAACCTCCGTTCTCCTTGCATAGCCATATACTATGATAAAAAACATTGAGATCGTATCACGAACTCGTATCAAGTGTTCACTGTCAAGAATCGAGTGAAAAATCCTTGTCCAGATCGGTGTAAACCACCTCGAAAACATGCACTCGAATACTGGATCAAGAACAGTCATGCGAATGAAATGATCTACGTACAACTTACATATTTATCATATTGGTTTCTTAACGGCACCAATTCTACATTTCTTTATACAACTAGTATGTCATTTAACACTAAAATTATTTATGAATTATTTCATAAAACGTAACTTTAAGTTCATAAAACCTATTTATACCTTAACTTCATACTTGTAATACTCTACTACATCCTAAGAGTATAAATAAAATATCAAATTCAACTTACTTAATAGGGATGATCAACAATTCGAACTTGTTTTAGCTTACTACCATTTTCAAATTCAAGTGTTATATATATTCAACTTTATTTTTTCACAAACACTTAACAATAAGTTCTATAATGATTTGGAAGTTTTCGACTATCCAAAATCGTTGAAAATTCCATTCTATTTTCACAATTGAAAACTACCAATAACATATCATATCGTGACATATACCATACTTTCCTAATGCATAGGCTGCATGTGTCCATGAAATAATTTAACAAGAAAACTTTAGAACTAAACACCAATTTTCATTTCAAACAATTTTGAAATAATATATACATATAACTTTTGTATATCAAATCATTGTTTTAGGATTTAAATCAAAATCTGTTTTACCAAAACCACTCTACAACATCCACCACTTGGAAATCCAAAAATGAACACCGATGATGCTATAGTCATCATTGAAATTATTTTGAAGTGACAGAAGTGAGTTTAGTACATCCAAACCAAACTTATGGTACTTAACCAAAATTATTTCAAAGCAATATCAAATACTTCTTATAATAATAGCAAGTATCATGGTCTAAACCAATTTCCAAGTATTTACTTTCAAAAATATTAATATTATTTTCACCAAAATCTTGAAAAACATATTAAAAGGCACCTGGATCTAAGTTCTCAAATTCTCTATTTAAATCCTTTTCGTTTATAAACCATACTTATATGGAATCACTTTCTTATATAAATCTTTTCATGAATATTTATTTCCAAATTATTCTATCTTTTCTTTTTGATTATAGTAAACATCTTTTACTAAATTTAACTTTTAATCAAGCATATCACCAACGCCTTATAGTCAAACTATGAAACCAAATTCATAAGGTGTTTGTTTCAATATACCTACACTTACTGTCTACCCAACCCATGTTGTAGAAAGGTAAAAATGCTCATAAACTGTTGAGCACAAATTAATAATAACCAAATAATAGTCCATGCTCCGAACATGCCGAGCATGACTAAATAATCAAGTTTACAGGATACAAAACTACAAGAGGCATTAGCATCAAACTAAACATGAATAGAAGAGCCATAAATAGGTAGGATACCCCAAAGAATCTGCTTCCTCTTTGCAGCTGCAATAGTGGAAGGTGCTATAAAAATAGCAAAAACCCTAGGCTGCTCCCCTTTCTTGAGCACATGACAATCTCTAACAAAGTAGCCAGGCTGATGGCAATCGTAATAACCATTCGGTGCAAACAGTGCCTCAGTCTTTAGAGCTTTTTCGATCAGTTCTTTCACCTTCTGCCCTTCTCCACCCGACCTACACTTATTAGAAAAGTGACCCTTCTTCCCACACTTGTAACAAACGAGGTTAGACCTATTCCTTGGCGACTAAAATTTATGTTTATTATTCTTTGTTGGTATAGAAACAAGAGGCTTTGGTGCCAAAATTTCAAACCTCAAACCTATATTCACCAAATTCACAAAAGACCCGTTAAGGTGATTAGTCATATCCCACTGGAACTCAGGGTGCATACCCGTAATGAACATCTCATTCTTCTTCAGTGGCGTGTCAACCAATCCTAACATAAACCGAGATAATGCAATGACTTGATTCTCATACTTCGCCACGGTCTTGGCCCCCTACTTCAGATCCAAGAAGCTCCTAAATAGCAAAGTCTTCCTGGCTTTCAAAAACAAACTTCATCTCAATCTCATCTTTAAATTGGGCCAAAGAGAAGTTTTTCTCTAGGACATTAGCTGTAATATAACTCCATTAATCCATGGCTGCATTTGTTAGATGTCGTGTGCCAACCAACGCTGCATCTCGTCATTTAGCTCCATATCTCCAAATATCCAATCACATAATCTGAACCAAAACTGAACTTCTATAATCGTTTTCGTACCACTAAATTTCTTACCCCGAACCTCTTATAATCACAGAAAAGCAAAGCAAAACACATATGAGGTCTGACCTACATGTCCTTATTTATGACATTCACCCTCGGCTCCTTAATCGGAGTAATATTCCTCGATAATTGATTCCCACCATTCGTGATAGTACTACCTCGACCACCTCTAGTAGTGGAAGCTTTGGTACTCATAGTTATTAATACCTAATCAAAGTGAAACTGGTTTAGGACATGAAAGGATAAAGCTATTTCAAAGAAAGGATTACTAATAAGGAGATATTCCTGAGGAATTTTTTTAAAAGTCTAGTTTTGAAACACACAAATACACACTCATATATATAATACACTCGAATCATTCTAAGGTGTCACTTACCCTATCTCTAATGAGTCATAACTAACCAAAGCCAAGGTGTTCACTCAACTTTTTGCTCTGATACCAAATTTAATGACCCGACTTTTTGACCCTAGAATGTCGATACTGAATATGTCCACGGTATTCGTGTAGCGAGCACCCAAGTGCCAAAAAGATGGAAAGTTAGGGTAAATAAAGAATAGAACATGAAAGAAAGAACACAACATCAAAATCTCATAATGGAATGATAATATATATTATCAAAAAATTAGTACAAAAGGGTTACTTCGAATATAGAAATTTCAGAGTTACGAAACCTAAGTACTATCATCAACTTGGATAGTTATAATAATACGTCCTCACATATGCTGATATATATAATACAATAATGTAGTGGAAATAAGAATACTATGGTATGTAAACATCCAGCTCATCTCCATAAGCTCCAAAGCGCCTAAAGATAAATCTGGAAATATACACGGGCTGAATTGTGACGACCCGGAATTTTAGATATTTGAAATTGGATATTTAATTGATTTTAAATATTAAAAAGTGAATTTTTGACTTGAATTTCAAATATCACTATTTATGGAATAATTTAATTATTAAATTAAATAATTTGAAGATGGGTAAAATTTTGAATCTGGAGTTTCAAGCTTGTTAAAAATAATTTAAAGGCTTAGAAAATTTACATTGATAATACTGAAGATAATAAAAGCTTTTAAATTGAATCCGGAAGTGTTTTGTTCAGTTTTGAAAATATATCGTTTAAATTGAATTTAAAAATAGCTTTCCGAGGCATAGTCTCGGAATTCGACGAAATCAGTTCTATTGGATCCGTAATATTGTATTATTATCGGAATTCAAATTTTGGAGTGTTTGGAGTTGTTGTGTGAGCGTACGGTATGTAAACAAGTTGAAATTTATATCAAAAGTTCAATATAATAACTGGGTTCAAAAAGCTATCTTCTCCATACTGTGACGCCCCACCTCTATGCTCATAATAACAAAGAGTATTAAAAGAAATACTGTCTATTATTACGAAGAATAAGGCTGGATAGGAGCGACCATCCGTAGTTGGCCTTACACTAATATTGGTTATCTCGATAGGAGTGGTATATACTTTTTCTTTTTCATCTATTATTTATTTACTCCCATCGACACACCCAATTATCAGTATAAAACAAACTACGATAGTTCATAATAGTTTAGGACATTAGATATAACAATGACACAGATAATATAATTGCGGAACACAGATTAACAAAATCTCATATATATATAACTGATGTCAGTTAATACATAGTTGACACTATACACATGATACAACTACAACTGTCGACTCTAGAAGTTATATATACAAGTACATTATCGACTAATATACATGAATACATATCATTCTATACAATGACACGACTACTACAAAATGACTGACATCTTCAGAAGATGTGAAAAGTCTTCAATCCCGAACAGCAACTCAAAGAAAGAAATCTACAACCTGAAATACTCGGGTCTGACCCGAGTATTACATTCAAAAGAAAATAATACCCAGGTCAGTCTAATTCAAACCAGTTTATTAGTGTATATAGGCAGTAATAATCAAATATCACATAGACGACAGTCACAGAAATCTCGTATACCCAACTTCTCGATAAGAGAACCGGATAACGGCGGATATAACACTAAACAGTGTTAATCCACAAAACAGAAATCCAAAGCAATTTAAACAATTGAAACGTCAATTTAAAACTGTCAAATCTGATAGGGCTGCAGTACACGCACGCGTGTACTGCCTCGCCACTATCGTAGGAGGTACACCAAAGCTCAGTGAAAATCATAAAGGGTCACGAGGTCAAACCCACCATAGCGGGTTCAACTCAAGTGAATTCGGGAACAACCCCAAATTAAACATAATCAAGCCCAAGTCATCAAGAACAGTGAACCAATGAGGTATAACTGTACTTGCCAAAGTACACAAAACAGAGTCAGAATCGAACATGCATCATGTGGCGGTGCATCCCGAAACCAAGAACAACAACTACCACTCAAAATCAACAGCAGTCCAAAACAAAGAGCAAGTGACAGTGATGTACATCTATACAATGCTCATGACTGAAGCCACGATGAACAAAGTATAAAATCAAATGAGTGCAGACACCAAAAATACGACATCACCGTAACAATTCCCAGAGAAGAAAATAAAATTCAAGACATCAAGCATGCATAAAGTCAACGCAGCCCAACTTTACTCGAAGCTGCAGCCCGGGCAATTCAGATGTATCATACCCGAAAGCAAAAGAAAGTGGTACAACTCAAATGAAACAATCAAGTGACCTTATGAAGCAATGGGAAACCAAAAGTGCAAGTATACATAATGCTCCCTGCAAACACAAATGTACAGACTACACTTCAAAAGAACCAGGTCCAAGTGACAACAATATGCACAAAGACTACAGGTGTGCAATGTCGAGAACCAAGGTGACAAAGATCAGGAGGCAAGTTCGAACAATTCAAAGTCCATAAACCCCAAGCTCTACACAGTATCAACTAATTTAAGGTTCAACTACAATATGGACACAACAACAACTACGGCAGTGAATGCAAATGGGGTGCAGACCAGAACCAGATGAACATCAACAAAGCTACTGCAACTATGTGCAAGTACATAGTGTACAACAGGTGATTCTACAAGAATGAACAATATCAGAGAAGAATATCTCAGAGAACATAATTCACAGAGAAGAGGATAGCAATGTCGAAGAGTATGCTACAGAAAAATGTCAAAGCCGTGGTTATTAATTCAAAACCATTTCAAAACCGAGATCTCCAAAACCAAAGAAGAAAACCAATCAATGACATATGAACCAAATGTCAATTTCCCCAAATAGTTAAGGCAGGCAGACATGGGTAATCATGTACACTTTTAAAATTCACAAATGGCCACAAGGTCAAACCCAAAATACTGGGTTCAACACAAGGAAATTCGGAAACAATCCAAATGTATTAATGCAATGCAAACTAACAAGGTCAAGACTGCAACCATAAACTGCAGTTACCACTAAATATTAAGCTAGTGTAATCAAGGTGCCGTAAACTGGCTGCGACAAAACCAAAGTAGTAAAGAATGAAGCCCCCAATAGATGCAGTAAAATGACTGCAACAAATAACAGAAAACTACATGCAGTCAAGGACAAAAGTGAAGACTACAAACCTAACATGTCAGGTGAACACCAAAGTGCAATACTAGGTAGATGTATTCATATACATACACGCATGTTAACCTAATCAGGCAGCAGGTCATCTCAGGGCTTCAAGGCAAACCCAGAAATGATGGTGGCAACGTGAACTACACTACAGGGATGTCCTCAAGAGATAACAAATATGTATACCCAAATTAAGGCAACACAATACAAAGCACAAGGCTACAGGTAAAATAAGCTTATGTACCCAAGGTAAGGCAACACAGCAACAACCAAGTCATTCAATGCCCAAAGTCAATGATATCAAATTTAAGGTCGAAGGTACTACAAAGTCAGGGAATCACGTATACAAAATCAAGTCAAAGCCAAGAATCTCAAAATCAAGTCAGCCCAGAAAATATATACGCATATGGAACAGGTCAGAGACGTGATGAATGACTCAAATTCAACACCGTGGGGATCAAGCAATTATATACGAAAAGTATACGTATATGAACAATTCAAGGAAAATCGCAATCATCCAACAATGATCAAACGGCCAAAGCACATATTTTGAAACAATCAGACGAACGAAATCACGAAGTTTAAACCCTAATTCAACTTGAGACGAGAATTAGATGTGAGTGGGTACTCACCTTAGCATCGACGAGGTCACGCGCGAGATAATCGAAGATGAAGCCCTAGCAAGCATCGAAAGAACGAACGAAAGCCCCAATTTCTCTGAAGCCCTACGTTTTCCAGACGAAGTTGACGCCCTAATTCGCGAAGGCGAACGAACGAAGGAGGACGAGAAACGAGGCCGCCATTTTTTCTCTTCGTTTCGTTTCTTTTTCTTTTTAGGTTAAGGGTTTCGAATGAAAGACGAGGGGGGTTTATCCACCGTTCAAAAGAATCACGACCCAAATAAAACATGGCCAAGATTTTATTTTCAAAGATCACCAACACTTAATAAATTTCTAAACGAATTTGCAACTGATTACAACACTATACAGCAATTAGCAGCAAGATTTAATCGTCTAACGACGATATTAATCAGCACAAAAATCCGGGTCGTTACAGACTCCCCTCCTTATAAAAATTGCGTCCACGCAATCATAGGGAATAAATGGACAAAAAGGTAACAACCAAAAGAGCAAGGCAATGACGAGTGCATAAGCAAAGCAAATGTCAGCAGGGGAAGTACTAGATATGAAATCAAAAGGTTCGACTGCTTCAAATCAAAAGAATCAACATCGTGGGAATCAGGGATCAAATCAGACGACTAACAAAAGCAAGAACAATCGAGTTCCAGTAACTAAAAGAGAAGGAAAACAGAGCAGAAATCCCCTACAGAGCACGAATTGAATGTGAGTAAATCAAATTACTCACTTGAATCTCCAGAAAAAAAAGACGAAACTCAAATCTCAAAAATCTCAAATATTTACTTATCTCAAACGATAATCAGAAGATAAATCAAATATCTGATTATCTCAAACGATAGTCAGAAAACAAATATTCAATTATCAAAAACGATAATCAAATTTCTCAAATCAACATATATTCGATTATCACAAACGATAATCAAATTTCAAATTCAGCAATTATTTAATTACCTCAAGCGATAATTAAATCTCAAAGCACAAATGTTTAATTATCTCAAGCGATAATTAAATCTCAAATCAGCAAATATTTAATTATCTAAAGCGATAATTAAATCTCAAATCAGCAAATATTTAATTATCTAAAGCGATAATTAAATCTCAAATTAGCAAATATTTAATTATCTAAAGCGATAATTAAATCTCAAATCAGCAAATATTTAATTATCTAAAGCGATAATTAAAACAACAATTCAACAATTATTTAATTATCTCAGGCGATAATTAAATCTAAAATCAATAAATATTTAATTATCTAAAGTGATAATTAAATCTCAAATCAGCAAATATTTAATTATCTAAAGCGATAATTAAAACAACAATTCAACAATTATTTAATTATCTAAAGTGATAATTAAAAGCAACAAATATCCGATTATCAAAAACGATAATCAGAACTCATATCAACAAATATCTAATTATCACAAGCGATAATTAGAAACAACAAATATCTGATTATCAAAAACGATAATCAGAACTCATATCAGCAAATATCTAATTATCACAAGCGATAATTAGAAACAACAAATATCTGATTATCAAAAACGATAATCAGAACTCATATCAACAAATATCCAATTACCTGCAGATAATTGGAAGCAACAAATATCTAGAAATCAATTAAGAAGACTAGAAAATCAACATAAAAGCTTGGATCGATCCCATCAGATGGCGAGTTTTTAATTCGCCGCACGTGCAACAACATATGGCCGAAGCCTACCAAGTACTCAACATAATTTTGGCGCCCATCAGATTGACCCGGAGGTCCGCAGAGTGACCCGAAGGTCTAGTACTGGTATTTGACCCGAAGGTCCATCATATGACCCGAAGGTCCATCATATGACCCGAAGGTCCATCATAGTGGCTCGAAAGCACACGAAAGCATCAAATATTTCAATTAACGAGTCCGGAATTAACCGAAATAGCAAACGCACATGTCCCATACCACGTGTTTTACTAAATCGTTTGATTCTCTTCATCGTTTCCTTGAAAGTGTAAAATTCATCAAAATCATCAAAACAACAGATATTCAATTAACGAGTCCGGAATTAACCGAAATAGTAAAAGTGTGGTTTCATACTCCGCACTTTTGCTAAATCGTTTAAATCTCTTCATCGTTTCCTTGAAAGTGCAAAATTGTGTATTTTGTAAAAATACACTTTGCATTCTCAAACAGACAAGTCCGTAATTAAGCGAATCAGTAAAAGAAAGGGGTCATAGTCCTCGATTTTGCTGAAACGTTTAAATCACTTCCTCATTCTTTTGAAATCGCAAACTGTAAAATTTTTGAAAATAATTTTATTTATTTTGTAAAAATAACAATTCGCATTCTCAACTGAACAAGTCCGGAGTTAAGCGAAACAGTAAAAGAAAGGGGTCATAATCCTCGATTTTGCTGAATCGTTTAAGTCGCTTTCTCATTCTTTTGAAAACGCAAACTGCTAAAATTTTATAAAACAATTTTCATTTTAAAAGATTTTCCAATCACGTGATTAAAACAGCAAATCAATAACAATTTCGATAAGGAAATTGTACTTCTCAAAATACCGTAAAAACGGTTACACATCAGTATTGCGGAATAACCGCTTGAAAATCCACTTTTAAAAATTTGGCTGTTACTGAAGTCAAAGCGACAGAAATTTTTAAAACGTCAAATATCTCATCAAAAGAATTCACATCAAAATGTGACATCAGTGAATTTTCATTCATTAAAATTGTCAACAAAACACCGTGCCTCAAAAATTCAGCATTGGTGTAAAAAGTCCGTTATAAAAATAACGGCAACAAAATACGTATCATAACCAAGCATCGGTTCAGCGTAAAATAAATGCAATAACGTGCAATTCAAATTTTTGCACGTACTACAAAACGAACAAAGAAATCATTCAAATGTATCTTCAATGAAGATAATTCAAAACAGCAAAAATCTAATCACTAGATGATTAGTACAAAAGAAAGCCAGCGGAAATTTCAACAAAAATAACATATCTGCAATTTCTTCGAATCCTCAATTCGGATTCGAAATTCTCAAGAAACAAAATAATTACAGCTATGTAAACAACAAATGAAATTCATATCAATTTCGTATTTCGATTTTTAAATCAAAAAGATTATCAGTTGTACTCAGCGAAGACAGTTTCACTATTTCCACTGCGCACTCTGATAAATAGAACACAAATCAATCATATCATCAGAACACAATTTCACTATTATTTTTAAATAAAGATATTTAAAAATTTCATCCAAATTTCAAAACTTTAGTTTTGACTCAAAGTACAAATAAAACATCGACCAATAGTTGTAACATATGTTCCATCCAAGTTATGTTTTATATTATGTCCATAACCTCAGGCTCTGATACCAACTGTGACGCCCCACCTCTATGCTCATAATAACAAAGAGTATTAAAAGAAATACTGTCTATTATTACGAAGAATAAGGCTGGATAGGAGCGACCATCCGTAGTTGGCCTTACACTAATATTGGTTATCTCGATAGGAGTGGTATATACTTTTTCTTTTTCATCTATTATTTATTTACTCCCATCGACACACCCAATTATCAGTATAAAACAAACTACGATAGTTCATAATAGTTTAGGACATTAGATATAACAATGACACAGATAATATAATTGCGGAACACAGATTAACAAAATCTCATATATATATAACTGATGTCAGTTAATACATAGTTGACACTATACACATGATACAACTACAACTGTCGACTCTAGAAGTTATATATACAAGTACATTATCGACTAATATACATGAATACATATCATTCTATACAATGACACGACTACTACAAAATGACTGACATCTTCAGAAGATGTGAAAAGTCTTCAATCCCGAACAGCAACTCAAAGAAAGAAATCTACAACCTGAAATACTCGGGTCTGACCCGAGTATTACATTCAAAAGAAAATAATACCCAGGTCAGTCTAATTCAAACCAGTTTATTAGTGCATATAGGCAGTAATAATCAAATATCACATAGACGACAGTCACAGAAATCTCGTATACCCAACTTCTCGATAAGAGAACCGGATAACGGCGGATATAACACTAAACAGTGTTAATCCACAAAACAGAAATCCAAAGCAATTTAAACAATTGAAACGTCAATTTAAAACTGTCAAATCTGATAGGGCTGCAGTACACGCACACGTGTACTGCCTCGCCACTATCGTAGGAGGTACACCAAAGCTCAGTGAAAATCATAAAGGGTCACGAGGTCAAACCCACCATAGCGGGTTCAACTCAAGTGAATTCGGGAACAACCCCAAATTAAACATAATCAAGCCCAAGTCATCAAGAACAGTGAACCAATGAGGTATAACTGTACTTGCCAAAGTACACAAAACAGAGTCAGAATCGAACATGCATCATGTGGCGGTGCATCCCGAAACCAAGAACAACAACTACCACTCAAAATCAACAGCAGTCCAAAACAAAGAGCAAGTGACAGTGATGTACATCTATACAATGCTCATGACTGAAGCCACGATGAACAAAGTATAAAATCAAATGAGTGCAGACACCAAAAATACGACATCACCGTAACAATTCCCAGAGAAGAAAATAAAATTCAAGACATCAAGCATGCATAAAGTCAACGCAGCCCAACTTTACTCGAAGCTGCAGCCCGGGCAATTCAGATGTATCATACCCGAAAGCAAAAGAAAGTGGTACAACTCAAATGAAACAATCAAGTGACCTTATGAAGCAATGGGAAACCAAAAGTGCAAGTATACATAATGCTCCCTGCAAACACAAATGTACAGACTACACTTCAAAAGAACCAGGTCCAAGTGACAACAATATGCACAAAGACTACAGGTGTGCAATGTCGAGAACCAAGGTGACAAAGATCAGGAGGCAAGTTCGAACAATTCAAAGTCCATAAACCCCAAGCTCTACACAGTATCAACTAATTTAAGGTTCAACTACAATATGGACACAACAACAACTACGGCAGTGAATGCAAATGGGGTGCAGACCAGAACCAGATGAACATCAACAAAGCTACTGCAACTATGTGCAAGTACATAGTGTACAACAGGTGATTCTACAAGAATGAACAATATCAGAGAAGAATATCTCAGAGAACATAATTCACAGAGAAGAGGATAGCAATGTCGAAGAGTATGCTACAGAAAAATGTCAAAGCCGTGGTTATTAATTCAAAACCATTTCAAAACCGAGATCTCCAAAACCAAAGAAGAAAACCAATCAATGACATATGAACCAAATGTCAATTTCCCCAAATAGTTAAGGCAGGCAGACATGGGTAATCATGTACACTTTTAAAATTCACAAATGGCCACAAGGTCAAACCCAAAATACTGGGTTCAACACAAGGAAATTCGGAAACAATCCAAATGTATTAATGCAATGCAAACTAACAAGGTCAAGACTGCAACCATAAACTGCAGTTACCACTAAATATTAAGCTAGTGTAATCAAGGTGCCGTAAACTGGCTGCGACAAAACCAAAGTAGTAAAGAATGAAGCCCCCAATAGATGCAGTAAAATGACTGCAACAAATAACAGAAAACTACATGCAGTCAAGGACAAAAGTGAAGACTACAAACCTAACATGTCAGGTGAACACCAAAGTGCAATACTAGGTAGATGTATTCATATACATACACGCATGTTAACCTAATCAAGCAGCAGGTCATCTCAGGGCTTCAAGGCAAACCCAGAAATGATGGTGGCAACGTGAACTACACTACAGGGATGTCCTCAAGAGATAACAAATATGTATACCCAAATTAAGGCAACACAATACAAAGCACAAGGCTACAGGTAAAATAAGCTTATGTACCCAAGGTAAGGCAACACAGCAACAACCAAGTCATTCAATGCCCAAAGTCAATGATATCAAATTTAAGGTCGAAGGTACTACAAAGTCAGGGAATCACGTATACAAAATCAAGTCAAAGCCAAGAATCTCAAAATCAAGTCAGCCCAGAAAATATATACGCATATGGAACAGGTCAGAGACGTGATGAATGACTCAAATTCAACACCGTGGGGATCAAGCAATTATATACGAAAAGTATACGTATATGAACAATTCAAGGAAAATCGCAATCATCCAACAATGATCAAACGGCCAAAGCACATATTTTGAAACAATCAGACGAACGAAATCACGAAGTTTAAACCCTAATTCAACTTGAGACGAGAATTAGATGTGAGTGGGTACTCACCTTAGCATCGACGAGGTCGCGCGCGAGATAATCGAAGACGAAGCCCTAGCAAGCATCGAAAGAACGAACGAAAGCCCCAATTTCTCTGAAGCCCTACGTTTTCCAGACGAAGTTGACGCCCTAATTCGCGAAGGCGAACGAACGAAGGAGGACGAGAAACGAGGCCGCCATTTTTTCTCTTCGTTTCGTTTCTTTTTCTTTTTAGGTTAAGGGTTTCGAATGAAAGACGAGGGGGGTTTATCCACCGTTCAAAAGAATCACGACCCAAATAAAACATGGCCAAGATTTTATTTTCAAAGATCACCAACACTTAATAAATTTCTAAACGAATTTGCAACTGATTACAACACTATACAGCAATTAGCAGCAAGATTTAATCGTCTAACGACGATATTAATCAGCACAAAAATCCGGGTTGTTACACATACGATCGAATTTGGACTCGAAACCTTTTCTAGTGCGTTCGGAATAGGGGTTTAACATTATAAATGCCTAGCAACACGCCTCGATAGGGGTTCGCGATTTTAAGCTGTGATTAATCGAAACAATTTGAATTTGAATTTAAATTAAATATATATAGATATTCGCATGTGATAGACAAATTAACACGTAGAGAACATTTCAAACACGTGTTCGTCTAGTCTAACACGCGTCTTCTATTTTCAGATATTTCCAGAACCTAATCGAATGACCTCACTTACTTCTTTTAATGGAAACTGCTCGAACCCTTTCCCCCCTTCTCAGAAAATTAAATCGAATCCCCTTTCTTTCTCAGTTGAAAATAAACGAGCATTTAAAATAAATAAAAGAAATTGTCAAAACCGCATCCTTTTGCCCTCAGTTCTTTTCAAATCAAAGTGAGAATGGAATCGAATGAGATTCGTTCGTTTTTGTCATGCCACGATCGAGGCTAGGGCGTGGTCGACTCGGGTGTAGGGGAGGGGGAAACTCGAGTGGCAGCGTTGTGGAATCGAAGGGTTGCGGTCGTAGTCACATGTGGGAGAGGCTGAGCGGCGTCGTTCGTAGGCTACTTCGGCACGGCGAACAAAGATGACCCAAGTCGACGATTGTGTTCGAGTGAGCTAGGGTTGAGGTGCGGCTCCAACTGGATGAGCGAATCGATGGTGTAGGGGGGACGATGTGTGGGTAGGAATGATGATTTCTGTAAAAGCAACGTGGATTAAGGTATAAGCAAGTTCCATGTTTATTAAGGTTTAATAAGAAATATATATATATATATAGGTGTATATATATATGTTAGAAATATATATATATATATATAAAATTTACAGTAAGATAAGTTTATATAAAATTAGACTTTGATTTTTAAGCATATACATAGTTTCAATATCTGGCACATGTTCGAAGACCATTTCTGTTTTTGATTTAATAAATATGTATTTTTAAATTCACATAAATATTTTAGTTTAAAACAGTAATATACATACAATATAAGATTTTGAAAATGGAGATTCTAAATGTTATAGAGTTTATATGAAAATAGATTTTTAAATCTATATAGACTAATTTTATAAGTATATATGAAGTTTCAAAAAAATAAAAATAAATATATATACACATTTTTTATTTACGAGTTTATTTTAAAATAATAGATTTGGTGAATAATTTGCTTATTTAGATTATTTTAGATACTAAAGAATTTTATAAAAAGGATTAGTTTAAAATTTAAATTATTAGATTAAATAAAATTATAAAATGATAATTAGGTTGTTCAATTTGGTTCGAATATTAATAAACTGTGTAAATATTTGTACAAGGTCAAGATCTGAAAAGAAGCAAGCCGGATTGGAAATGGAATTTCAAACAAAAATCAAAGGTGAGTTAATCTCACTCATCTGGTATTAATTTAAATTTAAATGGTTAAATTTAAATAAATGATTGAATGATTGGATTCTTTGATGTGCTATATTATATTTATAGTAGTATATATAGTATATATTGAGTAATTGATATTCCCGCATTATATAGCGGATGAGACCCTATACGCTGCATAATAGCAGATGATATTATTTAAACCCATATACCGCAATATTCCACCTCGAAGTGGAATTGGTATTGTGGTAACGTTTGTGGATGCAGGGAAAACAGGTTGGAGGGATCCAACTGGATTCCTCAAAATTATTTAGATTGTTCTAATAATTCCGTGTTATGAATATTTGATATTCTGTGATTGATTATATTGATAATTTGACTATTGAATGCTATGGGTTGTTTGAATATATTTCGGTGCACTGAGTTACCAAAATATATAGAATTAGATTTTTGGAAAGAAAATAAAGGAGTGAATTTTTAAGTAAAATAATTTATAGAGAATTTGAATAAATTTAAGAATGAATTGGAAAATAATGAAGGTGGTTTTAAAATTCTAATAAATAAAATTTCGAGTATGGAAGAGGGACTTGGAATAAAGAGAGGGATAATAAATTTTAAACCTTAAGTGATATTATAAAGAATTTATTTCAATTTAAGGTTTAAATTTAATTAAAAGGAAAAAGAGGGAATTCGGAAAATCTGGAATTTAAATTTTCAGTTTAAAGATTTTAAATCATAATAAAGAAATAAAATCTGAAAGTTAATGGATTTTGAAATAAATGGAGTAAGTAAAGAAATTTATTTCAAAGTGAAGTAAATTGGAAATCAATTGTAAATTGATTTAATTGTTTGGAATTGGAATTTCAAAGAGAAGTGAGATTTTGGAATTTATAAAATGGGTTTATAAAGTGAAGTAAAATATCAGTGGATATTTGGAAGTATAAATTTCACGGTGGGAATTTATAAAGGAATGAGAATTTGTTTTAAAAATAAATAGTGATTTAGTTTTAAAGGTATAGAAATGGGAAGTGTATTTCCCTGGAAAGCCGAGTATATTTTAAAGGAGACTTTTTATGTATAAGTTAAAGGCTTTAAAAATTTGTTATAAAGAAATGTTTTAGAAGATTTATTATTTTAAATGTTTAGATTTTAAAGTAAATATTCTTCAAATTTATTATAGTAGTAATTATTTAAAGGTGACTGGGTATTTTGTTTAAAAGATAAAAATTTAGTTTTATATGTTCTAAAGTAGCTTTATTTTAAATATTCTTCAAATATATATTTTTGAATAAGTATTAAAGTAGTTTTTAACTTAAATGTCTTAAAGGATATTTTATAATAAAGAGTTTTAAATTATTTAAAAAATCTAAAGTTTTTGTACTTGGTGTTTCCAGTGGTAATAAATATTTGGGAATTTATTCCATAAGAGGAGTGTAATTTGAAAACTGTTTTAAAAAGGGCTGAAATGGAAATATATCGTGCAAAGATATTTGTGAGGTAAATAAATAATTTGGAAAATTATTGATTGTTTGGTGGATGTTTGAAATTGTGAATTGATAGTTAAATAACCGACTATCAATATTGTCCAATGCGCTGATTGTTTCGAAGAGACCGAGATCGGGATTTATTTTCCGAAAACCACTTCGATTCGGTTTGTACGTTTCGTGTGGGAAACGAGTTTGGAGTCGAAGATGGAGCAGTAAAGTGCAAGGGCTAGTCGCTACTAATCCTGAGGGTGATTCCAAAATGGATGTAGTAGGAATAGTGCCTTCGGTTTCGTTCGAACCCGGAACGGACTTGTATGGATGAATGCTTTCGGAACATCGTCAGGTGGACGATGGGCATTCCAAGGGATATGTTCTATAAAGGTAACGCTTAGCCTCAAGCCTCATCAACCAGGAATGACTGAAAATCAGCGGTTATGCAGCAAGGCTATGTGGGTAGCGCCCATTAGGGTGAGATCATCCCTGTCTAGATGTCCCTTTTTATTTCGGCTGTGTGGCGGTTGGTCGCGCCAACCGTGGGGTGATCTTACTCGGAATTACCCTTAGGTAGTTCCGGTCTTGTGTTGTAGGGGATCGGGCGTGGTCCTTGGTACGCTGATCTAGACCAGGTACTGTGACAGGTGGTACCCCAGTGCCTAGTCATTAGTTGGAAATCCATTCTCTCTACGTGCCTTTACGGTTTTGTTTGTATACCTATTAGCTGGAATTTAATGGATGTAACAATTTCAACTATTTGAATAAGTATTTGTATATAGACACTATTATAATATTAGAGGATTTTGATAAAAAGTGTTTTGGCTATCGTAAGGTAAAAACCCGACATGTTTATTTGTGGCGTGGTCTTACGAGATGCTTTTGATTCAAAGGGTTTGGAAAACTTTAATAATCCAATTGAGTGTGCTTTCTCACGCTGGTTTTCCAGTCTGACTCGGGTGTTATTTTTTTTTTTGAGAAAAATGTGTGATCCTCTACGAATAGAGGAGAGCACACATGCGAATATATATATATCTCGAATATAAAGTGCTACCAACATGCCTGGCCGGTAACAAAAACCAAATACATATATATCAAATCTCAGGTACTCCTAAGATGAGTTCCGGCAAGGCCACCACCCATCACACCCCGATATCGAGCTCCGGCATGGCCACCGCCCGATATTAAGGTGTTAGAAGTACCTAAATAACTATAGGAAAAAAACAAAAAGTACTGGAGGACGTCCCAGATTAATGAGGAAGCTCCAACCAACTGAATCAAGAGAGGTGAATAAGCATCTGCTCTAAAGTGGATCCGCTGAAAAGAGGAACCGCTCTGAAGCCTCTGATCAAGAGAAAGGGGTACCAAACTGAAGAATATGTCCTCCTAAAAAAGTACTCCATAATGAAGATAGCAGAATCCTAAATCTGAGGAGAAACTGCTAGTAGTCCTGGATGAAGATACTCTGCTCTACTGACCTATCTACCTTCTGGTGTCCAGCAATATGAAGATATGAAAACCTGCAAAATGAATCTGATATCCTATCTCACATACCTGTAACTGAAAAATGAATAAAGGAAAATTAGAATGATACATATATATGTATATTTATATAATAAATATACATATATATGTATTAATAAGGAAGGAAATAAAAACCTAAATAAGACTAACTGGACAATAGTAGTATAAATAAAATACTTAAAAACCAAAACCAAACAGAGACTAGTACAAATATTGAGACGGATCAAACTTATGAACCTTTAATCATAAGTAAGTTATGATTAGAAGTGAAATCATCATCTAAACTAGAGAAAATATTAATAATACTATTATTAACGTTAAAAAAATTATTGTTGTGTTTAAAAAAATTAATATTATGATTAACCTTGTTAAGATACCTTTTGAAACAGATATTTTTGGCTAATTTATATTTGGGGTTAGAGATCCAATTAAAACAAAATGAAGAAATTGTAAAAATCAATTTGTTAAAATGATAATTATTATTATTGAAAATTCTTTGATTTCTTTCAAACCAAATAAACCAACTAATAATAATGAATAAAGTGTCTAGTAAAAATCTAATATTCTTTTTGAACTTGAATCTATAATTATTCCAGTAAAATTCACAATCCGAAATTTTAGTTGTTATATTAAAGTTAAAATTTTTAAGAGTATTGATTAGAATGTAATTAGAATCCATGCAATTATAGTATAAATGATTAATGTCCTCAAGATACAGATTACAAAAATAACATTTATTATCATTTTGAATATTTTTTCTTTTTAAAAATTCGATTGTATTAAGTTTTCCATGAAGAATTAACCACATGTGAATTTTGGATTTGGGAGGAGCATTAGATTTCCACATATATTTAAATGAATTATTTATTGTACCCGAAAAATTAATGAATCTGTAGAAAGAATTAGAAGTATATTTCTTACTTTTATCCCATTCCCAACTAATAAAATCATTATCATTATCAATATTATAAAGATTTAATCTGGCATAAAACAAAGAAAGTTGTCTAAAAGTTGAATCAACTAAAATTCTGCTAAAACTGAAATTCCAAGGAGGATAATTTTCTGGAGAATAAACTTCGTTGATTAAAGCAAACTTAAAGTTACAAATTTCATACAGATCCTTAAATTCTATCTTAAGAGGCAAGACCGAAATTCAACGGTCATGCCAAAACGAAGTACGATTACCAGAGTGAACAATTGTATTTATTCCTAAATTAAATATAAAATGTTTTTCCAAAAGTTAGATATATTTTGAGTGACTGGAGAAGCAATTTGATATAAATTGCTATTTCCATTATAGTAATATTTAGAAATGATCTCTTTCCAAATAGCGTTATCATTTATATCTTTGAACTTCCAAAGCCATTTACCTAACAGAGACAAATTCATATTACACAAATTAATAACACTTAAACCACCTTCTTTTTTGGCCTTACAGATGGTTTCCCAATTTACTAGACATTTAATATTATTATTAGAGTTTTCTCCACTCCATAAGAAATCTCTTCTAATCTTATCAATTTTATCAATAACCCAATCCGGGAACAAATGCAAGGACATCCAATAAATCGAAAGAGCTGATAAAACCGAATTTATTAAAACTAGTCTACCTGCTCTAAATAGAAATCTCCCATTCCAGTTAGAAATCTTATTTTTAATTTTATCAATGATAATAATCCAGTCGTCATGTTTGAGTTTGGTGGGTCTAATCACAAAACCAAGGTAGTCAAAAGGAAAGCTCATAGTTTTGCAATTAAGAGTATTAGCAACTAAGTTTTCAACTTTATCAAAATCATTTAAAACTAACATGGAACTTTTATCAAAATTTATTCTTAAACCAGATAAAATTTCAAAATTGTAAAGGATAAACTTATATAATGCTCGGGTCAGACCGAGTATTATAGGATACAGGTTATGATGCTGTGGAGCTCAGGAGACAAGCTGGATGTCGAGACATATCACACGTATATGATGTATATTCCGCTGTATTGTGTATGTTGTGTATTCTGTATGTGGGACAAGTTGTTATAACTGTCCTGAATTGTGATGTTGATTATATTGTACTCTGATGATGTAATGTATAAACAGATAAAAATTCTTGTTTTAAAGATTAGTTGTTTATCTATTATATATTATTCCGCTGCGATTGTGAGATTCTGATGTTGTTTCCTATTTTCTTCTTCTACCTTCTTCTTCTTTAACTCAAATGGTTCGATTTTTTGGGCATAGAAAAATCGGGTCGTTACATGACCGAAGCATTATAAGAAAATACCACCCAGATCGGTATGGTAAACCAACGTGAGAAACTCAAGAAATATATGACATATAACAATAAAAATTAAGACCGTATGGATTCCCGTAAGAGTTTCCTTCCTCAAATGAAACCAACCATTCAATGAGTGAATATATCGGTATAATAAATAATGTCTAGGGTGTGGAACATAAATCATAAAATAGCCGCTATGCATACGATACAACAGTAATATGTAGACAATTAATACCGCTAAGGCGCATTCGTGTATGGATTTTTCCATGGATATCTCCTTGGATCAAGCCGAATTCGAAGTCCATGACAGGATTAGAAACTTCCTTCTAAGAATCATATATCTCTAGATAGAATATACTATAAGGTAAATACAACTGGCTTAATGATGAACTGTGTGGCCCTAAGTATCAACAACTCCTATGCGCAACATATCAATAAGTATACTCTAGATTTGGAGTTGATATACCCTCATAGGTAAGCTAAACCTGAGATTGTGCATTTACTCTTGTTTTAGTCATTTCCGCTGTCAAGGCTACGTTCGACATCTTTCACACGAGTCTTCATCACTTGAGCAACACGTGAATCCCTAAATGGATTCCATCATCTCGAATAGATCACGAATCACTACATGGATTCGAGCATCTTGAACAGATCTTGAATCTCTACATAGATTCCTACATAAGTTCTCCGATGAATGCTAATGATGTCCGCCCTCTTGGGATACTCCTCAAGATAGACAGTCCTGCATGATAACATTGTTCGAAATGTTAGCACCGACCTCTCCCTTGGACTTAACTTTATGATAGATAGTTAAGCTTTATAACATTCCACTTCCAACTGCTTCTAGAACATAGATCGCGTATATGGTTTTGAAGTGGTTACGGGTTCGAGTCATCTTATATAAGCACACTCTTCTATCTTACTAGATGCTCCAAAACCAATCGATGAAATTTCGGTTAACTCAATCCCGATTCTCTCAGAAGTAAGCAAAAGCTAGAGACATTTTGTACCAATGCTCCTCCCCAGGGGTTCTCACTGGTATGAAATCGCGAAGCTTTTGATACTTCTTAAGTCATATTTGGTCAAGTTTGATAGTCGACTAATCAACTATCCAATCAAAAATAATTGCTTATACAAATCAATATTCGTATGCTTAGTTCGTTTTCGACATTCCAACTTAACTATTTCTTATCCAAGAGTCAAGCCTCATTCTTGAATCTCATAAATAGATAAGTCTACCTCGTTGACTTTTATGTTAAGTATTGTATTAAGGATTTCCATAAACAAGTAAGAAATCAACACGATTAACACGTTTCTGACATTCTCGACTTAACTATTCCTCGATCAAGTGGGAAGCCGGTGGGTTAGAGCTCTATTGCTCATATCCCTACTTGAACATCAATCTTTACTCTCACAAATAGATAAGCCTACTTTGTCGGCTTTTAATGTTAAGCATAGTTAATTACTTTCCGAACAAGTAGTTAAACAATTAACCATTTGGTCATTGAGCAATTCCTAACCCCTTTCTAAACCATTTGTTTATACTTTTAAAACACTTTTTTAAAATTATATATATAAAAATATGTATAGTAATTTATTTATAAAACTAGACATTAAATAAACCATTTTTAGAAGATATACATAAGATATAAAATAGTCACATAGTTTCTAAAAACTATATATACTTAAAAATGATTTTAAAATACTTTATAATACTTATAATAGGTTCTAAAAGATTTACTCAAAATATTACTTGAAAATAACAACTTTATAATCTACTTAAAAAATTTGAAAAAACATGTTTTCTATATATTTATAACCGAAAGCTCTTATTTAACAATTCATTACTAATTATTAAAAATGGATAAAAATATCAAACCACTTTTAAAATACCCCAACAACAGCTTAACGCCTTTTCAATGGATAAGATGGCTGCGCTCTAGCTTACTCAAGAAAGCGAGGCCAGTATACTAATTAGGACCAGTTTACACCTAGTATATTAATTATTGCTAGTATATTATTAATGCATCGATATCATAAAATTATTTACTAGAGAAATGAATGGCATGAAGAACAAGACGAAGTCGATTCAATCCAACTCCAACCGATCAACTAGCAGGAGGTAGAGAAGAATTGCACGTCGAAAAACAAATATCTATTTTTTGTGAATTGTATCTATTTCATCCTAAGCTAATCACTTGGATCCTTTAACTTCTTAAAAGTTGGAGTATCTCATGTGGGAGTCTTGAAAACAAAGCCTAAAGAACCATTTTTGCTCGTGCGTTTGCCCCTAAAGCTCTTTTTTTATTATTTCTTTCTACTATAAGAGAAAGATTTCCAGCATACTACTCTATTATGATACCGAACCCTTGGGGAACTTCAAACCCTTCTTTCGGGAGGAAAGATATGTAAAATAAGGAGAGATTGATCATGTTTGTAATGAGGATTCAGTTGGATCACTCTAAAGAAAACCTCACCCTCGACGATAAATGATGCAAATCTCTCTTTTGAAACAAAAGTCTTGACTCAAAGTAATAGTTATTCGTAGCATTGTAGCAACGAGAAACAGCTTTTATATGATACATAACGTAGAAGTACAATAAATAGGAAGCTTACACACTTGGACAAGGTTCAACTGACAATGAGTGAATAAGTAATATAAAGGCAAGCGAATGCCGAGGTCCCGGTGACTCATTCTGAATTAAACAAGTGGCAAGATTCAATGGTGAACAACTGCCCAAAAGAAAAACCGCTTGGAAGTTTGAGGAAGAGAACATGGTATCGAATCTCAATAAGTTTCTCGTCATATGACCTGTCCTGGTTATCTAACAATCATTAAGAACCCATTCACCCGCTAATCGACAACTGAGTTTAGTCAGCTCAATAGTATGCATTTCCAAAGCCAGTTAAGAGATCAGACTTCGTGGACAATAGGCGATCAGTTAATATACTGGGTGTAACCGGCCCTAATTAATTTACTTTTGGTTCCACTCTTTGATGATAGCGACCAAATTAGTAAAAAATTGTAGAAAGAATGAAGAAATATACTTAAATTTAAATATATTTTCAAACCTTTAAGGTCTAAAAATCAAGGCTAAACGATGTAGTTTTGCACAAGTGAAATTTTGGCCAATTTTTGAAATGTTACTTAACCTTTTACTATCCAAAAATTTTATGGAAGCAATCAAACATATAATACATAATATATATAGCGAGAAACCCCTAAGGATCTTTCTATAAAATTCCATAGAAATCGCCAGAAACAAGGCAATTCCTAAGTGCATCCATAGCGACAATCGTCATAAGTGCACTTTCAAATCCAAGTCCAATGTAAACCAAATTCAACTACAACCTATGTGCTTTGTTTCAAGGTTATGACACAAGTCATATAAGTCCATTGCAAGTCCGTTCAAGTCCGTTCTTATGGATTACATATGCCATTTTCTTTCAAAATCAAGAAACAAAACCAATGTTCCAACATAAGTCAACATCAACTCAAACAATATATACACAATCAATACAAATATATATACTCTATATTTTCATTCAAGGTGGTGACCTGACCAATCTTTAATCAAACAAACAAATAAGATCCAAACACCCAAGTCCAACCTCACCCTTGAAACCACCTTTCCTTTCCTTCCTCATCCTTGCTTTACTTGGTTTTCAAGGCTATTTTAGCCCAAATAACTCACGACCTTCACTTGAGTGGTGATTTGTGCCTTGCGTTTTCCAAAAATAACTAGGTAGAAGGTGTTGTAATATTATAGTAAGACTCTAATCCAAATTTGAGTTGATTTGGGTGAGATTTGCAATTATTTTGTTTAGGAATTTTAAGTAAAGAAAGACATGAAAAGAGAGCTCACTTTTTATACAAGGGTGTGCCTCTCCTTATATAGCCTCAAGAATGGTGTTACCTAAGCTTGTTTGCACCCCCCCTCTTATGTCATGAAAGGCTTATCCTACATCACTTCCTTTAGTAAAATATTCTTATACCCTTAACATTTAATATATCCCTTATCCTCTTGGATGCTTCTAGAATGTTCTATTTTCTTTATGAAGAGAAGTATTAATTAGTTGTTAATGTGTTCATTTGATCATTAGAAAAATGCAAAAGAGTTCTAACAACTAATATCAAATAAAAAGCTAATACCGATAAATCGATTTTTGATTACATTATCGATTTTTCTTCAAAGAATATATTTTTGTAAACAATTTTCAAAAACAAGTTTCTTATCAGTATTCATTAGTTAAAAGATTTTTAATAAGGTTATAAAATCCCATTTATAACACTTAACTATATTTTAAAACGTTTTGATATTCGAAGACGAAGTGCTCGAATTTTAGGGTCGTTGCAATTTATTTTATCTCAAAACAATATAATTCCTCAAAAACGATAATATACTTCAAAAATCGTTTACTACACATTCATTACTTCAGATACCTCAAAACATTGAAATTTAATCAAAAATAGTACTTACTATTAAATTACTTTTCAAAACAATAATTTTTTATAGGAAAAATGGTGATCCTTCCTAAGAAGGAGAACACTCAAAATATTATTATTATTATTATTTTATAAATAACAGTATATACTTAAACCACTTTAATACTTTCCAAAACTAATTTATTACTTTATCAAAAAAAACAATCTTCTATTTTAAACCTCAAAATTTCTTTTTAATGCTATTTGTCTAAAAACAGTAATAATTTAACCCAAAATATTGTTGGAAACATAATTTCACTTCTATTATTATCATTCAGAAAATATATTCTATTTTATTACCCAATAATAATAAATTTCTTCCATAAACTCCATAAAATTAATTATATTGTCATTTACTCTAAAAATACAATTTTTACAAAAATCATATTATTTTGAAATCTTACTTTATTTTGTAAATAATAATAAACTCCTCAATTTCAAATTAAAATAGATCATGTTATTATTTATGAAATTCCCCATAAATTCATACATAGTGACCTTACTAAATTTCTCATATTGATTTAAGTAAAATTTGGTAAGTCATTGTTATTTACAAATATCACTCAAAATCTATAAATAACCCCTTTCTCATTTGTTTATAAATCATTCTTAAATTTCACAACTTCACCTATTTTATAATAGTAAATTATGTTCCATTTTTAACAAAAAATTAATTAATAATTAAACATTTATCATCCCATAACACAAGAATTAAAAATAAACAATCCAATCAAGGTATAACATATCCAAATATGATAGCAACTAGACAAACATCAATAGACCACAACACACATCAACACATGTAAATTTTCATCGATGATATTCATTTAATCTTTTTCAAACATAAATAATTAAAATTAATTAATCATACCAGTATGCTTTTGCAATAGCTGATTAAGGAGTTTTAGGATTAGAGAGAGTCATTTACCATCAACAAGTGATTAGGGAATTTAAGGATTTAGATGGAAAAATGGAGATAGAGGTCGCGGCTAGGGTTCCTTAGCCTTATTTATATAGTCGCATGTCTAGATTATGGGTTCTATACCCAGTTTGACTCAAAACGTTTAAGTACTTCTTTTCTAATTCGTAAAACTCCTATCTCACAAATTGTAAGTTAAAATTTAATAAATAACAATTGAAGTTGATCAGATCAGAAAACCATGCAATGGCTATAAATACGATACCAATTCACCCTTCAATTAAAAATCCATTTTTAATTACTTTAATACTAGTAGTGTCAAATTTTATGGTCGAAACATTCTCCCCGAATTGCACCTTTGGAATTCCCCAAATACAACCCATTGAAATCCACAAAGCATCACCATAAATTTAATTACAAAATAAGGGGAAGTATATGAATTATAAACCAATCATCTTTAGTGTAGTACATGACAACCACACAACAAAATAAATCATGGCACAATAGAATTCATTCATAACAATGAATTCAACTTTCTACACACATACTATAGTAACACATACATTTTCTCAATCATGCAACCCAAACTATAGTATCTATGAATCAACAAATGGTGAAAGAATATCAATCATAGATTAACTCCATCCACAAGTTATATTATGTATCTTAACAATCCAACCATAATTGTCCATAACAAAAATTCACAACAAAACTTAGGTAAGCTCGAACATTCATACGCGCGCGAGCACATACACATAAATAAGTAATCATCATAGTTTATAAAAAATAAAGCACACATACTCAAAACTAGGTATTACCACTAAAATATCATACCGAAAAGTAACACATGTGTGTTAACCCCTGTGCTGATTGCACATCAACCTAATATGCATAACCTCAAAACTTTTGATGAGCTTCCTTATAATCTCATCCCAAAAATAATCAATGTACCATCTCATACATATACCCTCCAAAACAATATATGTGCTTACTCAAGGCTACATCCCCAAAATAATGTGTCCCTACCCATGGCTACATCCTCAAAACAATATGGTTATCGACCGATACTATAACGACCCGTAAATTTTAACTATTTTAATAACGTAATTAGTTGAAATTTTGTGAAATTTTAAACGATAAAATTTTGAAATAAAAATTTCATATTTCGAATACGTCTAGTTAAACATAGCGACTGGTAAATTTTCGTCCGAAAATATGAAAGTTTATTTCGCGCGTAAATTTACTTCAATTTAATCAGTTAAAAAGCGATGAAAATAAAATGTTTCCGAAACCTAAATATTTTTACATAGAAAAATTATAAATCATCTTCTGAGCAAGATGTCAGTTTGTCGTTTTTTAAAATTCGGACTTCTTTAGCTCCGTCGATCTTATTTTTCTGCGTTTTTCTTGCATTTTCCGTTGGTTAAAATTTCGAATTTTTATAATTTAATCGTACCACTGATATATATATATATACCGTTTTGATCGTCTCGTCGCACTGATCACCACGGTATATTTATTTCTAAATTTTGAGGTTCGGTACGCCGTGAAATCAATAAACCAATTTTTGTATGGGTAACCATTTGAATCTTTTGTCTCCCTGTGACCTTCCATCTATCTATCTATCCATTGGAAGCCAATAGCCACTTGGCTTTTATAATCCCGTGAATGTGACCATTGGCTTTTGTAATTCATTCTTTCTGAAACTTCGCTTTATTTTATAAAATAACTTAAAACAAAGACTTTGTATACCATTATATTCTTTACTGCAACTTTCTTTCTTCTCTGTTCATCTCTCTCATTTCTTTTTTTTTCTTTTTTCTACATTCTTTGTTTTGCTTGGCCGCATCCTCCTCATCGGTCAGCATCTCCCCGAGCAACCGCCCAGCAAATGAACCCACCACCCACCATACACCACGTCGTCGTCACCAAACCAAATTCTCCACTGCAATCTCCCAGATCTGACCCCCTCCGTAGCAGCCCGAGACGCATCACTACCCCTGCACCGCCTTGCTCCTTAGCCGAGCCTCACAATTGCAACTCCACCGTGCCTATGCAACCACCACGTCCACGACATGCCCACCCAAAGCACCTCCGCAACACCCAGTTCGCCACCTCCACGTCAGACCCCACCTTTGCCTGACTGCCCTCACCTCGGCTAACACCTCCTGGCCGCTTCCCTTCCCTCTCCGGCTTTCCAATACCGAGCATCTCCTGTACGGCAGCCCTCCGCCACTTCTCTCCACCAGCAACCGCATCTCCACCCTAACCCGCCTCATGCGGCCACGTCGCCACCATTTTTCTTATACAGAGATGTTCGCATCTTCCTTCTTCTCCGTTGCTTTGATGTAGGTAAGTATATATATTGATTTATGTTCGTTTAAGGATTGTTAAGATATTATATATATATATATATATATCTATAAATATATTAATCTATTTATCTTGCAGCCGTTGCTTATAGTTTAAAATATTCAAGTTATAGTATATGTATGTTGCGTGTTTAACATAATGTAAGATTTCTTATTATCTTCTATATAGTACTTGTTCAATGTACTGTATTTATATAAATAATTGGATTTTGATCTACAAAGATTTTAGTACAACGTATGACATGTTTTCATATGTGTGAGTTATCTATACTATATACGTTTTATGGTTATGTATATGTTATATATTATTTTGTATATATTTATATAGTACAAAGGCTTGTCAGTTTAGTCTATCACCTACTATCAAAACGTTATAACAGTATGGGTTTTAAAATTTGAAGGTATATATTTGTTATTGGTTAAAATGCGATGCTTCGGTTGCAAGTATTGAGGGATTTACTTATTTTATTTTATTTTAAGTTAAAATATAAGTTATGTTAATTCTATATGTTTTGTTTAAAAGTTTGCAATATAATCTTGTTTATGTATGTATTTGTGGAACCAGTGATATATATATATATATATAGGTTAGCTTGAATTTGTATAATAGGTTGTATATAAACTGTTCGCTATTTGGACCATCACTATTTTGTATATAAACTGTTCGCTATTTTTGTTTAGGTATGTATAAAACTAGAGTATGTGTTTTACATTTATTTTGTTTTTAAACATTGATTCGAATACAATGGGGTGTAAAAGTTTATACACTAGTTTTGTATACTTGAGCCTAGTTACGTATACTATAGAGGTTATTTTTGTTAGATGTTAAAATGTGATACTAAATTTAAAAAAAAATATATAGAAAAAGTTTATTTTTATTGAATATTATGTATCGGGATTCAATATTGATTTGAAAGTGAAAACAATATATATACTTAGTAAAATTTATGTCAACCGATTCTAATTTTTCAACGATCCCTTTTATCAGCTTTGCTCTTCTAAATCTGTGCCAATCTATCTTTGATTTGGAATTTCATGTTTGGATTCACAACTCAACTCATTCCATCGTCAAAATTTCTCTAGCCTCGAAAGGTGAGCAATCACTCACGATTAACGTTCTTTTATTTATTAAATTTTATTTCAATTGAAACGACAATTGAAATATGCTGCTGTTTAATATTTACACTGTTATTACCTGTATTAGTTCACCCGTGACATCTGACACCATTATATGTTATATATGCAATGATAATCTAGTTTGGTTGTTAAATGACTGATTGTTTGATGTTTACAATTGGACGTTAAAATTGTAATGTATAAAGTGATAAATATTATGCAAGTAAATTTGACATAGGATAATTAAAAATTTGAATTGACATATATGTTGAATTTGATTAGTTGAATATGACCCCTTTTATCTGTTAAATTAATTGACACGTAAAATAGTGATAATTACACTTTGAACCATTGAACGTATATTGGATTAATTGTTGTAGTGTAAAAATTGAAATTGAATGACAAGTGAAACCGTAATGTAATAATCGTTAATCTACATGAAATGATAGTGTAGTTTCTAGAAATAATTATATTAAGTCGTACAAATAACAATGCGAATTAATACGATTATTTCGGGATTATTTAAATTGATTATTGGATTGTTATTATTTGTTGTTATTGCTTGTTTATTTACTTTGACACCATCCCAGTTATCACACTGCAAGTTCCCTTTGCTATGCTTTGATTTTGAATTGAATTGGAATCGGGTTGAAATGATAAATACCCAAATTGAACTTTGACCTAGGATAGGAAATTAAATAAAACCCGATTGGTCAATAATTTGATTTAAAAATAAATTGAAGATTTTATTTAAATAAAAATATGGTTTTGAAATGAAGTTGAAATTTGAATTTTAATAAAAGGAAATGTTAATATTTAACAATCTGAAACAAAATATTAACAATGTAATTGATGAAAGAATGTTGTTAAATTTGAGAAACGATTAAATTAAGTTTGAAATTATTAAACTTTGAAATTATTTAATAATTAAGTTTTGAATTATTTAATAATTAAATAAGATTGAATTATTTAATGATTAAATTGAATTGAATTCTTTAAATAAAAAAAATTGAACTTTTGAATAAGTAAATTTTTACTTCGGAAATAAATGAAATCGAGTTCTTTATTAATTAAGTCTTGGAAAATATTTAAGTAAGTAAATAAGTGAATTGAATTTCTTTAACAAGAAATAAAATGTGATTTATTGAAATTAATGTAAGACTTGAAAATTTAAGGATCTGATTTGATGAATTTAATTTAATTCAAATTGTAAGTTTTGAAATAAGGAAGTTGAATTTAAATAATGGATTTAATGAATTGGAAATTAAACAAAAATTTTTTTAAATGAAATTTACTTAACGAACATTGAATGAAATTGATAAATGGATTTAAATTGGTTTGAATGTTAAATTAATTTATATGATTTCGAAATGAAACTTATATACAAACTTGAATCAATGTTTAAATTGTTTTAAATAAAATTTGAAATTGAATTATAAGATTTTGAAATGGAAATTTGGAAGTTTGAAACGTAAATTATGGAAATTGTTTAGAAAGACAAATGAAATGTTGATTTACGAATTTTAATTGAAATTTAAATTGGTTTGGTTTTTTGAAATATATAAACGACCAATCGGTGTAATAATTACGGAAGTTATTAAAGAGACCGGAATCGGTTATGGATATACTCTCTATCTAAGCCGAAAACCACTTTAATAACCATACGCGGAGTGATGATCCAGAATGAAGTGGTTGAAATGATGTACGTGATGACTGAAGAAAGAGAACGATAATGGATAGCCTTGACACTTGTGTCAAATTGGAAATGACTAAAACAGGAGCCGTGCCGGGCCAATGGAGGTCAGCTACCTCAAGTGAACACACTTCT
This sequence comes from Allium fistulosum, assembly GCA_030737815.1. NCBI lineage: Eukaryota > Viridiplantae > Streptophyta > Magnoliopsida > Asparagales > Amaryllidaceae > Allium > Allium fistulosum. The sequence continues at coordinate 111,643,339 of CM060901.1, read as the reverse complement.
TCGAAACTATTCATTACTTGTTGTCGATTGGTGCACCCTTGATGTTGGGAGTGTTGTTTCACGGTGTTGCGGGCGCTGCGGCATTGCGTTCTCACCAGTCCGGATCAGGCAAACGATAGTATCACTACCTTGGGTATTGCCTCATGTGCCTTGTCATACTTGTATTCCCTATTCGCGACCACTACGAATTTGTTTTGTACCTTTAGTATATGGATTGCCCTCTGGTGACTTCCGGTTTTGGGGAAACTACGATCTTGTATATGCTTTTGGGAATAAAAATGTGTTAAGGGTGGAATGGGCCATGACTTAACACTATTTTGATATCTTATTATTACTGATAGACATTATCTACTTATCGTACACTACTACATAGTAGATAGTTTAATGGATCCTTAAAGGATGGTTATTCCAACATCCTTTGAGTTACTTGTATTTCAATTGCTATTTCACTTGAGTTGGATTTATAAATATAAGAATGTTAATCCTGACTCGAGTGTTTTGTGATTTGCTTTACGCTCGGGTCAGACTGAGTGTACCAGTATTCGAGACTCACCTTTGAAGTTGGAGCTTTGCTTGAAGATCCAGCCATCTATTCTGCTTTCAGTATTCGATGATTCCAGTGATGTATTCTGATTTGTATCTGATGTATCATGTTACTCTTCCGTTGTATCTGGTTTAACTCTGATGTATCGTATTACTCTTCTATTGTAAACTCTGATGTATTATATATATTCATATAGTAGCTTCATGAACTACTATCTCTTTTATTTCCGCTGCACTTATTACTCTGTGTCTGTGATCTGTGATTATTTATTTACTGTATATGTTCAGTTTTGCCAAATTTAAATTAACAACGCGATACTTTGAGCAATTCAATTCCGGCATGAGTGTCTACCTATACACTTATAATGGATGCGAATGGTTCAAAATATCGGGTCGTTGCAGTTGGTATCAGAGCTTTGGTAGCTCTAGGCAAAACTTAGCATATAGGGTAAATGTATTTACAGAATCACTCTCATTCGAGTTTCAATCCCTTCCTTTGACTCAATTCCTTTGAATTTTGGAACGTTTCCCTCGGTTCCGAAATTCATTCGTGTCCTTCACTATTCGTCTTCTTTCAATCATGGAGCACCCCATAACTCCATTCTGAATGTTATCTATAATAGATCGGCAGTCTCGCCAATCTTAGAATGATTCGTAAAGGAGTAAACTCCTTTATAATAGGCATCGATTTACCGTAGATTTCTGTATCCTCGGTTTACGATGCTATCTATCTCCTGCTATACCTGAACTCTATTTCTTGATATCGAATGTCGATTTACCTCGGAATTCCACATCGATCTTATTCTTGAAGTCACGGTCGACCCGGTTATGGTTGCCCGCGATTTATATAAGATTATCTATTTCCTTATTCGGTTAAATAATCATCTTATCTTTCGTTCGAACTTATCCTCATCAAAATTTTCCTTGATTGAATTAATCAAATTTGAATCCCTATCCTTGCTTTGAAATCCGTTACTGTATCGTTGAGCGAGGAAGTGTAATTGTAAATTAATATTTTAAAATGTTTTAATATACATTGTGTTGTTTGAGTTGTTTATATTGATTTGGGTTTTCGATCGATTCGTCTGATCAACGCTATCGATAGGATTTCCAAAACACTTGAGTAGAGCAAACTGACACAATATCGTTTTCAAATTTGGTAAATAAAATAAAAGTTTTGTGTGATTATATTATATATAAATATAAGTTTTCTGAAATTAAATTGTTAATGAATTTGTTGTCTGAAATAATAATATTTGATTTTTATTTATTGTTTTGTAAACCATTGACTATTGCATAATATAAATAAATGAATTTATAAACTTGGTTATAAATTGATTGGAATTTGAAATGAATTAAATTCAGAAATTTGAGAATTTATTAGTTTCCGGTGATTTCGAACTTTGGTTTTAAAATTTTAAAGTATATATTATTGAAAGTATTTTCGAATAGAAATCGTTTTCAAAGAACTTTTAAATGTTGAAATCAGTGCTCTTCTCTTTGTCGCTGGAAAATAATTTCGGTGATGGCGGCCGCATCATCGACATTCATTTTCGAGTTTCGAAGTGAAGATATTATTCTGTAGCTTTGCTACGGTTTTGCTTTGAAAATATTTTGATTTAAATTTCTTCAGTATATTTTGATTTATATATATATATGGATATCTTATTTTAAAAAAAAAAATTAATTTGATTTGATATAAATATATTATATATATCTCTAAATTGTTTAAAGTTAATCGGAAATCTAATTCTTCAATTTAGTTAAAGGATGATTTTAATTATAAGTAAAACCAAAATTTGGGATAAATATTTAAACTTGAATAATTGAATTGGGAAAATTTTATTTGTATATTGTTCAACTGCATTCTAATACAACTTACCTGAATCATTCAGAAGTTGAATATGTAATTGGATAATATATAAGATAAATTGAATTTATAAATAAAATTTGAGTGTTTATAATAAATGTTATGCACTAAATTTTGATTATAAAGATGTTAATAGAGTTAGATAGGATAATTAGTAAATTCAGTAAATAATGAAATAAATTTGTTTTGAAAGAATTAATAAATTTGTTTTGAAAGATATAATAAATTGAAATTTGATCAACATATGGAAATACCTTGAATTTAAAATCAATGATTGAGTACAAATTGATTTAAACTGAAATTTGTATGGTTTAAATTAATTTATATGGGTTAAATATATATGAGTAGATATATTAAGTAGAATAAATTTAACAGTAATTTGGAATAAAGAAGAATTTAAAATTGTTGAAGGAAATATGATTATAATAAAAGACTATTCAAATTGATGGTTTTAGAAATTGTAAATTTAGGATAATTGGATAGTAAGATAATGAATTTAGAAATAGTTGAGATTGATTTTAGTGAAATCAAATGGATTAAATCAATTATTGAATATCAATTAATTTAAATTTGAATTTATATGGTTTAAATTAATGGTTATTTTGTATTTCAAATCTGTTTTTCTTTCTGGTTGTTTCTATTCTCCTACCTCGTTCCTTTTTGGGGACGAAAAGTTTTGAGTGGGGGAGAGTGTAACGACCCGTAAATTTTAACTATTTTAATAACGTAATTAGTTGAAATTTTGTGAAATTTTAAACGATAAAATTTTGAAATAAAAATTTCATATTTGGAATACGTCTAGTTAAACATAGAGACTGGTAAATTTTCGTCCGAAAATATGAAAGTTTATTTCGCGCGTAAATTTACTTCAATTTAATCAGTTAAAAAGCGATGAAAATAAAATGTTTCCGAAACCTAAATATTTTTACATAGAAAAATTCTAAACCATCTTCTGAGCAAGATGTCAGTTTGTCGTTTTTTAAAATTCGGACTTCTTTAGCTCCGTCGATCTTATTTTTCTGCGTTTTTCTTGCATTTTCCGTTGGTTAAAATTTCGAATTTTTATAATTTAATCGTACCACTGATATATATATACCGTTTTGATCGTCTCGTCGCGCTGATCACCATGGTATATTTATTTCTAAATTTTGAGGTTCGGTACGCCGTGAAATCAATAAACCAATTTTTGTATCGGTAACCATTTGAATCTTTTGTCTCCCTGTGACCTTCCATCTATCTATCTATCCGTTGGAAGCCAATAGCCACTTGGCTTTTATAATCCCGTGAATGTGACCATTGGCTTTTGTAATTCATTCTTTCTGACACTTTGCTTTATTTTATAAAATAACTTAAAACAAAGACTTTGTATACCATTATATTCTTTACTGCAACTTTCTTTCTTCTCTGTTCATCTCTCTCATTTCTTTTTTTTTTTCTTTTTTCTACATTCTTTGTTTTGCTTGGCTGCATCCTCCCCATCGGTCAGCATCTCCCCGAGCAACCGCCCAGCAAATGAACCCACCACCCACCATACACCACGTCGTCGTCACCATACCACCATACCAAATTCTCCACTGCAATCTCCCAGATCTGACCCCCTCCGTAGCAGCCCGAGACGCATCACTACCCCTGCACCGCCTTGCTCCTTAGCCGAGCCTCGCAACTGCAACTCCACCGTGCCTATGCAACCACCACGTCCACGACATGCCCACCCAAAGCACCTCCGCAACACCCAGTTCGCCGCCTCCACGTCAGACCCCACCTTTGCCTGACTACCCTCACCTCGGCTAACACCTCCTGGCCGCTTCCCTTCCCTCTCCGGCTTTCCAATGCCGAGCATCTCCTGTACGGCAGCCCTCCGCCACTTCTCTCCACCAGCAACCGCATCTCCACCCTAACCCGCCTCATGCGGCCACGTCGCCACCATTTTTCCTATACAGAGATGTTCGCATCTTCCTTCTTCTCTGTTGCTTTGATGTAGGTAAGTATATATATTGATTTATGTTCGTTTAAGAATTGTTAAGATATTATATATATATATATATCTATAAATATATTAATCTATTTATCTTGCAGCCGTTGCTTATAGTTTAAAATATTCAAGTTATAGTATATGTATGTTGCGTGTTTAACATAATGTAAGATTTCTTATTATCTTCTATATAGTACTTTTTCAATGTACTGTATTTATATAAATAATTGGATTTTGATCTACAAAGATTTTAGTACAACGTATGACATGTTTTCATATGTGTGAGTTATCTATACTATATACGTTTTATGGTTATGAATATGTTATATATTATTTTGTATATATTTATAAAGTACAAAGGCTTGTCAGTTTAGTCTATCACCTACTATCAAAACGTTATAACAGTATGGGTTTTAAAATTTGAAGGTATATATTTGTTATTTGGTTATAATGTGCTGCTTCGGTTGCAAGTATTGAGGGATTTACTTATTTTATTTTATTTTAAGTTAAAATATAAGTTATGTTAATTCTATATGTTTTGTTTAAAAGTTTGCAATATAATCTTGTTTATGTATGTATTTGTGGAACCAGTGATATATATATAGGTTAGGTTGAATTTGTATAATAGGTTGTATATAAACTGTTCGCTATTTGGACCATCACTATTTTGTATATAAACTGTTCGCTATTTTTGTTTAGGTATGTATAAAACTAGAGTATGTGTTTTACATTTATTTTGTTTTTAAACATTGATTCGAATACAATGGGGTGTAAAAGTTTATACACTAGTTTTGTATACTTGAGCCTAGTTACGTATACTATAGAGGTTATTTTTGTTAGATGTTAAAATGTGATACTAAATGTAAAAAATTTTTATATAGAAAAAGTTTATTTTTATTGAATATTATGTATCGGGATTTAATATTGATTTGAAAGTGAAAACAATATATATACTTAGTAAAATTTATGTCAACCGATTCTAATTTTTCAACGATCCCTTTTATCAGCTTTGCTCTTCTAAATCTGTGCCAATCTATCTTTGATTTGGAATTTCATGTTTGGATTCACAACTCAACTCATTCCATCGTCAAAATTTCTCTAGCCTCGAAAGGTGAGCAATCACTCACGATTAACGTTCTTTTATTTATTAAATTTTATTTCAATTGAAACGACAATTGAAATATGCTGCTGTTTAATATTTACACTGTCATTACCTGTATTAGTTCACCCGTGACATCTGACACCATTATATGTTATATATGCAATGATAATCCAGTTTGGTTGTTAAATGACTGATTGTTTGATGTTTACAATTGGACGTTAAAATTGTAATGTATAAAGTGATAAATATTATGCAAGTAAATTTGACATAGGATAATTAAAAATTTGAATTGACATATATGTTGAATTTGATTAGTTGAATATGACCCCTTTTATCTGTTAAATTAATTGACACGTAAAATAGTGATAATTACACTTTGAACCATTGAACGTATATTGGATTAATTGTTGTAGTGTAAAAATTGAAATTGAATGATAAGTGAAACCGTAATGTAATAATCGTTAATCTACATGGAATGATAGTGTAGTTTCTAGAAATAATTATATTAAGTCGTACAAATAACAATGCGAATTAATACGATTATTTCGGGATTATTTAAATTGATTATTGGATTGTTATTGTTTGTTGTTATTGCTTGTTTATTTACTTTGACACCATCCCAGTTATCACACTGCAAGTTCCCTTTGCTATGCTTTGATTTTGAATTGAATTGGAATCGGGTTGAAATGATAAATACCCAAATTGAACTTTGACCTAGGATAGGAAATTAAATAAAACCCGATTGGTCAATAATTTGATTTAAAAATAAATTGAAGATTTTATTTGAATAAAAATATGGTTTTGAAATGAAGTTGAAATTTGAATTTTAATAAAAGGAAATGTTAATATTTAATAATCTGAAACAAAATATTAACAATGTAATTGATGAAAGAATGTTGTTAAATTTGAGAAATGATTAAATTAAGTTTGAAATTATTAAACTTTGAAATTATTTAATAATTAAGTTTTGAATTATTTAATAATTAAATAAGATTGAATTATTTAATGATTAAATTGAATTGAATTCTTTAAATAAAAAAAATTTGAACTTTTGAATAAGTAAATTTTTACTTCGGAAATAAATGAAATCGAGTTCTTTATTAATTAAGTCTTGGAAAATATTTAAGTAAGTAAATAAGTGAATTGAATTTCTTTAACAAGAAATAAAATGTGATTTATTGAAATTAATGTAAGACTTGAAAATTTAAGGATCTGATTTGATGAATTTAACTTAATTCAAATTGTAAGTTTTGAAATAAGGAAGTTGAATTTAAATAATGGATTTAATGAATTGGAAATTAAACAGAAATTATTTTAAATGAAATTTACTTAACGAACATTGAATGAAATTGATAAATGGATTTAAATTGGTTTGAATGTTAAATTAATTTAAATGATTTCGAAATGAAACTTATATACGAACTTGAATCAATGTTTAAATTGTTTTAAATAAAATTTGAAATTGAATTATAAGATTTTGAAATGGAAATTTGGAAGTTTGAAACGTAAATTATGGAAATTGTTTAGAAAGACAAATGAAATGTTGATTTACGAATTTTAATTGAAATTTAAATTGGTTTGGTTTTTTGAAATATATAAACGACCAATCGGTGTAATAATTACGGAAGTTATTAAAGAAACCGGAATCGGTTATGGATATACTCTCTATCTAAACCAAAAACCACTTTAATAACCATACGCGGAGTGATGATCCAGAATGAAGTGGTTGGAATGATGTACGTGATGACTGAAGAAAGAGAACGATAATGGATAGCCTTGACACTTGTGTCAAATTGGAAATGACTAAAACAGGAGCCGTGCCGGGCCAATGGAGGTCAGCTACCTCAAGTGAACAGACTTCTTCGAAACTATTCATTACTTGTTGTCGATTGGTGCACCCTTGATTTTGGGAGTGTTGTTTCACGGTGTTGCGGGCGCTGCGGCATTGCGTTCTCACCAGTCCGGATCAGGCAAACGGTAGTATCACTACCTTGGGTATTGCCTCATGTGCCTTGTCATACTTGTATTCCCTATTCGCGACCACTACGAATTTGTTTTGTACCTTTAGTATATGGATTGCCCTCTGGTGACTTCCGGTTTTGGGGAAACTACGGTCTTGTATATGCTTTTGGGAATAAAAATGTGTTAAGGGTGGAATGGGCCATGACTTAACACTATTTTGATATCTTATTATTACTGATAGACATTATCTACTTATCGTACACTACTACATAGTAGATAGTTTAATGGATCCTTAAAGGATGGTTATTCCAACATCCTTTGAGTTACTTGTATTTCAATTGCTATTTCACTTGAGTTGGATTTATAAATATAAGAATGTTAATCCTGACTCGAGTGTTTTGTGATTTGCTTTACGCTCGGGTCAGACTGAGTGTACCAGTATTCGAGACTCACCTTTGAAGTTGGAGCTTTGCTTGAAGATCCAGCCATCTATTCTGCTTTCAGTATTCGATGATTCCAGTGATGCATTCTGATTTGTATCTGATGTATCGTGTTACTCTTCCGTTGTATCTGGTTTAACTCTGATGTATCGTATTACTCTTCTGTTGTAAACTCTGATGTATTATATATATTCATATAGTAGCTTCATGAACTACTATCTCTTTTATTTCCGCTGCACTTATTACTTTGTGTTTGTGATCTGTGATTATTTATTTACTGTATATGTTCAGTTTTGCCAAATTTAAATTAACAATGCGGTACTTTGAGCAATTCAATTCCGGCATGAGTGTCTACCTATACACTTATAATGGATGCGAATGGTTCAAAATATCGGGTCGTTACAGTTGGTATCAGAGCTTTGGTAGCTCTAGGCAAAACTTAGCATATAGGGTAAATGTATTTACAGAATCACTCTCATTCGTGTTTCAATCCCTTCCTTTGACTCAATTCCTTTGAATTTTGGAACGTTCCCCTCAGTTCCGTAATTCATTCGTGTCCTTCACTATTCGTCTTCTTTCAATCATGGAGCACCCCATAACTCCATTCTGAATGTTATCTATAATAGATCGGCGGTCTCGCCAATCTTAGAATGATTCGTAAAGGAGTAAACTCCTTTATAATAGGCATTGATTTACCGTAGATTTCTGTATCCTCGGTTTACGATGCTATCTATCTCCTGCTATACCTGAATTCTATTTCTTGAGATCGAATGTCGATTTACCTCGGAATTCCACATCGATCTTATTCTTGAAGTCACGGTCGACCCGGTTATGGTTGCCCGCGATTTATATAAGATTATCTATTTCCTTATTCGATTAAATAATCATCTTATCTTTCGTTCCAACTTATCCTCAAATCAAAATTTTCCTTGATTGAATTAATCAAATTTAAATCCCTATCCTTGCTTTGAAATCCTTTACTGTATCGTTGAGCGAGGAAGTGTAATTGTAAATTAATATTTTAAAATGTTTTAATATACATTGTGTTGTTTGAGTTGTTTATGTTGATTTGGGTTTTCGATCGATTCGTCTGATCAACGCTATCGATAGGATTTCCAAAACACTTGAGCAGAGCAAACTGACACAATATCGTTTTCAAATTTGGTAAATAAAATAAAAGTTTTGTGTGATTATATTATATATAAATATAAGTTTTTTGAAATTAAATTGTTAATGAATTTGTTGTCTGAAATAATAATATTTGATTTTTATTTATTGTTTTGTAAACCATTGACTATTGCATAATATAAATAAATGAATTTATAAACTTGGTTATAAATTGATTGGAATTTGAAATGAATTAAATTCAGAAATTTGAGAATTTATTAGTTTCCGGTGATTTCGAACTTTGGTTTTAAAATTTTAAAGTATATATTATTGAAAGTATTTTCGAATAGAAATCGTTTTCAAAGAACTTTTAAATGTTGAAATCAGTGCTCTTCTCTTTGTCATTGGAAAATAATTTCGGTGATGGCGGCCGCATCATCGACATTCATTTTCGAGTTTCGAAGTGAAGATATTATTCTGTAGCTTTGCTACGGTTTTGCTTTGAAAATATTTTGATTTAAATTTATTCAGTATAATTTGATTTATATATATATGGGTATCTTATTTTAAAAAAAAATTAATTTGATTTGATATAAATATATTATATATATCTCTAAATTGTTTAAAGTTAATCGGAAATCTAATTCTTCAATTTAGTTAAAGGATGATTTTAATTATAAGTAAAACCAAAATTTGGGATAAATATTTAAACTTGAATAATTGAATTGGGAAAATTTTATTTGTATATTGTTCAATTGCATTCTAATACAACTTACCTGAATCATTCAGAAGTTGAATATGTAATTGGATAATATATAAGATAAATTGAATTTATAAATAAAATTTGAGTGTTTATAATAAATGTTATACACTAAATTTTGATTATAAAGATGTTAATAGAGTTAGATAGGATAATTAGTAAATTCAGTTAATAATGAAATAAATTTGTTTTGAAAGAATTAATAAATTTGTTTTGAAAGATATAATAAATTGAAATTTGATCAACATATGGAAATACCTTGAATTTAAAATCAATGATTGAGTACAAATTGATTTAAACTGAAATCTGTATGGTTTAAATTAATTTATATGGGTTAAATATATATGAGTAGATATATTAAGTAGAATAAATTTAACAGTAATTTGGAATAAAGAAGAATTTAAAATTGTTGAAGGAAATATGATTATAATAAAAGACTATTCAAATTGATGGTTTTAGAAATTGTAAATTTAGGATAATTGGATAGTAAGATAATGAATTTAGAAATAGTTGAGATTGATTTTAGTGAAATCAAATGGATTAAATCAATTATTGAATATCAATTAATTTAAATTTGAATTTATATGGTTTAAATTAATGGTTATTTTGTATTTCAAATCTGTTTTTCTTTCTGGTTGTTTCTATTCTCCTACCTCGTTCCTTTTTGGGGACGAAAAGTTTTGAGTGGGGGAGAGTGTAACGACCCGTAAATTTTAACTATTTTAATAACGTAATTAGTTGAAATTTTGTGAAATTTTAAACGATAAAATTTTGAAATAAAAATTTCATATTTGGAATACGTCTAGTTAAACATAGCGACTGGTAAATTTTCGTCCGAAAATATGAAAGTTTATTTCGCGCGTAAATTTACTTCAATTTAATCAGTTAAAAAGCGATGAAAATAAAATGTTTCTGAAACCTAAATATTTTTACATAGAAAAATTCTAAACCATCTTCTGAGCAAGATGTCAGTTTGTCGTTTTTTAAAATTCGGACTTCTTTAGCTCCGTCGATCTTATTTTTCTGCGTTTTTCTTGCATTTTCTGTCACATACCGAAATTTTCGACTTTCGAAAATTCGACATCGATACTCCCTTTATCGACTGTCGAGCAATCGAGTGTCGGAAACTCCAATAGTGAGGGTTTAAGAAAGAAGAAAAAGGCAGAAGAAGAAGAAAACAGAAGAAGAAGGAAGAAGAAAGAAGAGAACAACAATAGAAACAGAAACAATATCAGAATCTCACATATCGCAGCGGAATAATATATAATAGATGAATCAATATTCTTTAAATCAAAGAACTATATCATTTTATACATTACATCAATCATCAGAGTCAATATACAACTCAATACAACAATGGACAGTTATATAAACTTGTCCTCATACAGAATACACAGCGGAATAAATACTATCAGATAAAAATACTACGTCTCGTCATCCAGCTTATCTCCAAAGCTCTGGAATATCCTGATAACATAACTCTAGGCTGCCCGTGTGGAAATTGGTGGGCACCCAGAGTTTAGAAGGGAAACAATAAACTCCGAGTCAGTCATGGTGACTGGTGTGAGATCGTAAAACAGTTATTTTTCACAAAGAAAATAAAACAAATTCGCAATGCTTTTGGAAAATGAAACTACCATAAGACCTCCCGCCACACACACAATACAAACGCAGAATTGGAGGAGATTTCTTCTTATGATAGTCAAAGATGCTTACTACGCAAAATCAAATCATTTTTGATATTATTATTAGTGCATAGTGTAGAAAACATTTCGAAAGTATAATATAAATCTTAGCCAGCATAGACATTTCGAACTATGCCTACTATAGCTACCATCCAAACAGTGGGGCGCCACCATAAGTGAATGATAGGTTCTACAACTTATACCGTACAAGGCTCGTATTGTTTCTTTGGATTTCCAACAAATGGTCAGGCTAAGGAACTTCCTATCCACGATGGGTACGTCCCTGGAATAGACGACCCGAGAACCTAACCGGATCTCTGCCAACACAAGGCCGGGTTACCTCTGCAAAAATAGGTAACTACTGACACGCGTATGTCATCCCCCGATCGTAACCGATCTTCCCGAGGATCCCCGATTTCCAACAACCACAAAGCAATAAATTTGCAGCAACCACATAGGTTAAGTATCTGGGCTCCATACCATGATACCACCTCTATCCAGAAGGAATGACATACACTAAAGGGCGCTACTCCCTAGAACCTTGCTGCATCCTTCCTGTTTCGACCATTTCCGGGGTGTGAGGCTCGACGAAGTCTCGTCCACAAAGCTACGCTTTCTACAAAGCCATGCTTCGGGTCAAACAAATGATCAACCTATGATCACAAAGATATAAGATCAAACAAATGATCATATCGCAAATGATCAAACACTGATCATTTCACAGCAACACTCAGTATGCCACGTTACCAAATTGGGAGTATATCGCTGATAAATGTCAACTACACAACCTCTGAGCTCGTACATCTCAGAGAAGGGTGTTAAGCTAAGAGAATAAATTCTCCACCACCAACAGAAATGTATTTGAAAGAAATCAGCTTTATATCTCAAATTGTAACGTCAGACATACAATCCATACAAGTCTGTTCCGGGATCGAACAGAACCGAAGGCACTTCTCACGAAGCCCTTGCATATCCGGATAATTTTCTAATCACGTCCGGACTTCCCGTCACTAAGGGTGATAAAACCTCTAAATCGGAGATCAGCCGATGTAGAGTAACTCGACGGTAATCCTTCCGTTTTCAAAAATATCCGGTCTTCAACACCGGTCTTCGAATGCAATTCATAACGACGTATCACATATTCGGAATGGGTTATACGACCCCATGGTCCTTTCCCGGCTAACCCGAATAGTGAGCGTTTATTCAAAAATAAGTGTGGCATTCAAATTCATCCAATTCACAACAAATACCATTCAAGGTAATTATTGATAGTCGGTTATTTAACTATCAATAAAGATGCGCAACATCATCAGATTCCAAATAATTTTCCAAATTATTTAATCTTCCAAAAAATATCTTTACTAGATATAAAATTTCCACACTTCACCATTTGAAAACAATTTCAAATCAATTTCCACATTTCATTTTATCTTTGAAGATAAAATCTCAAAACAGTTCATTTCATATTGGAAAAGCATTTCCATACTTATTTAAAAATAAGTATTTCACAAATCTATTTATTTTCAACATTTGAAAATATTCGATATACTTAAATCAAATTTAAGTATAAATTCATTCTTTCAGGAAATCATTAATTTTAACATCTATTTGAGTCAAAACGAATGTTGCGTAAAACATCGTTACGACGACTCGAAATCACTAGTATAGGGATTCGGATTTTAAGATAGATATATGTAAATCCCAATACTATATAAAACATTTCCTTTCGAAAATCATTTACTATAACAACAGTGTTATAGTCCATCATTTCCTTATTTTTCGAAAACGTCTATTTCAACAATAAAAATGTTGAAATCTATGTATTCGATATCATAATACATTTTAAAAAACATCTTTAAAATGTTTAACTTCATTTTCAATGTCACTTTTCCAAAACTATCCATTTTACTTAACGATATATTCACTATCCAAAATAGTGAATATGCTTCACTAATTACATTTCACTATTTTCTACACATTTTATTTAAATAATAATTCACTATCCAAAACCGCGAATATATCTCCTTTAACAACCTTCTATATTTAATTTATCAAATCCGATTGATTTCGAATTTATAAAACAACGTTTATAAATTCTATTTCTATTTTCTAACAACTTCAATTTAATAAATCTCCTTTATTAACAATTCGATTTATAAATCTTCTTTAATGACCTATTCAATTTATAACTCAATGTATATACCAAAGGTCCATCTTATAAGTTAATAACTTACAATTCATTTATTTTAAAAGAAATCGTTCTTTTAAACTTCACAGATTTTAAATCTTATTACTTATAAGATTTCATTTATAACCTTATTTTCAACCATAACCGAACTACTTTTATACTATTTATAAATCTCATCTATTAACCATTCTTACTTGTTCAAAAATCTCAATTAAAATGCTGAAATCCAATTTATACTTCATTTTAACACTTATAAAAACTCGTTTTATAATTCCAACATTTGATTTATAAATATCAATTTGTATAAATCTTTTTATACAAATCGTTTATAGTTATTCAAAAATCCCAACTTAAACCATTTTATAAATAAATCGATTTTTATTTCAAAAATGACACTTTGGTTATATTCCACTAAAAATTTATAACTTTTATAACTTTAAAATTTTAACGTTTATAAATCAATTCAAAAATCCATAAAACGTATATTTTCAAAAATCACTTTAAAAATCCTTTTAAAGTAAAGTCGTTATTTTTAAACTTCAAAACTTGAATCTGATGATGCAACGCATCAATTAGTCCATCACAACATCAAACATCATATATCATCATATGATAACAGAATATATATCAACATCTGTAAATAAATAAATACAGTTGAGGAATCCAGTTGGATCCCTCCAACCTGTTTCCCTGCATCCAAAGACATTAGCACAATACCAATTCCACTTCGAGGTGGAATATCGCGGTATATGGGTTTTATAAAAATATCCGCTTACTAACGGCGCAATAGGGTCTCATCCGCTATACGAGGCGGGAAATCATCAATCCAATATATATAGATATATCCTACTATATCTAACATCACATCCAAACAACAATCAAATCAAATTAATAACTGTAAAATCCACTTTTCAATCGAGTGAGAAAAATCTCACCTTGGATTTTATTTTGCAATCCATTCCAAATCCAGATTCATTTTTCTTCGTTGTATTCGACCTTGTATAAACAATTATACAATTTTTATTAATATTCGAATTAATCGAACAACTCAATTTCTACTTGATAAGTTTCAATTATACAATGATTTTAATTTTAAAAATTGAAATTTGACTTTTAAACTAATTTCTTTTAACAAAAATATTTTCTTTGAAATAGATTTCATTTTAACTGAAAATTTTCCCCTTCAACTTGTATATGTAAATATTCAAAACAGAAGTATTTTTTATGCTTTACTGTAAAATTCCTTTTTGAATCTAAATACATACATATATATGTATTTTAAAATCTAGTGAAATAGAAATCTTTTTCCTGTACAATTTAACTTCATATTCAAATTTAAATTGAACTGAGTGAATTTTATATACCTCACTGTAAATGTTTTATTTTGAATCTATATATATATATATATATGTGTGTGTGTGTGTATACACAGGTGTTTTTATGAGATTTATAAATAATAGAAATTCACTTTTAATACCTCACTGGAAATCGCAGATTACACCACTTAGACGAACTCGTCTCCGGCCTTGACTTCGACATCGAGAATTCCTAACTGCCGTGACCCTATCATCAACTCGAGATTCCACGGCGACTCACCCCTACGGCCTTCAATCGATCGCCATCATCTCTTCGCGAGATCGAACTCACGAGCCACTGAAAAACAGCGCGTCTCCTTTGCTTTCAAAAATCACGGCTTGCCCTAATTGTTCGAACGCGAATCGAATTCGCTCGGTTACCCAATTCGCAATCCTTCGAACCCTAGGTGCGTCGCCCCTTCATCGCGATGTTCCCACTGCTGCTAACTTCCGGTCGTCGCCTCCCATCGAGCTTCGAACCACCTGCTTCGCCCTTTGCCAACGCGTGCTGCCTATAGACAATCGCGACCCCTCCCTTGCTCGTCGCGTACGTACGAGTGCTGCGATCCTCAGGTCGAAATCGAAATCGATTTTCGATTCAATCCTCCTCCCTATTTTTTTCGGTCTGAGAATAAAATGTTAAAGAGGGGTTTCGGTGAAATGGCTTCGGCCATTTGATTTTCTCTTGATTTCGAAACGAGCCTTAACTGATTAAATCGGTTTTAAGGAGAGCGACCATTTTTTTTTCGTTTGATTTTCTTTTCGTTTGAACGAGAGAAAAATGGTTTCGTTTGATTGTTAAAACTGCCTCCTTTTTCTCGATTTGATTTTCAGAGTTGAAGAGGAGGAACGAAATGATTTTGTCGCCATTTTTTTTCTTTTGCAGGATTTTGTTCTGCGACTAAGTCTAGAAAAGGGGACAGTGATTTGAAGGAAGAACGGCTGATGTTGATTAGAGTATAAATTTATTTTTAAATCAAATCGGTTAATTATTGTCTCGGCGTTTATATCTTGTACGGTCATACGATAGCTCCGAAAGCTACGAGATTTGAAATCCGACAATAATTCAATATCACGGACCCAATGGAACTGGTTTCGTCGAATTCCGAGACTGTGCCTCGGACGGCTATTTTCCAATATCAATTCGAACGATTAAATTTCAAAATTGAACAAATCATTTTCAAACTCAATCCTGAAGCTTCTGTTATCTTCAGTATTATCAATACGAATTTTAAAAGCTTTCGAAATATTTTTCTTCGGCTTACAATTGAAGATTTAAATTTTTATCCAATTTACAATAGATTAAATTTTATAATTTAATCGCCAAATTCAAAGTTATATCGGGGATTCAAATTAAATCATCGTTCAAATATTTAAAATAAATTAAATATTTTCAATTTAATTTGTTCGAAATTCTGGGTCGTTACATTTTCCGTTGGTTAAAATTTTGAATTTTTATAATTTAATCGTACCACTGATATATATATACCGTTTTGATCATCTTGTCGCGCTTATCACCATGGTATATTTATTTCTAAATTTTGAGGTTCGGTATGCCGTGAAATCAATAAACCAATTTTTGTATCGGTAACCATTTGAATCTTTTGTCTCCCTGTGACCTTCCATCTAGCTATCTATCCGTTGGAAGCCAATAGCCACTTGGCTTTTATAATCCCGTGAATGTGACCATTGGCTTTTGTAATTCATTCTTTCTGACACTTTGCTTTATTTTATAAAATAACTTAAAACAAAGACTTTGTATACCATTATATTCTTTACTGCAACTTTCTTTCTTCTCTGTTCATCTCTCTCATTTCTTTTTTTTTCTTTTTTCTACATTCTTTGTTTTGCTTGGCTGCATCCTCCCCATCGGTCAGCATCTCCCCGAGCAACCGCCCAGCAAATGAACCCACCACCCACCATACACCACGTCGTCGTCACCATACCACCATACCAAATTCTCCACTGCAATCTCCCAGATCTGACCCCCTCCGTAGCAGCCCGAGACGCATCACTACCCCTGCACCGCCTTGCTCCTTAGCCGAGCCTCGCAACTGCAACTCCACCGTGCCTATGCAACCACCACGTCCACGACATGCCCACCCAAAGCACCTCCGCCTTGTATAATAGGTTGTATATAAACTGTTCGCTATTTGGACCATCACTATTTTGTATATAAACTATTCGCTATTTTTGTTTAGGTATGTATAAAACTAGAGTATGTGTTTTACATTTATTTTGTTTTTAAACATTGATTCGAATACAATGGGGTGTAAAAGTTTATACACTAGTTTTGTATACTTGAGCCTAGTTACGTATACTATAGAGGTTATTTTTGTTAGATGTTAAAATGTGATACTAAATGTAAAAAAATTTTATATAGAAAAGGTTTATTTTTATTGAATATTATGTATCGGGATTTAATATTGATTTGAAAGTGAAAACAATATATATACTTAGTAAAATTTATGTCAACCGATTCTAATTTTTCAACGATCCCTTTTATCAGCGTTGCTCTTCTAAATCTGTGCCAATCTAAATTGATTCTAATATATAGTGTAGTTTCTAGAAATAATTATATTAAGTCGTACAAATAACAATGCGAATTAATACGATTATTTCGGGATTATTTAAATTGATTATTGGATTGTTATTGTTTGTTGTTATTGCTTGTTTATTTACTTTGACACCATCCCAGTTATCACACTGCAAGTTCCCTTTGCTATGCTTTGATTTTGAATTGAATTGGAATCGGGTTGAAATGATAAATACCCAAATTGAACTTTGACCTAGGATAGGAAATTAAATAAAACCCGATTGGTCAATAATTTGATTTAAAAATAAATTGAAGATTTCATTTGAATAAAAATATGGTTTTGAAATGAAGTTGAAATTTGAATTTTAATAAAAGGAAATGTTAATATTTAATAATCTGAAACAAAATATTAACAATGTAATTGATGAAAGAATGTTGTTAAATTTGAGAAATGATTAAATTAAGTTTGAAATTATTAAACTTTGAAATTATTTAATAATTAAGTTTTGAATTATTTAATAATTAAATAAGATTGAATTATTTAATGATTAAATTGAATTGAATTCTTTAAATAAGAAAAAATTGAACTTTTGAATAAGTAAATTTTTACTTCGGAAATAAATGAAATCGAGTTCTTTATTAATTAAGTCTTGGAAAATATTTAAGTAAGTAAATAAGTGAATTGAATTTCTTTAACAAGAAATAAAATGTCATTTATTGAAATTAATGTAAGACTTGAAAATTTAAGGATCTGATTTGATGAATTTAATTTAATTCAAATTGTAAGTTTTGAAATAAGGAAGTTGAATTTAAATAATGGATTTAATGAATTGGAAATTAAACAGAAATTGTTTTAAATGAAATTTACTTAACGAACATTGAATGAAATTGATAAATGGATTTAAATTGGTTTGAATGTTAAATTAATTTAAATATTTCGAAATGAAACTTATATACGAACTTGAATCAATGTTTAAATTGTTTTAAATAAAATTTGAAATTGAATTATAAGATTTTGATATGGAAATTTGGAAGTTTGAAACGTAAATTATGGAAATTGTTTAGAAAGACAAATGAAATGTTGATTTACGAATTTTAATTGAAATTTAAATTGGTTTGGTTTTTTGAAATATATAAACGACCAATCGGTGTAATAATTATGGAAGTTATTAAAGAAACCGGAATCGGTTATGGATATACTCTCTATATAAACAAAAAACCACTTTAATAACCATACGCGGAGTGATGATCCAGAATGAAGTGGTTGGAATGATGTACATGATGACTGAAGAAAGAGAACGATAATGGATAGCCTTGACACTTGTGTCAAATTGGAAATGACTAAAACAGGAGCCGTGCCGGGCCAATGGAGGTCAGCTACCTCAAGTGAACACACTTCTTCGAAACTATTCATTACTAGTTGTCGATTGGTGCACCCTTGATTTTGGGAGTGTTGTTTCACGGTGTTGCGGGCGCTACGGCGTTGCGTTCTCACCAGTCCGGATCAGGCAAACGGTAGTATCACTACCTTGGGTATTGCCTCATGTGCCTTGTCATACTTGTATTCCCTATTCGTGACCACTACGAATTTGTTTTGTACCTTTAGTATATGGATTGCCCTCTGGTGACTTCCGGTTTTGGGGAAACTACGGTCTTGTATATGCTTTTGGGAATAAAAATGTGTTAAGGGTGGAATGGGCCATGACTTAACACTATTTGATATCTTATTATTACTGATAGACATTATCTACTTATCGTACACTACTACATAGTAGATAGTTTAACGGATCCTTAAAGGATGGTTATTCCAACATCCTTTGAGTTACTTGTATTTCACTTGAGTTGGATTTATAAATATAAGAATGTTAATCCTGACTCGAGTGTTTTGTGATTTGCTTTATGCTCGGGTCAGACTGAGTGTACCAGTATTCGAGACTCACCTTTGAAGTTGGAGCTTTGCTTGAAGATCCAGCCATCTATTCTGCTTTCAGTATTCGATGATTCCAGTGATGTATTCTGATTTGTATCTGATGTATCGTGTTACTCTTCCGTTGTATCTGGTTTAACTCTGATGTATCGTATTACTCTTCTGTTGTAAACTCTAATGTATTATATATATTCATATAGTAGCTTCATGAACTACTATCTCTTTTATTTCCGCTGCACTTATTACTCTGTGTCTGTGATCTGTGATTATTTATTTACTGTATATGTTTAGTTTTGCCAAATTTAAATTAACAACGCGGTACTTTGAGCAATTCAATTCCGGCATGAGTGTCTACCTATACACTTATAATGGATGCGAATGGTTCAAAATATCGGGTCGTTACAGATACTACAGCTTCATCAATCCTTGATTTCCAAACCCATTCAATCGGTCGAAAAGTTCAAACCCATTCAACCGGTACAAAAGTTTAAACCCATTCATCGGGTCTTGTAATTAGTGCCTTGATATATGATAACTGGTATGACCACATCATCGATTAGAGATGATCACTTGTCTCGGTTTCATAAGTGCTTAAATCCATGTCACTCAAACGGTCAAGAACTAAAAAACACATATCAACTAGCTCCAGGGTAAACAAATTCAACAATCCGAGATCAAATATCAACAGATCCAGGAGAGCATTTATAGGATCCAGGTCCGTTGCGCAATAGATGAAATACATAGATTTCAAAATAGTTTCCTATTTGGATCATAATAGGCCCGTGAAGTCTAATTGTTTTACACTAGATCCATTTTAGTAATGAAATAAATTCATATTTTATTTAAAATTATATTTCATTTATCAATTAATCACATTACTTAAACCAACTAAATGTTTATTTAGACGTATCAAGTATACATTCAATGGTATAACTATATAACATAATGTAATATAAACTTGTGTATAACAATGAACACACACGCGCATTTGGATATTGGGATTTATATCTATTGCATATACATATGTAATATACTTACATATACATGTAATAAACTCACATGCATATCAAGAATATAAATGCTTAAGTATATACACATGTTTGAATATACTACAATATATGTATATGATTTGTATACACATATTGGTCTACCATATATATATGTGTGTGTGTATATATGTATATATATATGTGTGTATATATATGTATATATATATATATGTGTGTGTGTGTGTGTGTATAGACACACACAACACATATATGTGGTATCTTGTTGCCACTTGTATTTTAATATATATACATCCATAAAATCATGAGAACAAATCAATATAATAAAATTATATATTTCAAAAAAGAGAATGTTTGATTGAAACCGATGGTGGAAATAAATTTTACATTAAATCTAGATCTAATCAAATTAGAACTAAAAAGGAAATAAAATAAGTAATGTTTCTAGATTACCTCCTATGAACACTAATTAATAATAGATTCAATACCATATAAAATTCCATGTTTAACCAAAAATAAATATCCAAACTTTAAAATCACACATCCAAAAATAGACATTCAACGTGAAAAATTAAAAGTATTGTCAAAATTTAATGTATTGCTCCAAAGGCACAATTAATTATAAAACATTACACATATACATATACACAAATTCATATATAGTAAATTAAGATTTGTTTTAAAAGCATATATTTGACTAAGCAATGAACTTGAATATATTAATTTAAAACTAATTAGACTGACTAAAAGTTTAACTTGATGTTTGTTTACAATTTTGAAAACAGGAATATAAAGCATATATATATATAGTTATTCAATTTAATTAAATATTAAAGAGAAGTAAATTTAAATAACAAAGTAAATTTTACTACAACAAAATTAGATCTACATAAACTCATAATCTCCGAACCAACAAACATGAAAATTAGTTTCAGAGCAGAAATTGATTTTAATAAAATAATTAATTGATTAAATTTGTGGTATCAAAGGTTAGTTTTATAGCAACTCAATTCCATATCAACTAATGATTTTAGATTTAATCAAATCAATATCAATACTCAAAATAGAACATATTTAAGATCGATTTTGCATTTAATTGACAATACACAGGAGAATTTCAAAATGGACTTAATAAGTGGCAATGAATATACATATAAGTAAACTAGATAAGGTCTAAACATCATAAATGAGTTCAGAAAAAAGAAATTAAACCTGAAAAACCATACACTTTATGACACCTTAACCTATGACTTCTCCTTAGATCTCCAAATGAATCCACATCTAATATTTGCAAGAGAAGGACAAATCACCAGCTTTAGTTTCCTTTGATGTGTTTTGATTTGAAGTTGTTTTTTTATGGCGGCCATGTATTTAGGGAGAGAGAAGAAATAAAATTCTATAAAAGAGATGAAATGAAGATATTTGTTTTCAAAGATCATGCACAAAAAGTCCCTACTCAAAAACCCATGTAAATTAGGTCCCTATTTTATTATTTTTTACCAAAATGCCCCCTCTCAGAAAATCGGCCCAACATCGAAATCAGGGCAAAAGTAGCATAAATTAGCTAAAAACTAAAAATAGAGACCTAATTTTCATAACTTTTTCAGGAGGGACTTTTCTTCCATCATCTTTCAATTCTAGGGACTACTGTAACGACCCGATATTTTCAACCATTCGCATCCGCACATGTCGGACTTAAATTGCTCAAAATATCGCGTTGTAAATAAAAATTTGGCAAATACATCATATACAGTAAATAAAATTTCAGATCACAGACACAGAGTAATATAATGCAGCAGAAATAAAAGAGATAGTAGTTCATGAAGCTACTATATAAATACATCAGAGTTAATTTAGATACAATAGGAATACCAAGATACAACAGGAGTAACAGTATGATAATCAGGTACAACTCAGAATACAACTGGAATCAACTGGATAACAAGATGAATAGATATCTGGATCTTCAAAGCAAAACTCCAGCTCCAAAGGTGAGTCTCTAATGATGTATCACTCAGTCTAACCCGAGCGTAAAGCAAAACACAAAACACTCGAGTCAGGACATACATACTTATACAATGTAAACCAACTCAAGTGAACTGTAGTAAAAGTACAAGTAACTTAGAAGATGCTTGGGACCGCCCATCCTCTAAGGATCCGTTAAACTATTTACTATATAGTAATATACGCTATATACAGTAGTGTCTAATCAGTAAAGTATAATCATATAGAAAATAGCGTTAAGGGGATGGAGAACCTTAACGCGGTCGGATCTTAAAAATCAAAATCGTAGTAAAGCTCGATATGGTAGGTGACACGGCACAACTAGGCAATGCCAGGGTAGATATACCAATTACGCATCCGGACTAGTGGTGACGCATAGCATCCACTACCGCCCACCTCGAACAACACTCCCAAATCAAGGGTGGCCACCAAATCAATCACAAGTAATAGAATGGTATCGAAGAAGTGTGTCCGATCAGAGGTGCTACCTCATTGGTCCGTCAATCGCTCCTGTTTTAGCCACCTTATGCCAACTCACGGGAGTTGGGTCCACGTATATACCTTAGGATCGTCGCCACCATCCTACTTCATTCTGGAACTCCACCGCGTACACAGTTGTCAAAGTGGTTTTCGGTACTGACAGAGAGTATGTCCATATCTGATCCCGGTCTCTTTAACAACCAATCGTTATTATAACCCGTGGTTATAATTTAAAAACAGTTTATACTTCAAAATAGAATATCATTTCAAATCCAAATCTTTATCAAAATAAAGATTAAATCAATTCCAAACCATTTCAATATATTTAAAATATCATATCATTTTAAAACTTCATTTCAAATCATTTTAATATAATAAAATATCCTATCAGTTCAAATCCAAATATTCAACTTTAAATACCTTTTAAATTCAAAGATATCGTTCATTTACTATCATTTCAAATCACCTTTAAATAGTTTATATTCCAATCAAAATAATTCATTTAAACCTTTTAAAAGTGTAATTATTATATTTTCAAATCAAGTATTCAATTTCCAAAGTTTCAAACCATTCTGAGTTCGTTTACTAAGTCAAAAACCATAATTATTAAAATTTCAGCCTTTCGCAGCATTTAGAAAAAGCTGTTATAAGTTATAATTGAAACATTTTTATTCAGCAAAGACAGCATTTAAAACTACTGTTAAAACTCAGTTTTTAGTTAAATTATAGTTCAAAACAGAAAAGACAGCATTTAAGAAGTGCTGCGGTAACTCAGATTTCAAAACAAAGGTTTTATTTGATTTCAGCAAAAACTGCATACCACTATAGCTTTTCAAGAGAATGCTATAATAGACCTGAGTTCAATATTAGCCTATAAGTTCAACCACAGCAACTACAGCATTTCAGAAATGCTGTAATAGCTCTTTTTACACAATTTTAGTTCAATTCAGAAACTATAGCATTTCTGAATGCTATTAAAAGTTAATTCCAGATTTTTGTGTATTTCCAGCAAATAATAAACTTTATTTTAAATCATTTAAACATTTCAAAATCATATTTTTAACATTTAAAATGTTCATTTACATATCATTTAACATATATATTTTTCACGATAAATTTCTTATAATTAAATCCAATTTTCAACAATTACTTAATAAATTTAAGTGTAAAAGTTTCCAATTCTTCACATTTCAACAAATAAACTTAGCACTTCAAATTTAAATTTCCATGTCACAAATTTAACTAAATTTCCAATTTTATTTAATTAACTTAAATCTTTAATTAAAACCAAATTTCACATTTCCAAGTCAAGTTATATTTTAAAAGATCACTTTTAAACATTCATTTATTTAACCACTTAAATTCATAGAAAAATCAATAATACTTTAATAAATCGCTTAAATTCAAATTTAATCAAATTATCATATTTACCATTTTCCAAATATAATTAAATTTTCATTTTTTATTCATATAACTTAAATATCATTTTTAACCAAAATTCCAAATTCCAAACTTAAGTTATATTTCAATAATCCAATTTAACCATTCATTAATTACATTTTTAACTCATAGAAAAATCATGATTTTTTTATTTTAAAACATTTCAAAATCTATTTAAATCAAATTTCATAAATTTATATTTTTAAAAATACTTAAAAATATCCAAAACACTTTATAAAATAACCACGGGCCGGTATATAGTTTTCTAACCTATGTCAAGTGATACGGATATGTATCATTTCAATCCACAGTTTAAAAAAAAGAAAAATCCGGGTTATATCATTTCAAACCCGCCATCCCAAGTTAAATGAATGTCTTTGAAAACCGCTCAGGCCTATCATTTCAGCCCATAACGATATTCCCTTATTCTAAAGTTCGTTCGGGTATGTATCATTTCAACCCATAGTGATTCTTGTCTTTAGGGAACTTGCAATGTGATAAACTGATATAAATGAACAGAATACAGTATATAACAGTAACGGATGATGTAACAGGTGTATAAACATCATATGATCATAACATAGTCAAGTATAACATGATAATATATTTCTATAGATTCACAAGGTGTCAATTTACTAGTTATATAGGTACATATTGTCTGGTGAGAATAACTCACCTGTTAAAGCTGGAGATTAGCGATCAAAACACACAGAATAGATTCCAGAAAGCACAACAAGCACGATATAGCATGACTTTTGATTTGAATGAATGGAGAGCCTTGATATTTATCTTGTAAAAAATAACCAAACAAGACAATATACACATAAATATTCAACGCAAACAGTGTTGAAACAATGAAGATAAGAAGCAACAACGGAATAGATTACTTGACTGTGCTTTAACCATTCAAAAGCTCGAACAAGGGGTTCATTTTCTCAGCCATGATGATGATGAGTGTGGGAGAGACAAGGTTAACTTCCTCGAATACATAAGACAAAACAATACAAATAATATAAGTTTTCAAATGCACAATACGATAGAATAATATAGAATCAACTGCACGAATCAAAGTAGAATTGCTTTGCACTTGCTTCCAACAACCTTCACGTTCAGCCATATGGTGTACTACAGGTCTAAGGCAAGATTTGGATCAGGTTTTTGTAACGACCCGATATTTTCAACCATTCGCATCCATTATTAGTGTATAGGCAGACACTCATGCCGGAGTTGAATTGCCCAAGATACCGCGTTGTAAATAAAATTTAGCAAATCTCAGAATATACAGTAAATAAATATAATCACAGATTATAGAGTAAAATATTGCAGCGGAAGTAAAAGAAATAGTAGTTCATGAAGCTACTATCTAAATATGTCAGAGTTACATAAGATACAACAGAAGAAATAGAGTACAACAAAAGTCTCAATAAAATAACCAAGTACAAGCTGAGTAGAACAACGGAATTGAAATAGATAGGACATGACAAGCAGATAACCTCCAGCGATTCAAATCTCCAAGAGAGTGGAAATCCAAATCTGTGAATAAATCAGGCTGACCCGAGCGTAAAGCAAAACACAAAACCCTTGAGTCAGGACAATATATACTTATATAATGTAAACCAACTCAAGTGAACTGTAATAAAGGTACAAGTAACTTAGAAGGTGCTTGGGACCGCCCATCCTCTAAGGATCCGTTAAAATATCTACTATGTAGTAATATTCACTATTATAATAGTGTCTAAATAAGTAAAGTATAATCATATAGAAAATAGCGTTACGGGGATGGAGAACTTAAACGCGGTCGGATCTTAAAATCATAATCGTAGTAAAGCTCGATATGGTAGGTGACACGGCACAACTAGGCAATGCCAGGGTAGATATACCAATTACGCACACGGACTGATGGATACGCATAGCAGCCACTACCGTTCCACCTCGAACAACACTCCCAAATCGGAGGATGGCCATCTAATCAATCACAAGTAAGAGTATAATATCGAAGAAATGTGTCCGAGAAGAGGTGCTACCTCACTGGTCCGAGATCGCTCCTGTTTTAGCCACCTTATGCCAACTCACGGGAGTTGGGTCCACGTAACATACCTTAAGAACGTCGCCACCATCCTACTTCATTCTGGAATCTCCACCGCGTACACGGTTGTCAAAGTGGTTTTCGGTATCGACAGAGAGTATGTCCATATCTGATCCCGGTCTCTTTGCCAACCAATCGTTATTATAACCCGTGGTTATAACTTTTAAAACAATACTTTACTTCAAAATAAAATATCATTTCAAACCATATCTTTATCAAAATAAAGATTAAATCAATTCCAAACCATTTCCATATTTTTAAAATATCATATCATTTCAAAACTTCATTTCAAATCATTTTAATATTCCAAATATCATTTGAGTTCAAATCTAAATATTCAACTTTAAATACCTTTTAAATTTAAAGGTATACTTCATTTATTATCATTTCAAGTCACCTTTTAAATAGTTTATATTCCAATCAAATAATTCATTTAAACCTTTTAAAAGTGTAATTATTATATTTTCAAATCAAGTATTCAATTTCCAAAGTTTCAAACCATTCTGGGTTCCTTTACTAAGTCAAAAACCCTAATTATTAAAATTTCAGCATTTCACAGCATTTAAAAACAACTGCTATAGGTTATATTTGAAAACATTTTTAATTCAGCAAAGACAGCACTTAAAACTGCTGTTAAAACTCAGTTTTAGTTGAATTATAGTTCAAAATAGAAAAGACAGCATTTCAGAAGTGCTGCGGTAGTTCAGATTTCAAAACACGGGTTAAATTTGGTTTCAGCAAAGACTGCAGACCATTATAGCATTTCCAGAGAATGCTATAATAGGCCTGAGTTCAATATTAGCCTATAAGTTCAATTACAGCAACTACAGCATTTCAGAAATGCTGCAATAGCTCTTTTTACACAATTTTAGTTCAAAACAGAATCTATAGCATTTCTGAATGCTATTAAAAGTAGATTTCAGGTGTTAGTGTATTTCCAGCAATTAAATAACTTCAATTTAAAACACATAAACATTTTAAAAATAATATTTTAACATTTAAAATATTCATTTACATATCATTTAACATGTATCTTTTTCACAATAAATTTCTTATAATTAAATCCAATTTTCAACAATTTACATAATAAAATTTAAGTGTAAAAGTTTCTAATTCTTCACATTTCAACAAATAACTTAACACTTCAAATTTAAATTACCATTTCACAAATTTAACAAAATTTCCAATTTTATTTAATTAACTAAAACCTTTAATTAAAACCAAATTTCACATTTCCAAGTCAAGTTATATTTTAAAAGATCACTTTTAAACATTCATTTATTTAACCACTTAAATTCATAGAAAAATCAATAATACTTTAATAAATCACTTAAATTCAAATTTAATAAAATTATCATATTTACCATTTCCAAATAAAATTTAATATCCATTTTATTTATATAACTTAAATATCATTTTTAACCAAATTCCAAATTTCCAACTTAAGTTATATTTCAAAAATCTAGTTAAACCATTCATTAATTACATTTTTAACACATAGAAAAATCATAATTTCTTTATTTTAAAACATTTCAAAATCTATTTAAATCAAATTTCATAAATTTATAATTTTTAAAATACTTAAAAATACCCAAAACACTTTATAAAATAACCACGGGCCTGTATATAATTTTCTAACTTAGGTCAAGTGATATGGATATGTATCATTTCAATCCGCAGTTAAAAAAAGAAAAATCCAGGTTCTATCATTTCAAACCCGCAATCCCAAGTTAAAATAATTTAAATAAAAATCGTTCAGGTCTATCATTTCAGCCCATAACGATTTTTCTCTATTCTAAAGTCCGTTCGGGTATGTATCATTTCAACCCATAGTGATTCTAATCTACAAGGAACTTGCAATGGTGATAACAGATATAAATAACAGAATAACATTAAATAATAGTAACATATGATATAACAGGTGTGAACATCATATGATAATAATATAAGCATATATAACATGATAATATATTTCTACAGATTCGCAGGGTGTCAATTTACTAGTTATATAGGTACATATTGTCTGGTGAGAATAACTCACCTTTTATTGCTGGAGATATCAATTAGAATGACACAATGGAAACAAAAGCACGATGAAAAGACTATGGACTTGAGTGGAGAGCGAATCCAATCTACAACCCTTGTGTACAACCCAAAACAAACAATCAAAACAGCAAAATTCAATACGACTTTAAAATGTAATAACATTGAAATAAAAGGAGATACGACTACGCAATCTTTTGCTTTTCCTTCTCTATTGTTTGGTATGGCTTTGGGGTCTGATGTGGTTCATTTGTGGTCAAGTTTTGGGTCAGGTTTGGGCTAACATAGCTCGGGTTCAAGGCAAGACAAGGTGGGGTTTGTACATGAGGAGGTGATGTGATTTTTGAAGGCAATTAGGTGATTTTTGTGCCAAAACAAGGTTTGGCCTTGGGAATTGTGCTCGGCCTGAGGTGAGTTATGACTGGACAGAGGTGGGGAATGGTGTGTTGTGGTCAGTTAAGGGAGGTGGTGGTGGCTATGGTGGTGGTTTGGGTGGTGGTTGAGGTGGGTGAGCATGTAGAGGTCAATAAACATGGTTTTTAGGCATCTAGGTTGAAATTTGGGGGGTTTTACCATCAAAATGGTTCGGCTATGGTCAGATTTGGTGGAGTGGGGGATGGTGGTGGTCAGGAAGAGATGGAAGGAGGTGGTGGCAGTGGAATAGGGGTAGAGGCCGATCTCAATCGGGGAAGAAGGCAAGCAAAATAGCATAGAAAAAGAAGAAAAGTAGGAAGAAAGAGATGGAGGCCATTACCTAATTTTCTCTAGCCGTGAGAAACAATTGAAGATGGGATATTTTTTCATGTGAATGCCAAATGAGATGATGGCTACACTAGGGTTTTACATGGCTAGGCAATTAATTTTGAGGAGTTAAAGGAATTAAAGGATTTGGTAAATAAAAGGGCTTCCGTTTCAAAGCGTTACACAACCTTTCACATTTCTTTCCTTATAAATCTTTATATAAACAAAATATTTCATAAAAATACTATACAAACCGAAACTAAGTAAAGATATAAGAAAATAAATAATAAAATTTAAAGAAATTAGAAAAAAAAATAAAAGAAATTGCTTAAAATACAAAATAGTGTCCAGAAATTACAAATAAATCACCATTGACTTTGGAAAATTATTAACTTTATTTTAAAAATATTCTAAAACAAAATTTGAAATAAAAATGACTTTTAAAACATTTTCAAAGTGAAATAAATAATTAAATTTTAATTAAATAGAATTTAAAATAAGAAAATAACTTAAAAAAATGCAAACTAGGCTTTAAAAATTAGAAATAAATTCAATACACTTTGGAAAAATCTTATTATCACTTTAAAAATATTTAAAAGACAAAATATATATAATATGGCATATGTATACAAATTAGAATAAGATATGACCAAAAATATTATCTATATAGGTTAAAATAAGCAATATTGTTAAATAAATCAATATACACACAATATTGTAAAAAGTATAACTTTCACAATTTAAATCCAATTTCAACGAAACGAAAAGCAGTATTCATGATATTTAATCTATTTTCATAATAAAAGATAAAATTTAAATTTTCAAATATTTAAAATTTAAATTTAAAAGTCAAAGTTTTACTATTTTAACCAAGATTCACTTTTTGGAAAATTATTCTATTCAGTCATATTTGGCATTCTAATCCATATCAAAATCAAAGTTTATATTTAAAATAACAAAATTTATTCTTTTTCATAAATAAAGCTTTTAAATCTGGAAATATCAATTTAAAAATAATTGAAAAATACAGGGTTGCTACACTCTCCCCCACTCAAAACTTTTCGTCCCCGAAAAGGAACGAGGTACGGGAAAGCACAGAAAAAGATAGAATGAAATAGAATTAAGACAAGATGATAAGAAGATTGGAATTACACCTGATAACTATTGTTATAGGTAAGTTTAACAAGATGGAGGTGATCAAATCAAGAATATAAGCACGAAAAAGATCCTCTAGAGTCTGAATCACCCCTTTCACTTGACCGACGGTCTATGAATGGAAAAACAGTGTTCAGATCCAGATGAGTAACAAAGATTACAGAAAGATTTCTAAACGGACTGGTATAAGCAATAGCCTTCCCATTCTGTAACAAGATAAGAGAAATAAGGACAACCAAAAGGTAGTTTGAAAAACATAATAAGATAATAAATTTGAAACCATAATGCTTTGAAATCATAATAATTTAGGGATGTTTATCATTTGGAAATCACACTACTAAAATCATAACACTTTGGAAATGTTATTCTTTTAAAAAAAGAACATAATACTTAGAAAATCATAACACCTTTTAAAAATAATCTTTATTTAAACCATTTTAATTTAAGGTCAAATAATATTCATTTTAAAGTTGTAACATTTCTAAGTTCATTCAATTATAAAAATTTCAAAACATTGTATTTTCAAAATAGTAGCACTTATAAAATGCTACAGTAGATATATTAGTATTTCAAATCAGTTCAATTTCAGAAATATTCATTTGGATATCATTTAACTTATGACTTATTAAAACAAACTTTTATGAATGGAACATCCAAATTAAACTATACTTCATTTATTAAGTTAAAAGTTCATTATTTTAGTTAGCTCTTAATTTAACACATAACCTAACACTTTATTTAAAATACCCATTTCACAAATAGATATTCCTTTAATAAGTTACACTTAAAATTCCATTTGAAAACCAAATTCTCAATTATCAATTTTTAGTGATGTTAAAATACATTTTAACTATTTAAATCATAATCATTCATTTTTCAAGACATATCTATTTCATAAATAAAATATTTATATAGCAAATATAACAATCAAATTTCTTTACACATTTATTCATTTAGACATCAATTAAACTATGAATTCAAGTTAAATAAACTTTATTACAAAATGTCTAATTCAAATGTATTTTATTTTATCTATTCAAAGATACATTATTTATTATACAACATATTCATTTTAGGAAATAACCTTTACTAAAATTCCTAGGTTAGACTTAAGGTTCCATAGTAAATCAAATTTGATTATTAGTTATTCAAATAAAATCTCTTTAAATTCCTTTTTCACTATTTGCCTCTGTTAGTCTTTTATAACTAAAATTTAAGTGTATAGCATGTATTATAACCACTCAAATTTTATTTATAAAAATCCCTTTTATATTGTATATTATCCAATTCCATATTCAACCTCTGTGTAATTTAGGTAGGTTATATTGGAATGCAATTGTGTTATACAAGTAAAACTTTCCAATTCAATTATCTCAAGTTTGAATCATTTATTCAAATTTTTAATTTTCTTCTTATAACTGAAATTATTCTTTAAAATAAAATTTAAGAATTAAACTTCCGATTCCTTTCAAACCATTTAGAGATAAGTAATTATACATACATAATATGTCAAATCAAATTTTAAATCATATATCTATATATATTATAATCCAGTCATATTTTAGAAATTCAAATCAATTAGATTTTCCAAAACAAAGCTGTAGCAAGACTACAAAACGGTCTCTTCACTTCGAAACTCGAAAATGAACGTCGATGATGCTGCAGTCATCACTGAAATTATTTTCCAGCGACAAAGAGAAGAGCACTTAATTTTTAAACTTTAAAATCCTTTAGAGATAAATTTTTATTCAAAATACTTTAAATAATATCCTTTTAAAAAATTTAAACACAAGGTTTGAAACCATCGGAAATTAAATTCTTTAAATTTCTTATTTTAAATTTATTTCAGTTCCCAAATAAATTTATAAACAACTATTTATAAATTCATTTGTAGAACAATAAATGATAAATCAAGTATTATCTTTTCAAATTATCAATTCAAATCAATTTATTAAGTTCCATAAAATTATATATCCAAATTTATTTCACTAACCAAATTTAAAATAATACTGTGTCAGTTTGTTCTATTAAAGTGTTTTAGAAATCCTATCGATAGTGTTGATCAGACGAATCGATCGGAAATCCAAATCAACATCAACAACCCAAACAACACAACATATAAAACAAAACATAGATTTACAAGTATAATTCAAAATGTTTGGAGATATTTTGGAAACAAAACAAGATGATTAATTATCAACATATGAAGATGGATAAGCTTAGATAAATCGTGGGCAACCTTAACCGGGTCAACCGTGACTTAATGAATAAGATCAAATGTGTATTTTTTTTCTGGGGTAAATCTACATCTGATCTCAAAAGATAGAGTTTGGAGTAATAAAAGATATTAGCATCTAAACCAAGGATAGATATAAATCTTTGATGAATCGATGCTAATTTGTAAAGGAGTTTCCCCCTTTACCAGAAAATTAGAATATTGGCGAGACAGCCAATTAACTATAAAGATCATTCGAAGTGGAGTTATGTGATACTCCAAAATCTAAAGAAGATGAATAGTGAGGGACAAGAAAGAATTTTGGAACCGCAGGGAACGTTCCAAAAATTCAAAGGAAATTCGAATCAAGAGGAAAAGTTTCAAGCTCGAACGAAAGTGATTCTGTAAATAAATCTACTCCATATGCTGAGTTTTGCCTCAAAGCCAAAGCTCTGATACCAACTGTAACGACCCGATATTTTCAACCATTCGCATCCATTATAAGTGTATAGGCAGACACTCATGCCGGAGTTGAATTGCTCAAGATACCGCGTTGTAAATAAAATTTGGCAAATCTCAGAATATACAGTAAATAAATAAAATCACAGATCATAGAGTAAAATATTGCAGCGGAAGTAAAAGAAATAGTAGTTCATGAAGCTACTATCTAAATATGTCAGAGTTACATAAGATACAATAGAAGAAATAGAGTACAACAAAAGTCTCAATAAAATAACCAAGTACAAGCTGAGTAGAACAACGGAATTGAAATAGATAGGACATGACAAGTAGATAATCTCCAGCGATTCAAATCTCCAAGAGAGTGGAAATCCAAATCTGTGAATAACTCAGGCTGACCCGAGCATAAAGCAAAACACAAAACACTCAAGTCAGGACAATATATACTTATATAATGTAAACCAACTCAAGTGAACTGTAATAATGGTACAAGTAACTTAGAAGATGCTTGGGACCGCCCATCCTCTAAGGATCCGTTAAAATATCTACTACGTAGTAATATTCGCTATTATAATAGTGTTTAAATAAGTAAAGTATAATCATATAGAAAATAGCGTTAAGGGGATGGAGAACCTTAACGCGGTCGGATCTTAAAATCATAATCGTAGTAAAGCTCGATATGGTAGGTGACACGGCACAACTAGGCAATGCCAGGGTAGATATACCAATTACGCACATGGACTGATGGATACGCATAGCAGCCACTACCGTTCCACCTCGAACAACACTCCCAAATCGGAGGATGGCCATCTAATCAATCACAAGTAAGAGTATAATATCGAAGAAATGTGTCCGAGAAGAGGTGCTACCTCACTGGTCCGAGATCGCTCCTGTTTTAGCCACCTTATGCCAACTCACGGGAGTTGGGTCCACGTAACATACCTTAAGAACGTCGCCACCATCCTACTTCATTCTGGAATCTCCACCGCGTACACGGTTGTCAAAGTGGTTTTCGGTATCGATAGAGAGTATGTCCATATCCGATCCCGATCTCTTTGCCAACCAATCGTTATTATAACCCGTGGTTATAACTTTTAAAACAATACTTTACTTCAAAATAAAATATCATTTCATACCATATCTTTATCAAAATAAAGATTAAATAAATTCCAAACCATTTCCATATTTTTAAAATATCATATCATTTCAAAACTTCATTTCAAATCATTTTAATATTCCAAATATCATTTGAGTTCAAATCTAAATATTCAACTTTAAATACCTTTTAAATTTAAAGGTATACTTCATTTATTATCATTTCAAGTCACCTTTTAAATAGTTTATATTCCAATCAAATAATTCATTTAAACCTTTTAAAAGTGTAATTATTATATTTTCAAATCAAGTATTCGATTTCCAAAGTTTCAAACCATTCTGAGTTTGTTTACTAAGTCAAAAACCCTAATTATTAAAATTTCAGCATTTCACAGCATTTAAAAACAACTGCTATAGGTTATATTTGAAATCATTTTTAATTCAGCAAAGACAGCACTTAAAACTGCTGTTAAAACTCAGTTTTAGTTGAATTATAGTTCAAAACAGAAAAAACAGCATTTCAGAAGTGCTGCGGTAGTTCAGATTTCAAAACAAGGATTAAATTTGGTTTCAGCAAAGACTGCAGACCATTATAGCATTTCCAGAGAATGCTATAATAGGCCTGAGTTTAATATTAGCTTATAAGTTCAATTACAACAACTACAGCATTTCAGAAATGCTGCAATAGCTCTTTTTACACAATTTTAGTTCAAAACAGAATCTATAGCATTTCTGAATGCTATTAAAAGTAGATTTCAGGTGTTAGTGTATTTCCAGCAATTAAATAACTTCAATTTAAAACACATAAACATTTTAAAAATCATATTTTAACATTTAAAATATTCATTTACATATCATTTAACATGTATCTTTTTCACAATAAATTTCTTATAATTAAATCCAATTTTCAACAATTTACTTAATAAAATTTAAGTGTAAAAGTTTCCAATTCTTCACATTTCAACAAATAACTTAACACTTCAAATTTAAATTACCATTTCACAAATTTAACTAAATTTCCAATTTTATTTAATTAACTAAAACCTTTAATTAAAACCAAATTTCACATTTCCAAGTCAAGTTATATTTTAAAAGATCACTTTTAAACATTCATTTATTTAACCACTTAAATTCATAGAAAAATCAATAATACTTTAATAAATCACTTAAATTCAAATTTAATCAAATTATCATATTTACCATTTCCAAATAAAATTTAATATCCATTTTATTTATATAACTTAAATATCATTTTTAACCAAATTCCAAATTTCCAACTTAAGTTATATTTCATAAATCCAGTTAAACCATTCATTAATTACATTTTTAACACATAGAAAAATCATAATTTCTTTATTTTAAAACATTTCAAAATCTATTTAAATCAAATTTCATAAATTTATAATTTTTAAAATACTTAAAAATATCCAAAACACTTTATAAAATAACCACGGGCCTGTATATAATTTTCTAACTTAGGTCAAGTGATACAGATATGTATCATTTCAATCCGCAGTTAAAAAAAGAAAAATCCGGGTTCTATCATTTCAAACCCGCAATCCCAAGTTAAAATAATTTAAATAAAAATCGTTCAGGTCTATCATTTCAGTCCATAACGATTTTTCCCTATTCTAAAGTCCGTTCGGGTATGTATCATTTCAACCCATAGTGATTCTAATCTACAGGGAACTTGCAATGGTGATAACAGATATAAATAACAGAATAACATTAAATAACAGTAACATATGATATAACAGGTGTGAACATCATATGATAATAATATAAGCATATATAACATGATAATATATTTCTACAGATTCGCAGGGTGTCAATTTACTAGTTATATAGGTACATATTGTCTGGTGAGAATAACTCACCTTTTATTGCTGGAGATATCAATTAGAATGACACAATGGAAACAAAAGCACGATGAAAAGATTACGGACTTGAGTGGAGAGCGAATCCAATCTACAACTCTTGTGTACAACCCAAAACAAACAATCAAAACAGCAAAATTCAATACGACTTTAAAATGTAATAACATTGAAATAAAAGGAGATACGACTACGCAGTCTTTTGCTTTGCCTTCTCTATTGTTTGGTATGGCTTTGGGGTCTGATGTGGTTCAGATGTGGTCAAGTTTTGGGTCACGTTTGGGCTAACATAGCTTGGGTTCAAGGCAAGACAAGGTGGGGTTTGTACATGAGGAGGTGATGTGATTTTTGAAGGCAATTAGGTGATTTTTGTGCCAAAACAAGGTTTGGCCTTGGGAATTGTGCTCGGCCTGAGGTGAGTTATGACTAGACAGAGGCGGGGAAGGGTGTGTTGTGGTCAGGTCAGGGAGGTGGTGGTGGCTATGGTGGTGGCTATGGTGGTGGTTTGGGTGGTGGTTGAGGTGGGTGAGCATGTAGAGGTCAATAAACATGGTTTTTAGGCATCTAGGTTGAAATTTGGGGGGTTTTACCATCAAAATGGTTCGGCTATGGTCAGATCTGGTGGAGTGGGGGATGGTGGTGGTCGAGAAGAGATGGAAGGAGGTGGTGGCAGTGGAATAGGGGTAGAGGCCGATCTCAATCAGGGAAGAAGGCAAGCAAAATAGCATAGAAAAAGAAGAAAAGTAGGAAGAAAGAGATGGAGGCCATTACCTAATTTTCTCTAGCCGTGAGAAACAATTGAAGATGGGATATTTTTTCACGTGAATGCCAAATGAGATGATGGCTACACTAGGGTTTTACATGGCTAGGCAATTAATTTTGAGGAGTTAAAGGAATTGGTAAATAAAAGGGCTTCCGTTTCAAAGCGTTACACAACCTTTCACATTTCTTTCCTTATAAATCTTTATATAAACAAAATATTTCAGAAAAATACTATACAAACCGAAACTAAGTAAAGATATAAGAAAATAAATAATAAAATTTAAAGAAATTAGAAAAAAATAAAAGAAATTGCTTAAAATACAAAACAGTGTCCAGAAATTACAAATAAATCACCATTGACTTTGGAAAATTATTAACTTTATTTTAAAAATATTCTAAAACAAAATTTGAAATAAAAATGACTTTTAAAACATTTTCAAAGTGAAATAAATAATTAAATTTTAATTAAATAGAATTTAAAATAAGAAAATAACTTAAAAAAAATGCAAACTAGGCTTTAAAAATTATAAATAAATTCAATACACTTTGGAAAAATCTTATTATCACTTTAAAAATATTTAAAAGACAAAATATATATAATATGGCATATGTATACAAATTAGAATAAGATATGACCAAAAATATTATCTATATAGGTTAAAATAAACAATATTGTTAAATAAATCAATATACACACAATATTGTAAAAAGTATAACTTTCACAATTTAAATCCAATTTCAACGAAACGAAAAGCAGTATTCATGATATTTAATCTATTTTCATAATAAAAGATAAAATTTAAATTTTCAAATATTTAAAATTTAAATTTAAAAGTCAAAGTTTTACTATTTTAACCAAGATTCACTTTTTGGAAAATTATTCTATTCAGTCATATTTGGCATTCTAATCCATATCAAAATCAAAGTTTATATTTAAAATAACAAAATTTATTCTTTTTCATAAATAAAGCTTTTAAATCTGGAAATATCAATTTAAAAATAATTGAAAAACACAGGGTTGTTACAGTTTTGGTTGCCTAAGTGTCGGCCAAACATGTTTAGAGGATAGCAAAAGGTGAGTATGCATGAAACAACACAACAAGGCAGAACA
The DNA here is from genome assembly GCA_030737815.1 of Allium fistulosum. Taxonomy (NCBI): domain Eukaryota; kingdom Viridiplantae; phylum Streptophyta; class Magnoliopsida; order Asparagales; family Amaryllidaceae; genus Allium; species Allium fistulosum. Next base: position 111,605,420 of record CM060901.1, on the reverse strand, counting down.
ATGTCACTTTAACATGGATTCAAGGCAATTCAAGGCTCGGCCAAGACTCATGGGGCACGGCCAGAGGAGTGGGGTCCAAGGTGATGATGTGGCAGAGGGTCAAGGTGGTGCTGGAGGTGGTGTTGGTGGCGGCCATGGGTGGTGGAAGGTGATGGTACCAAAACTAGGTCAGCTTGAGTGCATAGGTGATGGCTAGTGCTAGTTTAGATGGATTTTTGTGATGATCATCATCATGGCTTGGCTTGGCCTAAGGAGGAGAGGTGTTAGGCTGTGTGATGGTCAGAGAAAATTGGTGGTGGTGGTCAGCCACAGCTTGGAGGAAGGGGAATACAGCTATGAAGGTGGAGAGCATGTGCAAATTCAAGTAGAAAATCATAAAAAGACAAGAAGAAGATAGAATTTTTTTTACCTAAGCTTCACAAGGAAAATAGCCGTGATTTTTGTGTGAGAGGAGGAGAAATGAATTTCGTGAAAGTGAAAAAAAATGCAGCTGAAATGAGTTGATTACACGCCCAAAACAATTAAAAGAAGAGTTGGGAAAATGAAAGGTCGGGAGATGGAAAGCCTTAGGAGTTTCAAGAGTTTAAAACTTTTCAAATTTCCTCTATTTCTTTTTAATAATTTTAAATATCTGAAAATACATATAATTTCAGTTAAAATTCGAAAATGTAACAAATAAAAAAATATAAATAAATAAATATTAATTATAAATAATTAAATCAAGAAAATAGCAAAAATTGTCAACTAGGCTAGAAAAATTGAAAATAAATGGTATAAAATTTAGAAAATTCATATGAGCTTGTAATATATTTTTAAACATAAAATAAAAATACATTCACAAAAAAAATATAAAATTTAATTTAAATATAATTTTAATGAAGAAAATAGCAGAAAATAAGAAAACAGCCTTTAAAAATAGGAAATCAACACAATAGACATTGGAAAAATTCTATTATCAATTTAAAAATATTTAAAAGTACAAATATACATAATATAGCATATTAAACATATTAAAATAAAATATGACAAAGAAAATAAAATTTATACAATTTAAAATAACAAAATTGCAAAATAAACAATTTATACTCAAAATTGAAATGTACATATCTTTTGCAGTTTAACTCCGTTTTCAACGAAACGAAAAGCAATATTCATGTTATTAAATCTATTTTCATAATAAAAGATAAAATTTATAATTTCAAATATTTAAAATTTAAATTTAAAAGTCAAAGTTTGACTATTTTAACCAAAATTCACTCTTTCTGGAAATATTAAATTTAGTCATATTTGGAATTCTAATCCACATCAAAATCAAAGTTTATATTTAAAATAACAAAATTTATTCTTTTTCATAATTAAAGCTTTTGAATCTGAAAAAAATCAATTTAAAATATTTGTAAAATACATGGTTGTTACACTTTCCCCCACTCAAAACTTTTCGTCCCCGAAAAGGAACGAGGTACGGGAAAGCACAGAAAAAGATAGAATGGAATAGAATTAAGACAAGATGATAAGAAGATTGGAATTACACCTGATAACTATTGTTATAGGTAAGTTTAACAAGATGGAGGTGATCAAATCAAGAATATAAGCATGAAAAAGATCCTCTAGAGTCTGAATCTCCCTTTTCACTTGACCGACGGTCTATAAATGGAAAAACAGTGTTCAGATCCAGATGAGTAACAAAGATTATCAAAGATTACAGAAAGATTTCTAAACAGACTGGTATAAGCAATAGCCTTTCCATTCTGTAACAAGATAAGAGAAATAAGGACAACCAAAAGATAGTTTGAAAAACAAAATAAGATAATAGATTTGTAACCATAATGTTTTGAAATCATAACAATTTAGAGATGTTTATCATTTGGAAATCATACTACTAAAATCATAACACTTTGGAAATGTTATTCTTTAAAAAAACATAATACTTAGAAAATCAAAACACCTTTTTAAATAATCTTTATTTAAACCATTTTAATTCAAGGTCAAATAATATTCATTTTAAAGTTGTAACATTTCTAAGTTCATTCAATTATAAAAACTTCCAAAACATTGTATTTTCAAAATAGTAGCACTTATAAAATGCTACAGTAGGTATATTAGTATTTCAAATCAGTTCAATTTCAGAAATATTCATTTGGATATCATTTAACTTATGACTTATTAAAACAAACTTTTATGAATGGAATATTCAAATCAAACTATACTTCATTTATTAAGTTAAAAGTTCACTATTTTAGTTAGCTCTTAATTTAACACATAACCTAACACTTTATTTAAAATACCCATTTCACAAATAGATATTCCTTTAATAAGTTACACTTAAAATTCCATTTGAAAACCAAATTCTCAATTATCAATTTTTAGTGATGTTAAAATACATTTTAACTATTTAAATCATAATTATTCATTTTTCAAGGCATATCAATTTCATAAATAAAATATTTATCATAGCAAATATAACAATCAAATTTCTTTACACATTTATTCATTTAGACATCAATTAAACTATGAATTCAAGTTAAATAAACTTTATTACCAAAAGTCCAATTCAAATGTATTTTATTTTATCTATTCAAAGATACATTATTTATTATACAACATATTCATTTCAGGAAATAACCTTTATTAAAATTCCTAGGTTAGACTTAAGGTTCCATATTAAATCAAATTTGATTATTAAGGTATTTTAAAAAAATCTCTTTAAATTCCTTTTTCACTATTTACCTCTGTTAATCTTTTATAACTAAAATTTAAGTGTATAACGTTTATTATAACCACTCAAATTTTATTTAAAAAAATCCTTTCTATATTGTATATTATCCAATTTCATATTCAACTTCTATGTAATTTAGGTAAGTTATATTGGAATGAAATTGTGTGTTATACAAATAAAACTTTTCGATTCAATTATCTCAAGTTTGAATCCTTCATCCAAATTTTTTTGATTTTTCTTTTTATAATTGAAATTATTCTTTAAGAAAAAATGTAAGAATTAATTTCCGATTTCCTTCAAACCAGTTAGAGATAAATAAATATATGTACATAATATGTCAAATCAAATTTAAATCATATATCTATATATATTATAAATCAAGTCATATTTTTAGAAATTCATATTAATTAAATTCCCCAAAACAAAGCTGTAGCAAGACTACAGAACAGTCTCTTCACTTCAAAACTCAAAAATGAACGTCGATGATGCTGCAGTCATCACCGAAATTATTTTCCAGCGACAAAGAGAAGAACACTAAATTTTTAAACTTTAAAATCCTTTAGAAACAAATTTCTACTTGGAAATACTTTAAATAATATATCCTTTTAAAACTTTAAACACAAGGTTTGAATCCATCGGAAATTAAATTCTTAAATTTAGTGTCCGCCTTATGTTATTATTCAGACTTTGATATGTACATAATTTTGACTCACATGTGTGAGCAGTGGCTTTGTACCCACTTATGATATTTGGATCTGTATTGACGATGTATTGTCCTGGGATTTTATATCTGTTATGTGATTCTGTTCTGTGATGTTTTATCATTTTATTACTATGCTTATTCTAATAGATCTTTAGCCATTGTAATTTCGTTATAAATATTTATTGAGTATGTCAAACCACTTGAAAAAAAAATAGATACCACCTTTTCGACGTATTCAGTAGATAGTTATAGCTTGATTACAAATGGTCGCTTCCACTATACTCTATTCTCCGCTTTAACAGACGGTATTACTCCCGTAATACTCTTTGTTACAGTGGGTCTCAGAGTGGGGCGTTACAGTGGGGGAAGGCCCAGCCCGCCTGGGCTGGGGAAGGCCCCAGCCCGCACGGGCTGGGGTGTTTTTCCCTCTACCGTCTGTGATCGAGACACTATCTTTACTAGTCACTTCTGGAAGTGCCTACAGTCAGCTTTGGGCTCAAAGCTGAATCTCTCGACTGCTTATCATCCTCAGACCGACGGTCAGACGGAGAGGGTGAATCGTGTTTTAGAGGATCTTTTGCGTTGTTGTATTCTGGATTTCGGAGGTAGTTGGGAGGATCACTTACCGCTTGTAGAGTTCTCCTACAACAACAGCTTTCAGTCTAGTATCGGCATGGCACCTTTCGAGGCTCTCTACGGAAGGCCATGTCGCTCTCCTGCTTGTTGGTTAGAATCTGGCGAGAAGCTCCTTCTTGGTCCAGATTCAGTTCGGGAATCTTCCGAGAAGATTATTCTTATTCGTCAGAGAATGAAAGAGGCGTAGAACCGTCAGAAATCCTACGCGGACAACCGTAGGAAGCCTCTTGAGTTCTCCATTGGCGATTCTGTCTTTATTCGGGTTTCTCCCATGAAGGGGGTTGTGCGTTTCAACTCTACAGGGAAGTTGGCTCCTCGCTATGTCGGACCATTTCCTATTACGGAACGCATCGGCCCCGTTGCTTATCGTGTGGCTCTACCTGCTCATTTCTCTGGAATACATGATGTGCTCCATGTTTCTCAGCTTCGCAAGTGTGTGCGCGACCCTGATTCTATTATCGAGCCTCATATCATGCCCGATTTAGAGATCTCACCCGATCTATCTATAGAGTAGCAACCTCTTCGTGTGCTTGATTCGGAGATCAGACGTCTTCGAAACAAAGAGGTTCCGCTTATGAAGATTCAATAGTCGTCTAATCCTAAGGACTGCACTTGGGAGACCAGAGAATTTATCGAGCGTACTTATCCTGGTTTTCTTCCATCTTCCGGCACGGGTGAGCATCTATATTTTATCTTCTATATTCCTTTTGTGGATTAGATGTTATAGACGACTTCTATATTTAAGGAAATTGCGGGGATGCAATTTTATTAAGGGAGGGAGTCTGTAACAACCCTGAGATTGCAATTACCGAATAATGAATTAAAATTATGATTTTAAGTTGAAAAGGGAGCTAAACAAAATTTTGGGAATTTAAATTTGCAATTGGTTTGCAAATTAAAGTATTTTGGGTTTAAAATGGGGAAATTAATATTTTTGGAATTTAAGTTTTAAAAGGGAAATTTTTAAATGTGATAATGAGTTTAATTGGCTAATGAGACAATTATATGGTTTTAATTAAAACTAGGATGCCACTTAGGATTTTGTTCACATGATAACCTTAGAAATTAAACTAAGTCCTAAAGGGTTTAAAAACCTCCTAACATAGCCCATTAACCAACCCACTCCTATATAATATCTCAAACCCCTTCCATAAACCCTAACCCTCCTCTTCATAATTCCTAAACCTAGATCTAAACATAATTAATGGCCTCCCTTTAGAAGACCCATCTCCTTCTCTTCATAATTAGACTAGTTTAATCTTTGAAAGGTAATGCAATCTCCCCTATTCTCTAATCCATCTTAATCCCTATTTTATCTCTACCATCTTGTGTAATCTTTGTATTGATTTTTTTTCGATTCAAGCCCAACCCAGCCCGCCTGGGCTGGGGTCCATCCAGGCCCCAGCCCATCAAAATTAACTAGCAATAATCACTAATAGATAGTAATTACCTCAAAGAAGCAAATGATCAAATGGTTTGTGTGCACAATATCAAGCAAGCCAAAATTCTCAACCCCAAGCAAAAGATCAAGAGACTTCAAGGACCCAAAATAAAAAAAACAATACAAAGATTACACAAGATGGTAGAGATAAAATAGGGATTAAGATGGATTAGAGAATAGGGGAGATTGCATTACCTTTCAAAGATTAAACTAGTCTAATTATGAAGAGAAGGAGATGGGTCTTCTAAAGGGAGGCCATTAATTATGTTTAGATCTAGGTTTAGGAATTATGAAGAGGAGGGTTAGGGTTTATGGAAGGGGTTTGAGATATTATATAGGAGTGGGTTGGTTAATGGGCTATGTTAGGAGGTTTTTAAACCCTTTAGGACTTAGTTTAATTTCTAAGGTTATCATGTGAACAAAATCCTAAGTGGCATCCTAGTTTTAATTAAAACCATATAATTGTCTCATTAGCCAATTAAACTCATTATCACATTTAAAAATTCCCCTTTTAAATATTAAATTCCAAAAATATTAATTTCCCCATTTTAAACCCAAAATACTTTAATTTGCAAACCAATTGCAAATTTAAATTCCCAAAATTTTGTTTAGCTCCCTTTTCAACTTAAAATCATAATTTTAATTCATTATTTGGTAATTGCAATCTTAGGGTTGTTACAGCGCGGGCTGGGGTCCATCGGGTCCCCAGCCCGCCTGGGCTGGGGAAGGCCCCAGCCCACGCGGGCTGGGGTCTTCGGGTCCCCAGCCCGCCTGGGCTTGGGAAGGCCCCAGCCCGCGCGGGCTGGGGTGTTCCCCCCCCCAGCCCGCCTGGGCTGGGGAGCTCCAGCCCAAGCGGACTGGGGTCTGGTTCTGCCCCAGCCCAGGTGGGCTGGGGTGTGCAACAGCCTGGGTGCAACCCAGGCCTGCCCTGGTGCACCCATATCACTGTTTCAGCCTATTTTCAGGCTAAAACATTCCAGCCAGCAGTTTTTTGTGATTTTAGGTGATTTGGGGTGTTTTTTTCAAGTTTTGGTATCAAATTTTCACCAAAATTAACTAGCAATAATCACTAATAGATAGTAATTACCTCAAAGAAGCAAATGATCAAATGGTTTGTGTGCATAATATCAAGCAAGCCAAAATCCTCAACCCCAAGCAAAAGATCAAGAGACTTCAAGGACCCAAAATAAAAATAAAACAATACAAAGATTACACAAGATGGTAGAGATAAAATAGGGATTAAGATGGATTAGAGAATAGGGGAGATTGCATTACCTTTAAAAGATTAAACTAGTCTAATTATGAAGAGAAGGAGATGGGTCTTCTAAAGGGAGGCCATTAATTATGTTTAGATCTAGGTTTAGGAATAATGAAGAGGAGGGTTAGGGTTTATGGAAGGGGTTTGAGATATTATATAGGAGTGGGTTGGTTAATGGGCTATGTTAGGAGGTTTTTAAACCCTTTAGGACTTAGTTTAATTTCTAAGGTTATCATGTGAACAAAATCCTAAGTGGCATCCTAGTTTTAATTAAAACCATATAATTGTCTCATTAGCCAATTAAACTCATTATCACATTTAAAAATTTCCCTTTTAAAACTTAAATTCCAAAAATATTAATTTCCCCATTTTAAACCCAAAATACTTTAATTTGCAAACCAATTGCAAATTTAAATTCCCAAAATTTTGTTTAGCTCCCTTTTCAACTTAAAATCATAATTTTAATTCATTATTCGGTAATTGCAATCTCAGGGTTGTTACAGGTCTCTTTAACAACCAATCGTTATTATAACCCGTGGTTATAATTTAAAAATAGTTTATACTTCAAAATAGAATATCATTTCAAATCCAAATCTTTATCAAAATAAAGATTAAATCAATTCCAAACCATTTCAATATATTTAAAATATCATATCATTTCAAAACTTCATTTCAAATCATTTTAATATAGTAAAATATCATATCAGTTCAAATCCAAATATTCAACTTTAAATATCTTTTAAATTCAAAGATATCATTCATTTACTATCATTTCAAATCACCTTTAAATAGTTTATATTCCAATCAAAATAATTCATTTAAACCTTTTAAAAGTGTAATTATTATATTTTCAAATTATGTATTCAATTTCCAAAGTTTCAAACCATTCTGAATTCGTTTACTAAGTCAAAAACCATAATTATTAAAATTTCAGCCTTTCGCAGCATTTAGAAAAAGCTGTTATAAGTTATACTTGAAACATTTTTATTCAGCAAAGACAGCATTTAAAACTGCTGTTAAAACTCAGTTTTTAGTTAAATTATAGTTCAAAACAGAAAAGACAGCATTTCAGAAGTGCAGCGGTAACTCAGATTTCAAAACAAAGGTTTTGTTTGATTTCAACAAAGACTGCAGACCACTATAGCTTTTCCAGAGAATGCTATAATAGACCTGAGTTCAATATTAGCCTATAAGTTCAACCACAGCAACTACAGCATTTCAGAAATGCTGTAGTTGCTCTTTTTACACAATTTTAGTTCAATTCAAAAACTATAGCATTTCTGAATGCTATTAAAAGTTAATTCCAGATTTTTGTGTATTTCCAGCAAATAATAAACTTTATTTTAAATCATTTAAACATTTCAAAATCATATTTTTAACATTTAAAATGTTCATTTACATATCATTTAACATATATATTTTTCACGATAAATTTCTTATAATTAAATCCAATTTTCAACAATTTACTTAATAAATTTTAGTGTAAAAGTTTCCAATTCTTCACATTTCAACAAATAAACTTAGCACTTCAAATTTAAATTTCCATGTCACAAATTTAACTAAATTTCCAATTTTATTTAATTAACTTAAACCTTTAATTAAAACCAAATTTCACATTTCCAAGTCAAGTTATATTTTAAAAGATCACTTTTAAACATTCATTTATTTAACCACTTAAATTCATAGAAAAATCAATAATACTTTAATAAATCGCTTAAATTCAAATTTAATCAAATTATCATATTTACCATTTTCCAAATATAATTAAATTTTCATTTTTTATTTCATATAACTTAAATATCATTTTTAACCAAAATTCCAAATTCCAAACTTAAGTTATATTTCAATAATCCAATTTAGCCATTCATTAATTACATTTTTAACTCATAGAAAAATCATAATTTTTTTATTTTAAAACATTTCAAAATCTATTTAAATCAAATTTCATAAATTTATATTTTTAAAAATACTTAAAAATATCCAAAACACTTTATTAAATAACCACGGGCCGGTATATAGTTTTCTAACCTAGGTCAAGTGATACTGATATGTATCATTTCAATCCGCAGTTTAAAAAAAAGAAAAATCCGGGTTATATCATTTCAAACCCGCAATCCCAAGTTAAATGAATGACTTTGAAAACCGCTCAGGCCTATCATTTCAGCCCATAACGATATTCCCTTATTCTAAAGTCCGTTCGGGTATGTATCATTTCAACTCATAGTGATTCTAGTCTACAGGGAACTTGCAATGTGATAAACTGATATAAATGAACATAATACAGTATATAACAGTAACGGATGATATAACAGGTGTATAAACATCATATGATCATAACATAGTCAAGTATAACATGATAATATATTTCTACAGATTCACAGGGTGTCAATTTACTAGTTATATAGGTACATATTGTCTGGTGAGAATAACTCACCTGTTAAAGCTGGAGATTATCGATCAAAACACACAGAATAGATTCCAGAAAGCACAACAAGCACGATATAGCATGACTTTTGATTTGAATGAATGGAGAGCCTTGATATTTATCTTGTAAACAATAACCAAACAAGACAATATACACATAAATATTCAACGCAAACAGTGTTGAAACAATGAAGATAAGAAGCAACAACGGAATAGATTACTTGACTGCGCTTTAACCATTCAAAAGCTCGAACAAGGGGTTCATTTTCTCAGCCATGATGATGAGTGTGGGAGAGACAAGGTTAACTTCCTCGAATACATAAGACAAAACAATACAAACAATATAAGTTTTCAAATGCACAATACGATAGAATAATATAGAATCGACTGCACGAATCAAAGTAGAATTGCTTTGCACTTGCTTCCAACAACCTTCACGTTCAGCCATATGGTGTACTACAGGTCTAAGGAAAGATTTGGATCAGGTTTTGGTTGCCTAAGGGTCGGCCAAACATGTTTAGAGGATAGCAAAAGGTGAGTATGCATGAAACAACACAACAAGGCAAAACAATGTCACTTTAACATGGATTCAAGGCAATTCAAGGCTCGGCCAAGACTCATGGGGCACGGCCAGAGGAGTGGGGTCCAAGGTGATGACGTGGCAGGGGGTCCAGGTGGTGCTGGAGGTGGTGGAGCTGGTGTTGGTGGCGGCCATGGGTGGTGGAAGGTGATGGTACCAAAACTAGGTCAGCTTGAGTGCATAGGTGATGGCTAGTGCTAGTTTAGATGGATTTTTGTGATGATCTTCATCATGGCTTGGCTTGGCCTGAGGAGGAGAGGTGTTAGGCTGTGTGATGGTCAGAGAAAAGTGGTGGTGATGGTCAGCCACAGCTTGGAGGAAGGGGAATACAGCTATGAAGGTGGAGAGCATGTGCAAATTCAAGTAGAAAATCATAAAAAGACAAGAAGAAGATAGAATTTTTTTTACCTAAGCTTCACAAGGAGAATAGCCGTGAGTTTTTGTGAGAGGAGGAGAAATGAATTTCGTGAAAGTGAAAAAAATGCTGCTGAAATGACTAGATTACACGCCCAAAACAATTAAGGAAAGAGTTGGGAAAATGAAAGGTCGGGAGATGGAAAGCCTTAGGAGTTTCAAGAGTTTAAAACTTTTCAAATTTCCTCTATTTATTTTTAATAAGTTTAAATATCTGAAAATACATATAATTTCAGTTAAAATTCGAAAATGTAACAAATAAAAAAATATATAAATAAATAAATATTAATTATAAATAATTAAATCAAGAAAATAGCAAAAATTGTCAACTAGGCTAGAAAAATTGAAAATAAATGGTATAAACTTTAGAAAATTCATATGAGCTTGTAATATATTTTTAAACATAAATAATAACATAAAATAAAAATACATTCACAAAAAAAAAATATAATTTAATTTAAATATAATTTTAATGAAGAAAATAGCAGAAAATAAGAAAACAGCCTTTAAAAATAGGAAATCAACACAGTAAACATTGGAAAAATTCTATTATCAATTAAAAAATATTTAAAAGTCAAAATATACATAATATAGCATATTAAACATATTAAAATAAAATATGACAAAGAAAATAAAATTTATACAATTTAAAATAACAAAATTGCAAAATAAACAATTTATACTCAAAATTGAAATGTACATATCTTTTGCAGTTTAACTCCGTTTTCAACGAAACGAAAAGCAATATTCATGTTATTAAATTTATTTTCATAATAAAAGATAAAATTTATAATTTCAAATATTTAAATTTTAAATTTAAAAGTCAAAGTTTGACTATTTTAACCAAAATTCACTCTTTCTGGAAATATTAAATTTAGTCATATTTGGGATTCTAATCCACATCAAAATCAAAGTTTATATTTAAAATAACAAAATTTATTCTTTTTCATAAATAAAGCTTTTGAATCTGAAAAAATCAATTTAAAATATTTGTAAAATACAGGGTTGTTACAACTACGCAGCCATTCCTTGTTGTGTTTAATTGGGAAAAAGAATCTTTCTCACTCTCCTCATTTGACTCCCTTATTTAATTCCATGTTAAAATTTAACCAACCCATCCCTTAAACTCCTTTATTTATAGGCAACCCTAGCTTGCTTTATGAGGAGCAAAGTTTCCAAAACCCTTCCAATAATAATTTGTTATTTAAAACCCTATTTAAAAAAATATTGATATTATATACCGATATATACAAATGTAACTTTTACACATGCTTTTAAATAATTACCAACAACATTCAAACACCAAATAAATTAATAATAACTAATATTTCTCAAATAATTATCAATTTATTTAATTTATAACATTTCATAAATTAACTAAATCATGTAGTTTCTTTAGAGAAATCATAAATATAGTTTTGTGACTTAGAGGTATGAATTCAGTCGGCGATTAATATTGAACAATTCAAATATCAACGTTCACACTTCACCTTAGCTAGTAGTGATAGTTTTGGTCGAATTCATTGCTAAGAGAACTTTTCAGCAAAATAAAATTTTCTATTATCTTAATACTAATTAGCAACGATTATTTACACACATTCTTTTGGTCAACACGGTATCACTTTGGGATTTATGGAGTTTATATTTGGCCAAAATCCCAATATCATCCTTATCAACTCAGTTAGTCCATAAACAAAGTCCTTGATTCAGTAATAACATTTATTATTAACCAAACTACTCTGGCTAGAGATTTTAACTTTTAGTTGATTATAGTTGACCGTGATCTAACCTCATACAACTAAGGAGTCGAATTCTTGATCGAATAGTGTTTCATTTCCAATGTTTCAACTCAAACCTAATTATAGTTGCTCAGTGGATGTCATGCCATGATTTAACTATAACCAAAGTGGAGTTTCCACATTGAAGCTCAACAGTATTCTCAATTCGAGAAAATTATGTAATATCATTGCTTTTAGATTTCCTGTTTGACCTAGTTGTTATTAACTAATTGGAAATTCTCGGGTGAGTCGTCCCATAGCCACCCAATAATTGTTAATACCTAATCACTTGGTGCCCCAGTGGCCATGAGTAATAAACTACCCAACATTTGGAGATCACTACGTACTTTGGTCTCAACGAATGTATCGATTTCCTATCTCGAAACATCTTGATATGGAATATTTAAAATAATATGTTATTTTATATTATGATAATTTTCTGATGACTATAACCTATTGTAATTTTTATTGAAGAAATTGAGCCAGCATGCATTGGGCTAAATGGTTAAATTTCAATTTCTATAACCATTTTGGATCTTATTGGGCCTATGAAGTTTAAATTCATTTAGATCTAATCTAAACTAATTTTTAATAAAATCAATATTTTATTTTATTTGCAAAAAAAATTGGTATCATATTTGTGTTATATAATGTAAACATGTATATTACATACACATGTGTGCGCGCATGCATATGCAAAGTGTACATGGTTTAATATGCCCGTATATAAGTGTTGGGACTTACACCGTAAAAAACATGTTAGCCCCTTCATACACACATGTGTCATATGTTATATATATATATGTATGTATGTACATACGTACGTATGTACGTACGTATGTATATATGTAAGTTTGTGTGTGTATGTGATATGAAACTTATATTTATAATTGTAAAAATATTTATGTACATATGTGACATTGTAAAATAGTTGTATTTATAGATACAAATATAAATGATCCAATTGCAAAATCAAAATCAAATAAAAATCAAGGGTGGCCACCAAATCAATCACAAAAGTCAGAATATAGTATCGAAGAAGTGTGCCCGATAGGAGGAATGACCTCACTTGGCCCGACATGGCTCCTGTTTTAGTCACATCTAAGCTGACTCGCGGGAGTCAGGGTCACGTCATACCTCATACAGAAATCGTTCGCCAAACCATCCTACTTCATTTCTGGAATCTCCACCACGTACACAGTTGTTAAAGTAGTTTTCGGTATTGGCAGAGAGTATGACAATATCTGGTCCCGGTCTCTTTAACAACCAAACGCTTATTTCACACCGGATGGTTCTTTTACATTTCCAAAACCAGTTCATAATTAATATCAAAATATCATATTCGATTTCAAACCATATCACTTTCGAAATCATATTCACTTTCAAAACCATATTCACTTTCAAAATCATATTCACCTTCAAAATCATATTCACTTTTGAAATTATCGATAAGATAGGTTAATTAAAATCTCATTCCAAAATCATCATATTTACTCAAATATGTCATTTCACAAAAGGTATCAATTTCAAATCCTAACTTAGGTTGTATCATTATCAAGGTATTAAATATAAATACTTCCACTTTACACAGTCTGAAATTTTAGAAAATAGTTTAGATAGTCATAAATACTTTTAATAGTTTAAGAATAGTTTAAAATAGTTAAAATACTCTAAAATAGTTTAACTGATTTAAAATAGTTTAACATAGATTAAAATTAGATTAAATAGTTAAAATAGTTAAAATAGATTTAAATTAGATTAAATTAGATTTAAATATGGTTTAAATAGATTTAAAATAAATTAAATAGATTTAAATTATATTAAATAGATTTAAAATAGTTTAAATAAATTTAAAATAAATTAAATTGGATTAAATAGATTATAATAGATTAAATATATTAAAATAGTTTAAATTGATTAAAATAGTTTAAATTAGTGTAAAATAGATTTCAAAGTTATATCCAAACATTTTCAACAACTCAATTTCGATAAATTCATTTATATTTGACAATTCAACTTTGAAATTCCAATTTAAATCCTTTGAACAATTCATTAAATCAATTCCAATTTCAACACTAATGCTTGGATTTTCGAAAATAATTCAGTTTATATAAATCAATTTCTATTTCAAAATACCAGTTAACTGGATTCAAAAATTAAAGATAAAAAAATCATTTAATTTAACCAATCCGGTGTCCGTATATAGTTTTCTACCCTATGGTCAAGTGATACGGATATTTATCATTTCAATCTGCAATTTAAAATTTTACGGGTATATACCATTTCAACCCGCAATCCCAAAATTTAATTTCAAATACATGAAATCGCTTGAGTCTATCATTTCAACCCATAACGATTTCTTCCTACTATCAGATCGTTCGGGTATGTATCATTTCAACCCATAGGGAACTTGCAGTGTTATAACAATATAAAATATAACATCCAGTCATCCAATATCAACAAATAAAACATACATCACGATCATCATCCAAATCAACCAATAAACATCAAGCAACTGATTATCATATATTGGTATTAAATTGACAATTAAATTCAATATTAAATTAAATGAAGATTAAATATAATAAAAGTCATATTTAACAGGAATGACAATTTAAATATACCAAACATCAATCAATCAATTTCTAATCACATCATAAAATTTATTTAACTAACATAAGAAAATTTAGTAGTCGTAAGTGGCTTAGAACACTCACCTTTGATTCTAGCCCATAAAAATCTAAATAGAAGCACAAAAACTCAACAATCTCCAAATTCAACTAAATTAATTTCATGTTGACCGGAATTTAAATATGAATCCAATAGAAGAAATAGCACGTGAATCAAAGTTTACATGCAAAAGATATTCATGTTATAAGAAATATTATTAAAATAAAAATTAGTACGCGTAAAAAAAATAAACAAATTTTAATACTTATGTTTTTCTCAAGATGAGGCTTCAGGAAAAGATTGAAGAGCAACTAAGATGAGGACAGGAAGTGTACATAAAATGAAAAAAAAATCATGTTTTGTAAAAGAAAGCTTTTGGATTTGCAAGAATAAGAGCTTTTGAATATGAGGTGTCAGGAGAAACAAAACGCAAATGAAGAAATAAGCTGTAGGTTATTTATAATTAGGAAATGAAGGTGGATGGACAAAAATAAATGTCACATTTTATTTTGAAAGCTTCAAGTATTAATAATGCATAAGGAAATGTACATAGGAATGGAAAAGTTTGCAAATGAAAGTAAAATTTTGTATACGTGAAAATGAGGTGGCAAGAATTAAATACAACCTAAAATCCTAGGCTCAAGTATTAAATAGAAGGAGAAATGAACGGATCAAGTATTAATAATAAGGTATTATTTTAAAACATTCATGCAACAATTAATAATAAAAGAAATGAAGGGACCATGTACGTCGCACAACCTTTTGAAATTCAATTTTTTTGAAACGTAACCAAATTAACTTCATTAACTCAAATAATATTCAAATTTGTATGCATTTAGGTTTTTATCTACGCATAATAAAAATTTTATACTCACCTGAAAAATGAAAACGTCTAATTTGGTTTTCCCAAAATGATCCTTTATTTTCATTAAAACATCCTTTTTGTTTAACACAAAACGTGTGTTTCTTTTATTAAATCTATTAATTGCAATCAACGTTTTCTTTCCTTTTAGTTGAAACATTTTATTACATTAATTGCAATTACTTACAAAGTTAAATTTTAAAACAGACAACTAAAATGGATGACAAATAGAACAATTGTTTATTTAAACGCGTTCATAAATTTGTTGTTTATACACAAGAGTAATAAATAACTTACTAAAATAGATTATTTTCCTATTCTTGTAATCAATCTGTAAGCTAAAACACAGTTCAAACAAACATATATTTCTTCCTTTAAAATCAATCATTCTATTCTTTATTTTAATGAAATTAAACCTACATTCACAAATGAAACATTCATTTTATTTGATGTAAATGTTCTTTTCATTAATTTAAACTTTCCATATATTTTCACAAAACATAAGCTGCTTTTAATTACAACTATTAATTTACAATTAGTATTCTCTCTCCTATTAATTGAAAATTTTCAATTACATTAATTTCAGTTGATTAAGTTTCAAAATGGACTAAATGATTGTAATGAGAAGTAGAACAATTTTCCTTATCTAATAGTAATTTAAACATATTTATACACTATTGGATACAAATAGTAATTACACATTTCTTACTAAATAATAGTTTCTCGTCTCTACAATCAATCTTTCAACTACCAAACATTTCAAATAAATAAACATATGTTTACTCCTTTACTAAACTTATTCATTTGTATTCTTTTATTTTGATTTACACTCCTACTAATAAATCAACCAATACCTTATGAAATTATTAACATAGGTTTCTATCTTATTATCCTCATTTTCAACAATTGATGCCTTTTCTTACAATACCCACAATATTTAATTACATTTAATTCCAATTAATTATATTCTAATTCCAATAAATTGATTTAATCGATTTCAATCTTCTTATTCAATCCTTCATTACTCTATGTATATATTCAACATTGGTTTATAGCATATTACATTAATATTCTTCAATTATTACCTTAATTTACATTCACGTAATATTTAATTATATTTAATTGCAATGAATCCAATTATTATAGTTTAAGTTCCAATAATTTGATCAAACTTGATTTTAATTCTTTTTATTCAATCAATTGTTACCTTATGAATAAAATTAACATTTCTGTTCCTTTTATTACATTCACAATTTACAGTTATTGTCTCAACTCACATTAATGTAACATTTAATGACATTCAATTGCAATTGATTAAATAAATTGGTAACAAATAATAATTGTCACCATTTCTATATTTAATCACATTTGTAAGTTTATTATTTACCACCAATTGTTATAACAACTTATACTATACAAATTCTATCCAATCACCATTTATGACACATTATTTTATTAATTAATCAACATTTAAATTATCAATTGCTCTTTTAATCCAATTATTAATTAATACATACTTTAGTATAATTTATTTACAATCTATATCAATTATAACTCTTTAATCCTTTTAATTAATTGGAATTACATTTAAAGAAGTTATCAGTTACCTTAAATTAATACCATTACACTTTATTTCAGTTATATTCTTATTATTAAATCACAAATTTTTATTTCTTCCAACATTAAATTACTAAACTTTATTAGATTAACAAATTTTAATTATCGAAAATTACGGGTCTTTACAGAAAACATCTTCAAAAAAGTTAATTACATTCCAAATTGTTTAGAATTTTGCCACGGGTCGAGTGGAACAAACCATGTGTGAACAAGTGTTCATATGCAAAAGTTATTCAAGCCAGAAGTTATTGGGTTTAATTTATAAAAATAAAAATTTCAGCGACTGAATCAAAAATATATTGTCTCCTCCAAATCGACACAGCATCGCCATCGTCGCCACTTTGACAATCTAATTCGCCACCATTTGATCCCTATTCAGCGCAATCCATTATAATTTGCTTTAGTTTTACATGCGCCACCCTCCAGTATTGTCGCCATCACCTATGACTGTGGTCGTTGCCACAGCTAACCGACGATTTTCGAACCCTAATTTAATAAATTAGGTCACCATAGTCAATAATAGGTTAGAAGATCATCGCTATTCGAATCCCTAATACAAGCGCCATCAATGTCACCAATCATCTTCAAAAGTGAAAATGCTTGATACAATTGCCTAGGGTTTGCCGCCATCAATTTTAATCATTAATCTTGGTTGATTTAAGCACTTTTAGATAAATAACCACTTTCCATTGATTTGCCTCGTTCGATCGATCCTTTGACATATAGTTCGATGTATATTAGACATTTTTGAGTATAAATCTCATTTTTGATCAAAGATAATTATTTTCCATCAACATATGATTTGGGAATTTTGGATTTGGAAAAAGAATGGAGATGGAGATAACGGTCAGGGTTCCTTAGCCTCATTTATATAGCCATATAGCTGGGTTATGAGCTGTGTACCTAGTCTAACCCGAAATGGTTGTGTACGTCGCCGTGAACTTGTAAAACTCATATCTCTCAAACTATTACTCCAATTTTAACAAATTCATAGTCAAAAGTGATCAGCTCAGAAAGTCCTATACAACGTTATAGATACGATACCGAATTCACCATTTAAATAAAAATCCATTTTTAACTAATTTAATACTAAAAGTATCCAATTTATGGGGTCTTTATAGAAGTGTTTACAGAGGAAGTCAAGAAGGAACATATATGCATAACAAATCAGCTGACATTGTAACCAAAGGGGAGCAAAACGAGATGCTTACCAAACTATAAGATACAACTGCTTCCCAATAGCTTACGATGTAGGACAAAATGTAATATCTCTTTGGACAGCAAAGGCCTACCCTGAATTTTTTGTGGAAATGGTCCCAGAAACACTAAATGTTAGAATATTAGAGGTCATTTCACTACTGATCAATACCATGAATCATGAGATCATAATAGTGATGGATATCATGGTCGTAATCATGGAGATATAGCTCTCTTAGTCCCATAAGAGGAGATGGGCCCAAGTGAAAGATCGTAACAAAATTGATAAGAATGTAGCTAAACTAGCTAAGTTGAGGATCTTTGGTAGGATCTTAACCTCCCCTACCCAATCCACTCAAGCCTAGTCCAAGGGACATGATCCATCTCAAAATAATTATCCGCATAGGTTGCACTATGATTGAAGTCGAGACCACTATATTAACCATCAAGGTCGCAATTCTCGATAGCATTCTCTTGATCCTAGAAGACGGGAACATCGAATCTCGACCGATTAGCGTTGGACAGTCCATCAAGATTACCATTACAAATTGCACCCAACATATGGAAGATGAAAAAACCCATCGAAGGAGCACTTGACAGTCAATCGAGTACATTTCTAAGTTGATCAGGAAATTCCTACATAATGAAAGTAGAATGGAGCCTAAGATAAAGAATAAAAGCCCATCACTATAACAAAGGCTGCCTATAGCGGCAGCCTTTTGCGTCGGCTGGCGATGGCTAAAATAAGCATCCAACGCTAGCCGACCCACACTCTGAGTATATATGTCGAACCCCAGAACTGGAAATCATTATCATTTCCACAAAAAAATAAAACGACGCTTATTTTAGCCGCCACGCTACCCACGTCAGCCGCCACCAGCTGCCTTCAGCCACCTAGATCATCTAAATCCTCTAAAGCTCGCCGTTATCTCCTTCCTCTCCAATTTTAGCTTAATCTAGGTATGAATAAAACCCTAATTTCGAAAATTGGTTGATTATGGGTTAAAAAGTGATGATTATTGCGTATTAGTTGATGATAATAATGCATTAGTTGATTTGGGGATATAATTATAACCCTAATTCGAAAATTAGTCAATTATGGATTTGAAATTGATGATAATAGTGTATTAGTTGATTTGAAGATATTAATTAGTGATTAAATATCAATTCCTCTCGTACTCCTCTTTTCTTTTCAATGGGGACCATCCCTTCCCCTTTGATTCTCCATCCTCCCGCCTTTCCACCCCCATCCCTCTCGTACTCCTCTCTCTATTCACACGTCTCTATCACGTGTCCTTTGGTGTCACCCTCCTCAGACCCATCGACCTCCTTGCCATCTTGTCCTCCTTCAGTTCCTCCTACTGCCTCTCCTTCTGATCCGCCTTTTCCTGTTGTATCTCTTCCTTCATCTTCTCTACCTCCACCTCCTGCCATCTCCTCTTCAGCTCTCTCTGCTCCTTCTTGGAACTCACTGTTCAAATCCAAACCTCGTAACGCTGGCTCTTTATCCCACGTGATGTTCCTCTGGTTTTTGAAGGAGATGCTCTGGTACCCCCTCCCAAGGTTATCAATGCTGGTAATAGCATATGGAAAGAGTATCTCATGGGCTTCTTTTTGGATAGACCACTTTCATACTCCACTGTTATTTTTATTTTGAAGAAGAAATGGAAACTAAAAGGATTGATTACAGTTAAATCTGATGGGCTTTTTTTCTTTCAAATTGACAAGCGAGGAAGACAGGAAGAACATTATAAAGGCAGATCCCATCATCATGCGTAACAAACTCTTTATTGTAAAACCATGGGATGAAAACATTGGAAACAGCTGTGGAAGGATTATATCCGTTGTGACGACCCGCCCTTCTCGACCCTCAAAAATCAACACAAAATACTCAACAGTATAATATGCCGACGATCGAACGCCGGAAAAGACAGATTGTAGAAGAATAAGAAAGTAGATAGAAGAAGAAAGAACTAAACAAAATCAGAACCTCACAGTCGCAGCGGATAAAATATAATATATAGAACAGATCTTTACACAAAATGGAACTATATCTGTTTATATACAATACATCATCATCAGAGTATATCAATACAATCATCAATATCCAGTCAATCAGTCAATACAACAATCACAGCAGCGGAATAATACAAGTACGAGAAATACGTCTCGGACTCCAGCTCCTCTCCTGAGCTCCATAGCAACCTATCCTGAAATATACTCGGTCTGACCCGAGCATTATAATAAAATAACACCCGAGTCAGTCTGGAATACCAGCGCATCATAAATACATCCAAACTGATTATTAAAGTTTCAAAAATCCTTTGAAAACAAAAGCATCTCGTAAGACCACGCCACAAATAAACATGTCGGGTTTTTACCTTACGATAGCTAAAACACTTGTTATAAAAATCCTCTGATATTATAATAGTGTCTATTTACAAATACTTATTAAAATAGCTGAAATTGTTACATGATTAAATTCCAGCATACTAGGTATACAAACAAATACCGTACAAGGCACGTAGGGAAAAATGGATTTCCAACGAATGACTAGGCACTGGGGTACCACCTGTCACAGTACGTGGCCTAGATCACAGTACCGAGGAGTACGCCCGCTCCCCTGCAACACAAGACCGGAATCATCCCTTACTGGATAATTCCAAGTAAAATCACCCCACGGTTGGGATCAGCAACCGCACCACTAAGCCGAAATAAAAGGGACATCTAGACAGGGATGACCTTACTCTCAAGTGGGGGCTACCCACGAAGCCTTGCTGCATAACCCCTGATTTTCAGTCATTCCCGGTTGATGAGGCTTGAGGCTAAACGATACCTTTCAGAACATATCCCTTAGAATGCCCATCGTCCACCTGACGATGTCACGAAAGCATTCGTCCATACAAGTCCGTCCCGGGTCCGAACGGAACCGAAGGCACTACTCCTACTACATCCATTTTGGAAATATCCTCAGGATTAGTAGCGACTAGCCCTTGCACTTCACTGCTCCATCTTCGACTTCGAAATCGTTTTCGCGAAACGTACAAACCGGATCGAAGTGGTATTCGAGTCTCCAGACCTAGAATCCCGGTATACGGAAACTCGATCCCGGTCTCTTCGAAACGATCAGCGCTTTTGGCCAATATTGATAGTCGGTGATTTAACTATCAATTGATGTTCACAAACATCCATACACATCCATCACACAATAAATAATCTCCATATTATTTATTTTCTTCTAATATCTTTCAAAGATATATTTTCACATTTCAAAACTCATTTTGAACGAATTCCCAAATTTCTTCCTTAACACGGTAAACCATTTTACCATTATTTCCCATTGGAAAAACCAAGCTTAAACGTTCCGTTTTAAAAACAATTTAAATACTTATACTGAAATATACTTTAAAATATGAAAATTACTTCTATTTATTTACTCAAAATATAAACTTAAAATATGTGAAGAAAACTAGTTATTAACACATAAACTTTGATTTTAAAAATAAGGGTTTTAGTTCAACTAAATTCAAAATAGCGTTATAAGAAGAAAAATGCTAATTTTAACAACTTAAGCTAAAACCAACCTTTAAATAAATCCATTTGTAAAAACAATTGCTAATATACTCCCAAATTATTACGGTATTAAAAATTATTAATTTATTTCTTTAAAAATAACGATTTCTTAAAAATACTTTTAAAACGATTTAAAACTTAACCTTAGTTAAATAAAATCTTTTTATAACATTTACTTGGTTTTCCCAGGGAAACACTTTCCCGTTTCCAAAACATTTCCAAGTACTCTTTCATATAAATCCACCGATTTATTTCAAGTCAATTTATGATTCCAACATAAATTTCCAATTCCATACTTAACTATAACTTCCTCCGAAGTTAAATCACAATTTTTCATTTGAACTTGTTAATTTATAGTCGGAAACTCCATTTTAACATATTTTTAATTTTCGGATAACATTAGTCATTATTAAAATAAACACCGTTATTTTCAACAATTTATAATTTCATAAATTTAATCTCCAGAAAACTATACTTTCCATTTACCCATTTCATAAACTTCCCATTATATTCAAAATCCCAATTTGGCCCAATTTACATTTTTCCTTTCAAATCCGATTTCAAATTTTATTCTTTGAAATTCTAAATTTAACAATTCATTTTATTTCGTAAAAACACTTTTTTAGCCATTTATAATTTAATTCTGTAATTACAATTTATACCACAATGTCACAGAACAACTAAATTTCCAGATTTATCAATCACATCATATAAACAGGTATCACTATCAATTATAAAATAATTGCTACATTGTGAGGAATCCAGTTGGATCCCTCCAACCTGTTTCTCCCTGCATCACAAATGTTAGCACATCACAATATAAATACCAATCCAGACTGATAATCACAGATATAATCAACCATTCACATAGATATTTAAATATCAACTATTTATAATGTCTAGCATCCAGATGTGAGTGAGAATAACTCACCTTGAGTTTCGGCAAGCGTTCGAAATTTAAATTAAACCGGACGGTGTCCTATTTAACTCAAATTCCTACTTGCCCGGAATTATTCCCGGACTGCACCACTGCGTAGTATTCCTTTCTGCGATTTCAACGCATCCAAAATCGTCCGAATCTGAGATCGTACGAACTCGTTACGATTTTACAAAGTTTTGATAACGATTTATAACAATTTCTTTTATTTTTAATCTTTACCAAAGCAAACGAATCTGGCCATTCATCACGAAATTGGAACAGGACCGCATCCCTTCTTCTCTTCACGCTCACGTACGCGCCCAGCTAAATGAAACCCATCACCGCCCTCTAGGGTTTCGAAATCGCCCCCTCTACGTCGTCGTCGAACACGATCAGATACCTCCCCTTCGAAGCTCTTCGCCACAAGACCCTCCGCCAGCAGCCGCGTTGAACTCGGTGGCCCCCTCCACTGTGAAAACGTGCTCGAGTATACAAGGAATGGGGCCGATTCCCACCTCCAATCGGCGACGACTCGCCAGATCGACCGTTAGATACCTAGATCTTCCCAAACCCTACAACTTCCATTTAGAACGTTTTTGAAAACGTAGTGTAGATCGAGAGATTTTCGTGGGGAAACGAAACAAATCCTCGGCCATTGAACGAAACATAGCGGCGGCTGAGGAAAATAAAGCTAGGGTTTCGAAAAGAATACATATATAATAGTTTAATATTATTTAATTAATAAAATATCTCAATTTAACTGTTAATGCAAACGACCTCAAATTCTCATGTTCCGACAGGCTATCCTGGGGTTTTTCCGCGTTCCGATCACAATGGAACAGGTTTCGTAAGCTAATTCGATCGTATGCGTGAGATACGGAATTAAACGGTCAATTTAAAATTAAATCGGTTAAATCGATTTCGATGCGTTTTCGAGCTGCCACGGTCAAACGACAACTCCGATCACTACGAAAATTGAAATCCGATAATAACTAACTATTACGGATCCAATGGAACTGGTTTCGTCAAATTCCGAGACTGTGCCCCGGAAGGCTATTTTAACTCGTCTATTAAATCAGGCGATTTTCTGAAATTATCAGAAACGCTTAAAATTTTCACTTTTAAAATTTTAATAACTTAACAATAAATCATATAAAATTCATAAACATGTTAAAAGTCATTCTGGCTCATTTCTGACAAAAATTTGATTTAATAGCATTTTAATAACATTAAATCCATTTTTAAATTAATATAAAATCCCAGATAATAATTTATCGACTTTTAAATTCATCTAAAAATCCCATAATATTATTTATTTCCAAATAGATTTAAAATAATTTTAAAACCATTTTATAGCTATTTACACCCAGATTCACCTTTTTATCCTAATCCCGAATATTTAATTATTATTTTTCCATTAATCAAATTCAACCAGAATTGCTATAATTAAAAATTATAGCTTATTTTATTGAATGAACCCGAATCCATTCATTCCAACATCAATTAAGAATCCACATTAAACATTTAAAACGAATTAAATGTCCAAAAATCTAGCAGCCAAAATCTGGGATGTTACATTCCTCCCCCCTTATAAAAATTTCGTCCCCGAAATTTGCTAAGGTAGAAAATACTCTCCAACCCATTTACTTACCCAATTTGCTTAGTTAAAAGCTTATATTCACTTTCCCAAAAAGTTTCAGCTCCAATTCAAAACCATTTGCTTTATTTACTCTAAAGCCTTTATTTTAACATTCGCTTCCAATATAACTTTACTAGTTATTAAAAATTTTCCCAAAACCCCAAAAATTTTCTAACTCCCAAAATTTCTGAAAAATTTTGGCGGAGTCTCCTTTGCACGGAGGAGCTTCTGCGATATCGCAGGATACACAAATATATATACATCGTCTCACATGGCCGGAAACCAAAATATATCACAATATATATATCATTTTCCCAATTATATTTGCTTAGGCGTACCTTTTAAGCAAATTTTTAATAGCAAGCGGCTAATATAACGCATATACGCGCTCCAACTCTCTCGAACGCCTCCCGTACCTGTACTTACTCAACAAACTCATCAGTTTTCAAAGATAGGAGCATTTTCATAACATTTCCAATATAAATGCAAGCCAAACATATCCATTTCATAACCAAACCAAGCAAACTTTATCATTAACAATGTCAACCATACTTTATCAACAATTCAAAGATTTCAATCATCTTTTAATTTCTTATTCAAGTCCAAACTTCATTCTATTTCTCTTGAATGACTTGCATTCAAGTTTAATATTCTCAATTCATATTTACATCAATTTGATTACATGCGTATCACTTGCATCAATTTACTTCAATTCAATTACAAATTGATTCACAATCAAATTCTTATTCTTAAATTTGATATACTTACATTTTCTTTATTTTAACTTACATTCCCAATTTGATTTACCATCACATTTTACTTTAAACTTGAAATATTTACATTTCTTTTATGATCCACTTTCATTCATATGCAAAATTACTTAATAATATTTCAATCCATTTCCAATTAATTCAAAATCAATTCCATTTACTATTTTAAACCAATATACTTGCATTCATATACTAATTCTTTGAATTAGATTCCACTCCAGTTCAATTTATACAAAACTCAATTTCAATTGCTTGTTAAAACAACTTAATTCCGAATACATGCCAATTTCATGTCATTCAAACAAAATAATCACCACTTAAACTTATAACCATTTAAAATAAATTTCGACTTGGATGTGTATTAATTTTATTCAATTTTTGCATTGTTCACAATCCAAGTATTTTCTCTTTCCAATGCAATTGTTAAATTAAATTTCCCTTTCATCTTTATTTCATCTCAATAATTAATTAATACAATGACACATGCATTTCCATTTTATTATTTAACAAATTGTATTCAAGATTACTTAATAAGCCCATTCAAAATCATTTTGTTTTTCTCTTTCAAGATGCTTAAGTTCTTCCACAAAATTTCCATCATCTTCTTATATCAATTTTATTTGATTCACATTCAAATAAATTCCAATTCATTTACAACTTTAATGCTCTTTGTTTATTTACTAAATCCATGTACAAATTTATTTTATTAGCAAAGAGACCCCTTAAATTATTTCTCTCATTTGAATTTTATTTACAATTCAAACCATCACTATTATAAGTTAATTCCATTATTCATTCTCACTTCCAACTTTTATTGCCAAACTTAAATTCCATCCCAAAACTGGATTTTATTTACCTTTCAAACTTTGACCAACTATCAAAATCCTATTTATTGCAATACAAATTCCATTTAATTTAGCTTACACAAGATTTATTTCCAAACAATCATTTTGGATTTAGTTGAGTAAACATTTACTCCATTCAACATCATCTCAACTGAATTAAATTTCCATTAAACTCAATTCTTATCCCATTTTAATTCAAGGTTAACTAGATTATATATGCATTTTCAATTTAATTCCTTTCCAGAATTTATTCAAGCTCATCTAAATTTATTTAGCCCACCTGAATTTAAACCATTTCCTTTACTACTTTAAATAAGAATTTAATTACATTCATTTTTATCCATAACACAACAGAAATTTTAATATTCAGCTTAACTCTATTTTAGTCGAACTTAAACCAAATTCAATTTAATCTTAATTCTCCATATCCAAGTTCAACTTATTTACTAACTTCAGTTCACTTACCTCTTTTATATTTTATAATTGTTTCACCTTACTTTGCATTCCATTTAAAATTAAGTTCGAATTCACCATTCCACTTATTATTTCCATTTGTGATTATAATTCCATTTTACTTGAGTTAAAATCAAATCTTCCATTCTCAAGTTCTCCAACTTATTTACTTGTAAGTTTATATTGCTCATTTCAAACCAATCCACATTTTTATAATCACAATGTCAAATTTTAACACTTAATAACTTAAGAATATGAATTCATTTGCACAATCATAAGCATTTACATTTCACCGTTATCTCAACTTCCATTTAATTTCAATTCATTTAGATTTAATTCAATTTCAAATTCTTAATTTTATTTAACTTATCATAAGTTAAATCCAGATATATTCCATTCACCTTCATTTATTCAAAGTAAATTTACATTCCATATATACTCAATTCTTCTTTAAATCAACTTTCCTTTATAAGTTATATAGTTGAATCATTTCAACTTTCACATTTTTATTTTAAAATGTAATTTCCAGAATTCAATTTACCCGGATTTATTTCAAAACCAATTCGAAATAAAAATCAACACATTTCTCTTTTGATATTCAAATCAAATACCAAATTCAAAAGCAATTTGTTTTTGCCAAACAATTTTCCTTTTTGAAAATTCCCAAAATCACTTGTTTTCCCAAACAAGTCCAAACAATGTCATAACCAACTATTTTGGTAGCAATCCATCACTTTAGAAACTCGAAAATGAATTCTAATGATGTGGCCAGCATCATCAGGATTATTTTCCAGCGACTGAAGTGAGTTCAATGCTCTTTACTTCTGAAATTCTTCTCAAAGCAATTCCCATCTCAAAATATTTTTCCAAATGAATACCCCAAACTTCCAAATGCTTTTGAAAACATTTCTAACATTTCCACAAAGTCAAACTCCCAAAACTTTGTTTAATTCCATTTGAAATCCCTTTCAAAATTTCCGGGGTCAAAATTCTAGTTTAAATCAAATTTTAATTTTTACTTTTCTTATTTAAAACATATCCAATCAATTCCATTTGGTTATAAACCATTTTAATATTTTAAATTCTTATTTTCTTATATATATCATTTCAAATTTTAGATCATATTTTAATTTCTTATTTGGTTATAGAAGAAACAACCAAACAAGCATCCAATACATATAATAATTTAGAAAAATTATTTCTTTTTATACCAAAATACAATTTTGGGTAAAATTATTTCATTTACCCACTTTAAAAACAATACTATGTCGGTTTATCTTGTTTAAGAGTTTAGAAACCCCTATCGATACGGTTGTACTTCCCGTACCGACCAGAATTCATAAACACTCAACCGATAAGTCAACACAGTACAAAAACAATTTTATATCCACTAACAAGTACACTCTCATAGCTATTATTACACTCAACTCATAATAGAGTACTATTAACTCTATTTAACATGAGAATTTTCCCACCAAAGCCTAGGTTGTCGCCAATCTAAGCTCTGATACCACTGTGACGACCCGCCCTTCTCGACCCTCGAAAATCGACACAAAATACTC
This sequence comes from Allium fistulosum, assembly GCA_030737815.1. Taxonomy (NCBI): domain Eukaryota; kingdom Viridiplantae; phylum Streptophyta; class Magnoliopsida; order Asparagales; family Amaryllidaceae; genus Allium; species Allium fistulosum. Next base: position 111,577,363 of record CM060901.1, on the reverse strand, counting down.
AACAGTATAATATGCCGACGATCGAACGCCGGAAAAGACAGATTGTAGAAGAATAAGAAAGTAGATAGAAGAAGAAAGAACTAAACAAAATCAGAACCTCACAGTCGCAGCGGATAAATATAATATATAGAACAGATCTTTACACAAAATGGAACTATATCTGTTTATATACAATACATCATCATCAGAGTATATCAATACAATCATCAATATCCAGTCAATCAGTCAATACAACAATCACAGCAGCGGAATAATACAAGTACGAGAAATACGTCTCGGACTCCAGCTCCTCTCCTGAGCTCCATAGCAACCTATCCTGAAATATACTCGGTCTGACCCGAGCATTATAATAAAATAACACCCGAGTCAGTCTGGAATACCAGCGCATCATAAATACATCCAAACTGATTATTAAAGTTTCAAAAATCCTTTGAAAACAAAAGCATCTCGTAAGACCACGCCACAAATAAACATGTCGGGTTTTTACCTTACGATAGCTAAAACACTTGTTATAAAAATCCTCTGATATTATAATAGTGTCTATTTACAAATACTTATTAAAATAGCTGAAATTGTTACATGATTAAATTCCAGCATACTAGGTATACAAACAAATACCGTACAAGGCACGTAGGGAAAAATGGATTTCCAACGAATGACTAGGCACTGGGGTACCACCTGTCACAGTACGTGGCCTAGATCACAGTACCGAGGAGTACGCCCGCTCCCCTGCAACACAAGACCGGAATCATCCCTTACTGGATAATTCCAAGTAAAATCACCCCACGGTTGGGATCAGCAACCGCACCACTAAGCCGAAATAAAAGGGACATCTAGACAGGGATGACCTTACTCTCAAGTGGGGGCTACCCACGAAGCCTTGCTGCATAACCCCTGATTTTCAGTCATTCCCGGTTGATGAGGCTTGAGGCTAAACGATACCTTTCAGAACATATCCCTTAGAATGCCCATCGTCCACCTGACGATGTCACGAAAGCATTCGTCCATACAAGTCCGTCCCGGGTCCGAACGGAACCGAAGGCACTACTCCTACTACATCCATTTTGGAAATATCCTCAGGATTAGTAGCGACTAGCCCTTGCACTTCACTGCTCCATCTTCGACTTCGAAATCGTTTTCGCGAAACGTACAAACCGGATCGAAGTGGTATTCGAGTCTCCAGACCTAGAATCCCGGTATACGGAAACTCGATCCCGGTCTCTTCGAAACGATCAGCGCTTTTGGCCAATATTGATAGTCGGTGATTTAACTATCAATTGATGTTCACAAACATCCATACACATCCATCACACAATAAATAATCTCCATATTATTTATTTTCTTCTAATATCTTTCAAAGATATATTTTCACATTTCAAAACTCATTTTGAACGAATTCCCAAATTTCTTCCTTAACACGGTAAACCATTTTACCATTATTTCCCATTGGAAAAACCAAGCTTAAACGTTCCGTTTTAAAAACAATTTAAATACTTATACTGAAATATACTTTAAAATATGAAAATTACTTCTATTTATTTACTCAAAATATAAACTTAAAATATGTGAAGAAAACTAGTTATTAACACATAAACTTTGATTTTAAAAATAAGGGTTTTAGTTCAACTAAATTCAAAATAGCGTTATAAGAAGAAAAATGCTAATTTTAACAACTTAAGCTAAAACCAACCTTTAAATAAATCCATTTGTAAAAACAATTGCTAATATACTCCCAAATTATTACGGTATTAAAAATTATTAATTTATTTCTTTAAAAATAACGATTTCTTAAAAATACTTTTAAAACGATTTAAAACTTAACCTTAGTTAAATAAAATCTTTTTATAACATTTACTTGGTTTTCCCAGGGAAACACTTTCCCGTTTCCAAAACATTTCCAAGTACTCTTTCATATAAATCCACCGATTTATTTCAAGTCAATTTATGATTCCAACATAAATTTCCAATTCCATACTTAACTATAACTTCCTCCGAAGTTAAATCACAATTTTTCATTTGAACTTGTTAATTTATAGTCGGAAACTCCATTTTAACATATTTTTAATTTTCGGATAACATTAGTCATTATTAAAATAAACACCGTTATTTTCAACAATTTATAATTTCATAAATTTAATCTCCAGAAAACTATACTTTCCATTTACCCATTTCATAAACTTCCCATTATATTCAAAATCCCAATTTGGCCCAATTTACATTTTTCCTTTCAAATCCGATTTCAAATTTTATTCTTTGAAATTCTAAATTTAACAATTCATTTTATTTCGTAAAAACACTTTTTTAGCCATTTATAATTTAATTCTGTAATTACAATTTATACCACAATGTCACAGAACAACTAAATTTCCAGATTTATCAATCACATCATATAAACAGGTATCACTATCAATTATAAAATAATTGCTACATTGTGAGGAATCCAGTTGGATCCCTCCAACCTGTTTCTCCCTGCATCACAAATGTTAGCACATCACAATATAAATACCAATCCAGACTGATAATCACAGATATAATCAACCATTCACATAGATATTTAAATATCAACTATTTATAATGTCTAGCATCCAGATGTGAGTGAGAATAACTCACCTTGAGTTTCGGCAAGCGTTCGAAATTTAAATTAAACCGGACGGTGTCCTATTTAACTCAAATTCCTACTTGCCCGGAATGATTCCCGGACTGCACCACTGCGTAGTATTCCTTTCTGCGATTTCAACGCATCCAAAATCGTCCGAATCTGAGATCGTACGAACTCGTTACGATTTTACAAAGTTTTGATAACGATTTATAACAATTTCTTTTATTTTTAATCTTTACCAAAGCAAACGAATCTGGCCATTCATCACGAAATTGGAACAGGACCGCATCCCTTCTTCTCTTCGCGCTCACGTACGCGCCCAGCTAAATGAAACCCATCACCGCCCTCTAGGGTTTCGAAATCGCCCCCTCTACGTCGTCGTCGAACACGATCAGATACCTCCCCTTCGAAGCTCTTCGCCACAAGACCCTCCGCCAGCAGCCGCGTTGAACTCGGTGGCCCCCTCCACTGTGAAAACGTGCTTGAGTATACAAGGAATGGGGCCGATTCCCACCTCCAATCGGCGACGACTCGCCAGATCGACCGTTAGATACCTAGATCTTCCCAAACCCTACAACTTCCATTTAGAACGTTTTTGAAAACGTAGTGTAGATCGAGAGATTTTCGTGGGGAAACGAAACAAATCCTCGGCCATTGAACAAAACATAGCGGCGGCTGAGGAAAATAAAGCTAGGGTTTCGAAAAGAATACATATATAATAGTTTAATATTATTTAATTAATAAAATATCTCAATTTAACTGTTAATGCAAACGACCTCAAATTCTCATGTTCCGACAGGCTATCCTGGGGTTTTTCCGCGTTCCGATCACAATGGAACAGGTTTCGTAAGCTAATTCGATCGTATGCGCGAGATACGGAATTAAACGGTCAATTTAAAATTAAATCGGTTAAATCGATTTCGATGCGTTTTCGAGCTGCCACGGTCAAACGACAAGTCCGATCACTACGAAAATTGAAATCCGATAATAACTAACTATTACGGATCCAATGGAACTGGTTTCGTCAAATTCCGAGACTGTGCCCCGGAAGGCTATTTTAACTCGTCTATTAAATCAGGCGATTTTCTGAAATTATCAGAAACGCTTAAAATTTTCACTTTTAAAATTTTAATAACTTAACAATAAATCATATAAAATTCATAAACATGTTAAAAGTCATTTTGGCTCATTTCTGACAAAAATTTGATTTAATAGCATTTTAATAACATTAAATCCATTTTTAAATTAATATAAAATCCCATATAATAATTTATCGACTTTTAAATTCATCTAAAATTCCCATAATATTATTTATGTCCAAATAGATTTAAAATAATTTTAAAACCATTTTATAGCTATTTACACCCAGATTCACCTTTTTATCCTAATCCCGAATATTTAATTATTATTTTTCCATTAATCAAATTCAACCAGAATTGCTATAATTAAAAATTATAGCTTATTTTATTGAATGAACCCGAATCCATTCATTCCAACATCAATTAAGAATCCACATTAAACATTTAAAACGAATTAAATGTCCAAAAATCTAGCAGCCAAAATCTGGGATGTTACATCCGTACCAGTGTGTATCAAACTGAGTAACATTCCTCTTTACACTTGGTCTCACGTAGGAATAAACTGGCTAGCAACGAGGATAGGAAAGTTTTTGTGCATGGATGCTTCAACTGAGAGATTAGATCGTATTTCGTTTGCAAAGTGCATGGTCGATGTTAGCCCCGATAAAGAGCTTCCAGATAGCTTCCCGATAAAGTTGTTAGATGGAAATGAGCAACATGTAAAAGTGTCCTACCTATGGAAACTAGAAATCTGTACGCCTTGTCATGTATTTGGCCACACATTGGAGCACTACTTGGAAGAAAATAAAATTGTTGAAGAAAACTGTGTTTGTGTCGAAGAAGTGATGAGAAGCATTAAACCCCAAGCAAAAACTATTGTGACTGCAAGTAAACCCGCAAGTAAAAAGCAAGCTTGGCACAAGGTAAATTATAATAAAGAAAACAAAAAACAATTGTTAAGACAACAGATAAGATGGGTGGTATTAAGGAGGTAGTGGATACTAACATGAAAACAAGTGCAATAATGGAAGAAAATAACATAAATAAAGAAAGCAGAGGGATAGAAACTCAAGTTGAAATGCATACAGAAGGAATTGCATTGGTAAAAAACATGTACAGGGTGTTAGCTGCTGAAGATGGTCTTGATACCAGTGATGATGCTCATGGAAAACAAAATGATGATACATTGGCAAATGAAGATAACGGTGTTGCTCTTCTAAATGACATCGCTCCAACTGAAACAAGCAACAACTCAGAACATGGCAAATCCCCTCCTGTACCAATTGAATTTGTTGTGCATATGCACATGTACAGTAACGGTGCATCGGCATTTCAAATGCATTCCGACATCCAACAACAATTGGAAAAAACCACATCTGATGACTTACAAACCTCGAATGAAGACATTGCATGGTGCACTGATTTTGAAACTCAAATCTCACAACTGATTTCAACTTCTCGCGCCATAGAAAATGTTAATCTAACTACCATGGCAAGAACAGAAGAAAACATTGCTTCACCCCCAAGTCATACCTTCTCAATCAAAATTCCAGGTTGGGTGTCTCCTAAACATCAACAAAAACACCACATTGAACCGCAACCACCATTATTTTCAAGTGGTAAATCTTCCAACAACAAGAAGTCCAAAATTTCCTCCAGTTCACCAGCTACAGACTCAAGCCCTTCTGCTTCAAGAAGACTAACTCGATCTCTTACAATTAAGAGCAACAAACCTTCATGACAGCAATTTAATTAATGTTTATAAATCTCGCTGTTTGGAATATTAGAAGATCCCATAATAGTATCAAACTTGACCAGACCAAAAAATTAATTCATCTCCATGACCTCTACTTGATTGCATTACTTGAAACCAAACTTAACCTCCCTCTTACCACCAAAGCAGCAAAATATATCAATCCCACATGGACAGTGCATCACAATTTAGAAGCAGCTTTCTATGGAAGAATTCTTATCCTTCATGACCCTACCAAGTTAACTCTTTCCTCTATCATTTCTTCCAGGCAGCACCTTCATTTCCATGTCCAATCTATTCACCCTTCCCTTTTTTTCTATCTTACTTTTGTCCATGCTGACAACTCTGTTAATTCTAGAAGCATCCTCCTCGAATCTTTACCACCATTAAGACAATCCTCCCATCCTTGGTTGGTGATGGGAGATTTCAACTACTGTTATGAGCTCGATGGTAAACATGGAGGCCTTCCTTTTCTTCCTAAAGACATTCCTCCTTTAAATATAGCCATTGCTGACTCTGATCTCGTTCCTTTCTCCAAATCCGGTGCCATATTCTCGTGGACCAATCATAGCAGGAATGGTGTTCGCACTTTCTCTAATATTGACCATGCTTTTTGTAATCTTTCTTCTCTTTCCCTATGGCCTTCCTTATCTGTTTTCCTTTCCCAGCCAATATATCTGATCGTTCTCCTTTAATCATTAACTTTGGTCCCCTTATTGTTAAAGAAAAGAGGAGATTTATGGTTTTCAATGCATGGATCAAACACCCTCATTTTTATAACATTATTTTACAAGCATGCTCTAATTTGCATTATGGTAATCCTATGTACAAGTTTTATAGGAAATTGAAGGACATCAAAGCAGCACTAAGGCAGTGGGCTACTGGCATATTGGATTTGGAAGTCTTCTATCTACTAATCTTCAAGTGCAACTGAAAAAAGCCCAAGATAATATGATGGCCCACCCAAATAATGCTATTGTAGCTGAAGAGGAGAGTAAGCTATTTCAGGAACTCAATAGTGCTCTGGAGATTGAAGCAGGTATGAAAAGACAATAGCTTCACAAGAAATGGAAAGAAGAAGGAGATAGAAACACTGCTTTCTTCCATGCTGCAATCAGAGTCAAACACACAAGGCAAAACATCTTTTCCATTTCTTATGATGATGGTAATATTCATTCTTTTCCTGAAAATGTTGACAGAGATTTTGTGGACCATTTCTCTAACTTATTTGGAAACTCCTTTGATTTTACACCTGAACTGGATCTATATGACAGTCTCAATCTTCCTACCATTAACTGTTCTGAAGCCACTACTCTGACCCTCAAAGTCACTGATGATGAAATAAAAAGAAACTTATTCTCCATGAATCAACACTCTTCTGGTTGACCTGATAGTCTAAATGTCACCTTTTTTACTTCCGCGTGGAATATAATAGGTCCTGATTTTTGCAAGGCAATTCATAACTTCTTTGATAAATGCAAACTTCTTGGTGATGTCAACACTACTAACATTGCTTTAATCCCAAAGACATTCAATTCGTCTTTAGTATCCTCATTCAGACCAATTTACTACTGCAACATGGTTTACAAATGTATTTCAAAAATCCTTGCTGCTAGATTTGTTTCTGTAATGCCAAAGATTATCTCAACCAATCAGGCTTCTTTTTTGCCAGGTCGAAGTATTTTAGATAACATTTTGCTTGCTCAAGAAGTGTTAAAAGGACATGGAAAGGCTACCTCCTCCCCAGCTGCTCTCAAGCTTGATATCTCAAAAGCCTATAATAGTGTCAAGTCGTCTGCAATAGTAAGAATAATGGCAAAGATGGGGTTCCCTAAGACTTTTCCAGTAGGCGCTTTTAACAAATTGAAAGCCAGAAAAAGACCGTTTTCCAGTAGGCGCTTTTAACAAATTGAAAGCCAGAAAAATTGGTCCTGTAGAAATCGTCAAACGGATTAACGAAAATGCTTATAAATTGAAGCTGCCGGAAGGTGTGTACACGTCGGACGTATTCAATGTTAAACATCTTGTACCATATCATGGGAGTGTGTTTGTTGGGGAAGAAGAATTTACAAATTCGAGGACGAATTTTTCTTAACCTGGGGAGGATGATGCAGCCCAGAAAGTTGAAGACATAGGTCGTGTGCGACCTATGATGCTGGTAAGTCGGGTACGACTTCAGGAGGGGGCTAACGAGTTAAGACCTCGTGAAGATTTGTGGAAAATTCAAGTTTTAGGTCGCATACGACCTAACAAAACCCTTAAGTCGTTTCAGCAACTTGGGGAAGGTCGGCAACGACCTAGTGGAGATGCACGAGTTAATGAACTAGACCCTGGAAATAAGTCGTGGAAAATTGTTGAAGTCTTAGGTCGTTCACGACCTAGTGAAGGTCGCTCACGACCTAAGGAGGATGGTACACGAGTTACTGGTTTCAATGTGAAGGAGTGCGAACGAGCTAAAAGAATACAACCTAAGTTAGGTCGCGAGATGGAAGTTCGATCTATGATGGGTCACGGAGTTTTGATTCGACCTAAGTTAGGTCGCGTAAACGACCTACGACATAAGTTAGGTCGCGTACGACCTACGACCTAAGTAGGGTTGCAAGAATTTTAGGTCGCTCACTGCTACAGTTCGTTGAGCCACTTATGGGATAAGTCGCCTGAAGTGTTAGGTCGTTAACGACCTATACTAAGTCGCTGAAGGAAGCTGATGTTAGGTCGCGTGAGTTGTATTTTAGGTCGTAACCGATATGTGTTGTAATGTGTTGTATTTTCTTAAGTCGTGATGTTTTTAGGTCGTGTTTTGTTAAGTCGCTGGTCTTTATAGGTCGGAAACGACCTAAGTGTTGTTGTAATTACCATTTGTTAAGTCGCAAGGCTGTGTTTTTAGGTCGTCTGTTTAGGTCGCCTGTTTTAGGGTCGAAGGTTATAGGTCGGAAATGACCTAAGGGTTGTACGAATTTGGGTGTGTTGGGTTGTATCGCCTATAAATAGGCCATGTGTCTCATTTGTAATAGTTTAGTTAATTTTGAAATAAAATTCTTGTTTTGTTAGCTTTGTGCTTTCATCCAATTGGTAGTCGAGTGTGATCTCCTATCTCCTCTTTCGGATAATCGAGTGCGCTCGATTCAACGATTGTAGAAGCCGATTCGCGGAATCAAGTGCGCTTGATCAACGCTCGAAGAATTGAAGATCTTTGAACCCGGTATCGTGCGCGATCAACGAATTCGAGATAGCTAGAATTCGATATCTTCGGATCAACGAATTTGAGCATTTTAGTATTCATCAACTCATCGATTGCTACTTTCATCGATCTACATCGTTTCGTATAATCTGGTGCGTCATTTGGTATCAGAGCTTGTTTTAGCCAATCATAGCTAAATCGAGTCTTGGAGCCAATTTATTTGAAGTCGAAGTATTGATTTGATCACGGCCGAGAGCAACTAGTTGAAGTGTGTGCATACTCTTGAAGTTTGGAGATCGGATCTTATCTTTTGGAGAAGTTGTTGTTCATCGTGTTCATCGCAAATTGCAACAAAGTGGGAGTTTTCGATCCATTTCATTTTGGATCTAAGTTCGAATTGTGTTTGAATTTTGAAGTGTTGAAGAGTTTGTAAAATTTTGAATCATGCCGCCAAGAAGAGCTAATCGTCACCAAAACGTAGAAGCTTTGTACCGAAGAGAAGAAGCTGATGAGATGGAACAAAGAATCAATGAAAATTTTAGTGAAAAACTTAACGAAGGAATTGGTCGGTTAGAGAAGATGATGTTAGAGATGAACCAAAATTGGAGAAGGGTTTCACCCGAATCTAACCATGGAGGAAGTAGAGTCTTGCCACATTCCAATCAAGACAGAAGTGTTGACGATGATCTAAGGCGTGGGAGGAACGTGAATGATCGTGAACGGAGGAATGTAGATAGAAGGGATGATGGTGGAAGACGTAATGGTAGTAGAGATGTGGGTGGACGAGATAGACAACGATATACATCTGATTTTGAAGAGGAGTATGACGGTGGTAGTATACAAGGACGAGGACAAAGAAGAAATCAATCAGAATATGATCACAAGTGGGAGTCTGGGATGAAGACGGAAATACCAGAATTCAAAGGTGGTATGCAAGCGGAAGAGTTCTTAGATTGGGTGGCTAATGTTGAAGAGATTATTGACTTCAAGGAAGTTCCAGAACATCGTAGAGTGAAGTTGGTTGCCACAAGGTTGAGGGGTAGAGCTTTAGCATGGTGGCAGCAAACCAAACTTACACGTGAACGAATGGGGAAGTCGAAAGTTGAATCTTGGGAGAAGATGAAGAAATTGATGAAAGCAACATTCTTACCTTACAATTATCAATCTTTGATGTATCAACGTTTGCAAAACTTGAGGCAGGGCACAAAGACTATTAATGATTATGCAGATGAGTTTTATCAGCTCATTGCTAGAAATGATATTATGGAAACGGAAGAGCAGCTGACATCTAGATTCATTGGGGGATTGAGAATGCAGATCCAGGATATGGTTAATATGTTCGATCCAAGATCTGTGGCAGAAGCACATCAGAAAGCGTTGGCTTGGGAGAAGCAAGGAAGACGAGGAGGTGGTGTGTTTACTAATTCCAACAATCAAGTGAAGGGTGTTAGTGGGAGTTCTAATGTTTCTAAACCTATTAGTAAACCAGTAGTGAAGGAGGCTGAGAAGGCGAAGGTTAACAACAGTTTCAAATGTTACAATTGTCAAGAGATGGGTCATAAAAGCAATGAGTGTCCAAAGCCAAAGAAGAGAGCCATGATTGCAGAAGTTGAGGATGAGGATGTTGATGGAGATTGTTCTAGTCCAGTTGAGGAGGATGAGCAGGATATTGCGTCAGGAGATGAAGGTTGTAATCTAATGCTGAGAAGATCATGTTTGACACCGAAGCAGGAAGAGGCTAGTTGGTTGAGGAGTAATATCTTTCAGTCGACATGTACTATATTGGGAAAGGTGTGTAAATTTGTGATTGACACAGGAAGCTGTGACAATATCGTTTCAACCGAGGCTGTAACAAAGTTGAAGTTGAAGACAGAGAAACATCCAAATCCATACAAGTTAGCATGGTTGAGAAAAGGAGGAGAAGTGAAAGTGGATAGACGAGTTCGTGTTCCATTCTCTATTGGGAAGAAATACAAAGACGAAATCTGGTGTGATGTAGTAGAGATGGATGTTTGTCACTTACTATTGGGAAGACCATGGCAGTATGATCGAGCCGTACAACATGACGGTCGGACCAACAGCTACAGCTTTATGTTTGAAGGCACGAAGATTATCTTGGTTCCAAAGAAGAGACAACAAGGAGAAAGTAAGTCAGAAGAGATTGAAGAGCTGAAAACTTTATTATCTTTGAAGGAGTTTGTTAAGGAGGTTGAGGAAGAGCCGGAAGTATTCTTGTTGATTGGGCGAGAGAGCAGTGAAGAGGTTGAAATTCCGGAAGAAGCAAAGCCAGTTTTGAAAGAATTTGACGATGTATTTCCAGAGGAGTTACCAACGGAGTTGTCACCGTTGAGGGATATACAACATCAGATAGATCTTGTTCCAGGTGTTGTGTTGCCCCACAGACCACATTATCGAATGAGTCCGAAGGAACATGAAGAGTTGCGGAGGAAGGTAGAGGAATTGCTTGAACAGGGGCGTGTGCAGGAGAGTTTGAGTCCTTGTGCTGTACCAGCTTTATTGGTACCCAAGAAGGATGGGACGTGGAGAATGTGCACTGACAGTCGAGCATTGAATAAGATTACTGTGAGATATAGATTTCCGATGCCGAGGCTTGATGATTTGCTGGATCAGTTGAGCGGAGCTACTATCTTTTCGAAGATTGATTTGAAGAGCGGTTATCATCAAATTCGAATCAGACCAGGGGATGAATGGAAAACAGCGTTCAAGACGCGAGAGGGATTGTATGAATGGTTGGTAATGCCATTTGGACTTTCAAATGCGCCAAGTACGTTCATGAGGGTGATGAATCAGATTTTTAGACCTTTTATTGGGAAATTTGTGGTGGTGTATTTCGATGATATTCTGATATACAGTGGGAGTCCGAAGGAACACTTGCATCATTTGAAGGAAGTGTTGATGGTACTGCGACAAGAACAATTTTATGCTGCAACAAAGAAATGCGTGTTCATGACGCATAGTGTTTTATTTCTGGGGTATGTTGTTTCGAAAGAAGGTATACAGGTTGACCAGAGTAAAGTCGAAGCAGTTAGAAATTGGCCGCAACCCAAGACGATAATGGAAGTTCGTAGTTTTCATGGGTTGGCTTCATTCTATAGAAGATTTATTCCACACTTTAGTAGTGTGATGGCGCCTGTTACAGATTGTATGAAGGGTAAACAGTTTTCATGGACAGCGGAAGCAGGAAGTGCTTTTGGGAAGATCAAGGAGTTGCTGACATCTGCACCAATTCTAGTATTACCAGATTTTCAGTTGTTGTTTGAGCTACACACTGATGCGTCAAAGGTTGCGGTTGGAGGAGTATTGAGTCAGAGGGGACGACCGATTGCATTTTTCAGTGACAAGCTGTCGGGAGCGAAAATGAGATATAGTACATATGATGTGGAATTTTATGCTGTTGTACAAGCTATAAAACACTGGCGACACTATCTATTTCAGAAAGAATTTGTTCTTTACACTGATCATGAGGCATTGAAGCATTTACAAGGGCAAGACAAGATTTCAGCGAGACATGCATCATGGATTGCATATCTGCAACAGTTTACTTTTGTTGTTAAACACAAGTCAGGAGTGACGAATCGTGTGGCTGATGCGTTGAGCAGAAGGAATCATTTGTTAACAACAATGAAGGTTGAAGTGACGGGGTTTGAAATGTTGCCAGAATTATTTGTCAATGATCCTTACTTTGCAAAGTTTGTTGATAAAGTCAAGGAGGGAGAGACGGATGAGTTTATGATAGTAGATGGTTTTCTGTTCAAAGGAAATCGATTGTGCATACCTGATTGTAGTTTAAGAATGAAGATTGTAAAAGAGCTACATGAAGAAGGACATGTTGGGAGAGACCGTACATTACAGTTGATTTCACAATCTTACTTTTGGCCATCGATGAGGAAAGAAGTAGAAAGGTTTGTGGAGAGGTGTCATATCTGTCAGGTTTCAAAGGGAACTGCGACTAATGCTGGATTATATATGCCGTTACCTGTACCAACTAAACCATGGGTTGATGTGAGTATGGACTTTGTGTTGGGATTACCGAGAACTCAAAGGGGAAATGATTCCATTTATGTGGTGGTTGACCGATTTTCGAAAATGGCACATTTTATTGCTTGTAAGAAGACGGCGGATGCTGTTCATGTTGCTCAGCTGTTTTTCAAAGAAATATATCGACTTCATGGATTGCCAGAATCGATTGTGTCGGACAGGGAAACTCGTTTTCTAAGTCATTTTTGGCTAAGTTTGTGGAAAATGGTTGGAACGAAGTTGAATTTTAGCAGCGCTTATCATCCACAAACGGATGGACAGACCGAGGTTGTGAACAGATCATTGGGGAATTTGTTGAGATGTCTTGTGCACGACAATCTGAAGAGTTAGGACATGAAGTTATGCCAAGCAGAATTTGCTCATAATCATGCAGTGAATCGTAGTACAGGGTTCAGTCCATTTCAGATAGTGTATTCAAGCTTACCAAAGGGGCCGTTGGACTTAACGGTAGTGCCACAATCGAAGGGGACAGTTAAGAAAGCTGCTGATTTTGTTGAAGGGTTGACGGAGTGTCATAAAATCGTTCAGGAACGATTGGAGAAAGCGAATGAGAGGTATAAAAAGACCGCAGACTTGAAGCGAAGAAATGTTGAATTTAATGAAGGAGATATGGTATATGCTGTGTTAACAAAAGACCATTTTCCAGTAGGCGCTTTTAACAAATTGAAAGCCAGAAAAATTGGTCCTGTAGAAATCGTCAAACGAATTAACGAAAATGCTTATAAATTGAAGCTGCCGGAAGGTGTGTACACGTCGGACGTATTCAATGTTAAACATCTTGTACCATAACATGGGAGTGTGTTTGTTGGGGAAGAAGAATTTACAAATTCGAGGACGAATTTTTCTCAACCTGGGGAGGATGATGCAGCCCAGAAAGTTGAAGACATAGGTCGTGTGCGACCTATGATGCTGGTAAGTCGGGTACGACTTAAGGAGGGGGCTAACGAGTTAAGACCTCGTGAAGATTTGTGGAAAATTCAAGTTTTAGGTCGCATACGACCTAACAAAACCCTTAAGTCGTTTCAGCAACTTGGGGAAGGTCGGCAACGACCTAGTGGAGATGCACGAGTTAATGAACTAGACCTTGGAAATAAGTCGTGGAAAATTGTTGAAGTCTTAGGTCGTTCACGACCTAGTGAAGGTCGCTCACGACCTAATGTGGATGGTACACGAGTTACTGGTTTCAATGTGAAGGAGTGCGAACGAGCTAAAAGAATACGACCTAAGTTAGGTCGCGAGATGGAAGTTCGATCTATGATGGGTCACGGAGTTTTGATTCGACCTAAGTTAGGTCGCGTAAACGACCTACGACATAAGTTAGGTCGCGTACGACCTACGACCTACGACCTAAGTAGGGTTGCAAGAATTTTAGGTCGCTCACTGCTACAGTTCGTTAAGCCGCTTATGGGATAAGTCGCCTGAAGTGTTAGGTCGTTAACAACCTATACTAAGTCGCTGAAGGAAGCTGATGTTAGGTCGCGTGAGTTGTATTTTAGGTCGTAACCGATATGTGTTGTAATGTGTTGTATTTTCTTAAGTCGTGATGTTTTTAGGTCGTGTTTTGTTAAGTCGCTGGTCTTTATAGGTCGGAAACGACCTAAGTGTTGTTGTAATTACCATTTGTTAAGTCGCAAGGCTGTGTTTTTAGGTCGTCTGTTTAGGTCGCCTGTTTTAGGGTCGAAGGTTATAGGTCGGAAATGACCTAAGGGTTGTACGAATTTGGGTGTGTTGGGTTGTATCGCCTATAAATAGGCCATGTGTCTCATTTGTAATAGTTTAGTTAATTTTGAAATAAAATTCTTGTTTTGTTAGCTTTGTGCTTTCATCCAATTGGTAGTCGAGTGTGATCTCCTATCTCCTCTTTCGGATAATCGAGTGCGCTCGATTCAACGATTATAGAAGCCGATTCGCGGAATCAAGTGCGCTTGATCAACGCTCGAAGAATTGAAGATCTTTGAACCCGGTATCGTGCGCGATCAACGAATTCGAGATAGCTAGAATTCGGTATCTTCGGATCAACGAATTTGAGCATTTCAGTATTCATCAACTCATCGATTGCTACTTTCATCGATCTACATCGTTTCGTATAATCCGCTGCGTCATTTATGATGGTGTATTGCGCTTGATCCATGATCCTACCTTGCAAACTGTTAAGACTTATAAGGTCAGCCATGCTAAGATACTTTTGGACGGGTTCTATCCACACCAGGAAACTTATTCCATGTTCCTTCTCCTGTTTTGAGGCTCCACTTATCAAGGCGGGAATGGGAATTACCAACCTTAAACTATAGAACATAGCCACTTTTAGTAAACCTTTGATGGCTTGTTGAGCAGGAAAGACACTGTGTGGGTGAAATGGGTTTGGCATCACAATATTGGAAGGAAATATTTTTGGAACATTGAAACTCCACAATCGTGCAGTTGGTCTTGGAGAAAGATTCTGGGATTAAGAACATTGTTTTTGCCACTAATACAATCTCACTTCACTGGCAATAACACCATCAGTTTTTGGCATGAGCCTTGGTCTAGCAGGTGGTTAATCTTATCATAGGTGTTCACTCATCAATAAGTTTTATAATCTGAAATACCTACCCATGCTAAGGCAAATGATCATGTCATGGATGGGATTGTTCACCTTCCTAATAACAGCAATCATGCTATCATGAGACAGTGGAACAACTCCAATGAATAGGCCCCTCCAGTAGATAACATGGAATGGAAAGATTCACTTCATTGCCCTGCTATACCAAGTCCTCTCTGGAAATGCTCATTTGCCTGCCTTTAAGTGGTCCTCTATTATATGGAGAAATGATTAATTACCTAGGGAAAACTTAATGTTATGGAAGGTCATAAAATCTTCCTTGTTGACTAAGGCAGTCCTTTGCGGTTATGGGATGCAATGTAGTAAAAGATGTGTCTTCTGTCTTCTACATGATGAAAGTACAAATCACTTGTTTTTTGAATGCCTTGCCCTCTTCCCTCTTTGGAAGAGACTCATGATAAAATCGGAAGGCAGTCCCCTAATATAGACCTTGAAGCTAAATGGAATAATTTTTTCAAATCCACGCGATGGAAGACTGACAGATCAAGAGTAAATGCAATGTGCACCAAAACTTACAATGATGTAATATGGAAGAGTAGGAATGAAATAATTTTTTAGAAGGAAATTAAGACTCTAGAAAGCTTGTGGATGGATTTTTAAAAAAGAACACACATGTAATTGAAATATACTACCAAGTTTCCTCTTGGTTATGCTCTGGAATGGGCATGATCTTGCTTAGATTTTATGTTTGTTCTTTCCTTTGCTTTGGCCTTGTATTTTTGTGCGTTTGTCTATTTTCTTTCCCGTGTATCCTTTTTTCCTTACTTGTTTCAAAGTCTATTCTGATTCAAGTTTATTTTGTTGTTTTGTTGCAACAAATTCTGGTAGGGGCACAATCAACCTCGCTAGCTTTGCTAAATAAAAGATATTAATTAGTGGTTTGATTGTTTAATTTGTAATTAAAAATTAAATTTGATTTAAAATCCAACATTTAGTGTATAATTATTGATTAATTTACTTGTTGATAAATTTACGCAAATGTTTGTTATAGTTTAGAACAATGTTTGTTATATTTTACATGAAAATTAGTGTATAATTATTGATTAATATGTTGCTAGATTGGTACAGTTAAACATAAGTAATATTTTTTAGTGTGTGATAATTATAAATGTTATTGGTTAGTATAAAATAAATTTATTTTAAATTATTATAAGTGAAAACTTCAAATTTTAGTTTACAAAATCGGCAAGTTAAAAATTTAAATAGTTAACTGAATTGTAAAATATGTTTTAAAAATTCAAATTTAGTTAATAAAAAATTTAAATAGTTGAATAAATTATAAAATTAAGAAATGAAGTGAAATAATAAATTAAGAAATAATAAATTTTAGTTTGAAATAATAATTTTTTTTGAAACAAATATTCTACTAAAATCAACGCTAGCCTTTTGCATCGGCCGGCGATGGCTAGAATAATCGGCCGACGCTAGCCATCGCTAGTCGATGCAAATATGTGTGCAGATCAAAAACCCGCGAACCTGAAAACTTTTCATTCTTTCGCACCAAAAAGTAAGGTTGATTTAAAATCCAAAAATTGATGTATAATTATTGATTAATATGTTTTTTGATAAGTTTACGCGAATGTTTAGTAAAGTTTAAAACAATGTTTGTTATAATTTGCGCAAAAATTAGTGTATAATTATTGATTAATATGCTGCTAAATAGTTAAATGAATTGTAAAATATGTTTTATAATTAGTATATAATTATTGATTAAAATAAGTGCAAAAATTAATGTATTTATTGATTAAAATTATTCCAAACTTCAAATTTTAGTTTATAAAATCGGTTCGAAATTTAAATAGTTAAATGAATTGTGAAATATGTTTTAAAGTTTCAAATTCAGTTAATAAAATTTTTAAATAGTTGAATGAATTATAAAATTAAGAACTGAAGTGAAGGTAAACAATACATTAAGAAATAATAAATTTTAATTTGAAATAATAATTTTTTTTGAAACAAATATTATACTAAAATCGATTTTTAAAAAGCTAAGAAATGAATATAAAGTTTTGAATTTTACGTGAATGTTTGTTATAGTTTAGAATAATATTTTTTTTAGTTTACGCAAAAATAAGTGTATAATATGTTTTGAAATTTCAAATTTAGTTAATAAAATATTTTAATAGGTGAATGAATTATAAAATTGAAAAATGAAGTGAAGTGAAATAAAAAATTCAAAAATAATAAAATTTTAGTTTGAAAATAAGCACTAAGTAATATTATTTTAACAAATACGACAACAACAAATTAAAGCCTTTAGTCCCAAAAGGCTTTAATTTATTTTATAAAATACAACAACAATAATATACCCCTTGGATGCAAAGCTATGCGTAGAAGACAAGTGAAGTGAAGTGCTGTCGAAATTAGACATAAGTGTGGTGTATGAAGTCTTTAGTCCCAAAAGGCTTTAATTTTGTTTTAGACAAAATTTAGGTGTTGTCGAAATTACTAACATATATTTTTAAATTAGGAACAATGTTCGATTATTTTCTCGACCATACTTGGATGTATGAAGTCAGAACTAGTATAAGAGGTTCGGTGAAAGAACATTTCTACAATGGTGTACACGAATTCCTTAGATTCGCTACATTTGATAGTCGAAATAACAAAGAACTTCGTTGCCCTTGTAGTAAGTGCCAACATTTGAAGCATTGTAAACTAGATATAGTTAAAGTACATTTGTATAAATCTGGTTTTATGTCAAATTATTATTTGTGGGATCATCATGGAGAACTTGTTGCACATACACCTGATCTTGTATCGTCAGAGAATGATTATGTTATGACGAATCCAATAGGAGATATGGTGGAAGATGCAGCATGATCAATGTTCCCTACCATTTAAGTTGACAATGAAAACGTAAATATCGAAGAAGAACCGAATGTGGGAGTGAAAAGAATTTATGATTTGTTGGATGCTGCTAAGAGGCTGTTGTGGGATGGTTGTAAAAGCAGAACCAAATTATCAGTAACCGCTGAATTCATCACTATGAAATCAAAATTCAACTTTATAGAAGTTGGATTTACAGCAGTTGTACAAGCTGCAAAATGACTTATTCCATCCAATAATCTAATGTGTGATTGTCATTATAAAGTGAAAACACTTATCTACCGTACCAAAAAATAGATACATCCGTACTTCACATTGTACTAGAATGCCGCAGATTCGACCGTACAAATCCGATTCGCCGGAGCTATAACACAATTAAGTAAATAACACAGCGGAAGAAAAGAATAATACATTGATATACAATATCTGATACAATATCTGATACAACAGAGTGATATAATGAATATCAATATACATCAGAGATGATACAACAAATAGCAGCGGAAAAGAAAAGATAACAACAGCAGCGGAACAATATCAATAGAAGTGATAACTCCAAAATGATCTTCAGACAAGAATGAATCCACAACTCCAAGATAAGCAACTCCGATGAATGAACTAGCTCCAGATAATCTACTAAACCTGAATATTTGAAAAGAAACCCAACTCTAGACTGCTCGTGTGGAAAATTATGAGCACCCAGAGTTTAGGAAGGGAACAATAAACTCTGGATCAGTCATGGGACTGGTGTGAGCAACAAAAACAGTTTATCTTTAAACAAACACAAAAGGTTTTAAACATTGAAATCCGCAATGCTTTTGGAAAATGAAACTACCATAAGACCTCCCGCCACACACACAATGCAAACGCAGAATTGGAGGAGATTTCTTCTTATGATAGTCAAACATGCTTACTACGCAAATCATTGGATATTATCATTAGTGCATAGTGTAGAAAAACATTTCGAAAATATAATATTAATCTTAGCCAACATACGACCAGTATCGTATGCCTACTATAGCTACCATGTTCAATAGCAGGTTACCGCCACATTCCATAGCAGGTAATACAACTAAAACCGTACAAGTCACGTATTGTTTCTTTGGATTTCCAACAAATGGTCAGGCTAAGGAACTTCCTTCCGTCGCATGGGATCGCCTCTGGCTGGACGTCCCGAGAGACAAACTGCTCTCTGCCAACAAAGCCGGGTTACCCCTGTAACAGGTAACTCACGAATATGCCACCCCCCGGTCCTTTGGGACCTTTATCCGAGGCGCCTCTAAACCAACATCACACATAATAAAGTGTATCCACATGAGTAAGTATCTGGGCTCCATACCATGATACCACCCCTTTCCAGAAGGAAATGACATACCCTAAAGGGCGCGACCCTCATAACCTTGCCGCAACATTCCTGTTTCGACCATTTCCGAGTTGTGAGGCCCTGACGAAGTCTCGTCCACAAAGCTACGCTTTGTCACAAAGCCATGCTTTGGGTCAACAGATGATCAACCTATGATCACAAAGATAAATGATCAAACATTGATCATCACACAGCAACACTCAGCATGCCACATTACCAAATTGGGAGTATATCGCTGATAAATTTCAACTACATAATCTCTGAGCTCGTACGTCTCAGAGAAGGGTGTTAAGCTAAGAGAATAAATTCTCCGCCACCAACAGAAATGTATTTGAAAGAAATCAGCTTTATATCTCAAAGTGTAATGTCAGACATACAATCCATACAAGTCTGTTCCGGGTTTGAACAGAACCGAAGGCACTTCTCACGAAGCCCTTGCAATTCCGGATAATTTCCAATCATGTCCGGACTTCCCGTCACTAAGGATGATAAAACCTCTATATCGGGGATCAGCCGATGCAGAGTAACTCGACGGTAATCCTTCCGTTTTCAAAAATATCCGGTCTTCAACACCGGTCTTCAAATGCTATCCATATACGACGTATCACATATTCGGAATGGGTTATACGACCCAAAGGTCCTCTCCCGGCTAAACCGAATAGTGAGCGTAATATTCAAAAACATATGGATATGGGATTTCAATTAAGTCACAACTTAAACCCAAACTTCCTTTTCAAATGGTTTAACAAATTACCATTTTAAATCTTTAAACAAAAAGATTCAATCTTTACGGTTTAAATAGTTTCCACACTTTAATCTTTTAAACAAAAGATTCATTCACAGATTTTCCAAATTAATTTCCATTTCAATTTGATTAACTCGTTAAATCTTTAAATCAAGATTTAACTTATAGCTTTCAAAACAATCCCATTTCGAATGGTTTAAACCAATCATTATTTTAAATCTGTTAAAGATAACAGATTCAAATCATAGTTTTCAAAAACAATTCATTCATAACTTGGAAAACCATTTTCGTTTCAATCTTGAAATTCCTTTAATTAAACTGGAGTTTCATTTCTTATCTGAAAGCTTTTATCATTTAAAAACAAAAGGTTCCATTTCAGAAAATCTGATTCATTCATACGAGTGGAAATCCTTGGGTTAAATCCAAATTCTCAAAATTATACTTTTAAATGGTTTAACTTTATATAAACACATTTATATCATCTTTAATCCCTAGTTTCAAATCATAGGATTCAATTTCAAACTTGAATTCAAATTTAAATCAAATTATTTAAATTTTCAAAATTCGATTAAGTTACTCAAAATAGCTTTTATCTTTGAAATCCCATTTCAAAAGCTTTTCACTTTAAACCCAAATTTCAAATTACAAAATCAATTGAAATTAAAATTTCAATTTCAAAAACATCAAATTTAAATTATCTGTGACTTAACCGATTTCCACGTGAAATCCATATTTGTGTGTGTAAAGGTGTAGTCCAGGGGTTTTACACAGTAGTGCAACATCATACAATCATCATATATCAGAATACAAGATATAGTTGATAAACGATATAAACTATAACGCTCATCTTTATTCACAGATCACAGATATATATAAATTTCAGATAAATAAACTACAGTAAAGATTACACACAAATCAGAATATATCACAAAGCATCATAGATCAGAAAATATCAAACAATTCAATCATCCAATCAAATCCAAATATTCATAAGTAAGGTCAGTTAATTATTTGATTTATTCAAATTTGATTAAATACTTATGAATTTCTAATCCGGGTTAATTAATCGTTATTAATTATTAACACCTCTTAAATTACTTTTTCTAAAGTAATTAAATTAAGATTTATTATTACTTACAATTAAATTTCATCTTTAATAACTCATTAATTAATCTTTAGTTATTTAATTAATTAAGTATTCAATATAACTTAATTAATCCTTACTTCATTAATTAATAATCATAATTTAAAATTCAACTCTTATTTAATTAATGATTTTTTTTATTTATAAATCCTAATTTAATTATCTTAAACTTTAATTAACTAATTTAACTTTTAATTACTAAATTAATTAATCCAATCATTAATTAATCAAATAAATTAATTATTCATTTTAATTAACTTATAAGTTACAAATCCTTAAATCTACACTTATTTAAAGATAAAACATTTCTTATTTATGATCAAATTTCATTTCAAATACTAGATTCAAATAAATACAACATTTAACTTGGCAAGATTTAAATTACAATTTAAAATCTACTTTAAACATTTAAAAGTTGATAAAACATTTTTTTTATATATAAAACTTATATTTTGAAAACTAGGATTCAAACTTATTTGAATTCAGATTTAAACTTACCTCAAGCCTTGTATTAACTTGCTCTATTTTATTTTAGGTTTGAAATTTTAAAACTGTAACAATGACAGTTCATAAATTCCCTAACAAAAATTTTCCCGAGCCAACCCCCCTTTACTTCGAGTCTTCCCTTCTTCAAACTCGAGTAAACCCCCGCGTTTCACAGCAATTTCCCCGAGCCACCTTCCTACTCTTTCTTCTTCTCTTCTTTATTCTGGTAAGTATAAATTTAAAAACTCAACCACAACCCCGAAGCACCCAACTCCAAAACTCGAACACGACTCGATAAGCAAACCCCCCAACGACACTGACACCCATCTCCTCCACGCCGTACACGTGCACAGCGGCACGAACAACCTCCGGCGAACACCAGCATCATCGGCAAGTCACAATCCACCCACAAACTCGAAAACCCAACACGAATCGCCTCCAAACGTTCGAAATCGAAATTTAGCCATTGGGTCGAAACTGTAAACACAGCCATCAACTTCAAACGCCTCACGATCGCCGCATAGACCACCAGAGAAGCCCAAAATTTATCCACACCTCGACGACACGACAACCTTCCTCCCTCCTGAATCGCATGAAGCTCGATCGCATATAGATGACGAACTCATCACTTTACTGACACGTTCAAAAACGTGATATAAAACCCTAAAATGATCTCGTATTCGAATTTCACTCAGTAAAAATAATAATTTACATTTTTCTCGTGATCGTGGATGGATAAGCTTGCTTCAATCCAAGTTTCATAAATTAAAATTGAATCGATCACTTGAAATAGGATGAAATGCAAATTTAGTTTAATTCCAAACTGCCCTTTTTAATATTAATCTATAAATTTGGATTTCTGTTCTAAAAATCATATTTTGCAGTATAGATTGAATATATGATCTTGAATCAATATTTTGTAACAATCAAATTTTGCCAACATATTAGTTGATTTCCTGTAATACAAGATTACAGAGGTATGTTTACAACATGATGTAATCTGCTTTGAAAAAAAACTTAAATTAAGTTTTAACATCTTGCTTCAATGAAAACTTAAAGCTTTACAAAGATTAGATGGGGATAATTTGATTTGTTTTTTTTTTCTTTTAAATATCCACCCTGTAACAAATGACAGAGAAATATAGTACATAGAACAACCAGAGATTTTCAAGACTAAAGAATATACAAACCAGATTATCAATGAACCTACTGAACTGTTTTTAATTTAATTTAAACCTTAAGAAAAATCTTGTTTACTCACAAACATCAAGAAACCAAAACAAGTTAGGCTTTTAAAAATAGGAGTTGCTCACCTTATTAAAAAGAAAGAACAGAGCTTCCTGCCTTTGAAACTGGCTTGTGAAATTTGCAAGCTGAAGCCTTGATTTTGATCTTTTAATTTAAGTTACTCACCTTCCAAATCATATTTTAGAAATGACAAAGCTTCCTTTATCTTTCCAGGCTTTTGCAATTTCCAGTTGAAAGCCTTCTAGTTTTGATTCTCTGGTTTTTATTTGTCTTCTTGTTTTAAATCTGAAGCTTTAAGTTGATGTTTGGTTTGAATGTTAAGTGATATTGTACTTTGGTTTTCTCAAGTTGAAATGGTGAACGAAAAATAAAATGAGAAGTTTTATGGAGTATTGAAATGTATATGCTGAGATAAGTGCACAGGTTATATAAACTTGCACTATGTGACATTATTTGTTTATTAAAATACAAGACAGGGTTTTTTTTTCAAATGGGAGGCTGATGGATACGTTCTTGTGCTTGCATTAATTGATCTTGTACAACTTGTATTTTTTTTTTCAGCTGTACAAACAATGGGCTGAGATGATATGTTATAGTGTACTAAGGTATAGGTATTAATTGCTTACCCTTATTTACTTGTACAAATATATTTGAAAAATCTTTTCTTTTCGGCTGAAGATATTGTGGTATCTTCTTTTGCAAGCTTTTCTTTATTTGTTTTAGTCTTGTTACTTTGAAACATAAATGAATTTATGTTGTTATACTTTATCTATGTGTTTGCCTTATATTGTTACCTTATACACATCTATTTAAAACTTTCATAAATTCTTATTTACTCTTTTATTTTGTACTTAATATAATTCTATAACAAATGATATGAAATCAAATCATTCATTACTAAAATTAACTATATATAAAAGTTTAATGAATCCAATATTGTTCTCAATATATTCTTTTTAGTGATTTCAAATCAACAATATTCATTTCTATTTCTATTTCTATTTCTAACTCATTGTCTTGTATTTATTTCATAAATTCAAATTATTATTAACCATTTACTTGAAATTTAAATCTAAATCACATATATACAATATACAGATTTTTAATTGATTTAACATAGAATTTATTTGAATGCGGGGAAACTCGTTTCAATTTACAATGAATTTTACAAATTTTAATTCAAAAATTAATTTAATTATCAATTAAATGTAATTAAAATTCGGGGTCGTTACAGAACTTTGACACATCCATCTAATGGAGAAGAACGGAAACATTTAGATAAGATGTATCCTGCGTTTGCTGCAGAGAGCCGTAATGTCATACTTGTTTTATGTTCGGATGGATTTTCACCATTCTCTCAGTTTGGTAGTAAATATTTATCTTGTCCATGTATCATTACACCTTATACTTTACCTCCATGGATGTGTATGATAACTCCATATATGTTTCTCATTATTGTCGTCCCTGGCCCTAATGATCCAACATAAGGAATCGATGTTTATTTACAACCATTGATTGAAGAGTTGAAAACACTGTGGCATAAAGGAGTTGAAACATACGACATTTCAAAAAAAAATGCTCGCTTCTTCGTTATGGACTATTAGTTATATTTCTGCTTATGCAATGCTTTCAGGTTGGAGTACGGCTGGTCGTCTAGCTTGTACTTATTGCATGGAAGAACCATGAGCATTTTCTTTACGGTATGGGAAGAAAATTTCATGGTTCGATTATCATCGGTGTTTTCTACACCTCAATCATACTTTTAGAGGAGATAAAAAAACTTTAAAGCTAATAGAGAAGAGAGAATGCTACCACCAAAGATTTAGTCAAGCGAAGAAATATATGAAATTGTAAAGGTCTATCCAAAGATACATAAAACTGGAGTGAAGACTGAAATTCCACGTAAATTAGACATTCATAATTGGCGCAAACAAAGTATATTTTGGGAGTTGCCTTATTGAAAAGATCTCTTACTTCGACATAATATTGACGTGGTGCACAACAAAATAAACGTGTTTGATAACGTGTTTGATACAATTTTGAATGTTAAGGGGAAAACTAAAGACGATCTGAATTCAAGACTTGATATAGCACACTTTTGTATCCGTCCTGAACTTCATATGAAGCCCAATGACAGTAAAAAACTCAAAGCATGCTATGAGCTAAACAGTAAGCAAGTAAAACTCGTGCTAAAGTGGGTGGAAGGACTAATGTGTCTTGATGATATTTTGTAACGCCCCACTCCGAGACCCACATTAACAAAGAGTATTACAAGGTAACACCGTCTGCTAATGCGGAGAATAGAGCTGGTTAGAAGCGACCATCTATAGCCTTGTCTTAATTATCTATTGAATACGCCGACAATTGCCACTTCTTACTCAAGTGGATCGACATCTCCAATAAATAGTTAATACAAAGCCATAGGTGGCTGAGGATCTATCAGAATAAAATATAACAACTCAAATGTAATACACATCACAGAACAATAGATCATCACATACATTTACACATATACCGATACATTATAGAGTTTACAAAATGATACATGTCAACTGATAAAGCAAACCACAATATACAGACGAGTCAATAGAGTGCATATCAGAGCTATATACAAAAAGAAGCTAGCATAATAGTCCATGCGAAAGCAAAATATGCTAAGTCCAATGTACCTAACCTGAAACATCTTGGTCTGACCCGAGTATAAAATACACGGGTCAGTCTAGCTAAACAAATCAGTTAGATAAACTAAATGAAAATGAACATACAAGATCATAAAGTACCACAAATATCTCCAAAAGAGATAACCAAATCATCTAACAAAAGATGAACCAAAACAAGCCTCATATCATAGGCAACTCAAATAAACAAAGGATATCATATCCCAAAACAAGCCAAAAGGCAAATAACAAATACCAATAAAGGTAACACAAGTTTCCACAAGGTAATCGCTATATATCGTGTGGTTCAAAGAACCTACACCGAAGGGCGATACACTAGGGAAATATAATAGTCAAAGAAACAAAAGATGCTTGAGCCCAGTACTGTAACAAGGATCCATACGCCCGAAGGCAACGCCCGAAGGCAATAAACCCTGAAGGCTCAATCCCGAAGGCAACAAACCCCGAAGGCAACGCCAAAAGGCAACGCCCGAAGGCAACAAACCCCGAAGGCAACAAACCCCGAAGGCAACAAACCCCGAAGGCAACGCCAAAAGGCAACGCCCGAAGGCAACAAACCCCGAAGGCTCAAGCCCGAAGGCAACAAACCCCGAAGGAACGCCAAAAGGCAACGCCCGAAGGCAATGCCCGGAGGCAACAAACCGCGAAGGCTCAAGCCCGAAGGCAACAAACCCCGAAGGCAACGACCGAAGGCAACAAACCCCGAAGGCAACAAACCCCGAAGGCTCAAGCCCGAAGGTAACAAACCCCGAAGGCAACGCCCGAAGGCAACAAAACGTAGTGGCGGTACTGGACACCACTGTCCGGCGGAATGTGTCACAACTCTCAGTAAGGAACCCGGAAAATGTTAACGTGAGTCCCATACCACACGTTCGCACTAAACGGTTTACTATCCGTCAGTCAATTCACACTCAAAGCAGTACAAAGTTTACCTCATCTCATTGGTAAACCAGACCCTGAGGTCAAAATGGTCAAACGAATAGATGATGAATTAACTGAAAAGATGAACGCACGTGTTCATAGCACGCGTTTTATCTAATCATTTAATTCTCCTCCCTCTACACTCGGAGTGCAAAATTGTATGTGTGTTTTAAATAGACATTATAAGTTGGAACGAGCTTTTAATGCCATTTAAAAAGATCACTTTATAAAACTTGTGTATGGAATCAAAAAGGAATTATCAAAGTCAAATATGAAATAACAACTAATTGGAATCGACACGAATCGGTTGAAATTTGAAACCAAGCAAAATAGGCAAAAACAAGCAGGTTAGTCGACTGACTGCAGAGGCCAGTCGACTGATCCAGAAACCCGGAAGTTTCATTTCCTGCAGTCAGTCGACTGACTAAAGAGGCCAATCGACTGACTGTAGAAAATAGAGACTTCCTGTTTCTGCAGACAGTCCCAGGAACTTTCATTTGCTACAGCCAGTCGACTGACTGCTGAGGCCAGTCGACTGGCTAGCACTGAAACTGTTTTTCAGCCTATCAAATGAAGAGCAAACTCTTCCAATTTGCAACCGGACGAGCAATGGGCACTAAGGGTTTATACCAATCGACAACCCAGCCCTATTGGCTCTTCAATACACCTCCAAAAACATGTTCATACATCAAAGCTAGGATTTTTAGAGTTTTTGACTTCAAAACACCGAAAATTGAAATGTTCACCAAATCAATTCAAACCAAAAGCAAATGAACATGAATAAGTGTTAGGAATTCACACCTAACATCAATGATATCAAGAGAAGTAGATGCGAGTTCAAAACTCACCTTTTAAACTCAAAAACAAATGATAAGAAGCTCAAACACAAGGAGAAGATCAACCAGTCTTCACTTCAATTCTACAAGCTTCAATCTAAGATCAAAACAAGTATTTCCTAAATTAGGGTTTAGGAATTTTCTGAAATTGAAGAGGAAATGAGATGGAGAAGATGAAGAGGAGGCTTACCTTAGCTTCTCTTCAAATTTGGAGCAAGAATTTGAATTTGCTAGAGGAACTAGGGCTTTGAATATTAATTTCCCATTCCTCTCCCCATTTTCAGTTGCTTGAGTGTTTAAAAAAATAGAAATGAAGTGAAGAGGAGAGGAGAGGGGTTGAACTAGGTTATAGAGTGAGTTGGGGGTGAAACCCAAACCCAAAGCCCAACAGAAAATAGAAAAATTCAACTCACTCCAAACATATCGAAGCTTATACTCAAACAAGTCGCAAACGTCATTTTAAACTCAATGGAAGTGGTCCCGAGTCCTAATTCGGCCGTTTGCAAAAAGTAACATTTCGGACCTAAATCCGATTAATGACGCTATATTTAAATATAAAATCGTAAAATATGCGGGTTGTTACAGATCTCCCCTTCTTAACAAAATTTTGTCCAAGCAATTCCTAAAGAAGAATTTGTAACAACTTCATACTTACATCACCCACAAGAAAAGAAAAAAAAGCTTGAGATAAAAAGATATTCTCACCATTGCTAAGCAAAGATATAAAACCCGGATAGGATCGCTCGATAAACTCTCTGGTTTCCCAAGTACAATCATTGGGGTTAGCGGACCATTGAACTTTAATAAGCGGCACGTCCTTGTTTCGAAGGTGTCTCACCTCCGTTGCAAGTACGCGAATAGGCTGTTGTACAATAGATAAGTCTAGTGAGATCTCAAGCCCTTGCAAATCAGGAGAGTCAATAACATAATCAGATTCTCGAAGACACTTCCGGAGCTGAGAGAGGTGAAACACATTGTGAAAACCGGATAGATGAGCTGGAAGTGAAACTCTATAAGCCACAGGGCCAATACATTCGATAATAGGAAATGGTCCTACAAAGCGAGGAGCCAATTTCCCTGTCATACTGAAGCGCATAACCCCTTTCAAAGGAGAAACACGAATAAAGATGAGATCACCAACCGAGAACACGAGAGGCTTCCTACGGTTATCCGCGTAGGATTTCTGGCGGCTTTGTGCCTCTTTCATTCTCTGACGAATAAGGACAATCTTCTCAGAAGAATCATGAACAAAATCTGGGCCAAGAATAAGCTTCTCCCCAGATTCCAACCAACAAGAAGGTGATCGACATGGCCTTCCGTATAAGGCTTCGAAAGGAGCCATACCGATACTGGAATGAAAACTATTGTTGTAGGAGAACTCTACAAGGGGTAGATGATCCTCCCAACTACCTCCGAAATCAAGAATACAAATACAGAGAAGATCCTCCAAGATATGATTCACCCGTTCAGTCTGTCCATCAAACTATGGATGATAAGCTGTGCTGAAATTAAGCTTTGTTCCCAAAGTTTGCTGAAGACTCTGCCAGAAATGACTGGTGAATAAAGGATCACGGTCACTCACAATCGAACTAGGAACACCGCGAAGTCTCACGATTTCCTTGATATATAACTTAGCCAAAAGAGAAACAGCCCTATTAGATTTAATAGGAACAAAATGAGCTGATTTGGTGAGGCGATCAACAATAACCCAAATGCTAGAATGGCCTGATCTCGTACGAGGTAGGCCATTAATGAAATCCATCGAAATCTGATCCCATTTCTACAATGGAATCTCTAGAGGCTGAAGGAGACCAGAAGGGCGCTGATGTTCGGCTTGAATACGTTGACAAGTCATGCAATTACTCACATAACTCGCCACATCGTGCCTCATGCCTTCCCAATAATAAAGGCGATGCATATCGGCATATATCTTACTACTGCCAGAATGAATAGTATACTTAGAACGATGACAGTCATCAAGAATTTCATGCCTAAGTGTAGAATTAGAAGGCACAACAAGACGGTTCTTCTTGCGAAGACACAGATGAAGATCAATGCTGAAATCTCGCAACGCCTCATCACGGGGTTCAGTCTCACAAAGCTGAATAAGATGCACAAGATCAGGATCACGCTGCTGAGCTTTGGCAATACGATCCAATAGAGAGGGTCGAGCTTCCAAAC
The DNA here is from genome assembly GCA_030737815.1 of Allium fistulosum. NCBI lineage: Eukaryota > Viridiplantae > Streptophyta > Magnoliopsida > Asparagales > Amaryllidaceae > Allium > Allium fistulosum. Next base: position 111,547,659 of record CM060901.1, on the reverse strand, counting down.
TGAATAATGCTACTGGAGAATTAGAGGATGGAGCTCGATCACGAATATCACAAAAAGATAGGGTCTCAAGAATATCCCATTCGGCAAGCATCATAGAAATGACAACCGAATGTATGCGACTAAGCACATCAGCAACACGATTACCCTTACCAGGGGTATATTGGATATCAAAATAATAGGAGGCAAGAAACTCGAGCCAACGCTGTTGCCTCATATTGAGTTCCTTCTGAGAAAATAGATGCTTCAAAGATTTATGATCGGGGTAGAGAACAAATTTCTCTCCCAAAAGATAATGAGTCAAATTCTAAGAGTGAAAACAATAGCTGCGAGCACCAGATCATGAATGGCATATCTAGTCTCGACAAGCTTTAATTGTCAAGAAGCAAATGCGATAACACATTCCCTTTGCACGAGAATGACACCAAAACCAATACGACTAGTATCGGTACAAACAATAAAGTCTTGGTTCCCTTCGGGAACCGCAAGAATAAAAGCATTGGAAAAGAGTTCATTTAATCGATTCTCTTTCCCGAAAAGCTAAGACTTTCAAAATTATAATTAACTATATATATTCATCTTTTCAGAAAAAATAACTTTTTACAAGAATTTACTGTGTTTGACTGTCTCATCAAAGCGTTTAGGAGATTCCTATCGATAGCGTTGATCAAGCGCATCGACCAGAATTCTTAAAGCACTCAATGGGCAAAACAACACAAAATTATCTTATATATATGAGAACCATGTCTCTTATAAAATTTACAAATATTCTTTGCTCGTTTAAGAACAAAACCCAATTATGCTTATAAATATCTTATTAAAAAGATTTGCAAATTTTAAATTTGTTATTTTCATCCACAATCAATAAATAGAAGAATAAACTAATCGAGATATTCATAGAATACTCGATTCACAAAATGGATGAAATAAGGTAGAAGGTTCGTCAAATCGAATGACATAACAAACCACTCACAAAAATCATAACGAGTGCGGAATGCGGTAAGTGGAATGCTATCCTCTGCAACTCGTAGCTGATGAAAACCGGTGGCAAGGTCAAGGTGAAAAGACCTTAGCACCACATAATAGATTGCTTAGGTGATAATCATAAGACAAATCTCAAAAATACCAGAAAATTCACAAACTACCTGAATGAGAGAAATAATATTCTCCTCATCCCGTAGGTTTAAAGAATTGGAATGATATCACCGAATTTGGAAATCAAAATCATTAAGAACAACAGAAATCTGCTTAACAAATTGAAGATGTCGAAGATGAATAGCCCACATTGGACAAAGGATATGGCCTTCATAATAATTAAGCCAATCCTTTCCCAAAAATCAATTTTGAAGCCTAAATAACACATACATGCGAATCGGCTCGAAAAGAATAATCACATAAAATAATCTCGACATTTTCACAAATTAAACTGAGTGTTGCGGATCCACCAATCGGATTCGCAATTCTCAGTGAAATCATCAAGCCCAAAAATATTTAAAGAAAAAGGTATCAACAAATTTTTTTGATATAAAAGAGTGGGGCGCGCCCGTATCAAAAGAAACCAAATAGAAAGATCACGAAATAAAATAATGTCATCAAGGATAGGAGAAGAAATACCTCTGGACTGAGAGGAACCTCCAAAAACCTTGGCAACATAAAGCTTGCTAGACTTGGCACTAGCAGGAGTAGTAGGGCAGGTGGAAATACGATGACCTTCCTTCTTGCAATAACGGCAGAAGAGAGGCTTAGGACAATCTCGGATCATATGATCAGGAGAACCATAATTGAAACACTTCCGAATGGAAGGTGTTCTAGTAGATTGAGAATTAGAACCAGATTCAACAGGTTTTTTTTTCTTCTTGGAAGGCAAAAATTCCTGCTTCCCTTTTTTGTTGGGATTAGGACTTTTGAACTTAATATGCCTCTTCCCGTTGATGTTGAAGTTTTGTTTGGCATCCACAACTTCAACATCATTATCTTTATCGGCCTCTTCAAGTCGAAGAGCGATATCTACTAGCTGATCGAAAGGCACTTCTAATTTCAGAGGTAAAACCTTTTCGGGGTTCTTACCTAAAGCACAGATAAACCTTTGATTCTTTACAAGATCCAAAAGTTGTTGAGCAGTCATAAATACGCCATCCAGAGAGGGACTACTGGATTGACCGACGTTGGGACTGCCAGATCTAACCATCCCTTCTTCTTTAAGAAAGAAAGAAAAAGACAGAAGAGGAAAAAGGTTATTCTCAGAATGAATATCAAACAAACATGATTGATAAGACAAGGCATTCTAAAAAGAAAATAGGATAGAACAGTACGAAGACTCAAATTAATTCCTATGGCACGATGATTCAAAGATTCGTACTACCCTTTGATGTACCGTAATATGTGTCTCTGTTCTATATTTATCATATTTTATTCTGAACTCAGCTCTGATACCAAGCTGTAACGCCCTACTCCGAGACCCACATTAACAAAGAGTATTACAAGGTAACACCGTCTGCTAATGCGGAGAATAGAGCTGGTTAGGAGCGACCATCTATAGCCTTGTCTTAATTATCTATTGAATACGCCGACAATTTCCACTTCTTACTCAAGTGGATCGACATCTCCAATAAATATTTAATACAAAGCCATAGGTGGTTGAGGATCTCTCAGAATAAAATATAACAACTCAAATGTAATACACATCACAGAACAGTAGATCATCACATACATTTACACATATACCAATACATTATAGAGTTTACAAAATGATACATGTCAAGTGGTAAAGCAAACCACAATATACAGACGAGTCAATAGAGTACATATCAGAGGCATAGACAAAAAGGACTACACAAAAAGCTATAACAAAAAGGAGCTAACAGAATAGTCCATGCGGAAGCAAAATAGGCTAAGTCCAACGTACCTAACCTGAAACATCTCGGTCTGACCCGAGTATAAAATACACGGGTCAGTCTAGCTAAACAAATCAGTTAGATAAACTAAATGAAAATGAACATACAAGATCATAAAGTACCACAAATATCTCCAAAAGAGATAACCAAATCATCTAACAAAAGATGAACCAAAACAAGCCTCATATCATAGGCAACTCAAATAAACAAAGGATATCATATCCCAAAACAAGCCAAAAGGCAAATAACAAATACCAATAAAGGTAACACAAGTTTCCACAAGGTAATCGCTATATATCATGTGGTTCAAAGAACCTACACCGAAGGGCGATACACTAGGGAAATATAATAGTCAAAGAAACAAAAGATGCTCGAGCCCAGTACTGTAACAAGGATCCATACGCCCAAAGGCAACAAACCCCGAAGGCAACAAACCCCGAAGGCTCAAGCCCGAAGGCAACAAACCCCGAAGGCAACAAACCGTAGTGGCGGTACTGGACACCACTATCCGGCAGAATGTGTCACAACTCTTAGTAAGGAACTTGGAAAATGTTAACGTGAGTCCCATACCCCACGTTCGCACTAAACGGTTTACTATCCGTCAGTCAATTTCACACTCAAAGCAGTACAAAGTTTACCTCAGCTCATTGGTAAACCAGACCCAGAGGTCAAAATGGTCAAACGAATAGATTAGGAATTAACTGATAAGATGAACGCACATGTTCATAGCACGCATTTTATCTAATCATTTAATTCTCTTCCCTCTTCGCTCGAAGTGCAAAATTGTGTGTGTGTTTTAAATAGACATTATAAGTTGGAACGAGCTTTTAATACAATTTAAAAAGATCACTTTATAAAACCCGTGTACAGAATCAAAAAGGAATTATCAAAGTCAAATATGCAATAACAACTAATTGGAATCGACACGAATCGATTGAAATTTGAAACCAAGCAAAAATAGGCAAAAATAGGCAAAAACAAGCAGGTCAGTCGACTGACTGCAGAGGCCAGTCGACTGATCCAGAAACCCGGAAGTTTCATTTCCTGCAGTCAGTCGACTGACTGTAGAAAACAGAGACTTCCTATTTCTGCAGACAGTCCCAGGAACTTTCATTTGCTACAGCCAGTCGACTGACTGCAGAGGCCAGTCGACTGACTAGCACTGAAACTGTTTTTCAGCCTATCAAATGAAGAGCAAACTCTTCCAATTTGCAACCGGACGAACAATGGGCGCTAAGGGTTTATGACAATCGACAACCCAGCCCTATTGGCTCTTCAATACACCTCCAAATACATGTTCATACATCAAAGCTAGGATTTTTAGAGTTTTTGACTTCAAAACACCGAAAATTGAAATGTTCACCAAATCGATTCAAACCAAAAGCAAATGAACATGAATAAGTGTTAGGAATTCACACCTAACATTAATGATATCAAGAGAAGTAGATGTGAGTTCAAAACTCACCTTTTAACTCAAAAAACAAATGATAAGAAGCTCAAACACAAGGAGAAGATCAACCACTCTTCACTTCAATTCCAGAAGCTTCAATCTGAGATCAAAACAAGTATTTCCTAAATTAGGGTTTAGGAATTTTCTAAAATTGATGAGGAAATGAGATGGAGAAGATGAAGAGGAGGCTTACCTTAGCTTCTCTTCGAATTTGGAGCAAGAATTTGAATTTGCTAGAGGAACTAGGGCTTTGAATATTAATTTCCCATTCCTGTCCCCATTTTCAGTTGCTTGAGTGTTTAAGAAAATAGAAATGAAGTGAAGAGGAGAGGAGAGGGGCTGAACTAGGTTATAGAGTGAGTTGGGGTGAAACCCAAACCCAAAGCCCAACAGAAAATAGCAAAATTCAACTCACTCCAAACATATCGAAGCTTATACTCAAATAAGTTGCAAATGCCATTTTGGACTCAATGAAAGTGGTCCCGAGTCCTAATTCGGCCGTTTGCAAAAAGTAACATTTCGGACCTAAATCCGACTAACGACGCTATATTTAAATAAAATATATTTAAATATAAAATCGTAAAATATGCGGGTTGTTACATATTTCTTCTAATCTCCGTATATGTGTTGACTTTAAAAACAATAAATTGAGTGAGATGAAAAGTCACGACTGCCATATCATGATGGAATATTTATTACCCATGGTTTTTAAAGAACTGTTGCATGTAAAAGTATGGAGTGTTATAACAGAATTAAGTTTATTTTATAAATAGCTTTGTTCGACAACGTTAATAGTCGACCATATATGTAAACTTGAAGTAAAAAAAATCCCTATACTGCTTTGCAAACTATAGAAAATATTTACATCAGGTTTCTTTAATGTAATGGAGCATTTACCCTTTCATCTTCCATCTGAAGCATTTCTTTGAGGTCCTATGCAATATGGATGGATGTATCCATTTGAGAGGTAATATTAAATATATGTAATATTTATTTTAGTTTAAAATTTAGATTTACATAAGTAAATTTAAATTGAATTAATTTTGTAATAGGTACTTGAATCATCTGAAGAGAAAAGTTAGACAAAAAGCACAAGTTGAAGATTCGACTTGCAAATCATATCTTGAAGAAGAAGCTTCATTCTTTTTCTTTCATTACTTCAGTGACCATGTGAACTTATCATTTGTAAGTGTTCTTTGTAACGCCCCACCTCTATGCTCATAATAACAAAGAGTATTAAATGAAATACTGTTTATTATTACGAAGAATAAGGCTGGATAGGAGCGACCATCCGTAGTTGGCCTTACACTAATATTGGTTATCTCGGTAGGAGTAGTATATACTTTTTATTTTTCATCTATTATTTATTTACTCCCATCGACATACCCAATTATCAGTATAAAACAAACTACAATGGTTCATAATAGTTTAGGACATTAGATATAACAATAACACAGATAAGATAAATGTGGAACACAGATAAAAACAAAAGTCTCATATATATATATAACTGATATCAGTTACAACATAGTTGACACAATACATATGATACAACTACAACTGTCGACTCTGGAAGTTATATATACACGTACATTATCAACTAATATACATGAATACACATCATCCTATACAACGACACGACTACTACAAAATGACAAAGACAACTTCAAAAGAGGTGAAAAGTCTTCATATCCCGAAAAGCAACTCAAAGAAGGAAATCTACAACCTGAAATAACTCGGGTCTGACCCGAGTATTACATTCAAAAGAAAATAATACACGGGTCAGTCTAATTCAAACTCAATTATTAGTGCATAGAAGCGATAGTAATCAAATATCAAATAGACGAAAGTCACAGAAATCTCGTATATCCAACTCTCGATACGAGAATTGGATAACGGCATATATAACACTAAACAGTGTAAAATGACAAATCAACAATCCAAATCAGAATAAAACTCCAAAACATTGAAATTTACCAATGAAACAATTCAACAAATCGAAACATCAATTTAAAACTGTCAAATCTGATAGGGCTGCAGTATATGCACGCGTGTACTGCCTCGCCACTATCGCAGGAGATACACAAAAGCTCAATGAAATTCACAATGATCGCAAGGTCAAACCCCGAAATCGGGTTCAACTCAAGTGAATTTGAAAACCAATCTAAGTACATCAATGCCATGTCAACAAAACGAATAAATACAACTAATTCCAGTGCATGGCAACAAATGAAACTTCGGTACCGACAAAGCAGTAAAATGAAGTAGATGGTTGTCTCAAGCAACCACAAGTACACAAGTTCGAACAAAACCAAATAATGTCAAAGTTTAGCATCAGGTCAGAGCCAAGGTAATCAAAGCTAAGATTGAACCATAAAGGCATGCGGCATAAGAAGCACAAAACACTAGTCAATTACAAATGCACAGCATAAAGCTTCATATAAGAGAATACAAAATACGTACACAAGTGATGGTACATAACAAACTGCACATGGCAAATGAATCAGGGGTACAAAGGTGAAACAGCTCAAATGACATCAAGTAAAGAACTCGACCAGTGAACAAAACTACAACTTAACTACAAGTGTACGACCACTCCAGAGAGTTTTTCAAATGCAAATGAACTCGAAGTGAAGATTGCAGCAAAATCTAGTGTCAGTATGAACAGACTGTATGAAAATATCATAGGTGAAAACTACAAGGTGATGTTACATGATCAAATCGAGTATCAAATGAAGTACAGTTCAATATCTAAACCAATGTCGAAGATAACCAGAACCAAGTCCAAACTATATCAAGTAACCCGGATGTCTCGAAATCCAAACAAGTCAGAACTCACGTTTATATGCAAATAAACAATGGTGATAGAATTACAGTGATATGCAAATGTAACAGGTAAGTGATAATTCAAAAGCTACACCATATCAAAGTGCTACTAGAGGCAGGGGATAACAAGGCAAAGTCGAACCAGACCAACATCACAAAATTGAGTGTGCGGCCGAAGACAACTACAGGTACAGATACAACAAAATGCAGACCCAACTCCTCAAATGATCAAGTAAAGTTCAAAGACAGCGAGCTACACCAACTACAAGCCCAATGTGGCAGCAAACAAGAATGAAATGCAACCACAAGGCATGGAACCATAGTGAAACAGGTCAAGCAACAACATGAAGCAGTGCAGACTAATGCAAAGATCAGTGATGCAAGGCAAATACACATATATAGGAAGTGCAATTCCAAGTGAAGAATCAAACTAAAACAGTACAAATCCAAGACTATATGCATACACACATACATATGTATGTATGCACATATACGGTCTTGAGTAAACAGGTAAATATGCAACTGTGAACCTGGTCAGAAAACAACAAGCGAAAGTCGAACAAAGTCAATATCACAAAAGTCAAGTTTGTAGTCGAAGACTAACTGCAGTTCAAAGGTTGCAGAAGTCATGGAACGAACAAGTCAAAGCGAGTAATTCACGGGATTGAAATCAATAGCGTCAAAGAGAAATTCATCACCGTGATTATCAAACAATGTAATATACAAAAATATACGCATATGGAAAAGGTCAGAATTCATCGCAAACATCCAAACAAAATCGAACCAGTGATACTCACGAAATACGAACAAGTCCAAACTCAAAAGTCGAACAACAATAACATCATAAAAACTAGCAGCCAAATTCGATCGAGCATTCAAAGCCGAGCGAATTGAAAGTCTCAAAAATCAACCACATTCAAATGAAATTAAACAGTCGAAGCACAAGTGGAATTAGATGTGAGTGAAGAGGTCCACTCACCTTGTACTGACGAGCACAAGAATGACGAGTCGAGCGAAGCCCCGAAGCGAACTCAAACAAACGGCAGAGTCACCATCGATCCCTCCATAGTCGACGTCGTGGCCAAACGAGGAATCGAGCAAGGTTGAAATCGAAGCCCTGATTCGTAAGAGAATCAAAGAATCGCCGAAGCCCTAAATTTCGTTCGCCATTTATTTTCTTCGATTGATTTAAAGAGGAATGGGTGAAATGAAAAGGGCGAACGTGGTTTTACAGAGAAAAATTGTGGCCTTAGGCATGGGTTAAGGTATGGTCATCATTTTTTTTCTTCATTTGTTTTCTAGGGTTAGCGAAATTAAAAATGGGGAAAAAGAACGAATACTGCTCTTATTAAATTATTACAGCACCCCACAACTTGAGCCAGGATTCAAAGCCCACGAACCTCTAATGAATTGTAGAAGAGTTTACACTGATTAAAACGTTTAACATCAATTAAACAACAGCTTAATCGTTTACTGACAAAATTAATTAATGCGAGACCTCGGGTTGTTACAGACTCCCCTCCTTATAAAAATTGCGTCCCCGCAATTTTCATAATTAAGGTCGTCAACAATTATTATTCTTCTAACATAAACTGGTTACGTTAGAAAAATAAAGATCGAGAACCCAATACCAAAGAAATCTTTCAAATGCATACAAGAGATTAACAAATTCTCAACAAAATCTAACTATCAAGATAGATAATCAGAAAACAACGAAACTGAATAAATGCAATCATCAGCGATATTCATTTATCAACAAGATAATTAAAATACAGAGAATCACAAAGCAACAATGTCTAATCATCGATACGATAATTAGAAAAACAACAAAAGCTAATTATCAACAGAGATGATTAGAAAGCACAAATCCCATTCGCAAAACTGCAAATATCTAGTTATCTCAAACGGTAATCAATTTCAAATCAACCAATATTCAATTATCAAAAGCGATAATCAAATTCAAATTCAACAAATATTTGATTATCACAAAACGATAATCAAATTTCCAAATCAACAAATATTCGATTATCAAAAACGATAATCAAATTTCTCAAATCAACAAATATTCGATTATCAAAAACGATAATCCAATTTCCAAATTCAACAAATATTTGATTATCTCAAGCGATAATCAACTTCAAATTCAACAATTATTTGATTATCACAAGCGATAATCAAATTTTAAATTCAACAAATATTTGATTATCTCAAGCGATAATCAAATTCCAAATTCAATAAATATTTGATTATCTCAAGCGATAATCAAATTCCAAATTCAATAAATATTTGATTATCTCAAGCGATAATCAAATTTCAAATTCAACAAATATTGGATTATCTCAAGCGATAATCAAATTCCAAATTCAATAAATATTTGATTATCTCAAGCGATAATCAAATTCCAAATTCAACAATTATTTGATTATCTCAAGCGATAATCAAATTCCAAATTCAATAAATATTTGATTATCTCAAGCGATAATCAAATTTCAAATTCAACAAATATTTGATTATCTCAAGCGATAATCAAATTCCAAATCAATCAATATTTAATTATCTAAAGCGATAATTAAATTTCAAATCAGCAAATATTTAATCATCTCAAGCGATAATTAAATCTAAAATCAACAAATATTTAATTATCTCAAGCGATAATTAAATCTCAAATCAACAAATATTTAATTATCTCAAGCGATAATTAAATCTCAAATCAACAAATATTTAATTACCTCAAGCGATAATTAAATCTCAAATCAACAAATATTTAATTATCTCAAGCGATAATTAAATTCCAAATCAGAAAATATTTAATTATCTAAAGAGATAATTAAATCTCAAAGCAACAAATATTTAATTATCAAAAGCGATAATTAAAAACAACAAATATCCGATTATCAAAAACGATAATCAGAACTCATATTAACAAATATCTAATTATCACAAGCGATAATTAGAAACAACAAATATCTGATTATCAAAAACGATAATCAGAACTCATATCAACAAATTTCCAATTACCTGTAGATAATTGGAAGCAACAAATATCTAGAAATCAATTAAGAAGACTAGAAAATCAACATAAAAGCTTGGATCGATCCCATTAGATGGTGAGTTTTTAATTCGCCGCACGTGCAACAACAAATGGCCGAAGCCTACCAAGTACTCAACATAATTTTGGCGCCCAACAAAAGACCCGAAGGTCCGCAGAGTGACCCGAAGGTCTAGTACTGGTATTTGACCCGAAGGTCCAACAAATGACCCGAAGGTCCTCATAGTGGCTCGAAAGCACACGAAAGCATCAAAATATTTCACTTAACGAGTCCGGAATTAACCGAAATAGCAAACGCACATGTCCCATACCACGTGTTTTACTAAATCGTTTGATTCTCTTCATCGTTTCATTGAAAGTGCAAAATTCATCAAAATCATCAAACAACAGATATTTCAATTAACGAGTCCGGAATTAACCGAAATAGTAAAAGTGTGGTTCCATACTCCGCACTTTTGCTAAATCGTTTAAATCTCTTCATCGTTTCCTTGAGAGTGCAAAATTGTGTATTTTGTAAAAATACACTATACATTCTCAAACGGACAAGTCCAGAATTAAGCGAATCAGTAAAAGAAAGGGGTCATAGTCCTCGATTTTGCTGAAACGTTTAAATCGCTTCCTCATTCTTTTGAAATCGCAAACTGTAAAATTTCTGAAAACAATTTTTTTATTTATTTTGTAAAAATAACAATTCACATTCTCAACTGGACAAGTTCGGAGTTAAGCGAAACAGTAAAAGAAAGGGGTCATAATCCTCGATTTTGCTGAATCGTTTAAGTCGCTTTCTCATTCTTTTGAAAATGCAAATTGCTAAAATTTTATAAAACAATTTTCATTTTAAAATGATTTTCCAATCACGTGATTAAAACAACAAATCAGTAACAATTTCGATAAGGAAATTGTACTTCTCAAAATACCGTAAAAACGGTTACAAATCAGCATTGCGGAATAACCGCTTGAAAATCCACTTTTAAAATTTGACGGTTACTGAAGCCAAAGCGACAGTAGTTTTAAAACGTCAAAATCACATCAAAACAATCTACATCAAACTGTAATATCAGTGAATTCTCATTCATCAAAATGCCACAAAACACCGTGCTTCAAAATATAGCATTGGTGTAAAATCCCGTTATAAAAATAACGACAACAAAATACGTTTCATAACCAAGCATCGGCTCAACGTAAAATAAATGCAATAACGTGCAATTCAAATTTTGCACGTACTACAAAATGAACAAAGAAATCATTCGAAGGTATCTTCAATGAAGATAATTCAAAACAGCAAAAATCTAATCAATATATGATTAGTACAAAAGAAAGTCAGCGGAAATTTCAACAAAAATCACATAACTGTAATTTCTTCGAATCCTCAATTCGGATTCGAAATTCTCAAAGAAACAAAATAATCACAGCTATGTAAACAACAAATGAAATTCATATCAATTTCGTATTTCGATTTTTTTTTCAATCAAAAAGATTATCAGTTGTACTCAGCGAAGACAGTTTCACTGTTTCCGCTGCGCACTCTGATAAATAGAACACAAATCAATCAAATCATCAGAACACAATTTCATCAAAACAACAAAACACAATTCCACTTTTATTTTTAAATAAAGATATTTAAAAATTTCATCAAAATTTCAAAACTTTAGTTTTGACTCAAATCACAGATAAAACATCGACCAATAGTTGTAACATATGTTCCATCCAAGTTATGTTTTATATTATGTCCATAAACCCCAAGCTCTGATACCAACTGTAACGCCCCACCTCTATGCTCATAATAACAAAGAGTATTAAATGAAATACTGTCTATTATTACGAAGAATAAGGCTGGATAGGAGCGACCATCCGTAGTTGGCCTTACACTAATATTGGTTATCTCGGTAGGAGTAGTATATACTTTTTATTTTTCATCTATTATTTATTTACTCCCATCGACATACCCAATTATCAGTATAAAACAAACTACAATGGTTCATAATAGTTTAGGACATTAGATATAACAATAACACAGATAAGATAAATGCGGAACACAGATAAAAACAAAAGTCTCATATATATATATAACTGATATCAGTTACAACATAGTTGACACAATACATATGATACAACTACAACTGTCGACTCTGGAAGTTATATATACACGTACATTATCAACTAATATACATGAATACACATCATCCTATACAACGACACGACTACTACAAAATGACAAAGACAACTTCAGAAGAGGTGAAAAGTCTTCATATCCCGAAAAGCAACTCAAAGAAGGAAATCTACAACCTGAAATAACTCGGGTCTGACCCGAGTATTACATTCAAAAGAAAATAATACACGGGTCAGTCTAATTCAAACTCAGTTATGAAATGACCCTCCTATTTCCACCCTAATTTCATAAGGATTTTTTTTTTTAAGAGATGATATATAGATATATCATTCATTACAAATATATTTCCCAGGGTCATTTTCTTTCTCCAATAAACAAAATATATCCAGGATCTTTCACAATATAAAAATATTGTTTTAAATCTAAATCATTTCTAACATACATATATGAAGATATCTATGTTATATTCTACTAGAATCAGAGCATGATAATATGTAAGTAGAAATCCTTTTAAATCTATTAAAATGTGATAATTCCCTTTTAAAAGATTAATTATTGTATCCTGATTTTTGACCATAGAATCCACTGGAAACATGTACTTTAGTCTGTTATTCTAATTAAGAAATGATCAAGTAATAATCAGTGGAAAGCAAGCTTTTAATATGGATGATTGTGTTAAAGTCTGGATAGTATCAAACTCAGGCTAAAAGAAAGTGGATCATAAGTGAACACAAGCAACATCTAGGCGTAATGGAAACGCGCCTAACTTACACATGAGAGGTCACGAGTTCGAGTGCTATGCTGGTCGGTTCAAACACAATTTTTGTTTTTCTTTTTATTTTTCTCCTGTATGGTTTGAAATCTGATATCTACCTATATCTGCACATATATATTTAATTTTTGCCTATAATCTAACATACAAAACAATATTTCTTACTTTATTATTTTTGAAACCCATTCCTACAACTGTTCTAGGAATTTATGTTTTTATTTTTGTCCAAATATCAACATGTACACAGATATACATGTACATGTCAATATCTTTGCTCATTTTCCAGAAAACTGGGTGAAACAATTGCTAAATGTACTAAGCTTTTGAAATGCATTTTTATTTTCAAAATACAATCTATCATGATCAACCAATACTTCATTTATTTGAAGCTGGTTAACTCATGTATCCTGTATCTGCTACATACTAGTTCGAAGCAATGGAGATACCATTCATTGCATTCTGTCTGAAGCTTTTAAAAACATTTTACTTTTCTCAATACGATTCAGAAATGAATTCAAACTTATTTACAAAGCATTTCAGTAAAAATAAACTAAAATCCTTTTAAGTTTACTTCTAGCTAAATCCAGATTTTATTCTAAAACTCAGTGCTCTGTTATGTCTCAAGATTAGCTAATACATAATATAAATTATGCAAAACAGTAGCTCACATAATTGTATATTTCTTACCAGATTTTTTTTTTATAGCTGATACTTGAGCATATTTTTCTTGTTTATGTTTCAGACACTACTTCAAAAACAAATCAAACCTTAACACACAACAATTTCGACAGAACAACTAATTTAATCTGACACTTTACAGAACATAAGAGCAACTTGATCACTAACCATAAAATATTCAATACATGACTGGAAATCTTAGAAACATAAAATTTTTCCTGAATACATGCAGATATAATCAATTTAAGCTCTTATTGAAACTAGCTAGCATGTTCATTCACTCCTCCATAATAGCCATAACTTCATTTTCTACTTAGTGCCTGCGTTCCCTGAAAGAGCATGAGTGGCTGCCTCATTTTAAAATGAGACACCCCATATGCCATAAGCAAACAAGGGTCAGATCTAAGATCTGGTATGAGTAACATCAATACATTCATGATATTAAGCAATAGAGAATATAAGAGCACCAACTAGTTATTTAAGCAAATTCCTGCAATCAATTACTTTAACATAGTATAATTAAGTTGGTTCAGGTATGATATATTCATCTATCATTCTTACACTTGCATACATAACCATGCAAACATAATTATCTATTTGCAACATTTGCATTCACTGGAACCATCATGGTTCCATACCAACCAATCCTAAGAAATATTCATATTCCTATTTCTTCATTTACAGGTTGCATAATTCAATTTAAATTCCAGCCTCATCTGCTATTAAGGAATCACAGGGACACATTGCAATGAACTAATTCACATCATTGCACAAAGATCTCAGGGCTTAAACAAACCATGTGCCAACTTGCATACTTCAAATATGACAAGCATTCCAGCAGCCCTCTTGGCCTTCCCTTCCCTAGTTTATTTACTAGTGTATTGTCTTAAATCCTATCATCAAATATGCTAAGTGAACATGTCACTGCAAACATGGAAACATCCATAATCTTTCCTAGCATAATTCTCCTCAGAAATAAGCAGACAGTTATTTCCTAAATGGGGTCAATATGTCTTGATCTCAGTAAGATATAAGAATATTTTCAACTGTAAAAGAGGCATGGCATGTTCTTATTATATTGATCTGCAAGCCTTTATGATTGATTCAGATTCAGGATCTGGTTCAATCATAATTTTAGCTTGTGAGATTCTTCTTTTCTTTTTTTTTTGATTTGATCAAGGGCTCAGCACTTAGAAAATTTCTATTGCACCCTTAACATTTTTCTTCTCAAGCCTCAGCACTTATACCAAGTATAATGCAGCTCCCAACATTTTTGTAAAGTTTCCATGCCATAGATCTATAACAGTTGAGAGTATTCTCTATATAATTTTAAGATTCTAGACTTTAACATTTTTGAGTAAAAATAAAACAGTATGATACACATCCAAAGACAAATGTCTCAGCAAAGCAAAGATCACCAAAAAAAATCATCCATATTAAATCATATCAGATTTAAAATAAGACATCCAAAAAGCATTGATGAAATCATATACATCAAAACCAGAAATATATATAAATGGAAATAAAAAGTGGCTGCCTCATCTCAGGTCTTAATGCCATGAACTCAGTGAGGTTACTCACCTAAATATTTCTTCTTATTAATCCAGAAAATCCTTGTATGAGTATTTTCTCCTTCCTTCCAATATTTTTTTTTCTTCCTTTCTTATTTTTGTGCAGCTCGGGGTAAAGATAATTTTACTGGCTGAAACTGCCTATTTATATGCATTTTTCCACTAGGGTTTTGTTAAAACAAAATTCCATTTCTGACCTAACCATCTTCATGCATTTTTCATTCATTTTCCTCCTTAATACCCCGGCCATATTAACCAATTTAAAGGCTGCATTTTCTTTCTTTTACTTTTCAGAAAATGGCCACTCACCTAGTCATGTTAAAAGTGTGACTATCCTATTTTATATTTTAATTATTCCTGAGAATCCCCTTTGCTATTTTTGCCTACACAAGCATATTGACTTGTATCACATTTCATGTCATTTTAATGTTATAGTTTCACTTGCTTATATATATATATATATACTTTTCAGTACTTAAAAATGTATATTTGTATACATATCTTATCTAGGCTTATTTAATTCCTCTTTAATTTCAGAAACATATGCACCTATATGTATACAGGTTTACAAATCCTTATAACATATATATGTATAATTTTCTTTTCTGGGTTTTAAATAAAATTTGTTTACTGATTTAAAGTAAAACTTACTTTTCTTATTTTCTAAGATGATCCATATAATTCCAGAAATCAAATATCCATGTTGCAAAATCATGTTTGTATTGCATTTTAATTCTTGTTTTAAATCCAAGAAATCTGGAGTTCTTCCTTGTGCCATTTCAGTGTGCACGTGCACACATATACTTGCACACTATTTATTCCAGAAATTTCACCATATTTAAATCTAAATATTTCAAAAATTAAATCATTTTACAAAAATGATTTTTCACAAAATTTTGGGGTATTACATTCACCCCTCCTTTTAGGAATTGTGTCCTCACAATTTTTCTAACATTTATAACAAGCATTATTTTCTTTTCTGAAAACTTATCAAACATATGCATAAGCAAACAAATTCAACCATATCAACCATGCATAACAAAATTTTCCAGAAAAAAAAAATTACCTTTTAATTTGCAAAAAGCTTAGGATAATCCATTCTAATCTTATCCTCTAACTCCCATGTGCAGTCATTAGGATCACTACTCCACTGGATCTTAACTAGTTTCAAGGTTTTGCTCCTTAATTTCTTTTCTTCCTTGGCTATAATCCCCACTGGTTCTTTTTCATAAACCAAGTCAGGATTTATTTGAATTTTGGTAGGCTCTTCCAAAATGTCTTCTTTATCATGTACCCATCTTCTAAGTTGGGACACATGAAAAACATTATGCATTGCTTTCATTTCCTCTGGTAGTTCTAATCTGTAAGCCAATGAACCAATTCTTTCCAGAATTTTATAGGGTCCAACATACCTTGGTGTGAGCTTACCTTGCTTGCCAAATCTCAAGACTTTCTTCATAGGTGAAATCTTGACGAAAACAAAGTCTCCCACTTCATATTCCACTTGCTTTCTCTTCCTATCTGCAAATTTCTTTTGCCTATCTTGAGCTGCTGCTATTCTTTTTCTTATTAACCCAATTTTCTCTGTAGTTTCTTTAACATATTCAGGTCCAAGAACAGCCCTTTCTCCAGTCTCTACCCAGCATATAGGTGATAAACATGGCTTGCCATATAAGGCTTCAAATGGTGCCATCCCTATGGTGCTTTGGTAACTGTTATTGTATGTGAATTCAGCTAGATGGAGGTGGTCTTCCCAGTTGCCTCCAAAGTCCAGTGTACATGCTCTCAACAAATCCTCTAAGACTTTGTTCACCACCTTAGTTTGACCATCTGATTGTGGATGGTAGGCAGTGCTTAAGCACAATTCACTCCCCATGGCCTCTTGAAAACTTTTCCAAAATCTTGAGGTGAAGATGGTATCCCTATCACTCACAATGGTTTTGGGTATGCCATGCAACCTTACTACCTCTTTCATGAATATTTGAGCCAATTTTGGAGCATTTCTCTCTGTTCTAACTGGGATAAAATGTGCTACCTTAGTTAGCCTATCCACTATTACCCATATACTTGTGTTTCCCTTCTTAGATCTAGGCAGACCATCTATGAAATCCATAGATATGTCCTCCCACTTCCACTGTGGTATACTAAGGGGTTGCAATAGTCCTGATGGCCTTTGTGTCTCTGCCTTGACTTGTTGGCAAGTCATGCACCTTGCAACATATCTGGCCACATCTGACTTCATCCCCTTCCACCAAAGATTTCTTTTCAAATTTTGATACATCTTGGTGCTACCTGGGTGTATGGAGTACTTACTCCTATGGTATTCATTTAATATTTCCTCCTTCAATTCTATATTTTCTGGAACACATATCCTATTTTTATTCCTTAAATAACCATTTTTATCAACTTGATAATTTATTACTTCCTCCCCTTTTGATATGAGCATTTTCTTTTCCACCATGTTTAGGTCTTGTTCCTGCATTTTCCCAATCTTAAGAAGTAAATCTGATTGCAGAGATATCATACTTAATTTCCCTTTACCTTCACCTTCTTCAATGGGCATCATTTATACCTTACTGTTTTCCTCAATTTCCAAATCAGTAAGTATAGACAAATCCCTAAACTCTTCCATCATCAACATGGCTACTTTGGCATGTTGTCTACTCAAGGCATCTGCAACTTTATTTGCCTTGCCTGGTGTATACAGTATATCTAGATCATAGGCAGCTAGGAACTCTACCCATCTATGTTGCCTCATATTCAAATCTTTTTGTGAGAATAAATATTTCAGTGCCTTATGATCAGTGTACAAAATGAATTTGGCACCTAACAAATAATGTCTCCAAAGTTTCAAAGCATACACAACTGCTGCTAGTTCAAGATCATGGGTTGCATATCTGGTTTCATGTGGCTTTAATTGCCTAGATGCATAGGCTACCACCTGGTCTTGCTGCATCAACACAGCCCCTAACCCAGAGCCACTTGCATCAGTGTACACAACCAAATTTTCATTTCCTTCTGGCACTCTCAATACTGGTGCATTAATTAGAGCTTCCTTTATTTTGATAAAAGCTTGCTCACATTTTTCTGTCCATACAAAGGCTTGGTTCTTTCTAGTTAAATTGGTAAGTGGTGATGATATTTTTGAGAAATCTTTTATAAATCTCCTATAATATCCTGCCATCCCCATAAATGATCTAATCTCACTGATGGTGCTAGGCCTTTTCCATGCTTGGATTGCCACTACCTTATTAGGGTTTACTGATATTCCTTTGGCAGAGATAACATGCCCAAGAAAATGCACTTCTTCTTTCCAAAATGCACATTTTGAAAATTTTGCCTTTAAATCATTTTCCCTTAGCCTTGACAAAACTAAATGCAAATGATTTTTATGCTCTTCCACTGTCTTAGAATAAATCAAAATGTCATCAATAAAAATCAGTACAAACTTGTCTAAATAATCTCTAAATATTCTATTCATTAAATCAACAAAATATGAAGGAGCATTTGTCAAACCAAATGGCATAACCAAAAATTCATATAAGCCATATCTTGTGTTAAATGCAGTATACTTAACACTTGAGTCTTCAACCTTCATTTGATGGAATCCTGATGCTAAGTCTAGCCTAGAAAATATTTTAGCTTCACTGAGTTGGTCAAAGAGATCATCTATTCTAGGCAATGGGTATTTATTCTTGATGGTTACTTTATTTAGTTCCCTGTAATCTATGCACATTCTCAAGGTACCATCATGTTTTCTTACAAACACTACTGGAGAACCCCAGCAGGAATTGCTTGACCTTATAAATCCCTTGCCTTCTAATTCTTCCAACTAATTTTTCAATTCTTTCAGTTCACTTGGCCCCATTCTATAAGGTTTCTTGATTATTGGACTTGCTCCTGGAATGAGATTAATTTGGAACTCAACTGGTCTGTGGTGTGGAACACCATTAACTTCCCCAAACACATCCAAGTATTCATTAACTATAGGAATTTCTTCAATGGTTAGTTCACTCAGATCTTTTTCTAAGTCAACTAAATGATACAATTTCCCTTCCTTAGCTACTTCACATAGAACTGTGATCCTCTGGCCTCTAGAATTTTGCAATGATATGGTGGATGAGTCTAAATTAATTATGGCTTTAAATTGCCTTAACCAATCTACCCCCAATATAACTCCTATATTTGGGTAATTTAAAACATATAAATTGGAAATAAAAATATTTCCTCCTATGTTTAACTCCACATCCACACAATTCATGTTCAAAACACTAGAACTCCCTAGGGGACTTTGTACAAGCAATGGGGTTTCAACCAATATGCAGTTTAATTTTAACACTTTAACTAATTCATAGGAAATCAAAGAGTGTGTTGCTCCAGTATCATATACTACTGGTATGGGTATGGCACAAATGAGTAATGTACCTTCCACTTGGCCATGATTTTCAGCATCAATTTTCACTGCAGATTTGCCTTTACCTTCCAAAGTTGCCAATTTCCCTTGCTGTTTATTCTCAGGACAGTTCCTCTTCATATGCCCCTCTTTCCCACATAGGTAGCATTTGAAGGCTCCTCCTTTTAACTCTGGGCACCTTGGTTTGATGTGTCCTTCTTTTCCACAATGATGGCAAACCAATTTCTTCTTAGTATCATTGGCTTTTGTGTCTTTACTCTTCCTGTTGTCTGCCTCCTCCTTCTTTTTATCATAAGGGTGATATCTTCCCTTATCCTTCTTGTTGTTGCTCTTAAAATTCCTATATTTCTCTCTTTCTTTGTCATGTTGTTCCAGTTTCAAGGCCAGATCAATTACTTGATCAAATGTTCTATCTGCATATGGTAGCATAGCTCTGCTAAGTCCTGGGTTCAGTCCTTTTATATACCTATCATTTTTGGATGCTTCATCTGCCACTAGCATTGCTCCATAATTGGATAGCCCCTCAAACTTTTGAGTGTATTCAGTGACATTCAAAGTTCCCTGCCTAAGTTTGATAAATTCTTCAAGCAAAATGGTCTTGGCTGATGCTGGTACAAATCTTGCCTCCAACATCTCCTTGAACTGATTCCAAGTGATTTCATTTTCATTTCTTCCAGCTATGATCACCTCCCACCAGCTTAAAGCTACCCCTTTCAGTTGTCTAGAAGCTACTTGCCTCTTCCTTTGGTCATCCAACTGCATGTCATTGAAAATCCTATCAAGTGTTCTCAACCATGCTTGAATTTCCATCACACTCTCAGTTCCTTCAAAACTCCTGCCTCCCAAATTGGAATAAGTCTTCAGTAGTTTTGAAAGCTCTTCATGTGGGTTCTCAGGCCTATGCCCAATTCCATCTCTTAAAACCCTCACAAATTCTTGCATATCAAGCATTTGAGGTGCACTGGGTCCTGTATTGTGATGAGATCCTCTTCCTACCATGGTCTGCTAACTAAATTCTGGGCAAATGGTATTAGTATATTATGAGTACTTCTGTAATTTCTGTTTTCTTATCTAAATTATTTCATCCAAAACAAACAGACATAATACATTTCTATAATACTTAACAATCAATGCAACCAAGTGCTCTGATACCAACTGAAATGACCCTCCTATTTCCACCCTAATTTCATAAGGATTTTTTTTTAAGAGATGATATATAGATATATCATTCATTACAAATATATTTCCCAGGGTCATTTTCTTTCTCCAATAAACAAAATATATCCAGGATCTTTCACAATATAAAAATATTGTTTTAAATCTAAATCATTTCTAACATACATATATGAAGATATCTATGTTATATTCTACTAGAATCAGAGCATGATAATATGTAAGTAGAAATCCTTTTAAATCTATTAAAATGTGATAATTCCCTTTTAAAAGATTAATTATTGTATCCTGATTTTTGACCATAGAATCCACTGGAAACATGTACTTTAGTCTGTTATTCTAATTAAGAAATGATCAAGTAATAATCAGTGGAAAGCAAGCTTTTAATATGGATGATTGTGTTAAAGTCTGGATAGTATCAAACTCAGGCTAAAAGAAAGTGGATCATAAGTGAACACAAGCAACATCTAGGCGTAATGGAAACGCGCCTAACTTACACATGAGAGGTCACGAGTTCGAGTGCTATGCTGGTCGGTTCAAACACAATTTTTGTTTTTCTTTTTATTTTTCTCCTGTATGGTTTGAAATCTGATATCTACCTATATCTGCACATATATATTTAATTTTTGCCTATAATCTAACATAAAAAACAATATTTCTTACTTTATTATTTTTGAAACCCATTCCTACAACTGTTCTAGGAATTTATGTTTTTATTTTTGTCCAAATATCAACATGTACACAGATATACATGTACATGTCAATATCTTTGCTCATTTTCCAGAAAACTGGGTGAAACAATTGCTAAATGTACTAAGCTTTTGAAATGCATTTTTATTTTCAAAATACAATCTATCATGATCAACCAATACTTCATTTATTTGAAGCTGGTTAACTCATGTATCCTGTATCTGCTACATACTAGTTCGAAGCAATGGAGATACCATTCATTGCATTCTGTCTGAAGCTTTTAAAAACATTTTACTTTTCTCAATACGATTCAGATATGAATTCAAACTTATTTACAAAGCATTTTAGTAAAAAGAAACTAAAATCCTTTTAAGTTTACTTCTAGCTAAATCCAGATTTTATTCTAAAACTCAGTGCTCTGTTATGTCTCAAGATTAGCTAATACATAATATAAATTATGCAAAACAGTAGCTCACATAATTGTATATTTCTTACCAGATTTTTTTTTTATAGCTGATACTTGAGCATATTTTTCTTGTTTATGTTTCAGACACTACTTCAAAAACAAATCAAACCTTAACACACAACAATTTCGACAGAACAACTAATTTAATCTGACACTTTACAGAACATAAGAGCAACTTGATCACTAACCATAAAATATTCAATACATGACTGGAAATCTTAGAAACATAAAATTTTTCCTGAATACATGCAGATATAATCAATTTAAGCTCTTATTGAAACTAGCTAGCATGTTCATTCACTCCTCCATAATAGCCATAACTTCATTTTCTACTTAGTGCCTGCGTTCCCTGAAAGAGCATGAGTGGCTGCCTCATTTTAAAATGAGACACCCCATATGCCATAAGCAAACAAGGGTCAGATCTAAGATCTGGTATGAGTAACATCAATACATTCATGATATTAAGCAATAGAGAATATAAGAGCACCAACTAGTTATTTAAGCAAATTCCTGCAATCAATTACTTTAACATAGTATAATTAAGTTGGTTCAGGTATGATATATTCATCTATCATTCTTACACTTGCATACATAACCATGCAAACATAATTATCTATTTGCAACATTTGCATTCACTGGAACCATCATGGTTCCATACCAACCAATCCTAAGAAATATTCATATTCCTATTTCTTCATTTACAGGTTGCATAATTCAATTTAAATTCCTGCCTCATCTGCTATTAAGGAATCACAGGGACACATTGCAATGAACTAATTCACATCATTGCACAAAGATCTCAGGGCTTAAACAAACCATGTGCCAACTTGCATACTTCAAATATGACAAGCATTCCAGCAGCCCTCTTGGCCTTCCCTTCCCTAGTTTATTTACTAGTGTATTGTCTTAAATCCTATCATCAAATATGCTAAGTGAACATGTCACTGCAAACATGGAAACATCCATAATCTTTCCTAGCATAATTCTCCTCAGAAATAAGCAGACAGTTATTTCCTAAATGGGGTCAATATGTCTTGATCTCAGTAAGATATAAGAATATTTTCAACTGTAAAAGAGGCGTGGCATGTTCTTATTATATTGATCTGCAAGCCTTTATGATTGATTCAGATTCAGGATCTGGTTCAATCATAATTTTAGCTTGTGAGATTCTTCTTTTATTTTTTTTTTGATTTGATCAAGGGCTCAGCACTTAGAAAATTTCTATTGCACCCTTAACATTTTTCTTCTCAAGCCTCAGCACTTATACCAAGTATAATGCAGCTCCCAACATTTTTGTAAAGTTTCCATGCCATAGATCTATAACAGTTGAGAGTATTCTCTATATAATTTTAAGATTCTAGACTTTAACATTTTTAAGTAAAAATAAAACAGTATGATACACATCCAAAGACAAATGTCTCAGCAAAGCAAAGATCACCAAAAAAAATCATCCATATTAAATCATATCAGATTTAAAATAAGACATCCAAAAGCATTGATGAAATCATATACATCAAAACCAGAAATATATATAAATGGCAATAAAAAGTGGCTGCCTCATCTCAGGTCTTAATGCCATGAACTCAGTGAGGTTACTCACCTAAATATTTCTTCTTATTAATCCAGAAAATCCTTGTATGAGTATTTTCTCCTTCCTTCCAATATTTTTTTTTCTTCCTTTCTTATTTTTGTGCAGCTCGGGGTAAAGATAATTTTACTGGCTGAAACTGCCTATTTATATGCATTTTTCCACTAGGGTTTTGTTAAAACAAAATTCCATTTCTGACCTAACCATCTTCATGCATTTTTCATTCATTTTCCTCCTTAATACCCCGGCCATATTAACCAATTTAAAGGCTGCATTTTCTTTCTTTTACTTTTCAGAAAATGGCCACTCACCTAGTCATGTTAAAAGTGTGACTATCCTATTTTATATTTTAATTATTCCTGAGAATCCCCTTTGCTATTTTTGCCTACACAAGCATATTGACTTGTATCACATTTCATGTCATTTTAATGTTATAGTTTCACTTGCTTATATATATATATATATACTTTTCAGTACTTAAAAATGTATATTTGTATACATATCTTATCTAGGCTTATTTAATTCCTCTTTAATTTCAGAAACATATGCACCTATATGTATACAGGTTTACAAATCCTTATAACATATATATGTATAATTTTCTTTTCTGGGTTTTAAATAAAATCTGTTTACTGATTTAAAGTAAAACTTACTTTTCTTATTTTCTAAGATGATCCATATAATTCCAGAAATCAAATATCCATGTTGCAAAATCATGTTTGTATTGCTTTTTAATTCTTGTTTTAAATCCAAGAAATTTGGAGTTCTTCCTTGTGCCATTTCAGTGTGCACGTGCACACATATACTTGCACACTATTTATTCCAGAAATTTCACCATATTTAAATCTAAATATTTCAAAAATTAAATCATTTTACAAAAATGATTTTTCACAAAATTTTGGGGTATTACAAGTTATTAGTGCATAGAAGCGATAGTAATCAAATATCAAATAGACGACAGTCACAGAAATCTCGTATATCCAACTCTCGATACGAGAATTGGATAACGGCATATATAACACTAAACAGTGTTAAATGACAAATCAACAATCCAAATCAGAATACAACTCCAAAACATTGAAATTTACCAATGAAACAATTCAACAAATCGAAACATCAATTTAAAACTGTCAAATCTGATAGGGCTGCAGTACACGCACGTGTGTACTGCCTCGCCACTATCGCAGGAGATACACAAAAGCTCAATGAAAGTCACAATGATCGCAAGGTCAAACCCCGAAATTGGGTTTAACTCAAGTGAATTTGAAAACCAATCTAAGTACATCAATGCCATGTCAACAAAACGAATAAATACAACTAATTCCAGTGCATGGCAACAAATGAAACTTCGGTACCGACAAAGCAGTAAAATGAAGTAGATGGTTGTCTCAAGCAACCACAAGTACACAAGTTCGAACAAAACCAAACAATGTCAAAGTTTAGCATCAGGTCAGAGCCAAGGTAATCAAAGCTAAGATTGAACCATAAAGGCATGCGGCATAAGAAGCACAAAACACTAGTCAATTACAAATGCACAGCATAAAGCTTCATCTAAGAGAATACAAAATACGTACACAAGTGATGGTACATAACAAATTGCACATGGCAAATGAATCAGGGGTACAAAGGTGAAACAGCTCAAATGACATCAAGTAAAGAACTCGACCAGTGAACAAAACTGCAACTTAACTACAAGTGTACGACCACTCCAGAGAGTTTTTCAAATGCAAATGAACTCGAAGTGAAGATTGCAGCAAAATCTAGTGTCAGTATGAACAGACTGTATGAAAATATCATAGGTGAAAACTACAAGGTGATGTTACATGATCAAATCGAGTATCAAATGAAGTACAGTTCAATATCTAAACTAATGTCGAAGATAACCAGAACCAAGTCCAAACTATATCAAGTAACCCGGATGTCACGAAATCCAAACAAGTCAGAACTCACGTTTATATGCAAATAAACAGTGGTGATAGAATTACAGTGATATGCAAATGTAACAGGTAAGTGATAATTCAAAAGCTACACCATATCAAAGTGTTACTAGAGGCAGGGGATAACAAGGCAAAGTCGAACCAGACCAACATCACAAAATTGAGTGTGCGGCCGAAGACAACTACAGGTACAGATACAACAAAATGCAGACCCAACTCCTCAAATGATCAAGTAAAGTTCAAAGACAGCGAGCTACACCAACTACAAGCCCAATGTGGCAGCAAACACGAATGAAATGCAACCACAAGGCATGGAACCATAGTGAAACAGGTCAAGCAACAACATGAAGCAGTGTAGACTAATGCAAAGATCAGTGATGCAAGGCAAATACACATATATAGGAAGTGCAATTCCAAGTGAAGAATCAAACTACAACAGTACAAATCCAAGACTATATGCATACACATCACATATGTATGTATGCACATATACGGTCTTGAGTAAACAGGTAAATATGCAACTGTGAACCTGGTCAGAAAACAACAAGCGAAAGTCGAACAAAGTCAATATCACAGAAGTCAAGTTTGTAGTCGAAGACTAACTGCAGTTCAAAGGTTGCAGAAGTCATGGAACGAACAAGTCAAAGCGAGTAATTCACGGAATTGAAATCAACAGCGTCAAAGAGAAATTCATCACCATGATTATCAAACAATGTAATATACAAAAATATACGCATATGGAAAAGGTCAGAATTCATCGCAAACATCCAAACAAAATCGAACCAGTGATACTCACGAAATACGAACAAGTCCAAACTCAAAAGTCGAACAACAATAACATCATAAAAACCAGCAGCCAAATTCGATCGAGCATTCAAAGCCGAGCGAATTGAAAGTCTCAAAAATCAACCACATTCAAATGAAATTAAACAGTCGAAGCACAAGTGGAATTAGATGTGAGTGAAGAGGTCCACTCACCTTGTACTGACGAGCACGAGAATGACGAGTCGAGCGAAGCCCCGAAGCGAACTCAAACAAACGGCCGAGTCACCATCGATCCCTCCATAGTCGACGTCGTGGCCAAACGAGGAATCGAGCAAGGTTGAAATCGAAGCCCTGATTCGTAAGAGAATCAAAGAATCGCCGAAGCCCTAAATTTCGTTCGCCATTTATTTTCTTCGATTGATTTAAAGAGGAATGGGTGAAATGAAAAGGGCGAACGTGGTTTTACAGAGAAAAATTGTGGCCTTAGGCATGGGTTAAGGTATGGTCATCATTTTTTTTCTTCATTTGTTTTCTAGGGTTAGCGAAATTAAAAATGGGGAAAAAGAATGAATACTGCTCTTATTAAATTATTACAGCACCCCACAACTTGAGCCAGGATTCAAAGCCCACGAACCTCTAATGAATTGTAGAAGAGTTTACACTGATTAAAACGTTTAACATCAATTAAACAACAACTTAATCGTTTACTGACAAAATTAATTAATGCGAGACCTCGGGTTGTTACATTCTTCGTAATGATGAAGCCGTTGAACAAGATTCTTCTTAAACAATGTTACCTATTTTTAGACAACACGGCCAACCTGTTGGAAGATGTGTGGAAATATGGTTAGACGATAGAGATTACCATGTAGCACACACATATGTTTTTCTTAATTGTGCGGAAGTTGCACCATTTGTTAGGTAATAATAAATTCATATTTATTTCAATTATACTTACGTATTAATTATAATGGAATATATTATATATATTTGCACTATTTACAAATCACAACATCCATTTGGCGATCTCATTAAAGAATTTGCTCAATGGTTTTCAAACTACGTTTATGATCTAAGAAATTGTGTCGTTGATGAAAGATTACAACATCTTGCACTCGGATCAAAAAGAAATGTTAAGACTTATATAATATTCTTCATCAATGGATTTAAATTCAACACCAATGATTATGGTGCTGAAAAATTAACATATAACAACAGCGTATTTGTCAAAG
The DNA here is from genome assembly GCA_030737815.1 of Allium fistulosum. Taxonomy (NCBI): domain Eukaryota; kingdom Viridiplantae; phylum Streptophyta; class Magnoliopsida; order Asparagales; family Amaryllidaceae; genus Allium; species Allium fistulosum. The sequence continues at coordinate 111,520,047 of CM060901.1, read as the reverse complement.
GTAGTGATGATCTAGATGACCATATAAAAGATTTTTACGGCGTCTTAACACAGGTTTTAGAATTGACATATTATATACAATCTATAGAAAAAGTTATTTTTATTCAAATGCAATTGGTTTAGTAATGTTCCTGGTTCTTGAATCAACGTGCACAAAGATTATAAGCTTATTGAAATAAAACATACCTCACATTATTATAAGTATGATCCTTTCGTATTAGCCAAGCAAACATTACAAGTTTATTATGCTCCTTATCCATCCTTAAAAAGAGATAAAGCTGATTGGTCAGCTGTTTTTAAAGCAAAGACAAGATTTACGTTTGAAGGAAATAATTTTCCAGATGAAGCAACATATCAAGTAGATCTTGAGCTAAATAATGGAATAATAATAACTAATGATATTGATCTAGGGTCATTGAATGATGAATCAAATGTTTAATTGAAGCATTTGAGAGTACAGAAGAAAACGATATAGAATACGAGACTGAGTCAAAATCAGAAAATAATGAAGAATAATAATTCTGAATTTCTGTATCGCTTGTTGTAAAATGTATATTCCGAGTTTTTGTTGTTATGAATAATGATGATTATGTTGTGAGCTATGTATTAGTCTATTTTGTTAATTCATATATGTATTTCGGAGATATTGTTTCATTTATGATGTTCTAGTGGAAGTTTTACTTGATGATTGATCAAACATATTATCTAATAATAAGTTGATATGTTTTTTTCATTATATGAAATGATATGTTTGTTGCAGATATTTATGTCTTACAGGAGACATTCCAACAAATCTCAGCCTTCTCCTTCTTTTAGCACGGGTGCTAACGGCACAGCGTTGGATTTACGTCCAGTAGCGGAGGTTGTTCCGAGGAGTGCAGGGTAAGTATTAAATTTATTGCATGTATATTATTTAAAATTTATTAAATGGCTACATCAGAATTTATATAGGGGTTTTGAGGTGGGGCCTTCGGACTACATTCATCAAGTCTCCAAGAAGTCATTCAAGAGTCAGATGTCAGGATGTTGGGCTCATTGGTACGACATCCCATACCATGTTATGAACGCTATATGGGCTAACTTGATGGTAAGTATAAATTTATAATTCATTTGAAAGTTAATATAATGTATATAATTCAAATTAATTTCAATATGCAGGTTGCGGTACGTGTTGATCTGTAAGATATGGATATTTGAAGAAATCACTAGAACCAAAAGATGTGGAAAATTATAGGGACATTCTCTCAAAGGCAAAGAATGCGAATAAAAAAACCCGCTTGGATGAGCGCTGATTTTTAGGCTGAATTTCTCCAGCTTTGGGATACTCCTGAATTTAAAGTAAGTTATTTAATTTTATATTGTTATTATAATTTGTTTAAATTTCGTATATTAGTTGAATTACTTTAGTTAATAATATATTTAAATTTATATGAAATATCATCGCGGAACCGTGCAAATAGGAATAAAAATCCTGCTATACACCACGGTGGCTCTAAATCCTTCCAACAATGTCGGAAGGAATTGGTAAATTTATAGATTGCGATTATAAATAGATTATTGATATTTAATCATATTGGTAAAATTGTTTATTCATATATATAATTTCAGTAAAAGAAGTATAATCAGGAGCCTACAATGGCAGAGGTCTTCATACACACGCATGTCGTTGATTATACAGATGAGGGTGACAAAGTTTCATATGTTTGGATGGACAATAAATCTCAATTCGTAATGGTAAACATCCTTAATTTTTTTACTTCACATTTTATAATTTTTAAATTGACTATTTATTGTAGCAAACTTCTGTTTGTCATCACAGGAAAGATATGAAGTGGAGCAAGCTCGAGTGGCACAGTCCCTTGGCCGTGAGTAGACCTTGGAGGAGTCGAACCGTATATAGAATGCTTTGATGGACCCTCCTTCATGAAACAGGCATTACAGTTACGGTAATCAAAAAGTAAACTGCTTCATTAACTAATATATAAATTTTACTTTATATTGAGCATAAATTATAACTCGCTATTAATTATTTTACAGGCGATAATGACCTAGACGGCTTATAGGAGATCCCAGACAGAGGAGGAGATAGCTCAGCTGAAACTGCAGATGGCAGATTTCAATGATTAGCGGAAGAGCGGAGGATTGGTGCAGCTGCTAGATGAGCGGATTGTGGCATATTTAGTAGAGCATGGGAGAATATCTGGGGAGGATGGGCCAGGAGATGACGATGAGTAGGTATGACTATGGTGTTTGATGCATTTTGTTCGTTTTGTTTTGTATTTATTTGACATGTTTTGATGGATTTGATACTTGTTTGATGATTGTGTTGCTTGATGATTTTGTGGATGTTTTATTTGATGGACATGAGTATTTGTCGTTATGGTTGTGTTGTTTGAAGGATTTGTGGATGTTTTGTTTGATGGACATGAGTATTCTTAAGTATGGTTGTGTTGTTTGATGAAATATAGACGTCGTTTGATGGAATGTTGATGTAGATATTGATTTTTGCATTATATATTTGCTTGTGTGTGATATGCGATGGTTGTAGCTGCGAAATTGGATTTATATGTATTGTAGATGAGATGTATAGAGATACGATGATATTTGCATGGTAGGATGGCTCAAATAGAAGCTGCAGATTTAAAAAAAATACCCAGTATTGCGACGGCTTGCGACGACTAGCGTTGACCCAGTTATTTACCCAGTTTTGCTCGGCTAGCGTCGGTAAGTTAACCACTCTGGATTTGCCACGTGTTTAAAGTAGCAACGCTAGACGTCGCTAACCTTGCGACGACGCCATTGCTAAAGCCATCGCTAAACCTATTGGTGTCGACTGTTTTCGCATCGTCTTTTAGCAATGGCTTGCGACATCCGGCGACGGCCGGTGTCGCATTCTAGCCGTCGCTAATGGTAGTGTCTTTTATTGTGATTTACTTAATAAATTTGGTATGCGGGGAACCTAATTGATTTCAAACTTCCAAAAATGCATCCATAAGGTGGGACAATTGATCCATTAGTTCAACTATTATGATATAAGAAGTATATGGATTTGGGTAGAACTATTGAGGAGGTTATGAGTATGTGATTCTTGATCTTTCTGATTGAGTTAACTATATGGTTTTGCAAAATTGAACTTGGTCCATTGATTTGTATGAAGCGCTAGTAACCAAGTTCAAGAGCCAGTTTCGAGTCCATATAATGTAGCCTAAGGATGTTACTAATATTAAAAAAAGGGATGAAGAGACTCTGTAAAGCTATTTAACCAAATTGAATACTGCAGTTGCTGCAATTCAGGAATCATGTGAGAGATTGGTTCATGTGGCAATAATGGATGTGTAAATAAGAGGTTGGAGCTTTCAAGGGATTGACAAATAAGATAACGGTTGACTTAACTGACGTTTATCAAAAGGTGGGTGAATATCAATAATTGGAAGATAGCATATGCTAAGTAAGTTTTGAAAAGTCAAACGGATAAAGGAGAGCCATCAAATGTTATATCTAATTAGAATACTAGCAGTAATGGAAAAGGGAAAAAGAAAAGATGATAACAATATGGTGGGAAGAACAATAACATTAAGTTACACGGGAAGTTCTTGATATGACATGGATACTAACTTAACCGATACTATGGATAACATATACTCAGCCACTCAAAGTGAGATTCAGTATAATAATTCTATACCTAGGAAAGTCACTAAGATTAAGGGGATCCTACAAGTTTTGTAGATTCCATGAGACGCATGGACATTACACCAATGGCTGTTCGCTTAAAGGATGAGATAGAGGACTACATTTACAGAAAGAAGTTACAATAATATGTGAAGGATCTCTAAGTCGAGAATCAAATTGCAATTCAACATTTGCAACATCAACCACCATAATCTAAGGATCATAGAGAAGGAGTGAGAAATTTCGTTTTTCCACTACTTACTATATCATGCTTGGTGGTTGGTATTTTATGTGGAGGACCGTATCTTAGATTCAAGTCGGAGTTCTATGGAGAAGTTCGGTACTTCTTTGAAACATGAGTCAAGAGAAATTTGTTCTATAGGAAATTAGACAGGGTTGGCAAAGCAACCACACCTTATGAGAGAAGAAATACTATTTGGAGAAAAGGACCATCTTAGGATTAATCAACCTCACAGTGCCCACACTGATGCAATGGTCATGCTACTAGAATTGGACCAACGTTTGTTTGTTGGAAGGTTATTGATAATAAAAGTTTGGGGAATCTTCTATTTAACAAAGCTTTTATCATAAAAAGGTTATTAAAGAAAGACCTATAGATGTACAGTACCCTATTACATAAATTTACTAGAGAAGATATGATTCCATTAAGATGCATCGACCTGATGGTGGAACCTCAGAATGCACCATGAATACTGACGAGGCAATTGAATTTTTTGTGAAAATGGATATTTGGAGTACAAAACCTTCCTGAATCGCCAGCCTTTTTTGAATTTATAGTTGTGACTGCTTTTTAATGTTTGGAAATAAAGTTCCCAGCCCTAAATAGAGTCATAATAGTAAAAGGAAACTAATCCACAAAGAGAGTATTATATGCGATGAAGCTATGAGAAGCATGTTGCAAAGTGAAAGGAAAGCACTTAGTGGTTCGGTACTACCCAACATCTGCTAATGCATAGCAATTATAGCATGAGCCCTTATTTAGGTCCACGAGTACTCTGTATGGTGAGTTGGTCCCACATGAAGAGCTGGATAGGGAAGCGGATGAACCAATCGAGAACCTAAAGTTTAACCACACTATGTGGGCTACCGATATGGGCCCTCAAGATTAGGATACAACTTGATCGATGACTAGACACATGACACATCAAATTTTTGAGAGTCAATAAAGATTATTCATGTGGTCTTATTCTAACATGCCTGAGATCTGTATCGATGTATCGATGTCATGACCATGCATCAAACATTGATTTAAAGTTTATTCTTATGAGACAGAAAATAGAAGTTGGATCTGGGAGGACGACCGTCTTAAATGAAAAAGTATAGAAGTTGTTGGTAAAAGACTTTATTAAAGGATCATTCTGCCTCAACTAGATTGTCAATCTAACTCTCGTAAATAAATCTTAGGGGAAGTGGTGGACACATGTTAGGTTGTGAATTGACCTAATATTCTATAAAGGCCAAGAATGATCAACGATTCATAATGTTACTATTGATTTAAGTTTGTATGTGGATCATGACCTCTGATTTATTTTTTTAGAGTTCCACCTATTCAGATCTCAAATCAAAATACATCAAAGATGAGAAAAAAGAGCAAAAGGGAGAATAGTGCAAGATTTATAAAGGGTTGACTATGCTTACCTCCGCCTTATAATGATTCTTATTTTTCTTTTCACTATTTCTAGAGAGAATACGGTGCTTAACTCGTAATTACAAAAATATTTGGGCTAGAATTCAGTAAAGTCCCCTTTTTTGAAAAAAGAAACGATTTCTGTCCAGTGGTGTGACATGTATTTATAGGCGTAGTTGACGTTGGTAAGAACCCTTGACCATCCTAAGTATCTCCATATATTTGATCGAGGAGGATCAAGTTTAGTCCCACCAATCCAGACTAAAGAATGAGTAAAAAATGACTTAGCTTGTCGATTTGTACCACCATGCCCATCGATCAGTTCCGATCAATCAAGCTTTAGTAATATTCTTCCAATCAATTTGCTAATTGATCTTCCATGTTTCATAGAAATTTTTTCTTTTCCAAAATTATTCTATCTTACAGATCGGTATCGATCCATCCATAGATTGGTACTAGTCACGCTTTCTTCAAAAATGCCCTTGGTTGTTTGCTGTTTGATCCATGTTACTTTGAGAGAACGCTCTTCGTTTAATCCAGATCTATTTTAATCAACAATAAGCCAAAAATCTTAAACCACACCGATCGATATTGATTGATATCCATCAATCGGTATCGACTGATGCCTATTAATTGATACCGGGCAACAATTTTTCGTACTTTTTTATTTCATTTGCTCTTCCGATGTTCCATACTGTTTATGTCATATACTTGACTATCCATGAATTCTTTACCCTTTCTTTATGTTTTCTAAGTCAAATATTGTCAAATCATCGAGTGGGAAAATGACACGTATCACTTGACCCAAAAGTATCTTCTAAGAATACAAGTGTGCTTTGTTTTGGGACAAGCACTTGAGCCCAGAATCAATGATAGAGAAAACTCAATAAAATTTGTGTAAAGATGTGTTGTCATGATCAAAGTAGCCAATGTAAACAATCAACGTAATAGACACTGAATGCAGCAAAAATAATAAACGATCACACAGTTAATTATATACTGGTTTGGACCCTATCCAACATCTAGTATCAAAGCTCCTCTTTGGATTTCAAGTAAATAAACAATCCTCTCTTAACCCTACGGAACAAGTATATTACAAATTTGCGCGAGCTGCTGAGCAAAACTTCAACACAAACTTCCTAAAGGCTCTGTGACACGACTTTAACAATGACTTCTTTTGCAAAGTTTCTTTTGACAACTAGCATAATCAAAATATTGAATGAAAGCATTGACTATTAAAGAGATCGATAGAATAAGAATCTGAGGTCAAGAGAAGCTATTTTTGGCACTGGGGTGTGAGATTTATATATATGTTGTAAAGATATTATTAAAGAGTTGCAATGGTTAGAATTAGCTTAAGAACGAAGAGAAATGATGAAGAGACCAAGAGATGCAACTACAGGCAAGAAATAATTCAAAAAAATGCATCCAAGGGCTAACACATCAGCCTTTTAATTATTGCAAGTGGACATGTGGCCTTCATAGGTCGACGTGTTGGATTGGACCTTCTGCTGAAATTTTCTTTGTTTCAATCGTATCTTTATTGTTCGACCTTTTCCGCTAAACCAAAATCCTAAGGAATTAAAAAAAGTTTAGGATGTGTAGAAGGTTGTGTCAATGTTTGAAGTGATTCAGAGGTCATTTGTTAGGTGTTAACGAATATATACTAAAAGGACTCAATAAGAAATTGACAAATAACATACTTGACTTTTGTTCCCCATTGTCCATTTTCGAATATTTCTTCAATGTTGTTGTGTTAAAATAGTTTTGTCAACTCAATTAGTTATCATTTGTAGCTTTCTATCCATTGTAAATTCCTTCATTGATTTATTTCAATATTTTTCACAGAGCTTATATCGATTATTATCATATCACCACTTCTACATATGTGCTATAGTACCTAAGATAACTCAATTAGCACTATCATATGCTTAACATCATTAAAACACTAGAATTTCTTTCCTAACATTCTCTCCTTTTTTATGATGAAAACTGTATATTTAAAATTAAATAAGGCTCCCCTTATATCTATGCACTCTCCTTATCGATATGGTCGATTTTCCATATTTTCTTTCCCTTTGTCATCAAGAAAAAGAGGAAATTTTTTGGAAAATATACACAAATATTTAGAAAAATAATTTTATCCCTATGTAGCATTGTGCTCTCTGTAACGACCCAGTATTTTCAACCATTCGCATCCATTATAAGTGTATAGGTAGACACTCATGCCGGAGTTGAATTGCTCAAAATACTGCGTTGTAAATAAAATTTGGCAGAAACTCAGCATATACAGTAAATAAAATAATTACAGATCACAGACATAGAGTAATATAACAATAATGCAGCGGAAACAAAAGGATAGTAGTTCATGAAGCTACTATATATAATAGAGTTAAACAAGATACAACAGAGGTCTCGAATACAATAGATGTCTCAATACAATAATCAAATACCAGATCTGAATACATCACTGGATCGACGGAATAACTGAAGCAGGATCGATAGATAGCTGGATCTCCAAGCGAAGCTCCAACTCCAAAGGTGAGTCTCAAATGTTGTATCACTCAGTCTGACCCGAGCGTAAAGCAAAACACAAAACACTCGAGTCAGGATTAACATTCTTATATTAATAAATCCAACTCAAGTGAAATATCAACTGAAATACAAGTAACTTAAAGGATGTTTGGGATAACCATCCTCTAAGGGTCCGTTAAACTATTTACTATGTAGTAATATACGCTATATACAGTAGTGTCTAAATAAGTAAAGTATAATCATATCAGAAAATAGCGTTAAGGGGATGGAGAACCTTAACGCGGTCGGATCTTAAAATCATAATCGTAGTAAAGCTCGGTATGGTAGGTGACACGGCACAACTAGGAAATGCCAGGGTAGATATACCAATTACGCACACGGACTGATGGATACGCATAGCAGCCACTACCGTTCCACCTCGAACAACACTCCCAAATCGGAGGATGGCCATCTAGTCAAATCACAAGTAAGAGTATAATATCGAAGAAATGCGTCCGAGAAGAGGTGCTACCTCACTGGTCCGAGATCGCTCCTGTTTTAGCCACCTTATGCCAACTCACGGGAGTTGGGTCCACGTAATATACCTTAAGAACGTCGCCACCATCCTACTTCATTCTGGAATCTCCACCGCGTACACGGTTGTCAAAGTGGTTTTCGGTATCGACAGAGAGTATGTCCATATCCGATCCCGGTCTCTTTGCCAACCAATCGTTATTATAACACCGTGGTCGTTTCAAAATAGTATACTTTAAACCAAAATCATTATCATTTCAAAACCCAATTAATACGATATCATTTCACTTCAAATATATCCATTTTCAAAATCATATTACTTTCCAAAGTTATAATGCTTTCGAAATCATAGTTTGGAAATCACAGTATTTTGGAAATCATAACACTTCCTTTTTAACAGTTTAGATATAAAAATTTCGTTATAAACTAAATTAATTTCCTCAAATTTCACAAATCGATTCAAATTAACTCGAATTCCAAAAATTTAATTTAATCAAATCTCAAATCATCCGTTTCAACTTGATTTAGCTTCTAAATAAACCATTTCAAATTATCAATTTCAAATACACATCTGAATCATAAAATAAGCCATTTCAGTTTTGATATATTTCAAAGCTTTAAATATTCGACATTTCAAACTAAATTCGATAAATTTATATATATATCAAATTCACTTTACAATTATTTAGTTTTGAAACATTAACTTAACATTTCCATAACATTTGAATACACTTTCATTTTTACAATTCAAATAAACAAGATATCTCATTTAAATATTTACATTTGGAATATCCATTTAAGTCACCCTTTCAAAGTTCAAGTTGTAAATCACTTCTTTAAATTTCAAATTCAATACATTTCAAATCTAACTTATTTAAGTATAATTCTTAAATAAATATAATTTCAATCAATTTCAAATCATTATAAATTCTATATTCAAAAATATAGATATTAAATAAATACTTAACATATTATTTATCAACTTTATTAAATCAACTTTAATAAATCTTTAAAAATCAATATTTATCAAAACCATATATATCTTTACAAAACCAAAGAAATCATTTTCAAAACATTTATATATATAGACCAACGGTGCCTGTATATAATTTTCTATCTTATGGTCAAGTGATACGGATATTTATCATTTCAATCGCAATTTAAAACATATTCGGGTATATATCTTTTCAATCCGAAATCCCAAATTCAATTCAATGAAAATCGCTTGGGTTTATCATTTCAACCAATAACGATTTTCTCCTATTCTACAGATCGTTCGGGTATGTATCATTTCAACCCATAGTGATTCTATACTAACAGGGAACTTGCAGAGTGATAACATATATGAAAAATAAAATAACAACAGTAACAGGCATATATCAACAATATAAATAACAGATAATGGTGTCAGATGTCACAGGTGAACAGATACAGATAATGACATATATAACAATCTAAATAACTAACATCAGCATATTTCAATTTGACATTTCAATTGAAATCAAATTTAATAAATATAAAAACATTAATCGTGAGTGATTGCTCACCTTTCGAGGCTAGAGAGAACGAAAATGAGATGAGTTACGAATCCAAGCACGAGATCCAAATCAAATCAAGATTGGCATGGATTTTGGCGACAGAGCTGATAAATAGGAATGGACGAGATCGAATCATAACAGAATTGACTCAACACATTTAAAACATAACGGTTTAACATAAACGGAAACAAAATAAATATTATATCCATATAAATCTTTCAAAAAAAATCAAAGTAAGGTTTTAAACTAATTATATATTCAATATTTTATTACAACCAAAATCTTTTTAAAATAACATATATGTGTATCAAAACCGAAATATATATATATATATATATATCTCATAAAATAAAACATTTTGAATATCATAAATACTTCACACTAATAAAACAAAATCCAAAATCTATGTACAACATATTGTATAACTATCTGTATTTAGTCAATATACAGTATATACATAACTCAAATTATTATTTAACATACTTTACACAAAATAGCATTACATACATTTCAAAAATTAAGTATCCATACAGCACATACCTAAAGAGAATCCGATGTTCATAAGCAATATACATAATATATATATTACATACATACTATATAAACAGAACTCAAGTACCAAAACAGTGTAAAGGAAAATAGTGAAAGGCAGAACTAGATCTAATATAAAATTCATACATATATATTTTACTGCAAAATATAAGACCAAGGACAAGGTAGCTTTCAGATAGAAAAATATATACACTACAGAGCTTACCTACACTAACTATATAAATATAAATATAAACTGTACATACTCTCACTCAACTACAACTTACTTATATAAAACTACATATTACTCTTCAAAACTATGGTAATCTTTTCAGAATATATATATATATATATAACATAAAACAACAGATATATATAGACCTATAAACAACAAACTCAAGGACTATATGCTAATATAGATAATACCTGTATAATATAACGCTTAAAAACAAATTTCAATTATACTATAACATATAAAATTTTCTTTTACACATAAACATCAGTTATATAGCAAACAACTTATATAAATATATATATACACAAATACACAGAAAAAATATATATTATATAATATATACATAATATAAACTTTTATATACTGCTAGCTTGATAGGAATGAATGTATTCGACAGCATCATATATATAAAACTTACCTTATTATATTGCACACAAACAGTATATATATAAACATATATTATAGTAACAGTTTTTTTTTTAAATACCAACAGATTGAATATTATAAACAAAATCCTATTATATAATCACACCTATAACCGCTTACCTAAAACGTATATAAGAATGGAGAGGAGATAGAGCTTGGCTATGCTGTCAGAGACGTGGGGTGTAGATGGAGGTGAGTGGATCGAGTGGGTCGCGTGGTGATTGGCTTCATTCGAGCAGTAGGTGAGGGGAGACGAGAGCTGAAGGCTGTGATGGTGTTTTCGATTGTGGCGGTGCCAGGCCCAACTGGGGGAAGCCAGAGGAGGCTCTCGACCTGGAGACGTGTGCTGTGAGGTGCAGGTTGTGAGGCGGAGCACGGGGTGGCTGATGGGTTGCTGCCGGATCTGGAAGCGTGGTCCGGGACGTGGAGGAGTGGTGAGTGATGTACACGCGATGCATGGTGGCGAAGGGGTGGGCTTGGGAGTCGGAGGTAGGGTCGAAGGCAGATCTGCTATGGCTTCATAGGCGGACGGTGGATCGGCATGCGGAGTGCTTGCTGAGGCATCGAGTAGTGGCGCGGGTTGATGGGAAAGGTCGGCGGTGGTTGAGCAAGGGTCAGGGAAGGAATAAGGGTGAACAGCAAAACAAAGAAGCAGGCGAAATTTTTTTGGAGAGTATGGTGGAAAGTGAAACAGTGGGGGAAATGAATGGGTTCGGGCTTCAGGACAAATATATGAGGAGAACAGAACCAAGTGGGAAAGGAGAAAGTGAATTGGCTTTAGGCAAATGAGCTGTCATCCTTGAATATCATATGTAAACGAACAGACAAGTGGACCAAGTACAAAATATGAACGGATCCTAAAATAAAGGAGAATGGGAATAGAAAAGGTCAGAGACTAAAATAAAAGGATACGGATAGCACGTTTGAATTTGAAAAGGTAAGAAAGTGGAGAGTCACAAATTTTGTACCGTTACAATGGAACGTTTTATTATTTTCATCGCGTACCGGACCTCAAAATAAAGAAATAAATATACCGCTGAGATCAGCACGACGAGACGATCAAAACGGTATACAAATATTGGTGGTACGATCATCCGATCAAAAGTCGATAATCGGTACCGAAAATGCTGCTATTTTAACCGAATTAAGATAAACGGAACAACAGAAGTCCAAATTTGACGAAACGAAAGATGACGTCTCACTCAGAAGATGATTTACAAATTTTCCATGTAAAAATATTTAGGTTTGGAAAACATTTTATTATCATCAATTTTAACTGATTAAATTGAAGTAAATTTACGCGCGAAATAAATTTTCATATTTTCGGACGAAAATATACCAGTTGCTATCTTTAATTAGACGCATTCCAAATATCAAATTTAAATTTCAAAATTTTATTGTTTAAAATTTCACAAAATTTAACTAATTACGTTATTTAACAGTTAAAATTTACGGGTCGTTACACTCTCCCCCACTCAAAACTTTTCGTCCCCGAAAAGGAAGGAGGTAGGAGAGTAGAAACAACCAGAAAGAAAAATAGATTAAAAGACAAGATAAGACAATTAATTTAAACCATATAATTTCAAATTAAGCTAATTAATATTTAACAATTTGATTTAATCCACTGAGTTCACTTAAGTTAAATTAATTCATCTATTTCTGAATTCATTACCTTATGTCTAGTCATCCTGAATTAACAATTTCTAAATCAATCAATTTGTATAATCATTTATTTTCCTCATATATTTTTTTCAACAAATTTAATTCTTTTATTCTAAATTATTATTAACCTTATTCCACTTAATATATCTTATCACATATATTTAAACCATACAAATTAATTTAAACCATATAAATTACAATTTAAATTAATTTATATTTAATAATTGATTTTAAATTCAAGGTATTCCCATAAGTTGATCTAATTTCAATTTATTAGTTCTTGCAAACAACTTTTATTTGTCTCATCTATTATGCAATTAAATTATTATTCTATTTCTCTCTACTAACTTCTTTATAATAAAATTTAAGTATATAACATTTATTATAACCACTCAAATTTTACTTATAAATTTCTTTATATTGTATATTATCCAATTACATTTTCCACTTCTGAAATTTTTAGGTAAGTTATGTTAAGATGTAATTGAGTATTATACAAATAAGATTTTACAATTCAGTTATTCCCAATTAACTATTTATCCAAGAATTTTGACTTTAGTTTATAATTGAAATCATCTTTAATCTAAAATTTAAGAATTTAAATCTCCGATTTACTTCAAACAATTTTAGAGATATATATAATATATCTATATCAATCAAATTAAATTTTAAAATAAGATACCTATATATATATATATATATATAAATCGAATTATATTGAAGAAATTCAAATCGAATATGTTTTTTTTTCCAAAACAAAACCGTAGCAAAGCTACAGAATGGTTTCTCCTCTTCGAAACTCGAAAATGAATGTCGATGATGCGGCCGCCATCACCGAAATTATTTTCCAGCGACAAAGAGAAGAGCACTGGTTTAAACATTTAAAATTCTTTGAAAACCATTTTATTCGAAAATACTTTAAATAATATACATTTTAGGACTTTAAAACAAAGTTTGAAATCACCAGAAATTTAATTCTTAAATCTTCGATTTAAATTCATTTCAATTCCAAATAAATTTATAACCAATAGTCATTTTGCAATAGTTAATGACTTACAAAACAATAACATCAAAATCAAATATTATCGTTTTCAACAACCAACTTATTTAACTTTTAATTCCAGAAAATTTTTCTTATATATTTATAATATAATCATACAAATTTATTTCATTTATCAAATTTAAAAATTATATTGTGTCAGTTTGCTCTATTCAAGTGTTTTGGAAATCCTATCGATAGCGTTGATCAGACGAATCGATCGAAAATCCAAACCAACATCAACAACTCAAACAACACACTATAAACATAAACTATTTTATATTAATTTCAAATACACTCCCTCACACGATGATTTCAGAATTGGATTCCAACACATGGATAGAGATCCAAATATAGAAGGGCTCTTATCAAAGAGAATTCTAATCTAAAATAGATTGGCTCGAAACGAAGGTTAGATGATTGCATTTCAAACAGGAAGATGGATAAAGTTGTATAAATCGCGGGCAACCTTAACCGGGTCAACCGTGACTTCATAGATAAGATCGATATAGAATTCTGAAGCAAATCGACATTCGATTTCCAGAGGTAGAATTTGGGTATAGCATAAGATAGCTGCATCGTAAACCGAGGATACAGAAATCTCCGGTGAATCAATACCGATTGTAAAGGAGTTTCACCTCAGTACAAATTATTTGAAGATTGGCGAGACCGCCGATTTTATTATATAGATCATTCGAAGTGGAGTTATGGGATACTCCAGAATCAAAAGACACGAATAGGGGAGACACGAATGGACTTTGGAACCGAAGTGAACGTTCCAAAATTCAAAGGAACCGAGTCAAAGAAGAAGGAATTTAAGCTTGAACGAAAGTGATTCTGTAATTGAATTTACTACATATGCTGAGTTTTGCCTAAAACCAGAGCTCTGATACCACATGTAACGACCCAGTATTTTCAACCATTCGCATCCATTATAAGTGTATAGGTAGACACTCATGCCGGAGTTGAATTTCTCAAAATACTGCGTTGTAAATAAAATTTGGCAGAAACTCAGCATATACAGTAAATAAAATAATTACAGATCACAGACACAGAGTAATATAACAGTAATGCAGCGGAAACAAAAGGATAGTAGTTCATGAAGCTACTATATATATAACAGAGTTAAACAAGATACAACAGAGGTCTCGAATACAATAGATGTCTCAATACAATAATCAAATACCAGATCTGAATACATCACTGGATCGACGGAATAACTGAAGCAGGATCGATAGATAGCTGGATCTCCAAGCGAAGCTCCAACTCCAAAGGTGAGTCTCAAATGCTGTATCACTCAGTCTGACCCGAGCGTAAAGCAAAACACAAAACACTCGAGTCAGGATTAACATTCTTATATTAATAAATCCAACTCAAGTGAAATATCAACTGAAATACAAGTAACTTAAAGGATGTTTGGGATAACCATCCTCTAAGGGTCCGTTAAACTATTTACTATGTAGTAATATACGCTATATACAGTAGTGTCTAAATAAGTAAAGTATAATCATATCGGAAAATAGCGTTAAGGGGATGGAGAACCTTAACGCGGTCGGATCTTAAAATCATAATCGTAGTAAAGCTCGGTATGGTAGGTGACACGGCACAACTAGGCAATGCCATGGTAGATATACCAATTACGCACACGGACTGATGGATACGCATAGCAGCCACTACCGTTCCACCTCGAACAACACTCCCAAATCGGAGGATGGCCATCTAGTCAAATCACAAGTAAGAGTATAATATCGAAGAAATGCGTCCGAGAAGAGGTGCTACCTCACTGGTCCGAGATCGCTCCTGTTTTAGCCACCTTATGCCAACTCACGGGAGTTGGGTCCACGTAATATACCTTAAGAACGTCGCCACCATCCTACTTCATTCTGGAATCTCCACCTCGTACACGGTTGTTAAAGTGGTTTTCGGTATCGACAGAGAGTATGTCCATATCCGATCCCGGTCTCTTTGCCAACCAATCGTTATTATAACACCGTGGTCGTTTCAAAATAGTATACTTTAAACCAAAATCATTATCATTTCAAAACCCAATTAATACGATATCATTTCACTTCAAATATATCCATTTTCAAAATCATATTACTTTCCAAAGTTATAATGCTTTCGAAATCATAGTCTGGAAATCACAGTATTTTGGAAATCATAACACTTCCTTTTTAACAGTTTAGATATAAAAATTTCGTTATAAACTAAATTAATTTCCTCAAATTTCACAATTCGATTCAAATTAACTCGAATTCCAAAAATTTAATTTAATCAAATCTCAAATCATCCGTTTCAACTTGATTTAGCTTCTAAATAAACCATTTCAAATTATCAATTTCAAATACACATCTGAATCATAAAATAAGCCATTTCAGTTTTGATATATTTCAAAGCTTTAAATATTCGACATTTCAAACTAAATTCGATAAATTTATATATATATATCAAATTCACTTTACAATTATTTAGTTTTGAAACATTAACTTAACATTTCCATAACATTTGAATACACTTTCATTTTTACAATTCAAATAAACAAGATATCTCATTTAAATATTTACGTTTGGAATATCCATTTAAGTCACCCTTTCAAAGTTCAAGTTGTAAATCACTTCTTTAAATTTCAAATTCAATACATTTCAAATCTAACTTATTTAAGTATAATTCTTAAATAAATATAATTTCAATCAATTTCAAATCATTATAAATTCTATATTCAAAAATATAGATATTAAATAAATACTTAACATATTATTTATCAACTTTATTAAATCAACTTTAATAAATCTTTAAAAATCAATCAAAACCATATATATCTTTACAAAACCAAAGAAATCATTTTCAAAACATTTATATATATAGACCAACGGTACCTGTATATAATTTTCTATCTTATGGTCAAGTGATACGGATATTTATCATTTCAATCCGCAATTTAAAACATATTCGGGTATATATCTTTTCAACCTGAAATCCCAAATTCAATTCAATGAAAATCGCTTGGGTTTATCATTTCAACCCATAACGATTTTCTCCTATTCTACAGATCGTTCGGGTATGTATCATTTCAACCCATAGTGATTCTATACTAATAGGGAACTTGCAGAGTGATAACAGATATGAAAAATAAAATAACAACAGTAACAGGCATATATCAACAATATAAATAACAGATAATGGTGTCAGATGTCACAGGTGAACAGATACAGATAATGACATATATAACAATCTAAATAACTAACATCAGCATATTTCAATTTGACATTTCAATTGAAATCAAATTTAATAAATATAAAAACATTAATCGTGAGTGATTGCTCACCTTTCGAGGCTAGAGAGAACGAAAATGAGATGAGTTACGAATCCAAGCACGAGATCCAAATCAAATCAAGATTGGCATGGATTTTGGCGACAGAGCTGATAAATAGGAATGGACGAGATCGAATCAGAACAGAATTAAATCAACACATTTAAAACATAACGGTTTAACATAAACGGAAACAAAATAAATATTATATCCATATAAATCTTTCAAAAAATATCAAAGTAAGGTTTTAAACTAATTATATATTCAATATTTTATTACAACCAAAATCTTTTTAAAATAACATATATGTGTATCAAAACCGAAATATATATATATATATATCTCATAAAATAAAACATTTTGAATATCATAAATACTTCACACTAATAAAACAAAATCCAAAATCTATGTACAACATATTGTATAACTATCTGTATTTAGTCAATATACAGTATATACATAACTCAAATTATTATTTAACATACTTTACACAAAATAACATTACATACATTTCAAAAATTAAGTATCCATACAGCACATACCTAAAGAGAATCCGATGTTCATAAGCAATATACATAATATATATATTACATACATACTATATAAACAGAACTCAAGTACCAAAACAGTGTAAAGGAAAATAGTGAAAGGCAGAACTAGATCTAATATAAAATTCATACATATATATTTTACTGCAAAATATAAGACCAAGGACAAGGTAGCTTTCAGATAGAAAAATATATACACTACAGAGCTTACCTACACTAACTATATAAATATAAATATAAACTGTACATACTCTCACTCAACTACAACTTACTTATATAAAACTACATATTACTCTTCAAAACTATGGTAATCTTTTCAGAATATATATATATATATATAACATAAAACAACAGATATATATAGACCTATAAACAACAAACTCAAGGACTATATGCTAATATAGATAATACCTGTATAATATAACGCTTAAAAACAAATTTCAATTATACTATAACATATAAAATTTTCTTTTACACATAAACATCAGTTATATAGCAAACAACTTATATAAATATATATATACACAAATACACAGAAAAAATATATATTATATAATATATACATAATATAAACTTTTATATACTGCTAGCTTGATAGGAATGAATGTATTCGACAGCATCATATATATAAAACTTACCTTATTATATTGCACACAAACAGTATATATATAAACATATATTATAGTAATAGTTTTTTTTTAATTACCAACAGATTGAATATTATAAACAAAATCCTATTATATAATCACACCTATAACCGCTTACCTAAAACGCATATAAGAATGGAGAGGAGATAGAGCTTGGCTATGCTGTCAGAGACGTGGGGTGTAGATGGAGGTGAGTGGATCGAGTGGGTCGCGTGGTGATTGGCTTCATTCGAGCAGTAGGTGAGGGGAGACGAGAGCTGAAGGCTGTGATGGTGTTTCCGATTGTGGCGGTGCCAGGCCCAACTGGGGGAAGCCAGAGGAGGCTCTCGACCTGGAGACGTGTGCTGTGAGGTGCAGGTTGTGAGGCGGAGCACGGGGTGGCTGATGGGTTGCTGCCGGATCTGGAAGCGTGGTCCGGGACGTGGAGGAGTGGTGAGTGATGTACACGCGATGCATGGTGGCGAAGGGGTGGGCTTGGGAGTCGGAGGTAGGGTCGAAGGCAGATCTGCTATGGCTTCACAGGCGGACGGTGGATCGGCATGCGGAGTGCTTGCTGAGGCATCGAGTAGTGGCGCGGGTTGATGGGAAAAGTCGGCGGTGGTTGAGCAAGGGTCAGGGAAGGAATAAGGGTGAACAGCAAAACAAAGAAGCAGGCGAAATTTTTTTGGAGAGTATGGTGGAAAGTGAAACAGTGGGGGAAATGAATGGGTTCGGGCTTCAGGACAAATATATGAGGAGAACAGAACTAAGTGAGAAAGGAGAAAGTGAATTGGCTTTAGGCAAATGAGCTGTCATCCTTGAATATCATATGTAAACGAACAGACAAGTGGACCAAGTACAAAATATGAACGGATCCTAAAATAAAGGAGAATGGGAATAGAAAAGGTCAGAGACTAAAATAAAAGGATACGGATAGCACGTTTGAATTTGAAAAGGTAAGAAAGTGGAGAGTCACAAATTTTGTACCGTTACAATGGAACGTTTTATTATTTTCATCGCGTACCGGACCTTAAAATAAAAAAATAAATATACCGCTGAGATCAGCACGACGAGACGATCAAAACGGTATACAAATATTGGTGGTACGATCATCCGATCAAAAGTCGATAATCGATACCGAAAATGCTGCTATTTTAACCGAATTAAGATAAACGGAGCAACAGAAGTCCAAATTTGACGAAACGAAAGATGACGTCTCACTCAGAAGATGATTTACAAATTTTCCATGTAAAAATATTTAGGTTTGGAAAACATTTTATTATCATCAATTTTAACTGATTAAATTGAAGTAAATTTACGCGCGAAATAAATTTTCATATTTTCGGACGAAAATTTACCAGTTGCTATCTTTAATTAGACGCATTCCAAATATCAAATTTAAATTTCAAAATTTTATTGTTTAAAATTTCACAAAATTTAACTAATTACGTTATTTAACAGTTAAAATTTATGGGTCGTTACACTCTCAATATTAATTAATGGAATAAAATTATTCTATCACATAATTTTTAATCTTAATTTGCATACGAGACAAAACTTATTTTATTTTTACTTTTTGCAAAGTTTACTTTTATTTCATAAATTTATTTTCTATTTTTTAACAAATTAAATTTAAGCTCAAATTTATTTTAAATTTTTGAAGTTTTCATTATGACTCTTTGCTAGATTTTTAAATTTCTTAAATAAATCATCAAAAAACTCACATAATTGATCATAAGCAATTTGTACCCCATCGATGTCTTGCGAGGCTGTGCTTTTATCGATAGAGTCATGTAGCATGTATTTCGGTCCTTTTTGCTAGCTACGACTAGGTCTTCTTCTATTATTGGCCATTATTCTATGATTTTATTACGATCGATAGAGTACCAGGCTTTGTACATTGTGAAGATATGTTATGGGGATTGAATGTGGCTAATGTGTATAATTAAAGTAATAGATGGTAGTAGAAATAAAAAATGACCACACAGTCAATTTTATACTAGTTTGGACCTCATCATACATCCAGTTCAAAAGCACCTCTAAGATTTCAAGTAATTTAACAATCCTCTCTTAAACCGAAGGAACATGTATACTACAACTTCATTCGAGCTGTGAAACAGGACTTCAACCCAGGCTATTTGGAAACTCCGCAATAGGAATTCAATACCAACTAATTCTTTTCCAAAGTTTACTTTTGACAACTCTTATATCTTCAATATACTGATGTGTCACTTTTAAGTACAATATCTTATAACCCTCACAAATAATGGAGAATTGAATTAGTAGTGGCTAGGAAGTGAATAAGTGCCAGATTAAAAAGTTACAGAGTGAAAGAACATTGGTCGTAGAACATATAGTAATCAAAATATTAAATGAATGTACTAACTATTAAAGGGAGCAATAGAATCAGAATTTGAGAGCTAGAGAAGGTTCTTTTGGCATTAGAGTGTCTAAGGATTTATATATATGTTGTAGAGATGTTTTTGAGGAGTTCAATAGTTGAAAGTGGATTCAGAATAAAGAGAAATGACGAAGAGACCATGATATGTGACTATAGGGAAGAAAGAATCCAATAACATGCATCTGAGGGCGCACAACTTGACCTCTTTATCACTTCATGTTGACACGTGGTCTCCACAGGGTGACCTATGGAAATACATAGGTCGACACAATGGAAGCCCATATTGACCTTATGTTGAAATTTTCATTATTTAGACTATTACTCCCTCATTCGACCTTTTCTCTACTCTCAAAAATACCAAAAAAGTTTAAAAAATACTTTGGGATGTGTGGAATGTAACATAAAAGTTTCAAGTGATTCAGAGACCATATTGGTGTTTTAACAAAATCTATACTAAAAGTGCTCAATAATGAATCGACAAATAACATACTTGACTTTTATGCCCATTGTGTTCCACAAAGTAAAATTTGGATACCTAAAACGTATTTAATGAAGGGTAAAATGGTAATTTTACTAACAAATGTACAATTGGAATTTTTATAAATAAATGAAGTAGGCATCAAAATTTCTGCTTTTGCGAAAAGCATAATTTTTTTCAATTAAGTTTCACTATGAGAACGTCTAATTCAAGTAAACAGTTTAAAAGATTGATAAAATTATTATTGGGTTTGGAGTGAGGTTAACTAGGGTCTAAGGCCCATTAGTACCAAAATGAAATATCATAAGCAGTGCAGCCTAAAAGGAAAGTATGTATAATTACTTTCTTCTTCTTCCTTCTCTTCTCAAATGAAATAAGCCTAACCAAAAAGGCCGATCTAAAATCCCTTAATCAAATCTCCACCAAATTCAACAAATTTGGAGAATAGATAGATCAAAATGAAGAGATCTATACATAAATAACAATCTTGAAGTTATTCACGAAATTTAGAGGTTAAGGAAAGGTCCTGACAACGAAGGTGGAGACGTTTCTAATCAAATTTGGATTTTTCTTGAAAATTAATGAGTGAAAATTTGTGCACTTTGTTACATTATCTCATATATGCTTTTAATTCATTGTATATAGCCTAACATAGATTAATGACAAAAAATGATATAACTTAGATTTTGGGATATGACAAATATTGAATATTCATATTGGATTTGATAACGAGAATGTGTTAATGGTATAACCTTATCTTAAGAAATGGAGAAGAAGATGAATGAATACGTGTAGGCTACTATAATAAGGATTAAATAACTTTGTATACATAATTGTTATAAGTATATAAATTTAGAAATATGCAATGAACATGATGATAAAACCCATATTGGTAATATCGATGTTATAATGACGAGGGAGAGAAACGTAGGAGAAGACGCACTATGACCATAATGAAAATGCAATTATAAAGGAATATCAATGGGTTAGAAATAGGATAAATTGATGGACTTGATATGTAAGCGATGTAATACATTATGACAATGTGTATAGAGATATTAAAGTAGTTTAAGTGAAAACAATAAGATGTTAAATGAAAAACTCAACAAAATAGTGAAAACTCATAATTAACAAACAAACGGTCGACTGATTGATAATAACCGATTGACTAAAATTTTACAGAGTGAACCAGAAAGGAAATCGTTGATTGTTAAGGTAAATAGTCAATCGAATATACCATCAGTTGACTGAATTTAGAGAAATGATAGATCGAATCTGGGATTCGATCGATTGGTTGACTGAAGGAAAAATTACTTTAGGCAAACGATAGACCGACTTCCCAGAACCAGTTAACTAAACACCTATTATAAGCACAGATTGAACCTAGACCTGTAAGGACCCATATAAATGATTTAAGATGCCTTGTCTTGTTAAAGTGTAACGACCCGATTTTTCGACGCCCAAAAATCGACATCAATACGCCCATTGTATTAAATGCCAAACAATCGAATGCCGGAAAACCGAACCATTAGGGTTAAAGAATAAAGAGGTAGAAGAAGAAATAGAAAACAACATCAGAATCTCACAAACACAGCGGAATAAATATAATATATAACAACAGCTTTAAACACAAAGAAATTTGTACTGATTTATACATTACATCATCAGATACAACTCAAATCAACAATACAATCAATAGAAAAATACTGGATAGTTATATTAACTTGTCCCTACAAAGCTGACTATACATAGCTTATACTGCACAATGGATAATACATCAAGTACGTGATATGTCTCGCCATCTAGCTCGTCTCCTGAGCTCCACAGCATCTTATCATGTATCCTATAATACTCGGTCTGACCCGAGCATTACAGTGAAATAACACCCGAGTCAGTCTGGAAAACCAGCGTGAGAAAACACACTTAATTGGATTATTAAAGTTTTCAAAATCCTTTTGAAAATCAAAGGTATCTCGTAAGACCATGCCACAAATAAACATGTCGGGTTTTTACCTTACGATAACCAAAACAAATCTTATCAAATCCTCTGATATTATAATAGTGTCTATATACAAATACTTATTCAAATAGCCGAAATTGTTACATTCATTAAATTCCAGCATAATAGGTATACAAACAAGTCCGAAGGCACTTATTAGAGATTGGATATCCATCATTGGTAGGGCTACTGGGGTACCGCCCGTCACAGTACGTGGTCTAGATCACCGTACCGAGGATCCACCCTGATCCCTTGCTACACAAGACCGAAGCTACCCCTTACTGGATAGTCCGAATAAGATCACCCCGCGGTTGGGATCAACAACCGCCCACTAAGCCGAATAAAGGAACCTCTAGACAGTGATGACCTTACCCTTATTGGTTGCTAGCCACTTAGCCTTGCTGCACCTCCCCTATTTTAGCCATTCCCGATTGATGAGGCTCGAGGCTATGCGTTACCTTTTTAGCACACATTCACTTAGAATGCTCACCGTCCCTCTGACGATGTTCTGATAGCATTCGTCCATACAAGCCCGTTCCCGGTCCAAACGGAACCGAAGGCACTACTCCTACTACATCCATTTTGGAATCACCCTCAGGATTAGTAGCGATTAGCCCTTGCACTTCACCGCTCCATCTTCGATTCCAACTCTTGTCTTCCTCACGAAAACGTTCAAACCGGATCGAAGTGGTTTTCGGGAAATTAATTCCAATCCCGGTCTCTTCGAAACGATCAGCGCATTGGCCAATATTGATAGTCGGTTATTTAACTATCATATAACATCCACAACAACATCAGGCCTTAATAATTTCCCAAATTATTAATTTCAAAATATCTTCGCAAAATATTTTCTACGCTTCAACCCTTCGAAAATAGTTTTCAAATCACTTTTTCTCTCGCAGAATAAATTTCCACCCAATTGTTTTATTTCCACTGAAAAGCACCAAGTCTTAATACTTTAGATTTTAAAAAAATTAAATCACTTTATCCAAAAATATATACTTTAAAATATTAAAAAAACTATTTAAAAACGCTTTAATTTAAAATAATAGTTATGAAATTCTATACTAACTTTCCAAGTAAAACTTAAGCCAAAACTACTTTTTAAAATAAAACTATTAGATAGAGTATAAATATTTAATAACCATCTTTTAAATCAAGTACTAGTTAAACCTTTAAAATAATCACTTCTATAATTAACTTAATAAATATTTACTTTAAAAAAAATTAAAACAATTTAAGAAAATAAATTTCTCCAAAAACATTCTTTTTAAAACCAACTTTAAAACTTCTAATTTATACTTAAAATCTGCTTTGAAAACATACTTGGCTTTTCAGGAAATACTCTTTCCATTTAAATATAGCCATCTAATCATTTATAAATCCTGCTCGATTTATCACAATTTAATTTACGTTCCCATCCCGTAAATTTCCTTTAACACTTTAAAAATAAAACCACTTTTTATTTTTAAAACACATTACCCATTCCTTTATAAATTCCCACCGTGAATTTATACTTCCAAATATCCACTGATATCTTATTTCATTTTATAAACCCAGTTTATAAATTCCATAGTCTCATCCTCCTTTTAAATCACAGTTTCAAACACTTAATAAATTTTCAAATCGATTTCCAAAATTTACTCCATTTCAAAATAAATTCCTTTACTTACTCTATTTATTTCAAAACATATAAATTCAGACTTTACTTCTTTATTATGATTTAAAATCTTATTTAAACTGAAAATACTAATTTCATACTTTTTCCCAAAATTCTTCTTTATCTTTCCTAAACTAATTTAAACCTTGAATTTAAAAGTAAATCCTTTATTTCTTTAAATTATATCACTTATGTTTAAATATTCATTTATTCCAATTTATTCAAAAATCTCCTTTCCCGTACTCGAGATTTATTTATTAGAATTTAAAAATCAACTTTTTATCCTTTTCCCAAATTCATTCTTTAATTTATCCAATTTCACTATATTTATTTTACTTAGAATTCCCTCTTCTATTTTCCTTTAGAAATCAAATCTTTATATTTTGATACCTCAATATACCCAAAATATATTCAGTCAAGCCATAGCATTCAAAAATTTCAATTACCAATGTAATCTATCACAGATTATCAAATAAATCACATAGAATATAAAATAAATTCAACGTTTGAGGAATCCAGTTGGCTCCCTCCAACCTGTTTTTCCCTGCATCCATAGATGTTAGCACAATATAAAAATACCAATCCCACTTCGAGGGGGATATTGCGGTATAAAGGGTCATCCGCTATTATGCGGGGCGCATAGGGTCTCATCCGCTATATAATGCGGGAATCAATCACTCCAATATATATATATATATACACACACTATCATATATAATATCACATCCAATCAATTCAATCATTCAACCAATAATTTAAATTTAACTATTTAAATTTAAATGATTATCCAAATGAGTGAGATTAACTCACCTTTGATTTTATTGTTTGCAACCCGATCCATCTTGACTTGATTCACCATGATTTTAGACCTACCGCCAGCATGCAAACACCAAGCCCAGTCAAACCTCTGGCACACCCTCGCGATCATCGCCGATGCCCTGATGCTTGATCCCGAGACCTTGACCCCCAGCGCATGCAAAAGAACCTCGCCGACCTAGCTGCGATATCGGCGAACCCATCGAACTACATCACTGCCGCGACCTCGACCAAGATCCCACCTCACCTTCACGCAAGAGCATATGCCCAGCAGCCTCCTCTCGGTCTCGATCGAGGCCCTCCTTGCCGTCGCCTTCCATGAATCCATGTCCTACCTCCCCGCGTGCAAAACCCTACGCCTTCGCTACCATCTCGAACTCGCCCAAATCGCCGTGCTCTCGACTAACCCCCAGCGCCATCTCGTGCCCACGCGACTCGCTCTTACTCGATCGAACCCCCAATTCGTTGATTGGATCTGCAGCAAAAGGAAGGAAGCTCGCGTTCTGATGATTTTCGAATTTACTTCGGCCATTTTTTAAAGGATTTTCGATTTCGACTGTATTAGAGCTACTAGATAATAAAAGAGGGAAAAGTAAAATGTTGTTGATTTGGAAAATACTCTATCGTTATTATTTCGAACGATAGATATAAAATTTTCGAAGTGGACATCTGGGGTGCGAATCGACAAGGCAGGAGACACGTTTCTCAGGGTGGACAAGTGTTGGATTTGGTCTACAGTAAATTTGAAGGGAAAACATATATATATATATATATTATTTTTAAATTTAAATTTAAATCGTCTCGACTTACACACTCTAAAATTCCAAATCCCTATCGATATAGTTGTCCAACTGTACCAACCAGAATTTATAAACACTCAACCGATAAGTCAACACAATATAAAAAAAATTTATATTCACTAACAAATATGCGCTCATATCTATTAATACACTCAACTCATTCTAGAGTACTACTGACTCTATTTCTAATGGGTAATTCCCACCAGAGCCAAGGTTTTCGCTTAACCTTCAGCTTTGATACCAACTGTAACGACTCGATTTTCGGGCGTCGGAAAATCGGGTCATTACATAAAGTGACAACGTTAAGTAGTTGGATGGTTTATATGAGTAGATATAGGATAATAAAAAACGATGATGGCTGAAAACACGTGTATCGGTACGAGTAAGTTGATAATAAAGGAATGTTGATATTATTGGTATGAAACAATACAAATAAATAGATGATACAAACATGATCAATATGAGGCAAGGTTGTTGCTATGTGTGCTTGGGTCATATCACAAACAATGTATAGACTATGGAGAGAGAGACGTTTATCCAATTCACTAAAGTGATGGCACCTGAATCTTAGTTTTAGTAGGTTGGCTGGTAGGGTCAAGGTGTAACATAAGGCAAATATTTCATATAGAGCACATGGGAGAACAAAAATAAAAGATGCTAGGGTACGTTAAATAAATTATAAAGCATATCAGCTGGGAGGTGTGGTCGACCTTTGCCACCACTTTAATGATCGAAAGAGGATGTTAGTCGACCTTGTAGTTATCCTACTTATTTTGCATACATTATAGTTATGTGATTATCATGGGAATGGTTATTGTTGGAATGCTACAAATTTAGGTTAATTTGATCGAGGAAACTAACTCTGAAAATGAAAAATATAGCACTAGTTTATAATGAGATTTAATTAGCATGTCGGTATCATATACATAGAGATATTTAACCAGTGTGACTGTTCTAGTGGTTAGGCGCTTCAACTTTGGTGCGAATGGTCACAGGTTCGAAACTTGCGTAGAGTAATTAGAATGTATATTGACATGTAGTATGTTGTATACTACTTAAGATTTGTAGTACTAATATGTACTGTCATCTAAGTACCTAATTTCAAAAAAAAAAATACTTAGAGATATTTTCTCACTCACTAGGCATATGGATGACCCCGTCCATATTTCCATTACTATTTGTCTATGCTAGGTTAAGAGTTTTACGGAATGCTTGATGTAAGAAGGCAATGATAGAGATTTATTGGAGTAATATTATTAATATTATTATCTAGGCATCTGCTATTTAACATCATGTATTTATGTTGAACTATATGTTATGAAAGTGTTATTTTTAAATTGATAAAATAACACTAATGATTAGTTTCCTATTGGGTTCAGATATTTCTATTTTGATATTTCCTTCTATCGTGAGATCTGAAAGTGTAATTAAATAGCTCTATTTACTATTTTAATTCTATTTCACCTTACCGATCCACCATTTATGGTCTTTGGGATTTGAAAGTCGATTGGGACATAGAATCAGATGGTCGTGAATGGTGGGTTGTTACATTCAATATTAGAGCTTAGGTTACCTGATTCATATACGTTAGGTATGTATTGAGAGAGCATACCCATACATTTTATATATAGATATGTATAGGCATGTATAGTATCTATGCACACTACTTATTTAGTTTATACTGTATCTATTATTTTAGGGAGTTGCTAATGAATCCCCCTTCCAAATAGGATATATGGACAACAATACTGGAGTTGACAGGATATGTAGCCTCAGAGGCCCCTGGCACAAATGTACCATTTTGGTTATGCAGATATCTTCAGCATAAAGCAAATACAAGTACCAAATCGGATGTGCCTGTGAAATCGAAATAAGGATCAGTGCCCGTGAATCCATTTTCCATAGAATATCTTAACCAATAGAAATTTCCAGAGCATGGGTGGAAATCATACGTGGAAAGTGAATCTTTCTTTGATCCAAAGGCATGGCTACACAACCGTGAGCGAATATTCGAAATGATTGTAACATCCCATTCCAAAGTTAGAATAAAATAAACATTTTAAAATGAATTTTGGGAATTTAATTGTATAAATTGAATCTTTGAATTTATTTGATAATAAAAGGAAAAATATTAATTTAAAATTAAAATTTGAAATTTGAATTATATTTAAAAGATCCAAAAGTTGTTTAAAAAGTTATTTTGACAAAATAAATAATATTTGTGGAATTTTGAAATTGATTTTGGAAACAAAATAAGTATATTATAATTGTTGAAAGTTGAAAAGTAATATTTTAGTAAAAGAAAATTCATTATAAGAATGAAATAAAATTTTGCTAAAACATTTCAAACAGAATTTTAATCGGATATCGGATAATGGTCGGGTGATAGAGTGGTTATGAGTATTGATTTAAAATTAAAGAAAGGTTGAATTTCTCCTCTCTTCTCATTGGACCACTCATCATCCTTATCCTATTCCGAATAAAACCCTACGCCATACTAATCTACTTCTACCCGTTCCCAATTGTTCAAATCCCTAGCACCTCACAAAATCGAAAATGAATAAAAAAGGGACGCCCGACTTTGGTGATGTCTGATTAGGCAAGGGTCTAGACCAGGGCAACATCGGTGATGACGAGGCTCGTTTGCACCAGATGGAGTGTTCAATTAAGGCTAGAGCGGAGGGTAGAGCATGCATGTACTCCGAAGCTAGAATGGTTGTGCATGGTGCTGGAGACGGCGTGTAAAAAGGGTTCACGACCAGGCATAGCAACAAGCATAGGGACATGGGGCGATAAGGAAAAGGCAGCAAACATAACATCTCTTTTGATTTACAGTAAGTACTGTTGTTCGAATTGAATTCCAATAAGAATAATCCATATTTTGGTCATTAGCGAATGAATTCAGATCCCTTTGTTTGATTTATTATAGTAAATATATCGATCTAATTATGTGGTTATCATACTATTTTGGTTGTAATTAAAGTACATGAATTTTATACATGATGTTTGGATCAATATTAGGTTGATAATCTTGTTAATTGATGCTAGAATTGCTTGGAATTAATGGTATAATTGTTTGAATCGAATTGATATTGGTTGAAGATGGCTTGGTAGCCTATCGTGATTGAATTGGTTGGATTAGTTGATAATTTATCTACGATTGTTTGAAATGGATGAATATGGTCGAACGGTATGTTATATATGTTGATATTGATTGTTTTGAATGGTAGAAAAATTAAATTAAATGAGTGA
Source organism: Allium fistulosum (assembly GCA_030737815.1). NCBI lineage: Eukaryota > Viridiplantae > Streptophyta > Magnoliopsida > Asparagales > Amaryllidaceae > Allium > Allium fistulosum. The sequence goes on along the minus strand of CM060901.1, from coordinate 111,490,362 downwards.
TTTGAATTATTTAAATGCAAAATAGGATATGAATATCTAAAATTTAGTATGGTGTTTTAAAACGAGTTTTATTTGAAATATGTTTGAATTTATCTTTGGAAATTGATTTATTTGAATTTATAAAAAGGAAGATTTTATATTGAAATTCGTTGAAAAGAATTTTTGATAGATTTAGAAAGATTTTCTAATAAAATGATTTGAACTATTTTGACATCAATATAATTCGAATTTCAGCTTGAATTATTTTCAAATGGAAAATAATTGGATTTAAATTAAATTTAAAATCCTATATGAATACTTTATTTGGATTTTGAAGTAGAAATTTTTCTTATAAAATAAAGATTGATTTATATTGAAATAGTACGAACTTCAATTTAAACCATAAAGGTTTAATGGTTTAAATATACAAGCATTTCTATTTAAGGAATTTTGGAGAATTTTTCGAAAGATTGTTTTATGGATTTTATATAACATAAACCAGAGGTATTTTGGTTGTATTTCTACTATTGAAAATTCTCGATTAGAAAGAAATAAAATTACAATTTTGTGTGTTCCCCTATTTGGAAATGTTTTGTTGGTTTTACCTTTTCAAAAGGGATTGCTACTTATATAATAATCGGTTTGGATATTATTACTTTTGATATCGCTCAAAGGAATGCCCATGCTTAGATCGTAAGGGTTGGATTAAAAGGTTCCTTCCTGGAACGTCGATTATAGATGAGTAATGATCTGTTATGATTTTTTTGACGAGCATTCACTAGGTGAGGATATTTATTTAAACTAAATTCAGTGAATTTGTGTTGTATTTTGAAATCTAGTTTTGATGAAATTATCAGATATTTTGGAACTAGTTTTGATAAATGGAAAAGTAGCAATTTTAAATAAAGAAATGGGAAATACTATTTTGACCAATGCTTTGGAAGGATATTTTGGAATAAATTGGATTTTTAAATTGATTTTGGAAAGATATTTTAAGATTGTTTTTATACAAATTGGTAAGTATTTTGATAAATTATTTGTATTTAAAACCAGTATTTTGAAATTTTTGCCAAGTAGACCTCTGGTATATGATTTCTAAAGATGTGGAATTTCCGTGAATAAAGTTATTTTATAGAAGTGATTTGGAAATCAATTTTGAAATGATTTCGAGAAAATGATTTGAAAGAAAAGGAATTAGAAATCTATTTTCAAATGGTTTTAAGTACAGAGCTTATTGGAAATTATATATTGATGTTGACAACAGTGATAACCTTGTGTTTATATTCAAATAGAGCTATATTAAAATATGTCACACTCATTACGTTATTATTTGAGCTCGGTTACACTCATAGCTAGATTTCTAGCCTGACTTGGGGTTTGTTATTTGTTTGACAACCTACGAGTCAGTTTGAGGTTGCTTTATAGGTCAATATTATGACAATATGTGCTTTGTGGGCTACGATATGGAGTTGGAGCCGATGATGATGGCGAGTGATTATTTTATGTATAATTATATTGAGATTCCATTTTATTGGTCGATGTAATATATTCATGTGATGAATTGTCTATATGATACATTATATCATATTTTCAGATATGATATAAAATTCGCTATTCCATTCACTCTGATTCTATTAGTTAGGAATTTTTTATCTATGTCTCCATTACTATATTATTCAAGTCTATAACTCCTGTACATTGCCTTGCATCGAGAAGAGATATGCATTATTTCATATGTATTTAGGTATTGAATTGTATCTGTGTTGATCCAAAGTAGTGCATATGAAAGAATGCTCCTTCCATGCCCATTGATCCGAGCTATCAAACGGTAAGCTCCCTTTGATATTTGGGTCACTGGAGCTGAGGCGTCATATAATGGTGTCAGAGCTTAGGTTGGAATAATATAGAGATAGTGATATATTTTGACCTTAGAGGAGTGATACCAAGGATATTTACCCATTTTATTCGACTCTCACATGTGATGTGCATGTCGTTGAGTGATTGAAAGGGTCGGTCATAGGGTGGAATATTTATATACATGTATATATAAATGTATCTATATTAAAAAACTATCAAGTTAAAGTTATATATTCTTTGAAAGAAAAATAAAATAGTATTCACATGTATGATGTGAATATGTGTGTTCAATTTTGATATGACAGAATGAATTTTATTTGGATGATATGGATGTTGGCTTAATGATTTGTATGGTTTGTTTGGATGTTTAATTGATAATGGTGTATTTTATAAAATAGGAAGAAAAAAAACTATAACTGATGTAATAACAAATGCTTAATGATTATTTTTTAATGAAAACTTAAATTTTGATAAGCATATTATCAAACATCAACTCTGTGTGTAAATAACTAGAACTTTCATTATTTTGTGTAGATAGTTAGCGACTAGTTATGTCGCTTAGACTCTAAATAACATAACTGATAATATTTTTGTGTTAATTGGAGATACTAAAGTTGATTTCATAAATTAAAATAAAATTATGTAGAATTAAAGTTCAGTTTCGATGATGAAACTCCATATCATATATAAGTGGTTACATTACTATCTATTGTTTCTAGTAAAGCAAAACAATAAGCAATACAATGCCTAGTACGTAATGATGCTGATAAGCTAATTGCCAAACATGGAATGGAGAACTATGAAGATAGAAGCCAAAACTTGTAAAAGGCTGTTATGCCTTAGTAATAACCCACGACCATATCCAATTGTTGAGTAAGTTCAACTTTCAGTTTAGTTTTGCTCTTTTTTGGTCTTCAACTAGTAGTAACATCCTTTAATATGTAGTCAAAATAGATTAAAAGTAAATTTTAACATTTTTTGCTTGGTAACAAAAACTTAAAATTTAAACATCTGAGTATGTCATAAGTTTGATAACTAGAAAACATTTTTGTCTTTTGCCTCACATATAATAAGCTTGAAATTTAAATAATGTGTTAGCTTGTAAGAAAAAAAAAAGAGTCCGTGTATAGCTTACTGCATCTATATATACAAAATAACAAATTTAACCCTATCCATTATCCTCTGATTTCCAATTAACCCAATTTAATAAGGGGTATTAATGTCCAAAACTTGCCAAACATAACCAACTCTATACTTTTGATGCAGACTCATTTACCTCAAAATGATATTTAAACACTTGTTTTAGCTTATAAATCTAGTTTTAAGTTACATTCAAAAACATCCTTTTAAATTATCCAAAAATATGTTTGAGGCTAGTTCCATGTTTCCCTTTTGAATGTATATCTTTCCATTTTTACTATTTTTTAGGAATTGAATTAGTTTTGTACATTGTATGCTGTATTGACATTAGTTAAGATATATACTTGCTGGACTAAACATGGATGTATATCTATAAGCAGCAGTACTTACCTTTACTTGCCCATTTTAATCAACAATATTATTTCTTCTCATATTGTAAAGAAGAATATATATATATATATATATATATATATATGTATGTATATATATATGTATGTATGTATGTATGTATGTATGCATGTATGTATGCATGCATATAGGATAGTCGATAGATTATCCTACAATTTTTCTTTAGACAATTATTAATAATTTTGTAATTTTGACACTCGGAAATTAGTTAGAAAGTTGCAAAATAAAAATGTGAAGCTGTTTGTTTGGTTTAATAAATATGAATCAAATGCTTTTATATTTATATACGTATTACAATCTTATATAGTTTGTTGAGTTAAGTAAAGGTAAATGAAGAATATATGGGCTAACATTTGGATCGTAAGTGCATATAAAATAAGCGAACTCGCTTAAAAAATGATAAAAACGTGTTCATTTAGGGAGTTATATATATTGTGTATTATATGACGTATGTTAAAGTTTGAAATATAAATTATTTCCGACCATATTTTGGTCGACATATATCTATTTTAACATATTATAATTGTTCGAAAGCCTTTCCGTATAAAGAAGACTTTACCAAAACTTTTCAAAATTTTCGAAACTTAGACTTTTTTTGAAATTTTATATGTTATGAAATTTAAGAAATTTTCAAAAGAACTAATAAAACCTATATGTATATTGATCGCTATGCCTATAACATAATGTAATACATTTGAATGAAATGAAGTGTTTTCTTTTCTTCTGTATAGTAGTGTCGACGGAATAAATTCGGATAAGTAATATAGATTATATATGAGATTTTATAAGAGTGTCGTAGCAAAAGCGCGGTAACGAATAATTCGAATAAGTAATATATTTTGTTGTTAATAGTATTTGTTAAATCAATTATAGTATTCACTATTGCGAGGACGCAATTTCTTTAAGGAGGGGAGTCTGTACCATCCTGTTCTAGAGTTAAAATAAAACAAATAATTTAAAATGAAAATTTGGAATTTAATTGAATAGTTATTGAATTTAATTCAATAAATTGAATCTTTGGATTTATTTGATAATAAAAGAAAAAATATTGATTTGAAATCTAAATTTGAAATTTAATTGTGTTGTAAAGATCCAAAAGTTGTTTGAAAAGTTATTTTGACATATATGGCCTTCATACTAATCTAGAAAATCAATGCACCGTCTAAAATAAAGTTACATATGTGGCTAATCCTTTACTACAAATTAAACATAATTAAATTTTTAAATGAAAAAAAAAATCTAATTGTGGATAAAAATGTGTGTTTTGTAACGCAAATATAGAAAAAATAACACATTTATACTATAACTGCCCATTGACTAATTCTATACTTGTAATACTCTTTATAGTTTTGGTTATACTTTAACTAACATGGATTTTAAATGTGACGAATACTGGAACGTTTTTAGAAATCAATATGTCCATTGTTGTAGAATTTTGTTTGACACTATTTACACTATAACCTGTTGGTATCTTTGATTTGAAAGAAACCAGAGGATGTTTAATGATACTAGCACCCCTTCTAATAAACCGACTCATGCTTTTGCACGGTTCATTTATGGCTGGATTGCAAAACCAAGCTACAAACTAAACAAAGATACATTATTTAAGGAATTCCTTGTCAGGGTAAAAATTAAGATTGACACCTTAATGGCAAAAATTGTTCATAATAGAAAACATAACATGGTCATAAGCACATATCTAGTAGATCCCATTAACGAAGCTAGCCAATCGAGTACCTCACATTTTGTAACACCCTATAATTTAGCATTAGTTATTTAATTAGTTAGTTAGTTAATTAATTACTCTTCGAAAATGCAATTTTTGAAAATGATGGAATTTGATCATGAAACTTGCACCATTGCGTTTGTGGAGAAATTCTAAGCAACTTTCGTATATGGAGTTTTGCGATCGGAGCCCAAACGAAGAAGTTATGGACGAAAAATGAATTCGAAACGAAATAATTAAATAAGTAGAAATTAACGTTTTATTATTAATTACCCAGGCCCACAGGACTCGTCATTAGGGACGGTCAACCCTCGGCGGTCAACTAGTGACCCTGGGGAGGTCGACCGATGACGACCTGGCGGCTCTAATAAACCTAGGCAGCAACAACACGGTTTTAATATATTTCTATCTAACGGTTCTGGTTGATTCTAGCGTCTATAATTCAGGCCTAGCCCTCCCTTTTCTTCTCATATTTTTATGGAGGCAGTAGCGAAGCTCTTCCATTTCTTCTTCTCCACTTTCTTTCTAAATTATAAAGATAAGATATTTGTATATATATATATTCATACAAATCGGAGAAGAGTAGAAATCTAATAAAAAGGAAAAGCGAAGAGAATCAACCATATGCATATTTGAGGTAATCTATATATTTGTATCTATTTTCTTTCACAATCCCAAATCTCTTCTCCGTTCTGTAATTCTAATGTATGTATATACCATTTTATATATATCTCTTGGATTAAAAAGGATTGAAGATAAATCAAAGGTTCTACTTCTGATCTGGAGATTCAGATCGCTTTTAAAAGGCGACTGAGAAATTTCATAGATTTTATAATATGAAAATTATCCCGTTGGTATTTATTTAATTTTTATCCCTAATTAGATAATTGTATATGAGTTATAAGCAACAAATTGAATACGATCTGAATATAATAAATATCGCCTACATATTCTTGTTTATGAATTGATTTAGTATTGTATACAGCCCGATCTGGAAATCAGTCCCAAAAGTATGAATTTAAAATATTGAATTAAATGAAATTTATTCCAGATCTGAAATTTGTATTATAATGTTATAAATTTGAATTATTACCCTAATCTTGTTAGGATATAAACTTTTCTATATTTGGAATTGCTGGAATTTAAACCCGTTTATTATTTATAAACTAGTTTGATTTCTCCCTTTTAGAAAGATACAACGTTTGATTTAACAAGGAATATATGCAAATAGAAAGAGAAAGAGATGTGCAAAGTATGAACTCATTGTGGTATACACTGTCCATTTCAATAATAAAAAGAAATGATTATTCCTTGTAATTTCAAACGATGTAATCTTTTATATTCTAAAGTTAAATCTTTTGTTTCAGACCAACTTATGGAAATTATACAGGATAATCGTTTTAGATACGATTTCAACAATTTAACATGGAAAAGTATATTCTAGTGAAGATATATAACTAGAATATATTTGACAAAAGTAAATGTTTGTACGTAATTTACTATGCTTATAATTAAATAAAAAGCTAATAACTACGCTTGCACGTATATTCGTGTTTAGGATAATTAACTAATGGGAAAAGAATTTAAAAGTTTGTAACTCCAATAAATGGTAATAAATATGGGAGTTGCAATAAATTAATAGGGTAAATGGATTAATGAGACTGAAAAAAAATGGAATAGATATAAAATGTTACTAATTTGAAATTAGTAATCATACATAAATGTCTTAAGAAATGCATGTTGGAATTTTATGGACTAACTGACATTTATGTGCATTAAACGGGGGTTTATGGGTAGATAAATATTTAAGGCAAATCTTATTGCCTTAAATAAAAAGAAAAATAGTAAGCTAAGTTAAATGCCTACCTAAGATAATAAATTAAAACTTAGGATGGTAAATTGGACTTAGTAAATTAGTGATCCGAGTCGGTAGAGTCACTCGATGGAAGATTGCCCTTTACTTTGAGGCTACTAGTAGTCGGGTGTACTTACTACTAATGTGTGTTATCACTAATCCTAGGACCCATGACGACGTGAGAGATTGGGCTTGCTTTCTTAATTGGAAAGTATTAAATGGTCCAAATTTGGAATTATGAGCGGTGAGGGATATCTCCATAAGGGTTCGCTTCTGGTTTGAGGTCTTAAGTGGCTAAAGCGTATGCCTCTCTCCTAAATGGAAGTATGAATTAACCCAGCGAGATTCCAAATAAATAAATAAGAATGTCTCTAAAAGGGTATACTTCAGTGTTAAGGTCTTAAGTGACTGAAGGGTCTGCCTCTCCACCGAAAGAAGTAATCTAATGAGCTGCCATATTTATAATTAAAGAGTAAGAGTGGATATCGCGGAAAGGGTTCGCTTCAGGTTTGGGGCCTTGAGTGACTATAAAGTCCTTATCTTCCCTATAAAAAAAGTATTAAGCAGCCCAATGAGATTTCCAAGCAATGACTGCTAGAGTGCCATTGAGGAGAACATTTCTGGAGATACGTATTAAATGACGGGGTCTGCCTATTTTCCACTGGGAAGTATTAAGTGGCCTGTATACAGTTTCTTACATTGCTAAGGCCATAATAATAATAGTACCATTTAGGAGCACACCTTGGGGAAAGGTCTTAAATGATGGGGACTGCCTTAGTTAAGGTCTTAAATTACCGAAGTCTGCCTATTTTCTAATAAAAGGTATTAAGCGGCTTGGGTACTGTTTATTACATGACTACGATTTTATCTACAATAGATGTTAATAGTTGGACATTAAATGTCGGAAGCCTTAAATTGTAACGACCCCGCCATGATACCCAGATTAGCAAAGAACATTACAAGTAATGCCGTCCGCAAATCCGAAGAATACAGCTTGTTAATGGTGATCGAATATGAATTTATCTTTATACTAATACTGACACGCCATTTATACCTTTCAACTTAATATCTAAATTGAGTTTGACGTGTAAAGTGTTAACACAAAGTAATAGACACACCGATTTCTTAGAATCAGAACAATATATCATATAAATAACAGTCGCAGATCACAGCGGAATAAATCTCAAATTATGCATATACAAATTTGAGTTTACAAAATGAAATTCTAAACTCGATTGTTATACGGTTTTACAATTCTTTAATCGCAATTGTACATCTTATAAACATATTCACAAATTTCCTAAATGAGATAAACTAAAAAGTCAAAGGTGTTTATCTCCTTGCTAGCTCAAACATCCAAAGGTCAACTTGTCCTGTAACCTGAAAAGTCTCGGCCTGACCCGAGCAAAATAACACCCGGGTCAGACTATCTCTAAATATCCAATAGGGTGAGAACAGGATATAACACGAGAATAAATAACATATAAGTAAATACAGATGTCCTGGATATAACGAGTTAGGGAATAAATTTAACTCAGAACTGGGTTATAAATTTGTCACAAACACGATCTAGTCACTGAACATAGAATAAAAAGATTAATTTACTTAGCATCCATCACAAGACACGAGAATATTTATTTATTTCACGAACACAAGACACATGATATACATTTATTTCATAACAGGACACAAGAATATATATTTAGTTAACGAACACAAGACCCAAGAATATATATTTATTTCACGAACACAAAACCCAAGAATATATATTTATTTCACAGACACAAAATAGTCGCAGAATCCAAATATCCAGAATTCAAGAGATTTTACTCAAAACGATTGTAACGATCATACATAGAACCGTAGCAAACAAACAAACAATTTGGTATCATAAACCGATCTGATACCGGGGATCGTACACAGGACATGAATCACAGGATCACAAGACGATCTTAAGGATAACAGCCATTATCGAATCTTTCAGATTTATTTTAGATTATTACACTTAAAAAGAAATCCAGGAGTAACTTCTTAAGTATCTAGCAGTCACTTGCCGTACACCAAAATAGACTAAACTCTAAAGTACCAAATACTATCACCTACAGTAATTACTACGATTTAACCAGTACGTCCCATACCGTATGGTGAAATCCAAGTATTTACTAAAACCTAGTAAATATCACTTATTACGGATACCACCGGAAAATCTGAATTATATTCTCTTTCGGATCTCGCAACCACTTGTCGCACACCCAAAGAGAAAACAACTCTAAACTGTTAAGTACTTTTCCAAATACGATCACAAGAATTTAACCAAGGCATCCAATACTACCCGGTGGAATTCGAGTATTCGCTAATCGGTAAGTAAATTCCACTCAAACATTCTATTCAATGGGTTGTGTCATATTCGACGAAGCGTGATTCGAAAGCATTCAAACTAATCGATAACACGAAGTCGATTATTAATGCTCCCCAAATTATAGAATTAAGGTTCTCGGAATAGTTTTTCTCTTTGATTTTATTGTTTAGAAATAATTATTATAAATTTCCATAAATTCCTTTATTATTAACTTTAAATTAATATTCACTTATTATAAACGTTCTATTTCAAAATCAAAAACATGGTTGTGTGCCATTTCAAAGCAACAATAAATTAATTTTGAGTGCGTGTCTTTATTCATAACAAAAGCAAGGCACATGGGTATAAATCAAATAAGTAGCAATTTGCTAAATCTTTACATTGTTAACAAAGAGTGCAATTTGAAACTTAAAAAAAATCATTCAAATTATTAGGTGTGATCACTTGAAAAGAAAGAGTAGTCAATTATAATATTAAAGCACATAGTGGCTTCCAAGAAGATACTAAGTTATAGTATAACTTTAGTAAATATATATATACTATAAGTTTTGAAATGTTTCCTATTTTGATATCACAGCCTGACACCTTTTTGAAACATACCAAACACAGTTGCTTGACTCTTTATATGAATATATTAGTAAACTGACACCTATCTTTATATAAAAACAAAACATTATTAAAGTTATTTCCATGCATAACAAATGACAGAGGTATAAGGAAAAAGCAAAGAAGACAACTAACAAAGCTACAGGATTTTTGCAAACTTAAAATAATAAACTATAAATAAGTGTTCACTTTACAAAGCTAATAAACTATATGGGGCGAAATCATTTAATGCTTAGGCCTAGAGCTTGAATATGTTTATGTTTAACCAGGTTCTAAAATACATATGAATATGCATAGGCAAGGCTACTGTTTCAAAAGAAAATGTGCTAGGCCATCCATTTATACAATTGCTTAAATATAGAATAGTAGATATGAACAGGCATGCATCCTATTTGCATTCAAGAGATGCCAGGCTACCTAAATAAACAAGTGCAAAGCATAGTGCCAGGCTACACACGAAAACTGGTATATTATCAAATACTAATATATATATTTATCTCTAGTCAAAACTTGAATCAATATTGGGTTGTACTCTAGTCTTCTTCTTTTACAGTTTTACTAGCTAGGAATTTATTTGAAAATATAGCCTTATCTATATATACATACACAAATATATAAAACTCTTTTTAAGACTCATACAAAATTCAGTGTCTAAACATGAATGCATATCTCTGTTATGGTAATACATTAAAGCCCAATCTTAAACTGAAGGTACAAAGTCATATATATATATATATATATATATATATATATATATATATATATATATATAACTTCCTTAAAAACTTAAAAACCCCTTTAAAAAAAAATTCACAACCCATGTTATTACTAACCTAAGTTTATTAAGTATAAGTTCCTTTTTGTTGTCGCACTAGTTGATACTCAACTCCAAACATTGCAAGACACACATATATCAGCAGCTACAAATAAAAAGAAGAATCTAACAGGCTAGAAATTATTCACTAAATATTCCAAACTATATCATATCCATAACAACCTAGTAAAGAATATCACAAGGCTACGACTCAATTTACTGTTAAGTATATCATGCATAACTACAAGGCAGTTAAGCACGCAACCTGAAGCAAAGAACAATAGCAAAACTCAACCTTGGACTTGTAATTGGATTTAGATATAGTAATTGTGAGAGTGAACTCACCTAAATCATAATCGATGAAATCGAATTTGCTTCCAATCCCTAGACTCTTGCGTTGTTTGCTGTCTCATCACGACCGTCACACCTCTCCTACGTCGCTGCCCCACCTAGCAACGCCCCAAGTCGCCTTGGCTCATCGCCGTGCCTCCCGATCGATCGTCGCCTGAAGTCGCCCCACCTCTCGCGCGATTTCTTTTTTTTTTTACGTTTTGGGGATAAATGAATGAACAGTATTTTTTTTTAGAGGAGATGAATATGGCTTTGGGGATAAGGAATAAGGATGAGATTATTTAAGTAATGGGCTTAGTTTTGGCCCATTTACTAAAAGAAAGGTTTAATTTTTCTTTTATACAAATTATCTCAAAATCAATTAAACTAAGTTTGACTAACTTCCTATAATTTAATTCAAATATTCACAAATAATACTATTTTAAAATTTTAAAATCTAATAATTGATATAAATAATATTTCAACTAAATCGAAATCCACTAATTTAAATCAATTATTCAAATTAGATTAAATTTCAAAAATTAAACTTCTAAAATCTCAAATTTAAATTAATCAACACTAATTAATCAGGTCATTATCAACAGGGTTGTTACTGACTTTCCCCTTTAAAGAAATTGCGTTCCCGCAATTTCCTTAATGAAAGAAATCCATATTATAAATTTTCTCTTGAAACAATTATTGGTTAACTGGTGTCTAATTTCATTTCCAAAACATTCAGTTAATATCACTCCAAATTTTAACACTAAACTCAAATTTTTTTTTTTAGTTATCAAAATTCTCAAAAAAATTCTAATGCCATAAATTTATAAAAAATTTCACCAATGTCTACTTTGCGCGGCTAGCAAATTTATAATACGGATATAATAACATAATATACGTCACATCTCAATGATGAGGCATCCCATACGGAAAAACATAAAAATGCGATATGTAATCCGAAATGTGTACCTTATACTTGAAATATTAGCGAGTCCGCTAATATTCCTTAAGCAAACAATTTATAACCTTTTAATCGATATCTATTTAATTTCGGATACCTACACCTATCTCAAAAATTCATATTAGTATTTAATATCAAATTCATATCATATAGAAGATATTAACAATTCATGATATTCCATAACAAAAGAAATTCATACTTAAAATTTCAAGTTTTAATTATTACTTATGTCCAAATGTCACGTTCGATGTTTAGGAACTCCTATCGATAACATGGCATCCCACATATTGACCAGAATCCTTAAACAACGTCCGGATAAGTCAACACAATAGATAATCACAAATTTAGATGCATTTACTTTATTATCACTAACATTCATTCATCCAATTTTAAATAAATGCAATCAAGCAATCAATTCCTAGCAACCAATCAGCCAATCAACCAAAACATACATAATCAATTACAGCGGAACGATTCAATGTTTGAAGTTCCGCTGTGCAACTCTGATTATTCCTGGATTATTTAAATATTAAACTTATTTACACAAATTTTCCAAATTCTCTATTAAAATAAAATAGTCCACTTTAATTTAATTCCTTCCAGTTTAATTCCAAAATTTTCTAAACTCTAAAAGATTTTACTCATTATTTTCCAAAGGTTTTAATGTCAAAAATTCCAATGTGTCAATGAATTTTTTTAAAATCAATTTATGCCCCAAATGATTATCCCGATAATCAATTTATATTCCTATTCGTAATTAGATAATTCATACAACTATCTACCACACACCTCATGGAATAGGACTCTAAGTCTCACTAGGTCTAGATCTGTGATTTTATGTAACAACCCACATATTTATCGATTGCATATTTAAATATTTTATTTAAATATAACATCGTTCGTCGGATTTTAGTCCGAAAAGCTACTTTTTGCAAACAATCGAATTTGGGACTCGAGACCACCTCCATTGAGTTCAAAATGTCGTTTGCGACCTTTTTGAGTGTAAGCTTCGATATGTTTGAAGTTAGTAGAATTTTGCTACTTTTTCACTTTGGACTTTGGGTTTGGTTCAGCCCATTTGCCCAATTCTGATTTCATTAACTCAAGCTCCACTCCCTCTCCTCTTCATTACTTCACTTTCATTTCCGAACACTTAAGCTTCATCAAAAATGGAGAGTGGAATGGGAAATTAAAACTCCAAGCCCTAGTTCAATTGCAAATTCAAGCTTCTACCTCCAAATTCAAAGAGAAGCTCTTGGTAAGCATCCTCTTCATCTTCTCCAACTCATTCTCCTTTCAATTTCAGAAATTCCCTAAACCTAATTTAGGAAATGTTTCTCTTTTAAGCTTAGATTCAAGCTTATTGAGTTGGAATTGAAGAGTAATTGTCCTTGCCTTGCTCTATAGCTCCCTCTTCATTGTTTTTATGTAAAAGGTGAGATTTTTATCTCACATCTACGTCTATAGTTATCATTGTTGTTAGGTATGAATTCCTAATACTTGTGCATATTCATTTGCTTTTGATTTGAATTGATTTGGTGAATTTTCCAAATTTTGGTGTTTTGGTCCAATTTTATAAAAGTCCTTCTATGGACATTTGGACATTGATATTCGAGGTGTATCGAAGAGCCTTTAAGGCTGAGTTGTCGCTTGGCGTAAATCCTTAGTCGCCATTGCTCATCCGATCGCTTCCGAATTGTTTTGGCCACTTTGGCCTAGGCAAAATGTTGCCCAGACCAGGTGACCAGACGTCTGGTGACCAAGTCCAGACGTCTGGTTTGGACCTGGAGAGAAAAATGTATGCATGCATTTTATTAAAAAAATGCCAGAGACTAATTTCAGACGTCTGGAATTCAAGATCAGACGTCTGGATGAGTCTCAGACGTCTGACTTGAAGTTTCAGACGTTTGGGGTTTCTCTGGAGAATTTCCAGAAAATGAAACCAGACGTCTGGATTCAAAACCAGACGTCTGGCCATGGCTCAGACGTCTGTTTTGGCTATTCCAGACGTCTGGGTGACTTTCTGAACTATTTCCAGAAAACAAATCCAGACGTCTGGATTCCAAATCAGACGTCTGAAAGCGTGCATTTTTGCCTCTTTAGGCTTATCTTGATTGAATTTCCATTGTTTATCGATTTTAGTTGATCCGATTAGTTGTTATCACTTTTATTGACTTTGATGACTTCTTCTTCGGGATTTTTGGGAATGTCCACTTTGATGGATTCAGTATCGATTTCTATGGATTTGCTTCACATCTTCGAATGTGCATTTTTGGTGATTGATTGTTTTTACAATCGTTTTTGTGATTTGTCATTTTAAAAATACAAAGGTTTTCTATACTAGTAGTAAATATTCAAACTCTTCCACAAAGATGATTTCAACTTTATTTTCAATATCAAACTCGTTTATCAAAACCGTTTTCCAACCTATTAGTATATACAAACCTTTACCTCATTCGTATGAGAAATCTAATTAAACGGCTTAGTAAAACAAGTGGTATGAAACGCTTGTGTTTACTTCGTCGGTTAATTCTTGGACTTGTTCGATTGAATCCTTTGTGACAATTTTCTAGTGGAGATCTACAATTTGCTCGTAAATATTTAAGTTAAGCTAGTGGTTATGGGACATGAAGCTAAACTCATATATTTACTAGTTTAGTGTAATTGACACTTAAATTAGAGTGGAAGTCTACAATTTGTTCGTAAATATTTAAGTTAAGATAGTGGTTATGGGACATGAAGCTAAACTCATATATTTACTAGCTTAGTGTAATCTACACTTGTGGGTCTGCGAAGATCCTTCTTGTGGAGCTTCGGCTCATGGTCTTCGGGCCGTTCTTGTGGAGCCTCGGCTCATGGTCTTCGGGCCGTTCTTGTGGAGCTTCGGCTCAAAATTGATGGTTAGCGACCATGAGATAGCATCTCATCTTGTGATACACGTGTTGGTGAGCTTTAATGCTCCCGTTCTTGTGATAGGCCTCTTTCCCTTTTTGTGATCTTTCTGGATTTCTAGTTGACGATTTCTAGAATTTGTGTTTCACCAATTTTCGTGATTTACATTAATAAGCCCTATCAATATTTGTGCATTGGTGAATTTGTGTGTCATTAACCCTTGTGATTGGCCTTGGCACTTTTATGGGATTGGCCATCCTCTTTCTTGTGATTTCTGGAATTCTAATTGTTGATTTTTGGAATTTATGTTTCACCAGCATTTACCATTGGCATTGATATGTATGTCATTTTTATGGCTTGGTGAATTAAATTAAGAATATGATGTTCTTTTCTGTGTTTTGAGATTATTGAGATATTGTATGACTTTTGTGGATTTTCTAATGTATACTTGACGTAGTATGACCTCTTTTTGTTATCATATATTTTTATCATATCTCTTATTCTCATATCTCATTTTATCTGATAATTATAGCTAGACTGGTCCGTTTATTATTTTCTTCTTAAATAATACTTGGGTCAGACTGAGATATTACAGGTGTTTCCTCATGACTTCCTATTTGGAACTATCATCTGACTTTTGGCTAACTACTCTAGTTTAGTAGTTTTTGTTGTATACATTTGAGATTTAGACTCCTTGATGTATACATATTCTTTTGGCTAGCACTTGTATCTATTCTTTTGTGTTATTGTGGATCTTATTTGACCACTACTCTGATGTACACTTTCATGTGTTATATTCATATCTATTTCCGCCTTTGTGATATGAATTGTCTGTGATTGATTAGTGTTATGTTTATTTCTATATTTGTTTCCGAAGTTCATATAGCCACTGTGTAGTAGCTTTGAGTTTGTATCGGTATGTCGGATTTCCTCTTGAGATGAAAAGTTGTATTTTTATCTGGCATATCGGAACTCGCACAAAGCAATTACACGGATGGTCGCTCCTCAATAGCCTTATCCTTCGTGCTAGTTGACGGCATTACCCCGTAGTGTCCTTGGCTAGCGTGGGTATAGAGGTGGGGCGTCACAGCTTGGTATCAGAGCCAAACTTTGAAATAATGTAGAATAATCTAACAAGGATCATTGACCTAAGTCTCTCTTAGGAATCGTTCCTTAGGTTTTTATTCGAGTCAATTGGACCCGTTCTATCCTATTTTCTTTTATGATTCCTTGTTTCATCAATCAAGTTTGATTGAAATTCATTCTGTGAATAACTTTTTCTTCTTTCTTTCTTTCTTAAAGAAGAAGAAATGGTTGGATCTGGCAGTCCTAGCGCTGGTCAATCCAGTAGTCCTTCTCTGAATGGCGTATTCATGTCTGCCCAGCAACTTTTGGATCTTGTAAAGAATCAAAAGTTTATTTGTGCTTTGTGTAAGAACCCCGAAATGGTTTTACCTCTAAAACTTGAAGTTCCTTTCCATCAGCTTGTGGATATCACTCTTCGACATGAAGAGGTTGGTAAAGGAAGTGATAGTGATATTGGGATTTCTAAGAAGAGGCATATTAAGTTCAAGAGCCTTGATCCCAATAAGAGAGTGAAGCAAACTACTTTGGTGGCAAAGACTCCAATCCCTAATCGTGGAGAATGCTACAATCATGGTTCCACGGACCACTATGCAAAGGAGTGTCCGGAGCCGCTCTTTTGTCGTTATTGCAAAAATTCAGGTCATCATATTTCTGCATGCTCCAAACTTCTAAGCAAGAAAGAAACTTCGGTAGCAAAGTCGCCTACCACTAGTCGTGAACAATGCTACAATTGTGGTTCCACGGACCACTATGTCATTAAGTGCCCGAAACCCATTTATTGCCGCTATTGCAAAGATTCGGGTCATTACTTATCTACATGCCCTAAACTTCAAAGTAAGAAGAGAGGGATAGTTGAAAGTTGTGCAAGCCCCTAGCAACTCTTCTCTTGGTCAAGGTATTTTCTATCCTTGACGATATTTGTTTCGAGGTTATCTTATTTGCGTTCTTCTTGATTTGGGTTCATCTCATTATTTTATATCAAAAGAACTTGATGGTTCTTTCTCTTTTTAAATTTTTGGCTTGATGACTTCATTGAGAATTGCGAATTCGATTGATGGATCCGCAACACTCAATTTACTTTGTGAAAATGTCGAGATTATTTTATGTGATTTTTCTTTCCGAGCCGATTTTTACTTATGCTTCGGAATTGACTTTTGTAAGGATTGGCTTAATTATTATGAAGCCATATCCTTTGTCCCGGGTGGACTATTCATCTTCGACATTTTCAATATGTTAAGCAGATTTCTGTTTTTCCTTTGTGATTTTGATTCCAATTTGATGGCATCATTTTATTCTTTAAGCTCACATGATGAGGAAAGTGTTATTTCTCTCATTCATGTAATTTGAGAATTTTCCGGTATTTTTGAGTTTGTCTTAGGATTATCACCTAAGCAATCTTTTGAGTAGTGATAAGATCTTTTTAGCTCGACCTTGCCACCGAATTTCATTTGCTACGAGTTGCGGGAGTTAGCATTCCATTTACCGCCTTCCGCACTCGTTATGAAACTTATGAATGACTTATTATGTCATTCAGTTATCCAGCTTATTTCATCCATTTTATGAATCGAGTATTCTACGATCTCGATGACTCCATTCTTGTATATATTGATTTTGGATGAAAACAGCAATTTAAAATTTTTCAAATCTTTTTCATAAGATTTATTTATAAGTACAATTTTATTTTGCTCTTAAGCAAGCAAAGAATATTCTTAAAGGTTTTTAAGAACATGCTTATCATATAAAAGATGATTTTGTGATTGTATTGCCCATTGAGTGCTTTAATAATTCTGGTCGATGCGCTTGATCAACGTTATCGATAAGAATCTCCTAAACGCTTTGATGAGACAGTCAGACACGATATATATATTGACTTGTAAAAATGTAAATTTTTCTATAAAGATTATTACATAAAGGTAAGTTGTAATTTTTGAAAATTCTAGCTTTTCGGGAAAGAATATTATTTGAAAGAATTCTTTTCCGATATTCTTATTCTTGTGATTCCCGAAGGGAACCAAGACTTTATCTTTTGTACCGATGCTAATAGTATTGGTTTGGATGTCGTTCTCTTGCAAAAGAGAATGTGCTATCATTTGTGCTTCTAAATCATTAAAGCTAGATTTCGAATTGGCTCTTCTTAGCCAAAAATTTTGGGATAAAATTGATATTGAAGTGTTGAAAAAACTTTGATATTGATGCTCGTGGCGGTATTCGAAAATTTGGTAGACTTATCGTGCCAAATATTAGTGACCTTCGTACAGATATTTTAGAAGATTCTCATCATTCTAAATTCACCATTCATCCCGGTAGTAGTAAAATGTACGCGGATATGAAGCGACTTTATTATTGGGAGGGAATGAAATTTGATATCGCTAACTTCGTTAAGCGTTGCATGACTTGCCAACTCATTAAGGCTGAGCATCAAAGGCCCGGTGGGTTATTGCAATGTTTAGCCATCCCAATGTGGAAGTGGGATCATATTTCCATGGATTTTATTGACGGCCCTTCCCCGTTCTTGTTAGGGTCATGATAGCTTATGGGTGATAGTTGATAGACTTACTAAATCCGCCCATTTTATTCCCGTTCGGTCTAATCGGGCCATCCCATTTTTGGCCTAGCTCTTTGTTAAAGAAATTGTTAAATTACATGGAATTCCTACTTCTATTGTTAGCGATCATGATCCATTATTTTACTAGTGGATTTTGGTAAGGTCTTCAAAAGCTTTGGAAACAAAGCTTAATTCTAGAACCGCTTATCGTCCTCGATCCGATGGACAAATCGGGCGTGTGAATCAAACTCTTGAAGATCTTCTTCGTGCTTGTGTTCTTGATTTTGGTGGAAGTTGGGAAGATCATATTTCTCTTATTGAGTTTTCCTATATTAATAGCTTCCTATCTAGTATTGGTATGGCATCTTTCGAGGCACTCCACGGAAGGCCATGCCAATTTCCTTCGTGTTGGCTTGAAGCTGGTGAGAAGCTGGTTTTAGGTCCAAACTTTATTGGGATTCATTTGTGTTTCACCTATGATGGGTGTTGTGCGTTTTAGTTGATCGGGAAAGTTAGCACCTCGATATATTGGTCTATTTCCCATCACCGAACGTATTTGTTTCGTGGCTTATCGCCTTTATTACCGGCTCAGTTTTCTGCTATTCATGACATTTTCCACGTCTCTCAACTACGGAAATACCTTAGGGATTCCAATTTTATTCTTGAGCCCGGTGTTGTTGAAGAAATTGAAGTTTCACCAGATTTGACTTTTTGAGCAACATTCTATTCGCATCATTTCTTCGGGGGTTGAGCGCCTTCGAAATAAAGATGTTCTTCTTGTGAAAGTTCAATGGTTCTCTAATCCCAAGGATTGCTCTTGGGAGATCTAGAGAATTCATCGAGCGAACTCGTCCGGGTTTACTCTTTCGTGCTCTTTTTGGTGAACTTCTTATTTCAAATTTTCTTTTGTGTTGATATGCTTTTATGGTTGTTACTATTTATCTTCTTCTTAAGTATTGCGAGGATGCAATTTCTTTAAGGAGGGGATTCTGTAACAACCCGCATATTTATCAATTGCATATTTAAATATTTTATTTAAATATAACATCGTTCGTCGGATTTTAGTCTGAAAAGCTACTTTTTGCAAACAATCGAATTTGGACTCGAGACCACCTCCATTGAGTTCAAAATGCCTTTGCGACCTTTTTGAGTGTAAGCTTCGATATGTTTGAAGTTAGTAGAATTTTGCTACTTTTTCACTTTGGACTTTGGGTTTGGTTCAGCCCATTTGCCCAATTCTGATTTCATTAACTCAAGCTCCACTCCCTCTCCTCTTCATTACTTCACTTTCATTTTCTAACACTTAAGCTTCATCAAAAATGGAGAGTGGAATGGGAAATTAAAACTCCAAGCCCTAGTTCAATTGCAAATTCAAGCTTCTACCTCCAAATTCAAAGAGAAGCTCTTGGTAAGCATCCTCTTCATCTTCTCCAACTCATTCTTCTTTCAATTTTAGAAATTCCCTAAACCTAATTTAGGAAATATTTCTCTTTTAAGCTTAGATTCAAGCTTATTGAGTTGGAATTGAAGAGTAATTGTCCTTGCCTTGCTCTATAGCTCCCTCTTCATTGTTTTTGTGTAAAAGGTGAGATTTTTATCTCTCATCTACGTCTATAGCTATCATTGTTGTTAGGTATGAATTCCTAATACTTGTGCATATTCATTTGCTTTAAATTTGAATTGATTTGGTGAATTTTCCAAATTTTGGTGTTTTGGTCCAATTTTATAAAAGTCCTTCTATGGACATTTGGACATTGATATTCGGGGTGATTGAAGAGCCTTTAAGGCCGGGTTGTCGCTTGGCGTAAATCCTTAATCGCCATTGCTCATCCGATCGCTTCCGAATTGTTTTGGCCACTTTGGCCTAGGCAAAATGTTGCCCAGACCAGGTGACCAGACGTTTGGTGACCAAGTCCAGACGTCTGATTTGGACCTGGAGAGAAAAATGTATGCATGCATTTTATTAAAAAAATGCCAGAGACTAATTTCAGACGTCTGGAATTCAAGATTAGACGTCTAGATGAGTCTCAGACGTCTGACTTGAAGTTTCAGACGTCTGGGGTTTCTCTGGAGAATTTCCAGAGAATGAAACCAGACGTTTGGATTCAAAACCAGACGTCTGGCCATGGCTCAAACGTTTGTTTTGGCTATTCCAGACGTCTGGGTGACTTTCCGAACTATTTCCAGAAAACAAATCCAGACGTCTGGATTCCAAATCAGACGTCTGGAAGCTTGCATTTTTGCCTGTTTAGGCTTATCTTGATTGAATTTCCATTGTTTATCGATTTTAGTTGATCCGATTAGTTGTTATCACTTTTATTGACTTTGATGACTTCTTCTTCGGGATTTTTGGGAATATCCACTTTGATGGATTCAGTATCGATTTCTATGGATTTGCTTCACATCTTCGAATGTGCATTTTTGGTGATTGATTGTTTTTACAATCGTTTTTGTGATTTGTTATTTTAAAAATACAAAGGTTTTCTATACTAGTAGTAAATATTCAAACTCTTCCACAAAGATGATTTCAACTCTATTTTCAATATCAAACTCGTTTATCAAAACCGTTTTCCAACCTATTAGTATATACAAACCTTTACCTCATTCGTATGAGAAATCTAATTAAACGGCTTAGTAAAACAAGTGGTATGAAACGCTTGCGTTTACTTCGTCGGTTAATTCTTGGACTTGTTCGATTGAATCCTTTGTGATAATTTTCTAGTGGAGATCTACAATTTGCTCGTAAATATTTAAGTTAAGCTAGTGGTTATGGAACATGAAGCTAAACTCATATATTTACTAGTTTAGTGTAATTGACACTTAAATTCGAGTGGAGGTCTACAATTTGTTCGTAAATATTTAAGTTAAGCTAGTGGTTATGGGACATGAAGCTAAACTCATATATTTACTAGCTTAGTGTAATCTACACTTGTGGGTCTGTGAAGATCCTTCTTGTGGAGCTTCGGCTCATGGTCTTCAGGCCGTTCTTGTGGAGCTTCGGCTCATGGTCTTCGGGCCGTTCTTGTGGAGCTTCGGCTCATGGTCTTCGGGCCGTTCTTGTGGAGCTTCGGCTCATGGCCTTCGGGCCGTTTTTGTGGAGCTTCGGCTCAAAATTGATGGTTAGCGACCGTGAGATAGCATCTCATCTTGTGATACACGTGTTGGTGAGCTTTAATGCTCCCGTTCTTGTGATAGGCCTCTTTCCCTTTTTGTGATCTTTCTGGATTTCAAGTTGACGATTTCTAGAATTTGTGTTTCACCAATTTTCGTGATTTACATTAATAAGCCCTATCAATATTTGTGCATTGGTGAATTTGTGTGTCATTAACCCTTGTGATTGGCCTTGGCACTTTTATGGGATTGGCCATCCTCTTTCTTGTGATTTCTGGATTTCTAATTGTTGATTTCTGGAATTTATGTTTCACCAGCATTTACCATTGGCATTGATATGTATCTCATTTTTGTGGCTTGGTGAATTAAATTAAGAATATGATGTTCTTTTCTGTGTTTTGAGATTATTGAGATATTGTATGACTTTTGTGGATTTTCTAATGTATACTTGACATAGTATGACCTCTTTTTGTTATCATATATTTTTATCATATCTCTTATTCTCATATCTCATTTTATCTGATAATTATAGCTAGACTGATCCGTTTATTATTTTCTTCTTAAATAATACTCGGGTCAGACTGAGAGATTACAGGTGCTTCCTCATGACTTCCTATTTGGAACTATCATCTGACTTTTGGCTAACTACTCTAGTTTAGTAGTTTTTGTTGTATACATTTGAGATTTAGACTCCTTAATGTATACATATTCTTTTGGCTAGCACTTTTATCTACTCTTTTGTGTTATTGTGGATCTTATTTGACCACTACTCTGATGTACACTTTCATGTGTTATATTCATATCTATTTCTGCCTTTGTGATATGAATTGTCTGTGACTGATTAGTGTTATGTTTATTTCTATATTTGTTTCCGAAGTCCATATAGCCACTGTGTAGTAGCTTTGAGTTTGTATCGGTATGTCGGATTTCCTCTTGAGATGAAAAGTTGTATTTTTATCTGGCATATCGGAACTCGCACAAAGAAATTACACGGATGGTCGCTCCTCAACAGCCTTATCCTCCGTGTTAGTTGACGGCATTACCCCGTAGTGTCCTTGGCTAGCGTGAGTATAGAGGTGGGGCATCACATTTTATATGCTATAATGTTCTGACAATGCTCTGATACCAAACTGTAATGACCCCGCCGTGATACCCAGATTAGCAAAGAACATTACAAGTAATTTCGTCTGCTAATCTGGAGAATACGGCTTGTTAAGGGTAATCGAATGTGAATATATTTTTATACTAATATCGATACATCTTTTATACCTTTTAACTTAATATCTGAACTGAGTTTGACTTGTAAAGTGTTAACACAAAGTAATAAAACACACCGATTTCTTAGAATCAGAACAATATTTCATATAAATAATAGTCGCAGATCACATCGGAATAAATCTCAAATTATGCATATACAAATTTTGAGTTTACAAAGTGAAATACTAAACTCGATTGTTATACAGTTTTACAATTCTTTAATGTCAATTGTACATCTTATAAACATATTCACAAATTTCCTAAATGAGATAAACTAAAAATTCAAAGGTGTTTATCCCTTGCTAGCCCAAACATCCAAAGGTCAACTTGTCCTGTAACCTGAAAAGTCTCGGCCTGACCCGAGCAAAATAACACTCGGGTCAGACTATCTCTAAATATCCAATATGGTGAGAACAGGATATAACACAAGAATAAATAACATATAAGTAAATACAAATGTCCTGGATATAACGAGTTAGGGAATTAATTTAACTCAAAACAGGGTTATAAATTTAAGTCACAAATACAAACTAGTCACTAAACATAGAATAAAAGAATTAATTTACTTAGCATCCATCACAAGACACGAGAATATTTATTTATTTCACGAACATAAGACACACGAATATACATTTATTTCACTAATAGTACACAAGAATATATATTTATTTCACGAACACAAGACCCAAGAATATATATTTATTTCACAAACACAGAATAGTCGCAGAATCCAAATATCCAGAATCCAAGAGACCTTACTCAAAACGATCATAACGATCGTACACAGAATCGTAACAAACAAACAAACAATTTGGTATCACACAAACCGATCCGATACGGGGGATCACAAGACGATCTCAAGGATAGCGGCCATGACCGAATCTTTCATATTTATTTTAGATTATTACACTTGAAAAGAAATCCAGGAGTAACTTCTTAAGGATCTAGCAGCCACTTGCCGCACACCAAAAGAGAGTAAACTCTAAAGTACCAAATACTATCGCCTATAGTAATTACTACGATTTAACCAGTACGTCCCATACCGTATGGTGAAATCCAAGTATTTACTAAAAGCTGGTAAATATCACTTATTACGGATACCATCGGAAAACCTGAATTATATTATCTTTCGGATCTCGCAACCACATGTCGCACACCCGAAGAGAAAAAAACTCTAAAGTGTTAAGTGCTTTTCCAAATACGATCACAAGAATTTAACCAAGGCATCCCATACTACCCGGTGGAATTCGAGTATTCGCTAATGGGTAGTAAATTCCACTCAATCAATCTATTCAATGGGTTGTGCCATATTCAACGAAGCGTGATTCAAAAGCATTCAAACCAATCGATAACACGAAGTCGATTATTAATACTCCCCAAATTATAGAATTAAGTTTCTCAAAATAGTTTTTCTCTTTGATTTTATTGTTTAGAAATAATTATTATAAATTCCCATAAATTCCTTTATTATTAACTTTAAATACATATTCACTTATTATAAACGTTTTATTTCAAAATTAAAAACATGGTTGTGTGCCATATGAAAGCAACAGTAAATTAATTTTGAGTGCGTGCCTTTGTTCATAACAATAGCAAGACACATGGGTATAAATCGAATAAGTAGCAATTTGCTAAATTTTTACATTTGTTAACAAAGAATGCAATTTGAAATTTCAAAAAAAATCATTCAAATTATTAGGTGTGATCACTTAAAAAGAAAGAGCAGTCAATTATAATATTAGAGCACATAGTGGCTTCCAAGAACATACTAAGTTATAATATTATTTTAGTAAATATATATACTATAAGTTTTGAAATGTTTCCTATTTTGATATCACAGCCCAACACCTTTTTAAAACATATAGTACAAACACAGTTGCTTGACTCTTTATATGAATATATTGGTAAACTGATACATATCTTTATATAAAAATAAAACATTGTTAAAGTTATTTCCATGCATAACAAATGACAGAGGTATAAGGAAAAAGCAAAGAAGACAACTAACAAAGCTATAGGATATTTGAAAACTTAAAATAATAAACTATAAATAGGTGTTCACTTTACAAAGCTAATAAACTATATGGGGCAAAATCATTTAATGTTTAGGCCTAGAGCTTGAATATGTTTATGTTTAACCAGGTTCTAAAATACATATGAATATGCATAGGCAAGGCTACTATTTTAAAAGAAAATGTGCTAGGCCATCCATTTATACAATTGCTTAAATATAGAATAGTAGATATGAATAGGCATGCATCCTATTTTCATTCAAGAGATGTCAGGCTACTTAAATAAACAAGTGCAAAGCATAGTGCCAGGCTACACACTAAAACTGGTATATTATCAAATACTAATATATATATATATATATATATATATATATTTATCACTAGTCAAAACTTGAATCAATATTGGGTGTACTCTAGTCTTTTTCTTTCATAGTTTTACTAGCTAGGAATTTAATTGAAAATATAGCCTTATCTATATATACATACACAAATATATAAACTCTTTTTAAGACTCATACAAATTCAGTGTCTAAACATGAATGCATATCTCGTTATGGTAATACATTAAAGCCCAAATCTGAAACTGAAGGACAAAGTCATATATATATATATATATCTTCCTTAAAAACTTAAAACCCCATTTTTTAATTCTTTTTTCATAATCGATGTTATTACTAACCTAAGTTTATTAAGTATAAGTTCCTTTTTATTGCCGCACTAGTTGATACTCAACTCTAAACATTGTAAGACACACATATATCAGCAGCTACAAATAAAAAGAAGAATCTAACAGGCTAGAAATCATTCACTAAATATTCCAAACTATATCATATCCATAACAACCTAGTAATTGAGAATATCACAAGGCTACGACTCAATTTACTGTTAACTATATCATGCATAACTACAAGGCAGTTAAGCATGCAACCTGAAGCAAAGCAACAATAACAAAACTCAACCTTGGACTTGCTATTGGATTTAGAGATTGTAATTGTGAGAGTGAACTCACCTAAATCATAATCGATGAAATCGAATTTGCTTCCAATCCCTATACTCTTGCGTTGTTCGCTGTCTCATCACGACCGTCATGCCTCTCCTACATCGCTGCCCCACCAAGCAATGCCCCAAGTCGCCTTGGCTCATTGTCGTGCCTCCCATCGATCGCCGCCTGATGTCGCCCCACCTCTCGCGCGATTTTTTTTATGTTTTGGGGATAAATGAATGAACGATATTTTTTCCGGGGGAGATGAATATGGCTTTGGGGATAAGGAATAAGGATGGGATTATTTAAGTAATAGGCTTAGTTTTGGCCCATTTATCAAAAGAAAGGTTTAAATTTTCTTTTATACAAATTATCTCAAAATCAATTAAGCTAAGTTTGACTATCTTCCTATAATTTAATTCAAATATTTAAAAACAGTACTATTTAAAAAAATTTAAATCCAATAATTGATACAAATAATTTTTCAACTAAATCAAAATCAACTAATTTAATAGATTATTCAAATTAGATTAAATTTCAAAAATTAAACTTCTAAAATCTCAAATTTAAATTAATCAACACTAATTAATCATAATTTATCAGGTCATTATCAACAGGGTTGTTACATAAATAGTGGTTAGAGGTCCTGTAGCTAGGACCCACCAACCATTGACAACATTGATAGGAAACTACCTTGGAAATAGGTCTTAAATGATGGGTCTACCTCAATTAAGGTCGTAAATGACAGAGTATGCATATTTCTCTTTTAAAAGTATTATAGAAGCCCGTTTTATATTAGAAGTACTAAGTGGCTAATGGGTTTGGAAGTATTGGATGGTTGATATGGCTTCATTAGTATTTTGTACCTTGGGAAGGGGTAAGTAAGTAATCGTGTGTGCAATGCAAAGTTAGATTAGAATGGCTAACCTTGATGGACACAACAATTAAATGGAAACCAATCAGTATAAGTTTATGTTATGGACAGTTTATATTTTTTTCAATCACCAGAACATTGTTCTGACCCCCTCCTCATTACAACCCACATGATTGAATTTAGAGGAACATGTCACTGAAGCTGGATGTGCTTTGTTGTTAGAGAAGTCTTCTTGCTCTCATGCTCGATGATGATGTGACAATCTGCTATCCAAGGATTACCATTAGTTCCAAGGCAGTAGTCATAGTCAGTATTCTTATCCTATTATTGTTTCCGCTGTGAGTTTAGATTTCTATCAATCTTTGATAATGCTCATGCTAGGCGTGGACGAATTTATGGAAATTATAGTGGATAATCTTTTTAGATATGATTCCAACAATTAAACATGGAAAAGTATATTCTATTGAAGATATATAACTAGAACATATTTGATAAAAGTAAATGTTTGCATGTAATTTACATTCTTATAATAACTAAATAAAAAGCTAATAATGATGCTTGCATGTAATATTCACGTTTAGGATAATTAACTAATGTGAAAAGATTTTAAAGGTTGTAACTCCACTAAATGGTAATAATATGGGAGTTGCAATAAATTGATAGGATAAATGGATTAATGGGTCTGACAAAAATGAAATAGATAAAAAGTTACTAATTTGAAATTAGTAATCATACATAAATGTCTTAGGAAATGTCCGTTAGGATTTTATGGACAAAGTGACATTTATGAGCATTAAACGGGGATTTATGGGTAGGTAAATATTTAAGGCAAATCTTATTGCCTTAAATAAAAAGAGAATCTATAAGCTAAGTCCAATGTCTACCTAAGATAATATAAATAAAAACTTAGGATGGTTAATTGGACTTAGTAGGTTAGTGATGCGAGGTCAGTAGAGTCACTTAAGGGAAGACTGCCTTTTACTTTGAGGCTACCAGCAGTCGGGTGTACTTACTACTGATGTGAGATATCACTAATCCTAGGACCCATGACAATGTGAGATATTGGGCTTGCTTTATTAATTAGAAAGTATTAAATGGTTAAAATTTTGAATTAGTAGTGAGGTAAATCTCCATAGGGGTTCGCTTCTGGTTTGAGGTCTTAAGCGGCTGAAGGGTCCACCTCTCTCCTAAATAGAAGTATTAAGTAACCTAGTGAGATTCCGAATAAATAAATAAGGATGTCTTTAAAAAGGGTTTACTTCAGTGTTGAGGTCTTAAGTGGCTGAAGGGTCTGCCTCCCTACCGAAAGAAGTAACCTAATGAGATGCCATATTCCTAATTAAAGAGTGAGAGTGGATATCGCTGGAAGAGTTCCCTTCAAGTTTGGGGCCTCAAGTGACTATAAATTTCTTCTCTTTCCTATAAAAGAAGCATTAAGTATCCCAATGAGATTTCCAAGCAATGACAGCTAGATAGTACATTGAGGAGCACTCTTCTGAGATAGGTCTTAAATGACGGGTTTTGCCTATTTTCCACTGGGAAGTATTAAGTGGCTTGGGTACAGTCTCTTACATTGCTAAGGCCATAATAATAATAGTACCATTAAGGAGCACGCCTTTGGTATAGGTCCTAAATGATGAGGTCTGCCTTAGTTTAGGTATTAAATGACCAGAGTCTGCCTATTTTCTAACAAAAGGTATTAAGTGGCCTGGGTACTGTTTATTACATGATTCTGATTTTATCGGCAATAGCTGTGGTGATAATTGGACATTAAATGTCAAAAGCCTTAAATAGTGGTTAGAGGTCTTGTAGCTAGGACTCACCAACCATTGTCAACATTGATAAGAAACCACCTTGGAAATAGGTCTTAAATGATGGGATCTACTTCAATTAAGGTCGTAAATGACAGAGTCTGCCTATTTCTCTTTTAAAAGTATTATAGAAGCCCTCTTCATATTAGAAGTACTAAGTGGCTAATGAGTTTGGAAGTATTGGATAGTTGATATGGCTTTATTAGTATTTTGTACCTTGGGAAGGGGTAAGTAAGTAATCGTGTGTGCAATGCAAGGTTAGATTAGAATTGCTAACCTTGATGGACATAACAATTAAATGGAAATCAATCGGTATAAGTTTATGTTATGGATAGTTTATATTATTTTTTGGGTCACCAAAAACGTTGTTCTGAACCCTCCTCATTACAACCCACATGATAGATTTTAGAGGAATAGGTCACTGGAGCTGGATGTGCTTTGTTTTTGAGAAGTCTTCTTTCTCTCTGCTCGATGCTGATATGACAATCTGCTATCCAAGGAATACCATTTATTCCAAAGTAGTCGTCATAGTCAGTATTCTTATCCTATTATTGTTTCCGATGTGAGTTTAGACTATCAATCTCTGATAATGCTCATGCTTATTTGCATGTACCAAATCCAACTTTGTTATTTGATGGAATTGGATTCTGATTTTTGTCAAAATTTAGGCCCATTAAGGTGCAGGTTGTTACACATTTGCTACACTACTAAGTATATTATTATCTATGTGCCTTTACCCTGTCACACACACAAACATACACATATAGGTATGTATTTATGTATATTCATTTTCCAATATACATATTTATGTACAAGAATCACATATTTTGTTGGGTTTTTCAAGTTCAACGGGCTACTACGATTTGGACAGATTATGGTTGTTCCACACTCCCAGTTTAGTTACAGTCGTTAACGGATTGATGTTTCTACATTGGAAGATAATCATGCCCGCATGTAGTGGCCAAACCGATAAGGTTTTGTGACTTACCTGGGTTTTATCTAAAAAGGTATTCTCTAGTTCTCAGCATCTCCTTTGTTCACTAGTTTATAGGTCTAGGGGTTTTTAATTTTTATTCCATTTCTATGTTGGTTTTTTTTATATTTTATGTAAGGGAGGTTATTGCTACTTATCTGGTTGTTGGCAGCTCCTATTTTAAGTGTGGAATAAAATTACATGGGTGCTCTCCCCTTGAGATGTTAACTCATTTTAATCAAAAAAAGTTATTTTGACAAAATAAATAATAGTTGTGGTATTTTTAAATTGATTTTGGAAATATAACATTTATTTTATAATTATTGAACATTGAAAAGTAATATTTTAATAAAAGAAATTTCGTTATAAGAATGAAATAAAATTTTGATAAAACACCTCGAATGGAATTTTAATCGGATATCCAATTGCTGTCGGGTAATAATGTGGTTAATTATATGGATTTAAAATTAAAAGAAAAGTTGATTTCTCCTCTCTTCTCATCGGACCACTCCACATCCTTATCCTATTATGAATAAAACCCTACCCTGTACCAATCTACTTCAGCCCATACCTAATTGTTTAAATCCCTAGCCCCTCACAAAATCGAAAATAAATAATAAAAAAGAGATGCCTGACTTTGGCAATGTTAGAGTGGGAAGGGTCTCGATCATGGCAACATCGGTGTCGATGAGGCTCGTCTGCACCTAAGATGAAGTGCATGACGAAGGCTGAAGTGGAGGGTAGAGCGCGTTTGTATTTTAAAGCTAGAATCGCATGCGTTTCAAGCTCGAGATGGCGTGTAGAAGGGGTGCATGACCAAGCATGGTTGTTGGCATAAGGACGCAGGGCGACGAGGAAAAGGCAGTGAGTATAACATCTCTTTTGATTTATAGTAAATATTTTTGTTTGAATTGAATATTTTTTGTAAGTATAATCCATATTTTGATTACTAGTGAATGAATTTGGATCCCTTTGTTTAATTTATTACAGTAAATATATCAATCAAATTATATGGTTATCATACTATTTTGGTTTTAATCGAAGTATATGAATTTTATACATGTTATTTGGATTGATATTAGGTTGATAATCTTGTTAATTAATGCTAGAATTACTTGGAATTAATGGTAAAATTGTTTGAATAAAATTAATATTAATTGATGATGGCTTGGTAGCCTATCGTGATTGAATTGCTTGGATTGGGTCATAATTTATCAGTGATTGTTTGAAATGAATGAATATGGTCGAATGATATGCTATATTTGTTGATGTTGGTTGTTTTGGATGATAGAAAAATTAAATTAAACGAGTGATTTGAATTATTTAAATGAAAAATATGATATGAATATTTAAAGTTAGTATGGTGTTTTAAAAAGTTTTTTTGAAATATATTCGAATTTATCTTTGAAAATGATTTATTTGAATTTATACAAAGAAGGAAGATTTTATATTGAAATTCTTTGAAAAGAATTTTTGATAGATTATATTACTAGACAGCTATTCTTATAAAATTATTTGAACTATTTTGACATTAATATAATTTGAGTTTCAACTTGAATTATTTTCAAATGGAAAATAATTGGATTTAAATTAAAATTGGATTAAAATCCTATATAAATATTTTATTTGGATTTTGAAGTAGAAAAGCTATTTATAAAATAAAGATTGATTTATATTGAAATAGTTTGAATTTGAATTTAAACCATAAAGGTTTAATGGTTCAAATATACAAGCTTTTCTATAAAAGTAATTTTGGAGAATTAATGAAAGATTGTTTTATAGATTTTATATAAAACAAACAAAAGGTATTTTGGTAGTATTTCTACTATTGAAATTACCAATTTGAAAGAAATAAAATTATGATTTTGTGTGTTTTCTCATTTGAAAATGATTTTGATGATTTTAAATTTTTAAAAGGGATTGCTACCTGTTTCATAATCGATTTAGATATTATTGCTTTTGATATTGCTCAAAGGTAATGCCCGAGCCTAGATCGTATGGGTTGGATTAAAATGTTCCTTCCCTAGGCGTCAATTGCAGATGAGTAATGTTATGATTTGTTATGACCTGTTATAATCTATTTTGAAAAGCATTCACCTGATGAGGTTATTTATTTAAACTAGATCATGTGAATTTATATTGTATTCTAAAATCTAGTTTTGATGAAATTATCGAATATTTTAGAACCGGTTTTGATAAATGGAAAAGTAGCAATTTTAAATAAAGAAAGAGGAAATACTATTTTGATCAATTCTTTGGAAGGATATTTTAGGATAAATTGGATTT
Organism: Allium fistulosum; assembly: GCA_030737815.1. Lineage (NCBI taxonomy): Eukaryota > Viridiplantae > Streptophyta > Magnoliopsida > Asparagales > Amaryllidaceae > Allium > Allium fistulosum. The sequence continues at coordinate 111,458,498 of CM060901.1, read as the reverse complement.
TTTAAATTGATTTTGGAAAGATATTTCAAAATTGGTTCTATACAAATTGGGAAATATTTTGGTAAATTATTTGTATATAAAACTAGTATTTTGACATCATTTGCTAAGTAGACCTTTGGTATATGATTTCTAAAGATGTGAAATTTCCGTGAATAAAGTGATTTTATAGAAGTGATTTAGAAATCCATTTTTAAGTGATTTTGAGAAAATGATTCGAAAGAAAAGGAATTAGAAATCTATTTTCAAATGGTTTTAAGTACAGAGCTTATTGGAAATTATTTATGGATGTTGACTACGGTGATAACTTTGTGTTTATATTCGAATGGAGCTATATTAAAAGCTGTCACACTCATTATGTTACTGTTTGAGCTCGATTACACTCACATCTAGATTTCTAGCTTGACTCACGGTTTGTTATATGTTCGACAACTTTGTGTCAGTTTGAGGTTGTTTTACTGGTCAATATTATGATTGTATGTGCTTTGTGGGCTACGATATGGAATTTAAGCCAATGATGATGGCAAGTGATAACATTGTGCATAGTTATATCGAGATTCTATTGTATTGGTCGATGTAATGTAGTCGTGTGATGAATTGTAAATATGAGATGGTGTATCAGATTTTCAAATATGATATAAAATGCAGTATTTTATTTATTCTGATTCTATTAGTTGGGAAACTTTTATCCATGTCTTTAATATCTTATTATTCAAGTTTATAACTCTTTTATATTTCCTTGCATCGAGATCAGATACGTTGTTTATGCCAAAATTTGCATAACACCCTAGAGATTTGTTGAAGAGAATTAAATGAAGAAATTAAATGAAAACAAGAAAGAAAAAGACAACAATTTATAGTGGTTCGACTTCTCACTATTCTACATCCACCTAAACTTTGTTAATGATTCTGCTATGGTTTACAAGAATGATCTTATGGATCGATAGTCAATGGATTGGTGCTGATCCAAGAAATTACAACAATAGTACATAAATTTAGAATGTAGAAAAAAGGGTTTTCGAAATAGTGCCTATCACATCCTATTTATAGATGAAGATCAACAGATTTGTCCCCACCACGTTCTCCCCACATTCTCGACATCTTGAAGAGGTTTGCCTAAAGAGATTGTGGCCAAATCATCAAATTCATGCATATGTACCTACCTAAGCTCCTTGTATCGACAAAGACCCATAGTGCTGGTTTGTTGAGCTTTATTTGACCCTTTAAGGTCGCTTGATGATTCATATCTCCCATTGTGCCTTGAATATAGACTAACTTGATGTCAATTGCAATCTCTTATGGGTTGTTATCTTGGCTCGGTGTCGGTCTAGGGGCACTTAACCGAGTTGTCATGAAATTTAGACTTATCAATTAATATTTGAGTCATGGATCATTGGCGATCCATCCTAAACTGCCTGCTTTGATCAACAATTGACTTAGCTCCATATAGCAAGAAGCATATAACAATTCCAATGAGGCAAAATGGATCAGTATCGATATGAGAAGCTCAGGTCAGTATTTATCCAAGACTTCTCTTGAATTTTCATTCTTTGACTTTGGCCATTGGCATTCCTTCGGTGAGTAGTCGATTTCTTCAACCACTTAGAAAATTGGTGAACATATCTTTAAGCTTCAGTAGGAGTTTGAATTCTAGAGTCATCGTTTTACAATTTTGTTCTACTATCTAACTATTTGATCGATCCAACTCGTCCAAATACGATTTAGTCATAAAGCTGGATAAAATATGCATTATTTTAGATGTATTAGGGTATTAAAATGTATCAATGTTGCCCCAAAGTAGTGTATATGAGAGATCGCTTCTTCCATGCCCATTGATCTGAACTATCAGATGGTAAGCTCCCTTTGATATTTCGACCACTGGAGCCGGGGCGTCACAATGATGGTTTTAAGGGACAAATTGCTTCTTCAAATCTGTTGGAACCGAGCCAGCCCACGACGAAGTAATTAGGTAAATTTCAAATTTTTAACCATTTTGGTATTTATTGGGCCTATGTAGTCTAAATTCATTTAGGACTTTTTTAAATTTTCTATTAAATAAAATCAATATTTTATTTAAATTTATAAATAAAGTTTTATTTTATATAATATGCATTACATTTTATATATGTGTATCATATACATATATGTGCGTGCGTGCATATGCAACATGATAATGTGTACATGGTTGCAGATGTCTGTATATAGATGTTGGGATTTACACCGCATTGGACATATCAGCCCCTCGTGTATACAAATGGACTATATAAATGTATATGTGTGTGTGTGTGTATGTTTATGTTAAAATATTATATAAATATGTACACACACGTAAAATATAATCGTATAATTATTATAAAATATTGGTTGTAAATTATTTACATAAATAATTTATTAAAATATATATACATACGTACATACATATATACATACATCTATATAATTAATTATAAATTTTTCAAATGTTAGTTTGTAAAATAAATAAGATTTTTATAATATCAGACTGAAATTACTTTTTTATAATTTTTTTAAATTAATTTAAATACATATTACATATAAACATATAACTAGATATAAATATACACATATATATATATATAATTAAATAAATACATATTTTGCTGCTACTTTCGGTCAGTTAAAAAATTAATTTTTTTAATTTTATTTTCGATTTTAAATAATTTATTAATCGAATACTTATAATAAATTAGAAACCATATCGATCTAAAATAAAATTAAAAATTCATTTTCGCAACCATTAGTATATTTTATATTATATAGAAATTGCACATTATTTTATATTGTTTATAGATGTGTATACATTTATTTTATTTATTTAATCAATTTTTAATCAAGTAAATAGTTAAACTATATTATATATACACATACAAAAAATTATTAATATTTTTATTTTAATCATGAAAGCTTTTCTGGTGTGAACAAAAATTTTCACATAATTTAAAATATATCTATCATATGATTTAATCTTTTGTGTTTAATTTAACTTATTAAAATAATTTAATAATATTATTTTAATAAAATAATTTAAGCCGTGAACAACAAAAAAATATACATAATTTTATTATTGATATATTTACTAGTGTGAACTCGTGCTTCGCACACGGGTTGGTGAAAGTAGTTATATAAAGATATGAAGTGAGCAATAGTTTGAAAGCACTTTAAGGAATTCAATCATCAAATATTTAGTAGCAGCTAACTTTGAGCAATAATGAATAGCATTGCATTTATTTTCCGGTTGAAAATTGTAAAACAATATGTCATTATTTGCGCTTTGTTGGCAAACAACCTGTTATTTATTATATTTGTGAAAAGCAATTTGGATCCAATGTTTTAAAAAGAGTTCGATAGGAAAAGATATTGGTTGGAACTTTCAAAAATATTTGCTAAAAAATGAAATGAATGAATCAGTCAAATCAATTATCATCACTGAATTATTTTAGTATGATAATACAAAACGATTCAATGATAACCGCGAAAAAGTAATAGTTGCATAATAATATTTTCAACTACATGTCCTTGTTCTATCATTTCTTTATCTTTTTTATTGCAACATCATGTATACATACATCATAATAACATAAACTCATAGAAAAATCGGTTGATTATCAAATCAATCTTGTAAGGTGTGGCTTGGGAAAAAAAGCATAGAATACAAAATACAACTTTACTTTAAGTAGGGTATTTTATTATTTTAGTCTGAAATATCTTTCGAGAGGAAATATTATCAAAAATTAAAAGGCTAAGTTATGTTATTAGCAAACATTGAAAAATAAGTTTTGAATTCAAAATAGTTTCCAAGATGGCAAACGCAGAAGGACAACATGAAATTTAACATGGCAACAATCCAGAACATTGAAACAGACTGAGAAGAATATAAAAGTGTTAAGTTCATCAACATGTTGGATGTTCAGTATAGAATAACAAACTGTAGCTTGTTTTATTATGGAAGAGAGGAAAAATGACATAAACCGAGAGCAGCAGGCTCAATCTTAAAAAAAACCAGCAGTAAAACATTACATTTGAGGTATGGCGAATTCTAGTATGCTAAATTATGCAAGGACAACAGCCTAATCAAGCCCGCTAGCTTTAGATGCATAAGACACTATTTGAATGTTGAGTATTTAGATACCACATCCAATCCTAGACAATGCTATGATTGAATCGCTTTGGTATTGTACTTCAGTGACCATGGCTGTAGATTATAAACACAAAGGTAGAGAGTGAAATTTGAATGTATACAACAAATAAGTCTATTTTAACATTCATATACACACAGAACAAAATATTTGTATGCAATGAAATAAAGATTTTGTATAAGTGGGTGTGGTAAATCTCTTGACAATGCATTTCACAGTCATTGCATTAAGGGTAAAACAAAATGATGGAGGTAATGGCTATGTATTTGAATTAGGAAATAAAAAAAATTATTTGATAGATTAGGTGAGTCTAAAGGATTACTGGCATAAAATTTCTCTAGATAAACTTTCATGGATTCCACTGTGAGAAACTAAGAAAACGAAAACCAAGTACATCAGTAAGAATAATGCATGTACCAAAAAAAAGTTAGCAATCAATTTCTGTTTCAGAATTTACACCAGCTTTGGAGCAAATGATTTAGTTATTATGATGTAGTCTGAAGCAATGCAAACCTGACCATTATTGCACCCCCATTTACCAATAGTAATCTTTTTGGTGGCGGCCTTCCAATAAAAAATTATCAGCATATCAGCTTTATTCTTAAAAATGCATCGATCTTTATAAATAAATAAAATGAATAATATATTAGAGTAAATGATTCAGTTTTATTTTTTTTGGGTCTGCCATACGTATTTTTTCACATCCCTATTAATTACGTTCTTAGGATTTGAGGGCCTACCCTAGTTTTTATATAGGAGATACAATTGCTTTTTATACGTAAATATATGGATTGCCAGTACAACAAACCTACATTTACATTCATCAAAGTCAATAATAGCGAAGTAACAAACATAAATAACATCTAGCATCCATATAGCATGAATAATTTATCATCATATAAAGTATTAATTTCCTATCCTCTTCTTATCTAACTTATTTTCAACCAAAATAAGAATATACACCTAATGCATCAAGCTAAGGATTATAAAATTCACATATGCACTCAGGATATACATGTTAACGCTAGTATTTCAAATATAAGTCTAAAGGCAAGTGTAAATGATACTAAAAGAAAACTAAAAAAAGTATCAATACATAAACTTGAAGGCCATGTTGAACAGATAAGCTGAAGAAACTTTGAATAGCTATCTACTTTTGTTCAATAAGTTTATAAACATCTAGGCTAAGAATTCAAAGTAAGTTGAACATATCCATTCTTACTCATTTTTACTTTTTCTTACCTTTCAACCAAACAATTGAATACCGTAATAACAGTTATCACACACTGATGAAGATAATCACACGTATGTATATGTAGAACATATGTTTTCACCACAATATATTTTATTTATACTATGATTTTCTAGCCAAAAGTTTGATCATCATATAAATGTCATTTAAATAAAACAATATATATATGTGTGTGTGTGTGTGTACACGCGCGCGCGTTTCGGTTGTTGTAATATTTATTGCTTAACCTAAGTCATTTTCCACAGAGTACCAAAAAAACAGAAGTAGATGGAGAATAGGTGTGTAGTTTACAATGGAGAAATACTTATTTGGGTATTATCTCTTAGCCTTATGCAATGTAATCATATTTAACAGTTCTTTTTTCCTACACTGTGGTTAAAGTTAAAAACACTCTTTGTTATTGATGACTTAATTTGAACGTAAAAATTTCAATAGCATCAAGATCTTTCCAAAAAAATTTGTGAGAAAATTAAGATAGGATGCCATTGACTTGATGACGAAATAAGGTTCGAAGTTGTGATTACTAATTAATTGTGTTCTTGCTTATAAGTGGAAGATGCATATAGTCTCTAAAAACCAAATCAAATAACTCATAGACTCAAAGTTTGAAAGCATTTCTAAATTTTCAAGGCAAAAAAGAAAGACTTGTAATTAATCTGTAATTATTTCAATTATTTCCTTTTCAAGTAAAAACACTTTATAGTATGAAAATAAAATCAAAATTTTCCACTATAAATGTCATATAACTTATTATAAGCTCAAAAAATCGGTTGTTCATGCCAAGGTTGAATTGTTCATTCATCATGCTAAACCGAAGTAAAAGAAAATTAATCTCACTCCTTAGCTATACTAATAAACCTCCTTTCTAACCTCTCCCACATCTCCAAATATTATTTCTCTACCACATAACTTCATAAATCGTTTTCACTATCATAATCTTCACTCCCTAAAAATTAATAACATCAATTTGTCAAATGCAAATTGTTGTTCTCTTTTGTCAAAAATTTCTCAATTCGCCGCCGAATTTGCTTCGTTGCAAAAGTCATAAAGGAAGAAGTCATATAGGAACATCTATGCAGGCAATGTTATTTTACTCGTTCGAACAAAGATCCTATTCTAACCGTCATGACAATATCAATATGTTCATTCAAGTAAAAAGCTCCCTACATTATACTCATAGGTCTCTAAGGTTACTAAGCGAGAAGAATGTAAAGAATTTTCGGACAATAAAGGCATGTTTGAAGTTTGATTAAGAAGATGTGAAGATCTTTTCCTATACACGGGTGTATTTTTTTTAGCACATGTCTTTGTGCATGCAAAATGATTTAATTAATGGCAGCTAGCATTACCTTTTTTGCATTTTAAATTATCAAGTACGAAGTTAGTGTGAAACCCATTTTATTTCATCTACATGATAATACATGCATTTCAAAAAAATTGTTGAAATCAAATGTAAAGCATAACAATAAAGTTAACAATCAATTCTACATAGAAAACAATAAATAATGATTCATTAATAAAATCAATGCCTCCAACACTCTACCATCATTTACCATGTCCAATAATAATGCCCATATTTCAATCATCAATTTCTAATTGTAATTGCTTCATGAATACAACGAATTGAAATATATAAAAAAAGCTCACCGACTGTCGACATATTACAGAAACCCGCTCCCAGCTAATTCCTTTCCTTTGAAATTAGAAACTTGCAGTCCTTGAGATACGAACCTGAATGCTCCATACTAAAATAATATAGCCAAATATAGTAAATATTATGGGTTTGTGATCTACCCTAAAATTAAGAATCGATTACATCATAACAACCAATAATGACAAATTATTGGATTCCCAAATATGCTTGATATAGTCTTTGAATAAGAAACTAACATCAGCAAGTGTAAAGCAATTTACATACCAAAAATCAAATCTATTACTTGAATATGAGATAGCATGATTATGGGATCATCATCTTCATCATATCTTAAAATACTTCCATACACATCATTTGAAATGGAGGCAACAGCAAAAATAGTTTGGTACCATCATAAATCATAAATATAATCAATATAAACCAAACTAAAAGAAAAATAATGTTTAATAATTTGTAGTTGCACAAAATTGGCAAACCATCAAATATAATATTTATAACAATTCAAAGATAATAAAGGCATGACAAAATTTACTTATACAACAGTTATGTTATTCATAATTCACTTCCATAACGGACGTTGTTATATACCTTTTAAGAATCTTTATTCGACATTTGTTCTGCCAAATTTCAACAGGCATTGGAAATTACATGGCATTAATGCATTTTATTTAAGGCTAAAATATCCATGATTAAGGATAAGGATTTAACATAAATATTACAAAAACCACGTAATCCATATTCCAAGTTCCAACTTAATGATAAGGTGCTTATTTACAATATTTTTACTTTTATCCTGTGCTACACCATAACATCAATTTTATGTAATTATTTTTTAGTATGATAATCCTAGCTAGGGATACACATTTATAAAACATGAAAAACATACCTACAATCAAAATCAAGAACAATAGTCATAACTAAATTGATCGGATTATACGTATTGATGAGGCATTAGATGAAGAAAAAAATGACCTTAAGTTTGGATTCCTTAAATTTAAATTCAAATTCACTGAAAAAATTTCAACTTATGTATGATAAATAGTTATGTATTATATTTTTCTAAAGTACATATTGTAGTTTATCAAGTGAATAGGTTTGCATCCAATATGATGCATATGACTTCAGTTAGATGTAAAAAAATTGAAAGAGACATAAATATTTAATATAATATAAGATAAGATAAAATAAATAGTATATGGAATTGATAATTTAAAAAAAATATGTTGTAATAAATTAAAGAGTCTAAATGAAATCTGATTTGATGCAAATAACTTCAGCAATTAGTTACTTTTAAATAAAATAAAATAAAATAAAGTAGTAATCAAGTAAAATAAAATTCTAATTAAAATAGTGGGTATCCTAAGTTTCGATATCATGAACATAATCATCCCAACTCTAGAAGATTATTCTTTAGCCAGCATCAATAAACAAAAAGAAACAGTAAAACCACTAAAAAAATCGCTTAACCAATAACAAATGATCAATAGAAATCACAATATACAGTGAACAGATTAGGATAGGGAAAATTGCAAGAATGCAAGTAAAATCCAGCTAGAGCCTGAACTACAATTCAAGTTGTTGATTCAAAGTAACCTAGTTGAAATATGATTAAGAAAAATACCTTCAAATATTCGAGGGCCGGGGAGATGAAACCGAGGACGATGGAAGAGGTAAGGGGATCATCGGATGAGAAGCAAAACAGCAAGCGGGGCATGGAAGGATGCAGAGATTCGAAGATGGAGGGGTATGCGACGGACATAAGTGGAGGGGCAGACGTCGATGCAGGGTCAAAGAGGCAAATTAGGAATAGAAGAAATTTTAGGGTTAGACTGAAATGGGCGGAAGCGTAAGGTGGAGGATGAAAAGTAGAGAAATATGGGGGACGTCGATAGGAAGTGTAAAAAAGGAGGGCAGAGCGGTTAAGCATTAATTCGAGGAGACGTTATCATCTAGATCTAGGGAAGGGCAGAATGGGAGAGACGCGATCGAAGAGGAGGAAGACAAATTCGATAGTGGGAGGACGACCAAAATAGAATTTATCGATTCCCAACGAAACGAAGGAAAAGGGGGGAAGAGGAGATAAGCGGAAAGGGAATCAGTCGATTTCGGGTGGAGGAAACTGGGGGAGGAGATTAGGGCTGGAGAGAACGGAAGGGTTCGGTGGAAGAAAAGGGGAAGATAAAAATACGGAGGTACAAAATTGGAGACTGTTCAGTTGCCAAATTTCAAGGGGGCCTGTGTGAGCTTGAAATTTAACTCACTAATAATAATATAGTATAGATATATAACCACTTATATACATAATATGGTAGTGATAATTATTTACCAATTCTTTTCGTCAAAACTATATCACTTAAGGCATATAGAATTTGGTCGTGGTGAAAATTCCAATATCGTCTGCATTCAACTTTATATTCCAAACACAAAATCCTTGGTACTACTGTAATGACCCAGTTTTTCAGTCATTCGTATTTGGAATATTTAATTGATTTTAAATATTCAAAAGTAAATTTTATAAGTTGAATAACTTATATTTCAAATATAATAATTTATTTGGATAATTAAATTGTTTAATTTAATATTTGAAATTGTGTAAATAATTGAAATTTGAATTTAATGTGAATGAAAATGATTTATAACGTTGTTTTAAATTCTACTTGGATTAGAATAGAGATAGTAAACTTTTAAACTGAATTAAAAGTTTATTTACAGAAATTGGAAATTTTAATATTTAATTAACGTGTAAAAATAGTCATTTTTGACACTGTCGACGAAACCAGTTTCATTGGATCCGTAATAGTGAGTTATTATAGGATTTCAATTTCGTGTCAATCGAACATACGTCTTGGTCGTGCGAAGCTAAACGCATAGAAATTTATTTAAGTAAATTTAATTTAAATAATTCGATTCGAAAACCTATCTTCTAAATATGATGGAATTGGCCTCCGATATATATTCCATTGTGTTCGGAATAGGGGTAAAACATTATAAATGCCAGGTGGCACACTTCGTTTGGAGTTCGAAAAATTTGGGCGTGAATAGTGTCACGAAATTTTATATAAAAGGACCTCACTTTCTCCATTTTTCACAAACCCTAGAGTTTACTTAACCCAGCCGCCACTATAGTTTCCAATAGCCAAAAATGTTCGATCTTCTTCCCTCAAATCCTCTAAATCCATAAACAATTAGTAAAAATGCTCAACTACAAAAATGGAGAGCGCGGCGAGAGCTTCATATCCCACGGTTAAGATTTGAATCGGCGCAACGTGGTGGCGCCAAATTGCTCGCGTTCGTCTCAGGCTAGGGCATGTTTTTCTAGGCAATGGTGAGGCCGAGCTCTACCAGGTTGGGGGTGGGGTGCTGCATGGAAGGGGCTTCGTGTTGGCGTGGTTCAATCGTCTTCCGGTTGACGATGTTGGGCGCGACAATTGGATAAAGAGGGCGACGTAATTAGGGAGGGATTGGCATTAAGCTAATTAGGGTAATTACTTTCTAAATGATGTAATTAAATTATTATAAATTCGTGTAATCTTGTAAATCGTGTAACTTCTTCATACGAGGTTCGTTTTGCGCGAAACAAGTTGCATTGGGTTCGTATTATTAAGCACTACATTTTAGAGCTAGTTTGGATGGATTTGGAGTTAGTGAAAATTTTGATTAAAATTAAATGCTCGTTTAATTTTAATCAAAATAAATTGCTATCGCGACGACTGCAACCAAAGTGAGTAAAATTCAGTCTCTCTGTCTCGCTTATATTGTATATAAGTGAGAATAAATTTATTTTTTGTTGATTGATGATTTTTTGGATGTTATGCTATAGTAGTTAGTAGTTGGATATATTCCTGCTGATTGTAGTAGATGAGACCCTATACGTTCCCGTGTATGAGCAGATGACCCTTTGTACGCGCGTCTGCCTCGAAGCAGACATTGTATATATATTCTCATATGCATATTTGTTGCAGGTGATAGGTTGGAGGGGTCCAACAGGATTCCTCACTATGGTTGATGTTTATTTACACATAGGGTTATATATGCTGTATTATGTGATGTTTGATGTAATGGATGCCATGATTGCTATTATTGATGTGAATTCCCTTATTTAGCGCTTTTGTAGCATTGGGCCTATATTTTTGGAACTCTAAGATACTAAAATGACGATTTTAATTTAAAAAGGAATTTAGAAGTGATTTTGAAAAATATATATGTTTTAATAATTTTTGAATTGTTAAAGAAATGAATTTATTTTAAATAAATAAAAAGTTATATTTTTATGTTATAAAAATTATGGTTTTATGAAATATACTCAAATATGATTTTTGCAATATGGAGATAACTATTTTGTAAAATAAGTTAAATTGGGATTTTAAACTTATTATAAATGGTTTATATATATATTAGATTTATAAAATTGATATTTTATAAATAAAAAGTAATGGAATTATAAAAGAGTTTTATAAGTGTTAAAATGATGTTATAAATGAATCTTGTAAGTAAATAAGATTTATGAATTAAGGAAGTTATAAAAAAGAACGAATTTGTAAATAAAGAGATTTATAAGTAAATAAGCTTATAATGGGATTTTGATATATAATGAGATAAACAGGAAATTGGTTAATAAAGGGATTTTATAAATGGAAGTTTTATAAAATAGAAATGTGAATTATAAACACTGTTTTATAAATGTGAAATCAATTTAATTTGATAAGTTAAATATGGATTTTTATAAAAGGAATTATATTCATGATTTTGGACAATAAATAATCCTTTAAATTAAATATGTAGAAGTAATGAATTTGGTAAGAGAATTATATTCAAGATTTTGGACAGTGGATAATCCTTTAAATAAAATGAATGTTTTGGAAACTGGTATTATAAATAGAGTTTAAAATAAAATGATTTGTAAATTTACTTATTATTAAAATAAGTATATGAAAATATTTTCCAAATTCCAATAAGTGAAATGGTATTGAATATTATCTTTTAAAGATATTTTGAAGTGGATAATTGGCAAGTGATTTGATTTATAAACAATTAATAAAATCAGGCTCAGTGACTACTTATGTGCTAGATTTTGTTTGTTATTTTGATAGTTAAATAACCGACTATCAAATTTGGCCATTTTAGTTTCTTAACTTGATGTAGAAACTAATTAGTCGTACACTTAGTACGTAACTGACTATGTAGGCTTGATTATCGTTTGTGTTGAGAATGTTGATTCGTGTAGTGCGGAGTGAGTACTCCAATCTATCGAGCTTCCTTCTTGGCCGAAGGATAGCAAGTTGAAAGTTTGAAACGTGATAAGTCTACGAGACTTGGTTTCTATATAAGGTTGAGAAACGCTTTTGCGTTGTCGGTGCGAAGAGACCGAGATCAGATTTATCTGAAGACCACTTCGGACCAACATATATGCGACGATTGTGCAGGTTGGTTGATGATATTGAGATTTAGGATTTTCGTAGTGAAGGACCACTTGTTGATCACTTGGGGTTAAAATTTCAATATACATCTAGTAGCAATAGTCTCTTCGTTATGAAATATCCATTTCAAGGGATATCGCTACTAATCCGATAGGATGTGGTAGGAGAGTACCTTTGGTTTGTCCTGTTCCTAGACAACTTGTATGGATGAGTTTCTGACATTGTATTTCTAAGGTTACGTACATTGGTTTTTACAGACATGCATCATGTGGTAGCAGAGAATGCAACTTCTCTTAGCTTAACACCCTCCTTGAAATGTACGAGCTCAAGGGTTGTATTTTTGTGGAAGGCAATTAGTAGTCAACGGAAATGGCAATGTGGCATTCAAAGATGATGTGATATGTGATATGTGAAAGGTAATCGATACCTCTTTTGGCCTCATTCCCCGGAAAATGACTGAAACCGGGATAGAAGCTGCAAGGCTAAAATGGGTCGCTCCTATTAGGAGATGTCATCACTCTTATAGATATATCTTTACATGTTATGACGTCGTGTATCTGATTATTATTGATGTATGCTTATGGCCATGGATTTTAGGTCGGCAATGACCGGAGTGATGACATATTCGGTACTATCCAGTGAGGGGTAGGCCGGTCTTGTGTTGGTTTAGACGCCCAGTATTTGGACCCTAGGTACATCCCTCTAGAGTTGTACCAAGTTTCGGAAAGGTAGTCCCTTCACCTAGTCATTTGTATGGAAATCCAATACGTGCCTGCCATTTTCTATTGTAGAAAGCCTTGTATTACAAGGTGTATGCTGTAATTTAATAATGTAACAATTTCAGCTATTTTAATATTATTTGTATAATAGACACTATTATAATATAAGAGATTTTGATATGAAATATTTTGGTTATCGTAAGGTAAAACCTTGTTGGTATTTATTTGCACTCGGTCTTACGAGATACCTTGATAAAGGAAAAGTTTTGATAACTTTATAAATTCAGTTGAGGTGTGTTTTCTCACACTGGTTTACCAGGCTAATCCGGGCATTCTTCCCTTTCAATGCTCGAGTCAGATCGAATATATTTACAGGTTTAGATTTGGTACTTTTGGAGCTTCAGCAGGCGAGCTAGAAATCTTCGTGTCGTATACACGTATCTGTTTATTTTTCTGCTGTTTTGCATTGTTGTTGTTGTAAATTATCAGCATTTGTGAGAACATGTTATTATATTGTCCAAGCTAATGATTACTTATTGTGTACTCTGATATTGATTATTGTAAATTACAGTTTCTCTTTGTAAAGATTATTGATCTATATTATATGTTATTCCGCTGCGATGTGAGATTCTGTATTGTTTTGGTTCTGCTTCTCTCTTCTTCTTCTCTTCTCTTCTTCTTTCTTCTCTCTTTCTTCTCACCCTCTCTGTTCTTTCTCATTGATCATCTACAAATGGTGCGCTCTGGTTCGGACACCGTGGTTTGGTGTAGGATTCAAAGGGTGCCGAGTGTGGGTCGTCACAACTACAATAACAATTATTAGTAACCGAAATGCTCTGGCCAGAGACTTTGATTTTGAGTTGACTTCAATTGACCGTGATACAAACCTCGTATAACCAAGGAGACAAATGCTCTCTTGAGTAGTGTTTCACTTCCAATGCTTTCACCCGACCCAACTATAGTCGTTCGATGGACATTCTGCCATGATTTAACTATAATCAAAACGGGGCTTCCACATTGAATATCAATTGTATTCTTACGTCATGAGAACTGTGTAGTTTTGTCACATCGGTATTTTTTATTTGACCTTTGTTATTTTAAACTATTGAAAACTATCGAGTGGGTTATTGCATAGTTATCCAATAACCATCAATACGTAACCCCTTATGCCCTAGCATCATGAGTACTGCACTGCCCAACATTTAAAGAGTGTTACATACTCTAGTCTTAACAGATGTATCAATATCCAGTCTTGATACATCTTAACTAGGAATATTTAAAATAATATGTTTATTTTAATTGCTATAAATCATTCACGACTACAACACATTGTAACTACTATCATAAAACATATCATTCATAGATTTTCTATTAAATATACTTTCAATTAAATTAATTAACATTACACATTATATTGGGTATATAATAGAGAGAAAATACCTTTTATTTTGAGCAAGATTGCTTATCGAGTTAAATACATGTGACATTTACATAATTTCTCCTAGGGAATATCCTTAACTATATCAATCTCTCACTTGTACTTAGGGCCAATTATGGAATCTTAATCCCATCCCTCCAATCAGTTTGATGAGAACTAATTGAGTAAACCCTTCGTGAATGGATCTGTTATGTTGCTTAATTATCTACTCTATTAATCAACTCTATCTGATGTTGGTAAACCACCTTTATCATGTTGAACTATTCAGAGTATGCTTCTCGGTTTCTAGTGAGCTCTTATTATTACATTTTTTATCATATAACAATTATTCTTAATACTCGAAATCATCCCTAGCTTAGTTATAAATTTATGCATTTATATTTATATATTGCTTTTATCGTGGCACTATTCGAGGCAAAGTAATTAGCCTTTTGTTAAATCAACCACAATTTTTCATTTGGAACATTTCCAACTTAGAGCTTCTTAATTAAGGTTTGCGTATGAATTTAATATTAACATGTTATACTCAATATCACTTATGAATTTTGAGTCCAAACACTCCATATTGAGGAGGTCATTGTTTATTTAAGCAATTCCCTAGTATTTTATAAATATAGGAAAATACTCTTAGTTACCATTTAGTGATCCTAATTTGGATTTGATATTTGCTTCATGCATCAAACATATAAGAAAATTATGATATTGTAGACAATACAACATGTATGATAATTCCTATTGCTGAAGCATCAGGAATCCATCTTACATGTTTCTTGTTAAACATTTTAATAAGGCGTCTTTGCATATTGTTTGGAACATTCCCAACATCCTTTGTACTTAATATAAAAGATATAATTTACAAATACAATATTGAGTATTAAACAACCAAACTATAACTGATTTTAACATATGTACATCATTAACAATTAGCAGTATGTTGTTTACTTATAGTCTAGAAATATTATGTACCTTTTAGTGGTTCTTTCTTATAGACACACATTTCCTTTGCATTTTTATTGAAATCAAACTATTCCATATTTCTATTAAAATACTTACTCAATTTTGATGCTTATTGAACAATACATTCGTATCATTTCTTGAATCATATTCGAAAAACCGACAAACTCAATATCGATCCCACTGACTTCGATACACTTTGGTTATTATATACAAATAGTATAATCTAAATCATTGTTTAGAATTTTCCATTTTAACACATATGTACCAAAACCAAAGTCATACCCAACAATAATTTTTTGAGTAAAAATCTGAATCAACCCGAGCACACTAAACCTCGAATCTATTACGCTGATTTCAATGATTGAAATTAGCTATTTTATTCCTATCTGTTTGGTACAAATATTCATATCGAAATAAACTATGTCTATTTTTCAGTCAATACTAAAAAATTATTATTATTTCATAAATGATTAATGTTTGGTACGTTTTATGAAAATAGTTTTCGTAATTTGATGTGATTAATAAGTGTTATATGGCATGCTCCTACTATTTCCACCATCACTATAATAGCGTATAAACTACGAAGCTCCATTTAACCACTTAATATAGGCTATTTATTTCATTTACTGCAACTAGGTTTTGGTTGAAATTTTTTAGATCAAGTATCTATAATTTAAAGAAATAAATACCATAGAAAACAATTTTCTATGTGAAAATAATTTAGAATATAAATTATATTTCTCTTTCCAATGTTAAGTATCTAATATTACTTTACACTTCTTATATCTGAATTTCTTTATGAAGTAGAAATGACTATTCACACTCTTTATCCTAATCGTGGCTCAGGTTACATCCATTCTTATGTATTTGATTTCCTTTCTAAATAGTCGAATCTTTTAAAGGAATCCTTACTACAATATCATAACGAACTCTTTACAAAAGTACATTTGGTCATCTTTAACTTTTAAGGATGCTGAATAAATTACACTTTATGTAAACTAATCAAACTGACATTTCAGTGATCGAATTCTTATATCTATCTTGTAGGCTTTGGTCTGGTGTCATGTTTAACACAATAAGATCATTATTGCAATCAATCATATTGAATAAAAAATCCCATACTATAGTTTATTTGCTTATTTAATTGAATTAATTTCATCGAGGTTATGTACATTACGAGTTATGGCCATTAACCATATAATATTTATATGTGATCATATATGGATCAAATATCCATATTCTTGTATTTCTTTTAGAGTTGGAAACTCATTGAAGACGATACACAGTCTCAGACAAGTAAATTTGTAAGTGAGCAAGTTACAAACATATTTAATGGATGTATAATTAGGTGCTTGCATGCTTCAACATGATTTTTTTTATTGGAAAGTATATTCTACATTTCTATTTGTCAATATTAATTCAGTTCATTTGTATATTTTAATTGATAAACACCTTATTAATTATATTAATTGCATGAATTTATCAATGTAGATTATTATAACTTTATATAACATATGTTCTTACAATATTAGAAAGGTTTAATGTTACAATCTTATTTTTCTAATAAGGCTCCCACTAGTCCTTTATGTTTCTCCAAACCCTAAGATGAAACATAGAAGTATTTTGACTTCACTAGTGGGTGTTAGGACTCATTTGCCTTTGGATTTCGACAGTGAGTTTGCTTAACAAGTCATAGCCCACAAATGATGTAGAACTCCTTATTGGTTGTATCATATACAACTCCTAACCCATGGTTCCATCTTCTAATCTCATTTCAACCTTGATTTTGCTCAACAAATTGAAAGAAATTATTCACTCGTACCTACCATTTCACGATGGTCGAAGTATAGTATATTTACCTTGAGTTTGCTCACAAATACACATAGTTATCTTACCTCATCTAGTCAATATATTAATAATACTACATATAACACTCTAGTTTGAGTTTGCACAGCAACCGAAGAGTATGCAAGTAATTTATTAATATATAAATGGTAGAGGACAACACTTATATTAAAGATTCATAATCTTTATTATATTTAATTGAGTGATATCGACTTTTGGAACAATGTATTTATTATGAAATACCCTCGTGATTCAAGTGTCAAATACATCATAAATCACGATATATGTACTTTTACGTATGTATTTATTCCTTAGTCTATTTAGGGTTTCTTTAATGTTCCACATTTAGTTTATACATTTATATTTATGAGTTTTGACTATTATATAACTTTTATACTTTATTTAACTTATATAATATTTCATGTATAATATTATAATAATTAAATCTTATTTAATTAATTTAATTAATTAACACTCTAATTAATTATTATATTATTTAGTTATAACATATTACATTGAACATATATACTATAACCTTTATAGTAATACACATATATCTTATATATATGTATTTTAATTTATTCATTAACTTTTAATTACTTTATTTAATTAAGCAAATTTAATTTAATTTTGTTAGCTTCAAAAATTCTTTTATACATGCATGTACACTCATATTATCTTAAACAATTCAAGGCAACATAATATATATCATTATATATATTATACATATACGTATATTTAAATAATTAACTTATTTATTCAATTCATTTATTTTATTAATCTTATTACTAAATAAGATTTTTGAAATTAATTTTATAACATTTTCAACATTCTAAAAATTTATATTATAACTTTTATGATATGTGTTTTATTTTAAATTTTACTTTTAAATTAAAAAATTATTTTAATTTTCAAAAAATATTTGAAAATCTATACTATAACATTTACAATTTTTTCTTATTTTAAATTTAAATTTTATTTTAATTTCAAAATAATTTTTAAACTAGTCCGTGCCCTAATTCAAATTAGGCCTTTTTTATTAGGAATAACCTTTGGGCTTACCTCACCCTTTGAGGCCAGGTCAGTAACCAGGTAGGGCAGAGTACTCGATTACCAAAACCCAACCTTAGACACTATTTTTCTAGACACTCTATTATATAGGCATGCTTTAATAAGTTAGCCATAATATAACTAATTAAGGCCGCATAGGCTAATTGGCTCTGATACCATTGTCGGAATTGGGACAGCCTATAGTGGAATAATTGGGTAATTTTTTTTTACCATTTTGGATCTTTATTTGCCTATGTAGTCTAGATTCATTTAAAATTTTTCTAGATTTTCCATTAAATAAAATCAATATTTTATTTAAATTTATAACTAAAGTTTTAGTTTATATAATATGTGTTATATTTTATATATGTGTATTAGATGCATAAATGTGTGTGCATGCACGTGCAACATGATAATGTGTACATGGTTTGACATGCCTGTGTATATATGTTGGAATTTACACTATAAAGGATGTGTTAGACCCTCGTGTATACAAATGGATTGTCTAATTGTGTGTATATATATGTATTAAAATAATGTATAAATATATGTACACACACACACATATATATATATACACATATACATATATATTATATGTATGTATGTATGTAAAATATAATTGTATAATTATTATAAAATACTGGTTGTAAATTAATCATTTATTAAAACAAATATACATATACATATAATTAAATTATAAAATAATTTTAAATATGTTTTTTGGAAAGGCTATCCAGTTTTATAGTGGGCCGTCCACTTTTTATGATGAACGTAACAAAACAGTTAATACAGGAGTAAGGTTAAAGCACCTTAACTACTAATAAAAAGGAAAATACAGCATAGGATTGTGACAGAGATGCCACAGCTACTACATATTACCCAACGACTAGGTCTCCTCAAAAGAGGAAGAAGCACCATCGACCGCTAACTCTTGGACAGAAGCCACAAGAACATTTCCAACTATATGCGCATAAGGGAGAAAAAGCGTAGCAAGATAAGGGTCATAATCCACAGCATCAGGAGAGTATATGAAAGAACGGTCCCAGGTATCATCATCTAACATGTCAGCATTCGAAGCGCATGTAGACCATCAGAAGAGAGCACTAAAGAATCACCAGATATGTTGTAACGGAGGCATCTGAGGTCCAACTGATCATCGGAAACAAATCTAAAAAAAGAATCCTCCATGGGGTTATATCTCATATCAGATTTGAGATCAATCCAACACCTTTTGGTCTCACTCCAAAGAGCAGACAACCAAGGCGGCACAGGATCAGGGACCACTAAAGGGAAAGCCAAAACAACAGAAGAATCCACGCATTCAAGGTTTGAAGGGGAAGCAGGCCTAGCATCATCACAAGGAGGTGGAACCGCACCAGGTAAGTCTGACTGAGAAGCAGAGGAAGGAGACTTAGGAACCCATTTTCTAAGAGGGGGTCGAGGCAGAGGGATTTTGGGAGCAGTTGCGGAGACGACAAAATGCTTGCAAGAGACGGCAAGGTGCCAAAGGAATGGCAGGTAGTACATATGTCAGGCAACCATTAGTTTGTAAAATAATTAAGAATTTTTATAACATGAAATCCAACCTGATATTATATATATGTGTATATATATAGAATTAATTTAAATACATATTACATATAAGCATATAAGTAGTTACAAATATACAAATATATAAAATCATAAATAAATATATATTTTGCTGCCGCTTTCGGCAAGGTAAAAAATTTATGTTCTTAATTTTAGTTTTGGTTTTAAATAATTTATTAATTAAATACTTATAAAAAATTAAAAACTGTACCAAAATAATTAATAAAAAATTTAAAAATTCATTTTCGCAACCGTAATATATATTTATATTATGTAATTTTTTTATAGAATTTTATATTATTATAAATGTGTATAAATTAATTTTATTTATTTAACCAATTTTTAATCAAGTAAATAATTAATATATATATATATATGAAAAATATATTTATTTATTCTAATGCCGAAAGCTATTCTAGTATCTACAAAAAATTTCACATAATTTAAAATATATTTAATATATAATTTAGTCTTTTGTGTTTAATTTAATTCATTAAAATCATTTGATAATTTTATTTTAATAAAAAACTTTAAGCTGTGAGCTGCAAACAAACTTACATAATTTTTTTATTAATATATATATATATATCCACTTATATACATAAACATCAGCATGCGATAATCCATCGATATACAGATTCGTGATATTTATAACTAAACAACGTATGAAACAATAAGTATATGAATATTGGTATATAATAATAGAGTAGCAAAGTACCTTTCAACAAAGCCTAAAGTTTGCACGTTGAAATGAAGAAATAGACTCCTTGAAGATGATCCCAGTCCCGAAGTTGCTAATTTCCGAATTGCCTTACCATTGATGATCAAATCGAAGCAAATTAATGTGAATTAGTGCTTGGATTTTGGATTTTTATAGAGGGAAGATGGCTTGATATGGGTAGCAAAGGAAGAGTGCAAAAAATTATTTGCAAGTGAGGGTTAGAGTGATTATATAAGAGAGAGACTAGAGGGTGAAATGATGATCTAGATTATTTCTTTTACTATTTCTCTCTCTTTTACATTCAAAATTCCTTTCACCAAAGCATAATGGCCGCCAAATCCAAGCCCATTGTTAACCCATTTTCGACAAGGCGGTACACAGACGGATTTAACCCAACAGATTTCTTGATCATCAAGGTAGAAAGCCGGGAGAGATGGTTACCACGATTGGAGATCGATTATATTTGAAACTATGGGCAATAATTGAATGGATTTAGATGGACATCACTCAAAAATGGCTAAATATTGAACTACTACTTCCCGTAGAAGAGGGATCGAAATAGAGGGATCAGTTTAAACAGGATGCACACAACACAACTCAATGATGATAGCTCCATAACTCAACGCCCACAAGGCAGATTGAAGTGAAACTTTGGGAACAAAAAGAAGGGACCATTGGGAGTCTACGCTAGGGATCGAACATCAAATGTAGGAGTTTGGAGGGATCGGCCCTTTTCCCTATAAGGAATCAACCATATTTAAGTTCATAGCAATAATCGGTCAATAACTCAAAATCTACAAATGCAATCAACATGAAATTTGGAAGGGAATACATTACGACACGGGGGACCCATCATAGAGATCGCACCTTATAAATCCCCGAATATAAGGATTGGCCTCGATCCCTATTATGGGCTTCGGTGGGCCCAAAACTTTTTGGGAAGGCTCGTCTTGGCTTTAGGGTTTCAGATTCGGGTTTTGAACAAGATATTTTCACGTCTTCTCCTATAAATACAATGGACATGGCATCGGCAAAGGGATCTTCCTTTTGCTTTATTCTATCTTCTGCCTAGGCTATACTCTGCCGTTTTTATTCTAGGATTTCATGAATTTGTAACTGTAACATCAGTATAGCAATATAGGATTACTTTGAAGTGGATGTAGGTCAGAGTTAGTCGAACCACTATAAATCTATATCTTTTTTTACTTGCTTTCTTTCTATTTTAATTTTGTTCTTCATTTATTTCTCTTCATATTTCTGTGATTGGATTGGATGTTGGTGCTTTCACATACAACTGGGTCTTGGTGGCCATTTTTGACGCCAACATTTTGGTGCTTTCATTAAGAGAGCTAGCCCCCATGGATTTGGAATTTGGATTCAGAGTTTGTAAAAGATCTAGAGCTTAGATTTGGAGAAATGGTGAGATAATCAACAAGGAAAGTGCTATCTGAAAGGAGCCATCATGGAGGGAGTCAGGAGGCTTCCTCTGAAGCTGGAGCTAATCAAGCATCTATCTACTTCGCCCGAGATGAAATGGAAACGATGATGGATGCTATGTAGGAAAGGATGCTGAAGAGACAAGAGGAGTTGGTGCATAATCTACTCTGAATAATTGGACAAGCTGGACTGTAAAACCAAGGGAATAGAGTAGCAGGAGCTAATGATAACTTAGATAAAGGAGATGAAGCAATAGGAATTGCTAGAAATTAGAACCATGAACATGGAGACAGTGCTATTAGATAAAGGAATGGAACAGATTAGTCGGGGGTAGTCCCCGACTATCTTAGAGGGATCGGGCCTGATCCCCAAAGGCTTGGGGGCATGCCCCCAGGTCTGGTAGATCGCGATGCGAGAGAACCTATGGTCGATCCCATGGAGCTTGGTGCAAATTGAGATTTGGATGCTCGTCCGGAGCAATACGTTCTGAAATTCCCTCATGGACTCGGGGCGTAGTTTGGAAATGATGATAGGAGACTACCGTTGGATGATAATGATAGGTTTGCAGAGTTGATCAGGCAAACTATGCATGGAGGATTGGTGAACATGGATCTGGAGGATGTAAATAGAAGTCCATTCACTCCCGATATTAGGAATGCTAGGAATCCACCGGAGTTTAAACTACCAACGCTGGAAGTATATGATGGAAAGTCAGACCCAACTTTCCATATGATGAGATATATATGGCACATTGAAGTACCGAGGGCATCAGAGGAAGTTATGACATGATGCTTTCCACTGTATCTAACGGATATAGCTGCACTGTGGTTCAGGTAGTTAGAAAGCGATTCTATTGGCACATAGATGGAATTTGTTGAAAGATTTATAAGGGAGTTCAAAGTTCACATCTCGAGACCCAAAAATGTGATGAGTCTAACAACATTGAGACATAGGACTGGAGAGTCTATAAGGAGTTTTCTAACATAATTAAATGTCGTGGCGACATCGGTGGATTAGCTAGATCCATTCATAGTTTTGATTATAGTTGTATCAGGAATTGTCGATGGCACAGATTTCAAGGATTCAATGGCGCGGGATCTACCTATATATCTCGGGGAGTTTTACCATGAAGCAGAAAGGTTCCTGTAGCAGGAAGATGCATGAGTCTACAAATCGGAGGTGAATGCTGTGCAAAGTAGAGGATCATTAGGAGATGCAAACGAGAATGATAAAGACAAACGAAAACTGGATGGTGGATATGATGGGATGAAAAGGTGTTGGAAAGAGTGGGAGCAGAGGTTCTCCTCTTACTCAAATTTGACGGAAATCCTAGAATGGATTTATTTGGAAACCAGAGGGCAACTCCCTTATCGAAAACCGAAGGAGGGATCCTACGAAGCGGGAGTGTATGTTTGGAAAATACTGCCTATTCCACGAATTGAACGGGCACACCACGGATGAATGCAGACATTTAAAAGATATGATTGAGGTGCATGTTAGGAACAGCAGAATGCCGTAGTATGTGAGAATTCAAACAACAACGGTGGAATAGGAGCATCCACCGTCCGTATCGAATGGAAATAGAAATGGCCCTGGATCGGGGTCACAGATCGTCATCAACTGATCGTGATGGTAAGGGCCGAGTTCAGGGCTTGGACTCCGGTCATAGTAGTAATAATAATAATAATAATAAACTCTATAATAAGACGGCTAAGTCACTTACAGTACATGTTTGGGATCGTGGATGGTCCCTAGGCATGTTATGAGATGATGATGAACCATCGTGCCCAGAGAGGCACCCTTTGGCTTTTTTTAGTATTTTGGATTTCTGGATGTACAAACTCTTATTCATTAGGTGATTTATGTTTAACATTAATACGATGAATAAAACAGAATGTGATTATTTGTCCCGACCGTATTGAAGGGGCGATAATCGCAAGGTGCGAGTCCCTTCGTCGGAGAGCGACAAATGGATTAAGTCCCCAATTGGAGAGTCGAGGCCAGAGAATAAAACCCACCGGACGTCGAGTATGGATTATGCCTGGCAAGGAGTAGGTTGCTCCACCGGAGAGTGATAGGATCGGCCTACTCAAGTCGTTGAGTATGGATTATGCTCGGCAAAGCTCCGGAGAGACCACTATCGTCCCAGGACTTAGGCCAAGACACCACTCAATGTTCAAGGACACTGAACTGGAGTATAGGAAATAATGCCACTTTGTCGGAGAGTGACAGGATCGACTTACTCGGACGTCAAATATGGATTGTGCTTAGCAAGGACCCGGAGAGGTCACAGATTTGGATATCAGCTTCGAATAGCTTTGGATTTGGATATGGACCCAGAGCGATCACATATTTGGATATGGACCCGAAGTGGTCCCGGATTTGGCTAACGACCCGATGAGGTCGAGGATTTGGATAAAACAATCCAAAGAAATTGTGAATTTGCAATGGATATGGAATTGGATATCGATTAAGAATGGTCAAGGATTTCACTAATGGTCTAGAGAGATCATGGATTTGGATTGGCAATGGATTGGATTCGAATTGGATAATATGGCTATCGATAGATTATTGTAACATCCTGTATCTTGAGGCCAAAAGCTAAGCGCTACAGATGCTGTAGTCATCTATAGTATTAAATTCTGGTGACAAAATACGGCTATGTTAATGGTATCCATAATATCAGAAGCACTTGAATATGAACAAAATCAAAGATTTTCAAAAGGAACAACATTTTTACTGATTACATTTCAAAACAATATCATATCCAAGTTACAAAATCCCAAAACGTTTCCTAGGCATTGAACAAATATAATTTATAATAATACGCCAAGAGCGACAGATGACGATGCCCTCTTAGACGATCAAAGCAATATAGTCATTTATGACTTAATACATAGCGAAATCAACCAAAATAATCTGCGATCCTAATTAGCTATCCGTCAGTCACCTGCTCGTCTTTGGAAGCTTTATTTGCCAAAAGACTAAAACCTGAAAACCTTAACCTCGGCCTACTCAAATCAATTTTGAGCACCCGAGAGTTTAAAGGAAAAAAAACGTCGAGTCAGACATAAAGCCTGGTGTGAATAATTCTGTTACATCTCTTTTTACTAATATTAAGTGAGACCACGCTGCTTAGCGGAATGGGTTTCCTCTCACTAATATCCTCTTTAAATAATATATAATGCAAATCCTTTCCCGGAACCAAAGTGGTTAATCAAACTGATTATATCAAAATAGCAATATCCTTTATGCTAATAAATGGATTATCTATCCGTAAAATAGGTAATATGTAAACTATCTGCCCACAACATAATAGCAAGGTCTGTTATGCTAACAAAAGGACTATCTATCCGAAAAACAAGTGATATGTGAACTATCTGCCCGCAATATAATAGCAAGGTCCGTTATGCTACAAATGGACTATTTGCCGATACAACTGGGCTAACTGCTCGCAAACTGGACTAACTGTCCGTATCATTTTCTTATGGTTAACTACCCTTTAAATTTTCCTTTAAAACCTTTTCAAAATGATTTAGTCCTTCAAATCATATATATACAAGGAAAATATAACTTTAGCTTTACTCTAAGCCAATTTTTGCCATGACATATATATACTTTACTCAAAATAATATTGATGAATTTTAATGAGGATTATCTATCCTTCCAAAACAAGTTAAAACCCTTTTTAACTTGAAAATACTTAAGCTATATTACCTATTCAATACATTCAAAACCTTTGTTTAAAATCTTTAAACACCCTTTCGAAACCCTTGAAGGTAATCCCTTCGAAACCATTGAAAGTGACCCTTTCGAAAGCTCTAAAAACCTTAAACATTTTTCTTTTAAAATCTTTAAACATTTCCTATCGAAATCATTGGAAAACCTCTCCTTTCGAAACCATTCGAAACCATCAGAAAACAACACCAAACCTCTAAGGAACCACCCTTTCGAAACCTCTTTTAAAACCTGTCGAACATTAAACCAAACCTTTCGAAAGCATTTGGGTTCAATTTAAAACAAGTGGAAACCTTTCGAAACGATTAAAAGTTAACTCCTTCGAAACCCTTTGAAAACGCCTCGGTCGAAACCATGGGATTATGCTTTAGAGTAGAGCAAAAGGACATAATCCCATTAAAGTCAAAAGCACTTCCTTTTGAAATCATTCAAATCATCTCTTTCGAAACCAATTTGGGTTATACTTAAATTTAACAAAAGGTCGTAAAAACCTTTTAAGTCGAAAGCCACTCTTTCGAAAGCATTTCCTAAGTAAAAAGTGATGGTATCGAAACCACCTCTTCGAAAGCATCGGAGAAATGGGTAGTTTTTCTAAAACAAAACAACCCCTTCGAAACCTACTAGGTCGAAAGGTAAAAAGCGGCAGCTAGGTGTTTTGACTTAGTCGAAAGCATTCATTTAAAACAAAGATGCAACCCAATCAAAACCATTTAACCTAGTTGAAACCCAACCAAGTCGAAAGCATCTTAGTCGAAAGCAAGCATGCACCTTTTTCTTTAAAACCAGAACAAAGCTTAAACCCTTTCGGAACCCCATGGTTTCGACCCTATACCTTTCACCCACATCCAATTCATTATGTACCAGTTGCCTGATACCATATGCATTGGTTTCGACTGTGTCGAAGGCGATTGTATGGAGGCGGAACCTGGTGCCGAAGGAGACGAAAAAGTGAAAAAACCTATTTATTTGTACTTTTAAACTATTTCTTTTGTACCTAACCTGCCTTATTTGTCTAAATTTGATTGGTTTCCATATTACTTTTTCAAAAGTGCTACCATTTTCTAGAATTAACAAATTCAAATCATTTACAAAAATCCCCTTCTCCATTTTAAAATATATAAAACATTTAAGTCTCATACCTTAAATAATTTTATACCTAACAAAACTCTTAGGAAAAATCTAGAAAAATCTAGAATATCTCTTTTAATATGTTTTCTAACATAAAAAAATTTCACACCCAAACCATATATTATTTACCCATGAATAATTTATAACCCAAATTATCATTTTCTTTACTAGAAAATTCATATAAAATCCACATTAATTTCAAAATTCTTAAAATTGAAACCCATCTCCAAAATATTATTATTGATCTTCATAAAAATTTACAAGGCATAAAGATGCCATGTAATAGGTTTTTTTACCTTAAAACATATCATAAAATCAATATGAACATGTATAAATCATCAACAAGTATATATATAAACATTCTATCAATCAAAAACATGGCAAATCATTGCAAAATATTCGGCAATCATCTTAAAATCGAAAGCACAATAAAAAATGAGATGTAAACATTATTCACCTTAGCTTTAGAGATTAAGGAGCTTGAGATTTGGTTGAATTTGATTTGTATTAGCTTTTCCTTTAGCTTTTCTTACTCTTCTTCATCTTTTCCTTGTTAATGGTGGCCGACGTCTTGTTTTAAAAAATTTCAAAATGAATGAACGTGTACTCTAATACACGACCAAAGTTTGGAGGATATAGGAATGGCCTCTTTCCTATTCTACCCCTCCTCTAATTCAATTTAACTCTTATTTTAATTCATTGTTAAATAGCACGACTACACCTTAATTAAAATCAAATCTCAATCCCCTAATCCACACATTATTTTATTTTATTTAGCCAATTATCTAAATAATGTTAAAAAAAAATCTGGGATGTTACAGACTCCCTTCCTTAAAGAATTTCATCCTCGAAATTACGATAGGGTTCACAATAAATAAAATAGTGAGGTAAAACATACCATCAAACAAGTCAAGATAAATATCTCTAATCCTGCTCTCAACCTCCCAAGTACAGTCCCTGTCATCGTCACTCCACTGGACTTTGACTAATCTGACCGTCTTGGTTCTAAGCCTTTTCTCATCTCTCGCAACAATGTGAACTGGCTTCCTCACTATGGTCAAGTCCGGTTCTACCACTAAATCATCTAGCACATTCGGTGCAATAGTAGTCTCCGAGTCTCTAGCACACTTTCTGAGATGAGAAACATGGAAAATATCGTGGACTCCTGCCAAACTGCTCGGTAACTCAACTCTATGTGCGAGTTTCCCGATGCTCTCAATAATAGGAAAAGGTCTAACGAATCTCGGTGATAACTTCCCTGATTTTCCAAACCTAATCGCACCCTTCGTCGGTGTCAATTTGACGAAAACTAGTCTCCAACCGAGAACTCTAGATCTTTCCGTCTCTTATCTGCATAACTTTTCTGCCTAGACTGAGCCTCCTTTATTCTAACCCGAATGACCTTAATCTTTTCTGCAGCTTCTCTGACTAAATCTGGACCAAGAACCAACATATCCCCAGTCTCTAGCCACCATACGGGAGATTTGCATGGCCTTCCATACAAAGCTTCAAACGGTGCCATCCCAATACTAGTCTGATAACCATTGTTATACGAAAACTCGACTAAATGCAGGTGGTCTTCCCATGATCCCCCGAAATCTAGAACACAAGCTCTTAAAATATCTTCCAAGATTTTGTTAACTCTTTCTGTTTGCCCATCTGTCTACGGATGGTAAGCGGTACTTATCTTAAGCTTGGTTCCCAAAACTTCCTAAAGACTCTTCCAGAACTTGCTAGTGAATAAGGGATCTCTATCACTAACTATACCACTAGGAATTCCATGCAGTCTAACCATATTCTTCAGGAATAACCTCGCCAAAATAGGTGTCGTTCTGGTTGACTTAACTTGAATGAAATGGGCACTCTTGGTCAATCTGTCCATTATGATCCATATACTACCATTTTCTCTATTCGACCTTGGCAACCCGTCAATAAAATTCATGGATATAGAATCCCACTTCCATACCGGAATATCTAACGGCTGAAGCAACCCACTTGGCTTCTGGTTTTCAGCCTTTTCCTGTTGGCAATTCAAGCACCGCTTTACACACAAACCAATATCCCGCTTTATACCTTCCTAGAAGAAACTCCTCTTCATATCCTAATACATCTTAGTGCCTCCTGGATGAATGGTGAAATTCGAACGATGACATTCCTCCAATATTTCTTTCCTTATGTTTCCTACACTCGGAACACATAATCTTCCTTTCTTTCTCAACCACCCATTTTGGTCAAGACTGAAATCTTTCAAATCATCGCTCTTAGTTCCTTATTTTAGCTTCCTGATCTGTTCGGCTAACATTGGATCCTCTATCTGTTTATAAGCAATCCTTTCGATCATCACCGGTCGAACTTCCAAACAAGATAATGCAACTGTATCTCCACTAGACCTAGCCTTGGATCTCCACTGCACTCTGCAATCTGCTAATGCTTCCAAATCCTTCCACTCAGCAATCATCGCTAAAACTGCATTCTGATGTTTCCTGCTAAGTGCATCTACAACCTTGTTGCCTTTCCCCGGTGTGTACTCAATCCCAAAATCATAAGCAGTGATAAACTCTAACCACCTCTGTTGTCTCATGTTCAACTCCTTTCGAGTGAACAAATAATTCAACAACTTATGACCTATATATAATTCAAAAATTTCTCCCAAAAGGTAATGTCTCCACACCTTCAAAGCAAAAATTAATGCAGCCAACTCTAAACCATGCGTTAGATATCTGACCTCATGCAGTCTAAGTTGTCTAGTAGCATAGGAAATCACTTTACCTCTCTACATCAACACAACTCCTAGTCCTGTTCCACACGCATCGGTATAAACCACCAAATCTTGATTCCCTTCTAGAACAACCAACACTGGCGCATGGGTCAATAATTGTTTCAAACTCTAGAATGCTTCCTCACACTTATCAGTCTACACAAACTTCACATCTTTTTTAGCTTGGTCATCGGTGCCGCTATCCACGAAAAATCCTTAATGAACCTCTGATAATAACCAGCCAACCCAAGGAAACTCTTTATCTCGATTACTCTCTCGGATTTCTTCCAACTATTTACTGCCTCAATCTTAGTCGGATCTACTGATAACCCTTCCTCTGAGACTACATGACCAAGAAACTTCACTTCTTTCTTCTAGAAGTGACACTTCGAAAACTTCGCTTTCAGTTGATGCTGCCTCAGCGTCTCAAGCACCACTCCAAGGTGAACTTCATGCTCTCTTTCATCCTCAGAGTATATCAAGATATCATCTATGAAAACCAATACGAACCTATCCAAGTGCTCTCGAAAAACCCGGTTCAACAAATCCACAAAGAAAGCTAGCGCATTAGTCAGTCCGAATGGCATGACTAACCATTCGTATGACCCATACCTGGTCCTAAACGCCGTCAAAGGTATTGTAACGACCCGTAAATTTCAATAATTTAAATTATTTAATTTAATAAGATTTTGATAATTAAATTTGAAAGAAATAAAAATTAGAGATTTAGTAATGTAATAAATACTAAAATGAAATGTAATAATGGTAATTAAAGCTAATTATTAATAAATTGAATGAAATTACAATAAATTGAATGAAATTACAGTAAATTGAAATAATGTAAATTCTATAACTTGGTTATAAATTTAATATAAGGAAACAAATGTAAATATTGAATTTAAGTGCAACAACCCTGTATTTTGGTGATTATTTTAATTATATATTTTAATTACTTTAATTTAATTTCCTGATTTAAAAACTTTATTTTATTTATTTAAATTAGATAATTTTGTTATTTTAAATATAAATTGTGTTTTGAATGTGAATTATAATTTTAAACATGAATAAATAAGATATTTTCCAAAAATGTGAATTTTGGTCAATATGGTCAAACTTTGACTTTTAAATGTAAATTTTAAAAGTTTGAAATTTTGAATTTTATCTTTTATTATGAAAGTAAATAAAATTTTAAGAACATTGCTTTTCGTTTCGTTGAAATCTAATTTATAATGTGAAGGTTATGCCCTTTTAAATATTGTGTGTAATTTGCTGTATTTAACAAAAATTGTTTATTTTAAATTATATAAATAATATTTTATTTGGTCATGTAATGTTCTAATTTATATTTATATGGGTAAAATAACATGTTATGTATATATTTCAGTTTTAAAACATTTTTAAAAGTGTAATTGACATTTTCTAGTGTCAGTTGTATATTTTGTTTACAATTTCTAATTTCCAGTTTCAATTAATTAAAGTAATTCTTTATTTATTTTTCTATTTTTCTTAAGATCTTATTTTATTCTCATTCCCACTTTATTTGTTCCTCATTTATTTTATTTATTTGACCATTTATTGGTTTTAAAGTGAAATGGAAATTTTCTAAAGTTGGTGATATTTTATTTGAAATTTTAAGCCCTGTTTTGAATTATTAAAACAATTTCTTTAATTCTTTTTCTATTTTTCTTAAACTTATTTAACTATTTCAGTTTATTTTATTTTGTTTTCATTTTCTAAGGCATTTACTGAAATTTTATTTATTTTATTTAATTAAAATAGAAATGGAAATTGAAAGGACTTAAGCTTTATAACGTGTGACTTTTCGGCTGCTAGTCTTTTCATTTTTCCTTGTCTTTCCATTGCCTTGAGTTTTTGGCCGTATACCTCATTGTAGCCGTGAGTTTCTCACTTTAATTTCACGTGATAAACTCCTTCTCTATCTCATTTGCACGGCTAAAACAAAAAAAATGGGTAATGGCTTCTCTCTTCTTCTCTTTTTCCTCCCTCTTTATTGATTTTTGCCTAGATCTATTCATGCTTTGCTCGGCCAAACCCTCCACCATCTCCACCATAGCCTCCACCACCTTCCTCCTCCCCTTCCACGGCTTCAAACCCCTCTCCCCTCCTCTGACCAGATCAGGCCATGGCCTTTAAATGAAGACAAACACCTCAAAACATTGCAAAAACCCTTCCAAACCATGCTTGCCGATCACTATTGCACTACCATCACCATAGATTGCCTTGGCCACCTCCTATTGCTCCACCACCACCTTGACACACCCCTAACCATCACCTCCTACCTCTGTCCAGACCTGTACATGAAATGGTCGAACCTAGATGGGACATAGACCGAGCCAAAAGTTGAACCAAAACTCCATTATTTGCATAAGCTTCTTCATATTCATGTGTAGTAACTCCTCCACCACTTCAACGCCTTGTAGCCATGCCTCTTTGAACCCAAACCTGAGCCAAAGTCATGCCAAAACTGAGCCAAAACATCCCCTAGGCCGAGCAAGCAATGGTAGAAAGAAAGGCAAAAACATTCATTCCTTTATTGCTTCTTATCTTCATTGTTTCAACATTGTTTGTGTTGAATATTTATGTGTATATTGTCTTGTTTTGGTTATTGTTTACAAGATAAATATCAAGGCTCTCTATTAATTCAAATCAAAAGTCATGTTGTATCGTGCTTGTCGTGCTTTCTGGAATTTATTCTATGTGTTTTGATCGCTAACTCCAACGTAAAAAGGTGAGTAAATCTCACACGACATTTTATACTTATGCAATTGTGAAGCGACAACAATTGAATGTGTAGAATTATATATGATGTTATAACTGCCTATGATGATTTATTTATATGATGTTAAACCTGTTAATTTACCTGTCATCTCATATGTTACTGTTATATATTGTTAAACTGTTCATTTATATCTGTTTATCACACTGCAAATTCCCTGTAGATTAGAATCACTATGGGTTGAAATGATACATACCCGAACGGACTTTAGAATAAGAAAAAATCATTATGACTGAAATGATAGGCCTGAACGGTTTTTATTTATTTTATTTTAACTTGGGATTGCGGGTTTGAAATGATAGAACTCGGATTTTTGCTTTTTAAACCGTGGATTGAAATGATACATATCTGTATCACTTGACCTAGGTTAGAAAACTATATACAGGCCCGTGGTTATTTTTATAAAGTATTTTAAATATTTTTAAAAGTGCAAAATTATAAAAATTTGATTTAAATTGGATTTTTAATGTTTTAAATAAAGAAATTTGGATTTTTCTAGAAGTTAAAAATGTAATTTAAATGAATGGTAAAAGTGAATTTTTGAAATATAACTTAAGTTTGGAAATTTGGTTTTAAAATGATATTTAAGTTATATAAATAAAATAGAAATTTAATTATATTTTGAAAATGGTAAATATGATAATTTGATTTGAATTTGAATTTAAATGATTTAATAAATTGTTATTGAGTTTTCTATGTATTAAAATGGTTAAATAAATGAATGCTTAAAAGTGTAATTTTAAAATATAACTTGACTTGGAAATGTGAATTTGGTTTTTATTAAAGGTATAAGTTAATTAAATAAAATTGAAAATTTAGTTTAATTTGTGAAATGGAAATAAAATATAAGTGTTAAGTTTATTTTATTTTAAAAAAAAAATGTGAAGAAAAGAAAATTGTACATTTGGATTTGTTAAGTAAAATTATTGGAAATTTGGATTTTACTGTAAATGTTTCTTATAAAAATCATAAATTAAAAGAGTAATTTTAACGAACATTTTTGAATGTCAAAATATGATTTTTATAATGTTTAAAAGGTTTAATATTGAAGGTTATTATTTGCCGGAAATACACTAAAATCTGGAAATTACTTTTTATAACATTCAGAAATGTTATGATTTCTGTAAATGAACTAAAACTAAAATAAGAGGCTATTACAGCAGTTCTGTAATGCTGTAGTTGCTGAAGTAAATTAAAAGGATAAATTCTTAATAAAGGCCTATTACAGCAGTTCTGTAAATGATGTAGTGGTCTGCTGTCTTTGCTGAATTTAATTAAAACCTTTAATTTGAAACCTGAGCTATTACAGCATTTTTGGAAATGCTGTCTTTGCTGTTTTAAACTAAATTCTCAACTAAACTGAGATTTAACAGCAGTTTTAAAATGCTGTCTTTGCTGAATTAAAATGTTTTCAAGAATAACTTATAACAGCTTTTTCTGAATGCTGTGAAAGGCTGAAATTTTCAATGTTTATGGTTTTTAACTTAGTAAATGAACTCAGAATAGTTTAAAACTTTGGAAATTGAATACTTGATTTGAAAGTATAATAATTACGCTTTTAAATGGTTTAGATGAATTATTTTGATTGAAATATAAACTATTTAAAAGGTGACTTGAAATGATAATAAATGAATGATATCTTTGAATTTAAAAGGTATTTAAAGTTGAATATTTGGATTTGAACTCAAATGATGATTTGATAATGAAGTTTTGAAAAGATATGATATTTTGATATATTAATGATTTGAAATGAAGTTTTGGAAAGATATGATATTTTGATATATTGAAATGATTTGAAATGAAGTTTTGAAATGATACGATATTTTAAATATATTGAAATGGTTTGGAATTGATTTAATCTTTATTTTGATAAAGATTTGGATTTGAATGATATTATATTTTGAAGTATAAAATATTATTTTAAAATTATAACCACGGGTTATAATAACGATTGGTTGTTAAAGAGACCGGGATCGGATATGGACATACTCTCTGTCGATACTGAAAACCACTTTGACAACTGTGTACGCGGTGGAGTTTCCAGAATGAAGTTAGATGGTGGTGACGATCCTAAGGTATATGCATGGACCCAAATCCCGTGAGTTGGCATAAAGTGGCTAAAACAGGAGCGGTTGACGGGCCAATGAGGTAGCACCTCTGATCGGACACACTTCTTCGATACCATTCTATTACTTTGTGATTGATTGAGTGCACCCCTTGATTTGGGAGTGTTGTTCGAGGTGGGCGGTAGTGGCTGCTATGCGTCACCACCAGTCCGGATGCGTAATTGGTATATCTACCCTGGCATTGCCTAGTTGTGCCGTGTCACTTACCATAGCGAGATTTACTACGAGTTGTGATTTCTCCCGTAGCCTGTGGAGTATCGAGGGTAGCCCCCATTTTGGGAGTATGCTAATACTGGATAGACTACTGGGACTATTATGTGTTAAGGTGGAAAATGTAAAGCCTTAATGTTATTTAAAGTATGTTTATTTTATATTAGACATTATTATAATAGCGAATATTACTACATAGTAAATAGTTTAACGGATCCTTAGAGGATGGGCGATCCCAAGCATCCTTTGAGTTACTTGTACCTTCATTACAGTTCACTTGAGTTGGTTTACATTTGTATAAGTATATATGTCCTGACTCGAGTGTTTTGTGTTTTGCTTTACGCTCGGGTCAGACTGAGTGATACAACATTCGAGACTCACCTTTGGAGCTGGAGTTTTGCTTTGAAGATCCAGATATCTATTCATTTTGTTATCCAGTTGATTCCAGTTGTACCTGATTATCATACTGTTACTCCTGTTGTATCTTGGTATTCCCACTACAACAAACTGAGGCTTTCATAGCATTTGAAAAACGCTATTATTCCTAACTGTAGCGTTTCAGAGAACGTTGTGGAACGACATGCTATGGTAGACCATAAACTTTAAATAGCAGGAACGAAAACGCTATGGAAAATAAATTTTCTACAGTGTTTTCTCAGTGCTATTAAGCAAAAACGCTATAAGAAATATTATCTCATGGTTACTTCTATAGCGTTTAAACTGCACATTTCTATAGCGTTTTCTTTACATATTTTATAGCGTTTGTTATTCATTATCCTATGGTTACTTTCTATAGCGTTTTAAAAAGGATAGCGTTTTCTAAACGCTATTAATTGCAATATTAATTTATAGGTTTTATCCATCGCTGTTTCAATTTTTCCCATATATAATATCCATTTACCCATTTTTTCTTTGCATATATAAATATAAAATATTTTCACTGACAAGAAATATGTAAATTAAAGCACAATATTTCATACATATCGTTCAAAAAACTTTTGGCGTGTTCATAAAAATAGTTCATACATATCATTCGAATAATTTTTTCCATATCCATACATAGTATTTCATACATATCGTTCAAGCAACTTTTCTAATGTCCATACATATATTTCATATATATTTGCACCAACAACTTACTTATAGGTCAGTCAAACAATTGAGTTCATCTTGCTTTGCTTTTGATATTTTCTCTCTAATATCTGCAATAATCAAATAAGTAATCTAGATGTTAGTAATTGTTATATCAAACATTCACAAAGCAGATGTTAGTAATTGTGAACTAAATCACTTAAAGAAGCATGCTAGTATAGTTTTACATGCCAAACTTCCAAAAGAACCCACATTCGATATTGAAATTACAATGAATGAAGATTAAAATCTGCAATTCTTTTTCATAGTAAGAAAGCATAATAGATCTACATGTGTTCATAAGCATTGGCAACCAGTATTGGAATTCACCTTTTAATATAAAAGAAGATTACAGAGCTTAGTCTATATTGGATGCTTAATCTTAATCTAGTACTAATTGCTTTGAGATCTAAAAGAGTCACAGCGCATCTCTGTTCAAGTTTTAGGTGAGCATTTACTTCGTTTATAAACGATGAATGAATTCTAGACTAATCATGTTATTCATTCTCTTCCCAACAAAGGTTCTGCAGATCTGAAACATTTGAAAGCATACTAATCACTATTTAGTTGAACTTCATATTCAATTCATGGGGAGAGGAAAGATTGTGATTAGGAGGATCGATAGCTCGACAAGCAGACAAGTGAATTTCTCGAAGCGAAGAAATGGACTGCTCAAAAAAGCCAAAGAGCTGGCTATCCTTTATGATGCGGAGGTTGGGTTGATCATATTTTCAAGCACGGGCAGACTCTATGAATTCGCTAATACTAGGTTATTTATCCTTGATAAATATTTATACTTATAAATTCTTGTTTTGATGAATTTTATTGACTGTTTTAGTTATTTTAGTTTGTTATAGTAAATCACAGTGACAATAGATTATTTAGTTTTTATAAGAATATTAATCAAAATCTGCTACATCAATCAACATGCTATTGTTTAAAAGTATGGGTTTGTCACTTTTTAAGATTATGGGATGTCTTATAAGACAAATTCCTGTTCATATAGAGACCAACAGCCAACTAACCTTATCTTATATTCTTTTAAACGAAATAATATACGATTATACATATATTTTGATAAGGAAAATGCTTCTGCACATCATTTTTGCCAAGTTATTTCATGTGCAAAAAAGAGAACTATACAGAATAACATTTTCGATTTAACAAGGAATATATTTATCTACTTTAAGACATATTGTTAATGTACTAGTTCAAATTTTGCAGATAATACATGAAATACAACTACTTTCCAAGTATAATTATTATCATCCAGTCCCTTTTCATTTCAAGAGATTTACATTTGAGTTATTCAGCATTAAAACAATTATTTTACCTTTTCTTTTAATTTGGCTACTATACAGTATATATAGTTCGGAGATTCAAGTTAAAAATATTTTTGTCTTTTTGTGATAAAAATTATGTTTACCCCCCACTGTGAGATGGCAACTGAATCAAATAACACATGTGCACACAATATTACATCATCTATGATGCTATCAAGGTTTTAAATCTCGCTCATCTCGGCCGAGATCTCGGCCGAGATCTCGTTTTCATGCCTGGGCGATTCGAAACAGGCAATTTCGTTTGTATCTCGTCTGAACCAAATCTCGGACGATATTTCGGTATCTCGCTCGGTATCTCGGACGAGATTTAACAGCGAGATATCGGCCGAATTGTTGAATTTTGGAAAAAATCAATTCTTTTTCCATATTGGGCTAGCTCATCCTTTACCTTAATTTAAGCCTTCTTAATTGTACTTTTTTTAACCCTTATTTTTTATATAAATCTCATTTAATCTTCATCTCTTATTCTGCGGCAGTGACGAGTATAAGAAGATGATAAAATCTACATCGATTACGGTAAGTATCTCACTTTATGATTTTCATTTTGGTTTCTGATCCAAATTAATTTACATCTAATTTCATTTTTCTTTTTTCGACACTTTCTTGAGTTTTTTCCTAACCCTATATTTTGCGGCTATAAATTTTGGGCTTCGCTTATTTAACTTCATGTTCTAAATGGATTCCCTATTTGATTTCATTTAGTCTTTGTTGTTATAATTTTTTTCCTCAAGGCTTATTTTTAAGTAATAAAAGAATTCTCTTTCATCTATTAATTTCATTTGATGATTACATGTTCATTCGTACATCATTTTTTTGCTTTTTTTATAATATTACTAAATGTTTGAAAATTGTTTATACTATGTATGCTATTTTCTACGTTTAATTAAAATATCTATGTTATTAGTTACTTAATGAGATTTTGTTTGCTAATAATTAAATACTATAATCAGACATAGAATATCTTAATTCTACCTGTAGACTTTTGTATTTGAAGTTATAAAATTAAGATTTCTCTTGCAGCACTATAAATCATAAAAGGAGTAAATGAGACATTATATTGTGTAGGAAAGTTAAGTGAATGATCAAACAAAGTAAAGCTGCATATGTTATGGTTTTTTTCTTGTCCACTTTATCTCATATGATATTCTATTGAACATTATTCATGAAATCTAGTTATTTATTTATTTTACATGATACAAGTGATATTTTTCCATACTAAATTACTAATGACAAGCGTGTGATATATTCAAGGTAAGTGCATAGTGTTTTCCTTAAGGTAGTGACTAGTATTATAAATTTAAGTGTATGAAAATTAATTTTTGACATGACATATACTCCGAGATAACTCCGAAATGAATTTCAGAAACCGAGATGTAAATCCGAGATGGACGACCGAGATGCACTCATCTCATCCGAGATCTCACCCGATACGAGATAAGCTCTCTAAATTCTTCGAGACGAAACGTGACCGAAATCCGAGATTTAAAACCTTGGATGCTATTATATTTTTGTACTTATGTTTGCAAAAAAGAACTAATAATTTGTATATCTACATATTTTAAAAGACGGCTTTCTAAATCAAGAACTTGGTTGCTTAATATGATGGCACACAGAGATTAGTGGTGAAAACAGCAATAGTTCAGCAAACAAAGAAGAATTATGATAATGATACTATGTTCAGCAATAGTTCTGTCAATATGACAGTATGAAACATAAATAAGCTAAAACCATACCCTTATGACTTGAGCATGAGATCGTATCTTCCTCCTTATCTGTTCCTTCTCTTCCTCCTTTTTTAGATCCAAAGTGTATCTAAAGCAACGCGATGCATTCAAAACAAGAGCTGCTTGCTGTACAGTAAAACGAATGATGAGACATTCAGGAACTGTGTAATTGCACTAAAAATTTCAGAAGTGATTATGTGGCAACCAGCAATCATTCAAAAATAAATTTGCCAGTGATCTAACAAATATGCAGCTGACAGTAGCACGATTTGGTATTATTTTTAACAAGATGTGCAAGTAATCAGAATATGCATAAATGTTCGCTCTCTATAGTACACTAAATGGCTACCACTTTTATCTCTATAATAAAAGTCAGCTAAATAAACAAACAAAGAAAGAGGAAAGTATTCTGCAAAACTCAAAAACAGATCATCCACTTAAATAAATAAATCAAACTATAATACAAGAAGAAGGATCGAAAGATACCCTCCATCGACGGAGACGTTCAACAGGAGCATTTTTAGGAGGAATATCAAATTTATCGCTGGATCCATCGACGGATTCATCCCTCTGCCTTGCATAGCGGTTTGGCGTCGACGACCAACCATTAGTCACCGGAATCGAGTCCTTATCCATTGCAAACTATAATCGAAGTCGCAAAAGAGACGACGCCAGATTTCCTTGCTTTGAACTTAAATTAAAGTATATAATATTATAATAAGTATATTTTTCCAATAAGAATGTAGAATGGACTGCAATACGCAGGCAGAATGCAATAGAAGAGCACTCATCCATATATTGGTTGAGATTTCTTTCTCCTTCATTTTAGATGGAGAATGGACTGCAATTAGGATTAAGATATCTTAGCATTCAGTAGAGTAAAATAAAGAATATGGTATTAACATATATCCCTAGCATTATTAATTATCATAATGATGAAACTGCAATGATAGAGTGGCAGCTACAAATAACATTACATGAAAAACATTCGCCCTTTTTTCTCGGTTAATAAAATAAGTAAATTGTATAGCTTAATTGTAGGCTTTAGACTTGCACTATATTAACAGTGTTTTACAACTAAAACCTTTCAAAATATCGTTTCATTTCTTCTGCCTACCTAAAAACTACTTTAATATTCAATAAGCAAAAAAATAAAATTTCTAGATAATCATAATATTAGAATCAAAACTAACAGATGCATCACTTGATAATAACAACATAAATAAAAATTTAAACTGAAGATAGAAAGTGAAGATACTCATTGAAGAATGAAAGGATGAAACTGAAATGAAGAAATATAGAATAATTCTACTCATTAACCAAATATTAAATAGAGGTTGTATAGCTTCATGCACAAAATCGTTTACTAAAAGGTTTTATGTAAATGGTCTGGCAAAAAAAACTATTTTTTCAATGTTGAGTTGTATGTTTAAAATACCTATTCTTAGTTTATTTTTAGCTACCATCACCATCCTACAGTACACTTCACTGCACCCAACCACCCTCAGCAACCTACTTCAGCAACCCGCCTCCATCCCCAGTACATCAATCCGCAGCCCAACCACGCTGCCTTCTTCAACTCCTCCTTCAGTTTCAACTTGCAACACCTATATATGCCACTTCAATCACCAAACACTCCATCACTTCAACAACCTACACCATAATCGCCATCTCCATCTTCATTTCCGTCTCTCTCTCTCTCCTATACAAAACCCTGAACCATCAACCAAAATCCACAACTACATCACCTACGGCATACCCCATCACTGAAACAACCACTGCCCCTCAATCACAAACCCAGCAACTCCTCCTGCCAAATCACCAGCGGCATACCCGAACA
This sequence comes from Allium fistulosum, assembly GCA_030737815.1. NCBI lineage: Eukaryota > Viridiplantae > Streptophyta > Magnoliopsida > Asparagales > Amaryllidaceae > Allium > Allium fistulosum. The sequence continues at coordinate 111,417,469 of CM060901.1, read as the reverse complement.
TGCTACCGCACCCATTCGTGTTTCCCTTTTACTTCAATCATGTTTTGATTTAACCGAACCTCGCTACCGAACCCGCAATCGCCTGATTTCGGCACTTTCTTTTTCAATCGTGTTTCCCTTCTTCTTTTTAACTTTCATTTCGCATTTTTTTAACTAAGAAGATGAGTAAGTAAAAGGCAGCTGCGTACTAAATTTGGGCCACTACAATATCTTTCTTTTATTCTGTTCTGTTTCTAGTTGAAAAAAATTACTACTAAATACTAGTGCTGTAAATTCCATATCTTCTAACATTTATTCATGTTGCTAGTGCTTGAAAGGGTTTTATTTGAAACTGCTTATTTCAAACTTTCAAAAAAATTGCAAATTGATGAGCTAACCAAATTCAACTGGAATGCTTCTATCAAGTTTGGTAATGAGTGAACTTTCAAGTTCACTGGGTTTTATTTTTATTTTATACATTTATATTTATTATTGTTATTATTATTTTTGGTGAAGAAAATTAAAGTAAGCACTCAATTTATTTGTCTTATTTTGTTTTGTTTTCCAGGAATCGTCGGTGATATTATATTGTGATTCAAAGCACCATAGTCGATAGATTTTCTATGATAGAAGATGAGGATGCCGACATGAATAACGAAACAAATATGCCAATCCAAGGGGTGAGAATAGTAAGAGCAGGAAGCAAGAAGACATCGATAACAAGTGAAGATAAAGATATAGAGCCAAGCAAGTATAATGGCCAGCCAAGAAGAGGATGTACTGTTAAAGGAATTATGAAAAAAGGGACTGTGTATGACACAAGAATTAAGCACAAAGCTCCTACTTTGAGAATGGTTAGAAATACAATGCTTTTTTCAGTGCGACGATTATAGCATAGTTTTGATAGGCTAGGGCGAGCTAGATGGCTTACTATTATAATGGCGATGTACATTGCACATTGCATCATTGCAGCTGGAAGCTCTAAAGCATACCTGAATTTTGAGATTTTAAAAATGCGATTGGATAATGTACATGAAATATATGAGATTTAAGAAGATGGAATATTACCCTAGAGTTTGGCGTCGTTGCTCGTGCCATGAAAGGCCTAAAGGAAGAATAAGCCATGAATACCAGTACCAAGGTTTGAATGAAAAAGCACTTGGAAATGTTATTACACTATTGGGTCCACATGGTATATTCCATCTTAGCTTAAGATCTGCAACAAATGACATGTCAAATAAGTTGCATCAAATGCAACTTAATAATCTATGCATTTCCATATATAATAAGATGAACTTTGCTATTTTCCCCCCTCTTTAGATGATAATGGTACAAATGTATCACCCAAAGAAACTAAAATATGCATGTCCTACAAGTGTGGGTATCTATATGCCCCAATCTTTCTAGATATACAATCTTGGAAGTGAAAACAATAGTAATTTCTAAAGATTATACGAATGCAGAGAAGTTTTTGACTTACAAAAATAGGAACGATCCATTTGGTACCTTAATGGAAGACGGTAGAAGCCACTAACTTTAGAACCATTTTTAGGTGGAGAAAACATTGGTTGGTCGAGCAAATCTGGAAAATAACTTACAAGAAAACCTTGATCTGCACCATCTGGATTGGATCGGTCGATGTCTAATTCGTGAAGCATATTCTTGAATACCTCCATTGAAGGCTGTGATAAAGAAATGTTTGTGGTTCGTGAGGTTAGAAGGTTATTCCAATGCATATAACATGATAATTAAGTCTGATAAAGAATTTGGATTCATCAACCTTTTGTAACATGAAAAATAGTATGTAGGTCTGATAAAATAGTGTAACAGAACAAGAAAAGGCTAGCATACAAGATCACGTTTGGTTGATACTAACAATGTATATTCTGAATCTACTAACCAGAAAATCTTATAAAATTGATTATAATAGCAGACATTTTCCAAACTCCTCAAAGAAATTAAGCGATTAACACATTAAAAGGGAGAAAATCTCCAACTATTTTAACTTGGAAATGTTTTTTTAGTGTGTGCAAGGGTTAGCCACAATTATGGTATTCAGTGTGCATACAACCAGAGTCAAATTGGTGAATGATTCATAACAGATCAATTTGTAACATAATATAAACAAGCCATGCTTCAACAAAATTAATAGTGTACTCAAATGTTTCAGAAAAACTAGTAAATGATGAAACAAAATGGTACCAGAAAAATTATTGTAATTGTACCCGAAGAACAAAAAGGCCAGTATGAAAGATGCAGGGGTTGATGAATACAACACAAAACCGACCACACTGAAAGAGCTCATCAGTCTTCTGAAGAAAGAGATTATCTGAATCTAACATGACCACTCGATCATAAGCGTAAAGCTTGTTTATTGTCACTTTGAATTTTGGATTAAAATTCCCTTGAAACTCATATGGGTTCCTTAGATTTCTCACTATAACTACATTCACCCTATCCTCCACTTTTCTATTTAAACCAATTTACAGATTAGTCATTTGAGCGTTAAAAGGAAAATTATTATGTTATGAAGAATTGCAAGAGTATTTTGTCTGAAAATAAAATGCAGATATTTCTAGAAAAATGGTAAATATTTATTCCTATTAGTTATTTACTATCTTCAGTATTGAGTCTATCGATTTATAAATGATATTTGCTAACCATATTAAGGTACTTGCTAACCAAACTGAGCATGTCCTTGAATCCAATGGAAATATTTATGATGCTATGCAAGGATATACATTTATCTAACTGTAACATCCTACCTTTTTGTATGCTTAAGCAGACACACGTGCCAACTTAAACCATATATAAAGGTGGATTGTTATGGGGTAAATAAGAAAAAGTGGGGAAATAAAAGAAACAAAATAGAATCTTGCAGCGGAACGATAAAATATAATAATCAAATAACAGTTCATGAAGCTGTTTTACAAAACATTTGATTATACTTATACAATACATATCAAAGTTACACATACCAGAGAATGATAATTATGCAGCGGAATACTATGGTGTAGTAGAATATATAACAAATAGTAATAATAAAATCTTCGTCTTCGTCCTTCAGAAATAGGGCCTTCAAATCCTGAAATGCTCGGGCTGACCCGAGCGAATTGAAAAGACAAAACACTCGAGTCAGAACTAAAAGGTCTTATGTAAGTTAAATCAATGAAATAAATATGAGTGTAAACGGCGTCAGAGATGTTTACGGGGTTTGACATCTCCTATCCAGTGTCTAACGTGAGTGTAGTAACTTAAGAAATGTTCGGGATTCACATCTCTTAAGGATCCGTTAAACTATCTACTATGTAGTAATATTCGCTATATATAGTAGTGTCTAATCAGTAAAGTATAATCATATAGAAAATAGCGTTAAGGGGATGGAGAACCTTAACGCGGTCGGATCTTAAAATCATAATCGTAGTAAAGCTCGATATGGTAGGTGACATGGCAAACAAGGCAATGCCAGGGTAGATATACCAATTACGCACACAGATTGATAGAGCGGATAGCAGCCACTACCGTCCACCTCGAACAACACTCCCAAATCGAAGGGTGGCCACCAAAAATCAAAAAGTAATAGAATGGAATCGAAGAAGTGCGTCCGATAAGAGGTGCTACCTCACTGGTCCGAGATCGCTCCTGCTTTAGCCACCTTATGCCAACTCACGGGAGTTGGGTCCACGTATATACCTTAGGATCGTCGCCACCATCCTACTTCATTCTGGAAACTCCACCGCGTACACAGTTGTCAAAGTGGTTTTCGGTATCGACAGAGAGTATGTCCATATCCGATCCCGGTCTCTTTAACAACCAATCGTTATTATAACACCATGGTCATTTTAAAAAAAAATATATACTTTTAAAACACAATCATTGCCCTTTCAAAACATATTCTTTATTTCAAAATAGTATATACATCAAAAACCAAAATATTATTGCCATTTCAAACCATATCCTTTACTTCAAAATAGTATATACTTTAAAACCAAATTATTATTGCTATTTCAAAACATATCATTTACTTCAAATTAGTATATACTTAAAAACCAAATTATTATTGCTATTTCAAAACATATCATTTACTTCAAATTAGTATATACTTAAAAACCAAATTCAATAATATATCATTTAAATAAAATCCAAATTTTCAATCACTAATCTTTCTTAAATTTAGATAACTTGAAATATTCTTTTAAATCATCTTAAACCCAAAACCACATTTTGAAGTAATATTTCTAAATTTTCAATTTCAATAGGTTTCAAATCCATATATTCATAGATAATTCTTAAATATTCTATTTCAAATAAATTCATTTTTCAAACCATATTACTTTCAAAGTTATAAAAATTTCGAAAACCAATACTTTGAAAACAATAATACCTTAATTTCAATAAACATTTCAATTTTGATATATTTCAAGACTTAAATATTCCAAAATTCCCAACCAAATCTGATAATCTTATATATACCTTAATTCAATTTACAATTATTTTGTTTAGAAATATTTATTTAATAAATTCAAGATCACTTAAATAAGCTCAAACTTGAAATATTCGTAAATCAAACTTAAAACATCATCAAGTTACACATAGCTTAAATTTTAGAATTTAACTATATATAAAATAATATTTATATAATATCAAAATTTAATATTTATTAAACCGTATATTTCTTTCCAAACCATAGAAAATCACTTTAAAATAATTTATATATAGACCACGGTGCCTGTATATAATTTTCTATCCTATGGTCAAGTGATACGGATATCTATCATTTCAATCTGCAATTTAAAATAAAATTACGGTTATATATCATTTCAAACCGCAATCCCGAATAAAAATAAAATGCATAATAACTTGCAGTTTATACAATATAAAATATAACATCCATTCATCCAAATATCAATAAACAACCATTCATTACAATCATCATCCAATTTAAACAAAACATCAATATAAAGCATATATAAAATATAACAAGCATCAACGAATAGTTTATATTCAATAAAAATTAATAATTATTCAACTGACAGTTTATATGCAATAATAATAAATTTAACTGGCAAATTATATGCAATAATAAAATTAAATAACAATTTAATTTAACTAAATGATATCTAACCGAGATGATGATTAAATATATGCCCAAACAATCATAGATAAATTTTAAATCATATCAAAATTTAATTTAACAAACATAAGAAATCTTAGAAGTTGTGAGTGGGTTAAAACACTCACCTTTTGAATTTAAATTGAATTTAAACCCAAAGATTTGACCGTCTCAGAATTCGTCCAAACCAGTGTCATCAAGTCCGGAATTTCAATACGATCCTAACAAAAGAAATCGCGCGTAAATCGGAGTTCGTATGAGGAAGTTATGACGAAAATTGCGATTGAATTTCAATTTAAAATAAAATGAAAAAGAGAACACATTACTCCTCCCCTTGCCACGTCAGCATCAACAAGTTGAGCACGTTCTTTCTCCAGGCCACCGAATGCGTAAGCAACGAACACACTCATCTTTGACCGAGATTTGCCGCCAATCCGACCGTCAATTCGCCTCCAAACTTCGCCGATGAACAACGCGCTAGCCTCTCTACAAAACCCAGAAAGGATTTTCCGATCAGATGCACCAGTCAAAAACGCCCAATTCAATTTTGACCGTGATTTCTGGTCAAACGATGCATCGAATTGAAAAACGAATTACACCATTGAATTACGCTCGTCGAGAGCTTCAACATATATTAATTTGAGATTTTTCTGAGGACTTTGAATTTTTGACTTTGATTTTAAAATGGATATGGATCTGAAATTTTGTCTGCCATTGAGGAGGAGAAGGAGCTGATGAAATTTTTTGCGCAGATAAATGAGAATAGGCGGAGGCTAGGGTTTAGCGGGGATATTTATAGAGAAGGTTGAAAATAGAATAGATGGATAAAACAGGTGTATGCGCTAACGCCAACGTGGTCCAAAAAGCCCGTTCTGACCCCGGAACGAAATTGGGTAAACCCATATATCAAAATAGGTGTTTTAAAATATTTTAAACTCAATGGAAAAGGTTTCAGGTTCAAATTCCATCGTATGAAGAAGTAATGCTAAAAACAATATTTTCCAAATTGATTTCAATTGCATAAATTTCAAGGCGTTTCGAGTTCGTACGATCAAACGCCAAGTCCGATCGCTACGAAACTTGAAACACTATTATAATTCACCGTTACAGATCCGATGAAACTGGTTTCGTCGAAATCCGAGTCAGTGGCCAAAATGGCTATTTTTCCATTCAGTAAATAAATTTAAAATAAATTAATTAAATCAAATTTCCTATTTAAATTCTGAAATTGACAATCTTTAACACTTTTATTTTCTTAATCATTCACAATGATTTTAAACAAATTTAGATGTCAAATTAAATGTTAATACATTAACAATTTCAGCGTTAAATTACAGTTTTGTTAAATTTAGAAATTATAAATTAAATTTTAATAATTTCTTTGAATTAAATTTTTATTCATATTATTCAAATTCATTATTACAAACAGATGAAATAAATATTGGAATCAAAACCCATTATATTAACATTCTCATTTTTCACCTAAATTTTCATTTGTGTAATGTTTTAAAATTATATTCCACTTATTTGCAATTAATCCACTTATTAAGTTTCAAATTATAAATAAATTAATAAATCTTGGTTTTCACTCCTTAAATCAACCAATCTTCATATCATAAATAAAATTAACATTTTACATCTTATGTAATTTGCTATCTTTAATGACAAATCAAACCTACCCTAACTGCACAAGTTAGGACAATAAATGGCAATTGATTTCACCTTAAACGTTATAAATTATAAATTGAAATCTAAATAAATTCGTTTATTGATTTAAAATCTTGCTATCTAATAAATTGACATTGTATGGGTATAATTAACAATGAATTATATTACACATCATTAATGTATTAATTTATTTATTTCCCATTTAACGTGCTACTTAATCTCCTTTGATTGCAAACAAGTTTCCAAATTTTATGCAACATACTAAAGAAATAAATACATATCTTAACTGATTCATTTTCCCCGTTCATTAAAAATAAATGCACACATACAAATTTAGATCCTAAATCCAATTTATCAATTCATCTTGGTTCCATTCTCTTTTTTTTTACATCAACTATCACTTTCTGATAAATTAGCATTTCCTATTCATTTTGTTACCTTCACTTATTCTCACTTTATGAATAAATTGGTATTCTATCAAATCCATTAGTTATTAACTTAAATTATTGCTAATTCATTATCTAATATAAACCTTGAATCTATTTCCTAATTTTCAAATTTCAATAAATTAAACCTTACAATTGTTTACAAATAAAAATGGGGATTGTACTACATATATTATTTATTGTCCTGCATTACTTTACTTGTATTTAACTTATTACCCAAATACAACAATTATTACTTAAAATAAATTTACGCTTTTATTACTTTACATTCACACTTCTGTTACTATATTAATAATCACCAAGTAACGTTTATTATCAAAACAACATTAATTAAAATATCTTATCTACATTGATTTGCATATGTTTTCCATTAATCGCGTATTACTTAATACGTTACTATAACATTGAATTCATTAGATTATCACAAATTTCATCATGGCATTAGTATATACAATATTCCCATTACTTCAATGCATCGTAATTTCTCTTTTTATACGATTAAGTACTTAGCTAAAATTTCAAATGTTGCATTTTCTTTCTATATTTACTTCAATATGAGTTAGAAAATTTTTCTTTCTAAATTAAATTACAAAAATCAAATTAAATTAACAAATTAAATGGTCTAAATTTACGGTTCGTTACACTAACACTATCAAAGTTTCTTAATCTTCATGGACTCTGATCTGTACATGAAATAATATGAAGTTCTTAAGATTAGCTTATTTTTTGTTTGGCTTTTTCCTTGAGAAAAAAAATCCCACATATCATTGTATATAATTGACATTCCATTTCATGTGTGAATATATAAGTAAATCAAAGAATTAGACATAGAGTTGTGAGAATAACTCACTTATAATCCAAAAATTGCTAGCCTTGCACTTCATTTTGCTTCATTATCAACACTTGAAATTCAAAATGTCATATTCGGAATTTAAAAAGGGATCAAAATATGACCGGAATTTAAACTGTAGTGTTTTTTTACTGTGTCGCACTAGAAATATTTAGTAATATTTATTTACCTTCTTCCTGAAACATGGGTTCCTAAATAGGTATATATAGTTATATTATGTATATGTTATACATAATTATATTATGTATATGCATTTACTAGACTGTGGTATACATGTGTAAATAGTTGTAAACATTTACAGTCCAAATATGACCTGAATCATGAATAGTTGGGTAAGCAGTAAACATAATTATATTATTTCTCATTTCAACAATAGAAACACTCTACAATATGTTGACTTGACTATCCACTTTCATTCTTCATCAAAATTCACCATTAAAGTTTTGATTCTCAAATTTATCTAAAATTTCCAAACCTTCACGCAAGTTTCCTATTGCTAAAAATAATTTAGCACTTTTGTTGCAAATTCAAAATAGAACTGGAATTCTTGGAATCTTAAGGTATGAATCGCTTGATATTAATTCAAATGTAATGTGTTTGCATTAATGTATAATTTACAATGCAATTCAAGACCATTTAATATGTATGTGGATGTGGATTGAATAACACGTTATGGCAGTCTCAGCATGCAAATTCAATATTCCTGCAAGGTTCTATTGTCTTCTTGACAGAAAACGTAAATGCTTTAGTTTTATATAAGAAGTTTCTACCTATCACCCATTAAATTTATAATGACAAGAACATGTCATTATAACACTTCTATAAATTGTATGCATTCACAAGTTGCATCATACAGTTGCCTATCAACATTGAAATTCGACCTATGAGCAATCAGGTCGAAGAAATATACGATAATAACTGAAATCAAATTAACACAATCATAACCAAAATCATATCTATTTACTATACATTACCACAATCATAACTGAAATCTTTACCTAAATGATGTAGGAAAAAAAAACTATTTACTATACATTACCACAATCATAACTGAAATCAAATTAACAGAGAGAAAATAACAGAGGACAACTATTGTAGTACCTGCGGTTCAAATTGGAGCTCGCGGATTTAGGGTTCTAGGTAGAAATTGACGACTGCGGTTCAAATTGATGGCTGCGTTTCACTGTTGGGATCGGCTGCGCGAGAGTTGACGAAGGTAGCTAGGGTTTCGCGATTCATCTGCGTGTTGCGTTTTAGGAATTTCATGGAGTGTGGTGGTTTTCGGGAGGCGAGGAAGGGAAAGAAGAGGGGTTTTTTTAGGAGGTGACGCGCTTTTTTAGTTTCCCACGTAAAATAAATTGTCTCCCGCCTTATTCATCGCACAACATTTAACACTTCGAATTTGTTTACTTGATAGCGTTGAGTATCCTACCTTGCTCGGCGTTTAAAAGGAATATGCGGAAATGCTATGCATTAATGCTATCAAAAGTCCGTATTTTTGTAGTGGATCCTATTGTATCTTAATTAACTCTGATGTATTTATATAGTAGCTTCATGAACTACTATCTCCTTTACTTCCACTACACTATATTACTCTGTGTCTATGATTATTTATTTACTGTATATGATGAGTTTGCCAAATTTTTATTTACAACGCGATATTTTGAGCAATTCAAGTCCGACATGTGCGGATGCGAATGGTCCAAAATAGCGGGTCGTTACATTATGAATGAGATAAAATATAATGAATGGTAATTGAGTAAAACCTTGGTTATGTAAGTAATTGTAAAATTGGTCTGTAAACAATAAACTTATAGTGTGAATAAAAGTTTAGGGTAACAATTATTGGAAGTACCTATTTATTTAGGCTGCTAAAAATTTAATTTGGAAATCAATTGCAATTGAATGGAATTAAAGGTTACATTAATGTGAGTTAAGACAATGACTGTAAATTGTGAATGTAATAAATTAAATAGAAATTTTAATTTTATTCATAGGGTAGTAATTGATGTAATAAAAAGAATGAAAACAAGATGAAATAATTAATTGGTATTTAAATTTTAATTAATATGTGAAATTGACAAAATTCCAATATAATTGAAATATAGTGGTTGATACAAATAAAGATGAAATCTGGAAAATATAAATGAAATGAAATATGAAACAATGTTAACTATGTTAGATGAGTAATAATTGATTGGTTATAAAGTCTGGAATCAAATCAAAACAATTTATTGGAATTAAATTTTAATTAATGGGATAAATTGCAGTTGCAACTGAACACTGTAACTATTGAAACAATTAACACTGAATTGACATGTAAATTTACTTTAAATTATTATGAATGTCCAAGCAATCAAAAATGATGAAATTTGTTAGCTATTAAATTTGAAATAAAAATGTGACTTAATTAATTTAATATTAATTTATTTAATTAACTTGAAAATAGCCATTTTGGCCACTGACTCGGATTTCGACGAAACCAGTTTCATCGGATCCGTAACAGTGAATTATCGTGCTGCTTCAAGTTTCGTAACAATCAGACTTATCGTTTGATCGTACGGACTCGAAACGCCCAGAAATCAATGGAAACCAATTTGAAATAAGCTGATTTTAACATAACTTCTTCATACGATGGAATTAGGACTTGAAACCTATTCCATTGAGTTTAAATATTTGAAAACATCTTTTTTGATATATGGGATTACCCATTTTCGTTCTAGAGACAGAACGGGCTTTTCGGGCCAGTTATCGTTCAACGAGTAAATCAATCGTATCCATTCGTTCTATTTTCAGTTTTGCCTATAAATAGCCCATTATAAACCCTAGCTCCTTCTGATTTTCATTTGTCTGTACGTATAATTTCATTTGCCCACTTCTCCTTCACAATGGCAGACAAACCAAAACTGATTCCTTGTTCAATTTCAAATCAAAATCAAATCAAAAATTTAAACCTCCTCAATATATATCAAATCGTATATCGATTTTAAGCTCTTGACGAGCGCAAGTCAATTCTACAATTAGTTTTTCGATTTGGGTTCCTGTTTGGCCAGAACTGGGCGAATTTTTCTCGGTCGTTCGTATGTGAAGGTGTGGATTAACGGTGGATCTTCATTTTTGTTGCGATCGGGTGGTATTGGAATGTAGAGGGTGTCGTGGGGCTTCGATCCATATGGTTCGTTCGTGCTATGGACGTCACGATTCGCCTAAAATCGACGTGGAAGATTAGCGGCGGCGGGCCTCGTGACTGGGCCGAGTTCAACGTTGTGGATTCGCCGGTAGGCGTGCCTGCTCGTGGTGACGACTGATCTGGCCATCGATGGCCGTAGGAGACGATGTCAGTTTGGGTTAAGTGGCGTCTAAGTCTGGATTGAGTTCTCCAGTCAGGGTTTGTCATACTCGGCGGTGGCTGAGCTATTCTCATCGATCGAGGCGACATGGCGGCGTCGTTTAAGGTGGGAGGGCTACGCGAGTCATGGCGCTTCGCTTGGGGGTGGCGCGCCTAGCCTACGGCGGCGATTTGGGTCGGTGAAGTGGCGGCATGGTCGCGTTCGAAGATGTGTTGTGCGGTAGGGTTTCTAGAAAGAGAAGGGTGCGTGCTCACATGTTCGGGTGGAAGGGGCCCTACGTGATGATGACGTGGTAAGTTTTGGTAATTATTTTATTTAATTAAAATTCAAACTCCAAATCTTTTAACGTGAATAACTTTTTCCTACGAGGTCCGTTTCTCGCCCGGTTTCTTATGTTGGGACCGTATTTAAATTCCGAGCATTTTGATGCTGGTTTGGACAAATTCTGAGACTATTTGAATTTCAGACCTAAATTGGATTTAAATTCAATTTAAATTCAAAAGGTGAGTGTTTTAACCCACTCACAACTTCTAAAATATCTTATGTTAGTTAAATTAATTTTTGATGTGATTAAAAATTTATTTATGGTTGTTTGATATATTTAAATCATCATCTCAGTTAATTTGAATTTATTTGAATTAAATTGTCATTTAATTTATTATTTAATTTAAATTGCCAGTTAATCACCTGTATTTGATAACCTGTTATTTGTTGATATTTATTAATTGATTTGGTTGATGAATGTTTGATTTGTTGTATTGGATGAATGGATGTTGTATTTATATTGTTATAAACTGCAAGTTCACTATGGGTTGAAATAATACATACCCAAATGATCTATAGATTAAGGAAAAATCGTTATGGGTTGAAATGCTAGACTCGAGCGATTTTATGGATTTTATTATTAATTCGGGATTGCGGTTTGAAATGATATATAACCGTAACATTTTAAATTGCGGATTGAAATGATAAATATCCGTATCACTTGACCCTAGGGTAGAAAATTATATATGGACACCATATTGGTTAAATTTAATGATTTTGAACTTCTAAATATTTGAATTAATAAAAATAATACCTTGAAAAAATTTGATGTATATAAATTGAAGTATTATTGGAAAATCAAGTTTTGTGTTGAAATGTGAATTGGTTTAAAAAGAATTGCTTTAAGAAATTTAATTTGAAAGTTAAAGTTAAACTTTTAAGTATAAACAAAATTCTATTGAAATTAAGTTATTGAAGTTTTTTGAAAATAACTTTGAAATATTTTGAAATTGGAGTAGTCCGAATTGATATTTGAACATAGATTGAAATGATATGAAATTCAATAGTTTATTGAAATATTTTGAAATTGAAAGGTTTGGAATTTGGTTTGTTGACTTGGAAATTGAAAACGGTCCAAATTAGTTGAAATGAAATGAATAGTTTAATTTGATATAAATTCCAAATTCCTGTTTTAGTATAAACTGTTTTAAAAATATATTATTTCAAAATTTCTAATTATTAAGATTTCAAAGTATTAAACTATCTTAACCTGTATTAATTATATTAAATCATTTTAACCTATTTTAAACCATTTAATTTATTTAAACTAATTAATCTGTTTTAACTTTTTTAAATCTAATTAATCTATTTTAAAGTTATTTAATCTATTTAATTATATTTAATCTATTTTAAATCTATATTAACTATTTATAACTATTTAAACTATTTTCTTCTAAAATCCAAACTAAGTAAAATGGATGGGTTTATATTCAAATTCTCGATTTTTAAAGTGAATGTGGTTAAGCGACATTATAACCTAAGTTGGGATTTAAATAGCATATTTGGTTTAATATGATAATTTTGAAGTGGGAGTTTAACCTATTTTGGAAATATGACTTTTGAAAGGAAATATAATTTCGAACTATGATTTCAATGTGATATAATTTCGGAAGTAAGTACTGATTTCAAAAGTGATATAATTTGAATTAAATATGATATTTTGATATCAATTATGAAATAATTTTGGAAATGTAAAAGAACCATTCGGTGTGTAATAAGCGATTGGTTGTTAAAGAGACCGAGATTGGATATTGTCATACTCTCTACCAATACCGAAAACCACTTTGACAACTGTGTACGCGGTGGAGATTCCAGAATGAAGTAGTATGTTTGGCGACGATCCTATATGAGGTATATATGTGGACCTAACTCCCATAAGTTAGCTAAAGGTGGCTAAAACATGAGCAATTGACGGACTAAGTGAGGTCATTCCTCCGATCGGGCACACTCCTTCGATACTATATTCTGACTTTGCGATTGATTTGGTGGCCACCCTCGAATTTTGATTTGGGAGTGTGTTCCGAGGTGGGCGGTAGTAGATGCTATGCGTTACCACCAGTCCGGAAGTGTAATTGGTATATCTACCCTGGCATTGCCTAGTTGTGCCATGTCACCTACCTTATCGAGACCACTATGAGTTTGTTTTGTACCATACCTATGGAGTGCCCTCTTACGGCGTCCAGTACGGACGAGATTACGGTACTGTATAGACTATGGGAATATTTAAAAATTTGTTAAGGGGTAAATGGGTAACGCCTTATCGCTATTTTAATAGTTTATCTTACTGTAGACATATTATAATAGCGTATTGTACTATATAGTAGATAGTTTAACGGATCCTTAGATCTGAATCCCGAACATCTCTTAAGTTACTGCACTCACGTTAGACACTAGATAGGAGATGTCAAACCCCGTAAACATCTCTGATGCTGTTCCACTCATATTTATTTACCATTGATTTAACTTACATAAGATCTTTTAGTTCTGACTCGAGTGTTTTGTCTTTTCAATTCGCGCGGGTCAGCTTGAGCATTTCAAGATTTGAAGACCTTATTTCCGAGGGACGAAGACGAAGTGTCAAGACCCAAAAATCGACCTTCGAAAATCGGCACCCGTACTTCACTTGTACTCAAAATGCCGTAGATTCAAATGCCGAATCTGGTTCTCGGGAGCTTATAACACAGTTAAGTAAATAACACAGCGGAAGAAAAGAATAATACATTGATATACAATATCTGATACAACAGAGTGATACAATGAATATCAATATACATCAGAGATATGATACAACAAATAGCAGCGGAAAAGAAAATGATAACATCAGCAGCGGATAATCTCCATCTCCAAAGCAGCAATCCAGATATAGCTTGAACTCCCAATAACGATGCACAAAGATAAGCAAGTGTAGTCCATATCCAAAGACTGAACTATCTCCAGAAAATCGACTGAACCTGACTATCTGAAAAACTCAACTCTAGACTGCTCGTGTAGAAAAATTTTGAGCATCCAGAGTTTAGGAAAGAAACAATAAACTCCGGATCAGTCATGGGACTGGTGTGAGCAACAAAAACAGTTTATCTTTTAAAACAAATAGCAGAGAATTTTAAAGTCAATTCGCAATGCTTTTTGAAAATGAAACTACCATAAGACCTCCCACCACACACACAATGCAAACGCAGAATTGGAGGAGATTTCTTCTTATGATAGTCAAAGATGCTTACTACGCAAAAATCAAATCATTTTTGATATTATTATTAGTGCATAGTGTAGAAAAATCATTTCGAAAGTATAATATTAATCTTAGCCAACATACGACCAGTATCGTATGCCTACTATAGCTACCATCTAAACAGTGGTGACCACCGTACGTAAATGGCAGGTTCTACAACTAATACCGTACAAAGTTCGTATTGGAAGATGGATTTCCAACAAATGGTCAGGCTAAGGAACTTCCTATCCACGATGGGTACGTCCCTGGAATAGACGACCCGAGAACCTAACCGGATCTCTGCCAACACAAGGCCGGGTTACCTCTGCAAAAATAGGTAACTACTGACACGCGTATGCCATCCCCCGATCGTCACCGATCTTCCCGAGGATCCCCGATTTCCAACAACCACAAAGTAATAAACTTGCAGCAACCACAGAGGTTAAGTATCTGGGCTCCATACCATGATACCACCTTTATCCAGAAGGAATGACATACACTAAGGGGCGCTACTCCCTAGAACCTTGCTGCATTCTTCCTGTTTCGACCATTTCCGGGGCGTGAGGCTCGATGAAGTCTCGTCCACAAAGCTACGCTTTGTCACAAAGCCATGCTTCGGGTCAAACAAATGATCAACCTATGATCACAAAGATATAAGATCAAACAAATGATCATATCACAAATGATCAAACACTGATCATCACACAGCAACACTCAGCATGCCACATTACCAAATTGGGATATATCGCTGATAAATTTCAACTACATAACCTCTGAGCTCGTACGTCTCAGAGAAGGGTGTTAAGCTAAGAGAATAAATTCTCCGCCACCAACAGAAATGTATTTGAAAGAAATCGGCTTTATATCTCAAAGTGTAATGTCAGACATGTATCCATACAAGTCTGTTCCGGGTTCGAACAGAACCGAAGGTACTTCTTACGAAGCCCTTGCAATTCCGGGTATTCACAATCCCGTCCGGACTTCCCATCACAAAGGGTGATAAAATCTCTATACCGGGGACCAGTCGGTGCAGAGACATTCGACGAGTTGTCCTTTCGTTTTCGTGAATATCCGGTCTTTAACACCGGTCTTCAAATGCTATCCATATACGACGTATCATTATTCGGAATGGGTTATATGACACAAATGTCTTTTCCCGGCTAACCCGAATAATGAGCGCAATATTTAAAAACATATGGATATTGGGATTTCAATTAAATCACAGCTTAAAGCCCAAAACTTTTCATTCGAATGGTTAAACAAATTACCATTTTCAAATCTTTAAACAAAAAGATTTATTTCTCAAAGTTAACCCCATTCACAAAGATACATTCATGGATTTCAAAACAATTTCCAATTTAATTGGATTAACTCGTTAAATCTTTAAAACAAAGATTTAACTTATAGCTTTCAAAATAATTTCATTTCAATGGGTTTAAACAAAATATCATTTTAAATCTGTTAAAATTAAACAGATTCAATTCATAGCTTTCAAAAAGAATTCATTCATAACTTGGAAAACCATCTTTCAATTCATACCTGAAATTCCTTTAAATTGGAATTTCATTTCTTATATATATATATATATACGAAAGCTTTTATCATTTGAAAACAAACAGTTTTCATTTAAGAACAATCCAATTTTATTTGCATGGGTTAAAGTCCTTGAATTATATTCACATTCCAAAATCAATACTTTTTAAAATAGTTTAACCCATATATAAACATCTTTAATCCCTAGTTTCAAATCATAGAATTCAATTTCAAATCTTGAATTTAAATTTAAATCAAATTATTTCAATTTTCAAAACCCGATTAAGTTATTCAAAATAACTTTTATCTTTGAAATTCCATTTCAAAAGCTTTTCACTTTAAACCGAAATTTCTAATTTCAAAATCAATTGAAATTAAAATTTCAATTTCAAAACATCAAATTTAAATTATCTGTGACTTAACCGATTTCCACGTGAAATCCATATTTGTGTGTGTAAAGTGTAGTCGAGGGGTTTTACACACAATAGTGCAACATCAATCATCACAGATATATCGATAAGCGGTATAATCGATAACGCTTATCTTCATTCACAGATTCATAGATAAAATAAATTTATCAGTCACAAAGATTCATCATTACAATTCGATGTGGGTTTCGGATAACCAACTGGAATCCGACTCCCTGTCGCATCGAAATTCAAGTGTCGTTTTACGGCAAAGGGTTTCATATTCACATAACAATATATACATCACAGATAAGTAAATTGCAGATCATAACATAATCAGGATATATCACAAAGTATCACAATCAGGGATATCAAACAATCAAATCAATAGAATCCAAATATTCATAAGTAAGGTCAGTTAATATCTGATTAATTCAAATCAGATTAATTTCTTATGAATAAATTTCTGATCCTGGTAAATTAACTTCAATAATTTACAAATCATCTTGGTAAATTACTCTTTAATCATTTATTTATTAACCGTTAACAATAAATTAATTAACCTTTAATTATAGTTCATCAATCTTTAATTATTTGAATAATTAATTTTTAATTATAAATTTCACCATTTAATTGATTATCCTTAATTATAAATTTATCAGCTTTAAGTTAATAATTAATTGATCTTTAGTTAATTATGAATCATTTATCAATATAAAATTAACTAAATTTTTAAGTTAACACATTAAACATTTAAATCAATATCTTAATTACTTAATTAACATTTAAATCTTAATTATCACCTTTGGAATTAATTATCAATTATCCATTAACTTAAACCCTTGAGTTAAATAATCCTTTAAAACATCTTATTTTCTTAATGAATCACTTAATTAACTTATTAAGTTTATTCCAAATAAACTTATAAAAATAAAGGTTATATAGGTATATAGAACACTCTAAAACTAAATTAATTAGAAATAAGTTCTTTAAAAACTTGTCTAATTTCAAAACTTAAAAATAAGGCATTTATTATTTTAAAAGAATTAACAAAAAGTTGTTTAAATTGTTTTGAAAAACTTGTTTTAAAACAAAACTGTTTTAACAACAAGTCGAGACCTCTTTGGGTCTCCACTCGAGCCAAGTACCCAATTCCCCGAGACCCCTCCGAGTTTTCTCCCTTTCTTCCCTGTTTAAAATTTGTTTGTTCTTTTTAGTTTAAAATGTAAAACTTCTTCAACCTGATATCCCACGCGTGAGCATACTCGAGCCGCAACATCGTTTACTTGAGAGTAAACCCGAGTCGACCCCTTCCTCCCAACATCTCGATCGACCAGGCACAAAAGTGCACGCGTGCACTTGCACAGTTGCTTGCCGCCGATCTGATCACCAGTGAGACCTCCAGCACATCGTCGCCGACCACCCCACGTAAAGCAAACACCCAGAAACTCAAAATTCAAAGCGAATCAAAATATGGACATTCGATCGAAAATCTGGAAACTCAGACCTGCCACCAAAACTGGGAAACAACTCGTCCCCGCCACTTCGACTACCAGAAGGCCAGTGACTCCGGCCAACTTCTCGTCAACGCCCCTTTTATCACCTACCAAATTCGCGTGCAGCTCGATGCACGAGAGAGATCACGCCGATCAAGTTTTCGAACGCATACAAAATTAGGTTTACGAATTTAAGATGTTCGCATCCTCCACCACGATCACCTGACCACCACCACTGTATTTTTCCTCGACCCTCTGTTCGCCCCTCCTTCACCAGACGAAATCCCTACCACTACAAGTTAGTGGATCGCCAGAAAATCGCCAAGCAATGAAATTCGAATGAACCCAAACTGAGCTTTGATTCTTGATCTAAAAATCCTAATTCATGCTTTAAAAATCACGTTTAAGTATCGGAATTCAATTCACGTACCTGGAATCATAAACTAAAAAGGTCGAAATTCGATTCATTTCAAACTTTCCTCTGATATCCTGTCTTCCTGTGCTAATACTAAGTTGTTTGAACTTGAATAAATTTTTAATCTCAAGTTTATACTATAACAACCAGTTTTTATTTTGATTCTAAGTTCACATTATAAGTAGATTAAGAGAAAAAGGATTTTGAATCAAAACTGTTTATTTATGAACTTAAACAGAGACATATTCAAATATTAGTCTGTACATAAACTCCATCACAAAGAATTCACGTATAAATATAGATGCAAACATAAGTACTCACAGACATATAGGTGCAACAGATTTTATATTTTCCAAATTGTTTTAAAAATAGTGTTGCTCACCGTGAATGGAAGAACAGAGTTGGTTTGACACTGGCTTTGAAATTCAAGCTGAAATCCTTCACTTGATCTTTGGTTTGTATTGCTATCTAAATTTGAATTCGTATTATTGTTTATTTTTCAGGCTTGCTAAGTTTTGTTTGAACGAACTGAAATGATATTTACTTCAGTTTCTTTAGCTTGGAATGAACGAAACTAAGGTGAAGTTGATATGTGAAATGGAGTTTACAGAGTATCATTTTCTTTGTACAAGTGATGTTATGTTTGGTACAAATTAAGACAGTGATTTTTTTTCGTTTGATCAGAGATTTTTGTGTATGGAGGCTGATATGAAATTGTGGTGGCCAAGCATTAATTTACTTTGTACTTTATGTTTCTTTTGCTTTATTTTACTCGGCTGAAATGTTTTTGTTTGTTATTTTTACTTTGCATATTTATTTACAACTTTGCTTATTTTATTTTCTAAAGTCTTTGTTCTTGCCTATACTTATTGTATTACTACTTGTCTAAGTGTACATGTGTTCAGGAGTTCTAAAATGTAGTCTGGTTTGTATGTTTTCTTTTCTTTTACCTTGTAATATAAATGAATATATTGTTACATACTTGAATATATATTAGTGTTTGTATTTTCTTTTAGTTTATTTTATTTTATTACGTTAAAATGTAGCTAATTTGTTTACTTTCTTGAATTATACTTTGTAATATTACTTGATAATATATATAAATTCCTATAGTTAATATGTTGTTAAAATTAAGCGAATGTTCTACTTTTTATTTTATTAAAATTTATCTTATATTAATTTCAATTTCTAGTTCAAATATAAATTATCATTATTTACTTAATATTTATTGTCTTATATTTATTTTATAAACTCAAACCATCTTTAACCATCAATTCAAATATATATATTAAATTTGCTCGTATATACCTAAATATATATATACATTCAATATACACACATATATTCACATATTTACAATATTTAAATTTTAAATGATTTAACATAGAATTTATTTTAATTCGGGGAAACTCGCATCACTTTATAAATCAATTTCCACGATTTTTATTCAAAAATTAATTTAATTATCAATTTGAATAAATTAAAATCTAGGGTCGTTACAAACTTCCCCCGTTAAAAGAATTTCGTCCTCGAAATTCGCAGGCACGAAAACAACGAAGAGATAGACAACTAGATCAAAGATAAATTCGATCTCCTATAATTCCTCAAACAAAAGATACGGATTCCAAATTCAAGTCGGAATATCTCAAAACACATACCAATTTGTCCCTCTTCGGACTTTGGTATTCACAAGGAATTACAATAGAATTTCAAATTTTGATTCCAAACGATATCGTTTTTATTGATTTAATTCAATTTTAGCCTTCATATTCTATTAATCAATTTAACTCAATTTAAAATTTTCAATTTCAAACTCATTAAGGTTTAAATCGAAAAGCTGATAAGAAACCGATGAAAATACTAAGTAAAGATCTTCGACAATGATCCGTAAGGCCATCATCACACCGAAACTTCTTTCTTATAGTTGATACGAAGCAAATCAAAGAATTTGGAAACGAATCAAAGAAAATTGATAAGAAAATTGTTTCCACTGTTGCAGGGTATTGACCATTTATAGTCGTATTCCCTTGTCCCCTATCTCGTCCTCTTCTTGTACTCATACTCACTATCAGTGGATAGCAAGAGAATTTACTGAGACGTTCGAACGGATATCTGAGAATTACTCATTCTAGAGTTTACTTCACTCTATCTCTAATGAGCTACTTAACGTGTTATACTCCTGAGCTAAAGTTCAACCTTAGCTCTGATACCAAATGTCAAGACCCAAAAATCGACCTTCGAAAATCGGCACCCGTACTTCACTTGTACTCAAAATGCCGTAGATTCAAATGCCGAATCTGGTTCTCGGGAGCTTATAACACAGTTAAGTAAATAACACAGCGGAAGAAAAGAATAATACATTGATATACAATATCTGATACAACAGAGTGATACAATGAATATCAATATACATCAGAGATATGATACAACAAATAGCAGCGGAAAAGAAAATGATAACATCAGCAGCGGATAATCTCCATCTCCAAAGCAGCAATCCAGATATAGCTTGAACTCCCAATAACGATGCACAAAGATAAGCAAGTGTAGTCCATATCCAAAGACTGAACTATCTCCAGAAAATCGACTGAACCTGACTATCTGAAAAACTCAACTCTAGACTGCTCGTGTAGAAAAATTTTGAGCATCCAGAGTTTAGGAAAGAAACAATAAACTCCGGATCAGTCATGGGACTGGTGTGAGCAACAAAAACAGTTTATCTTTTAAAACAAATAGCAGAGAATTTTAAAGTCAATTCGCAATGCTTTTTGAAAATGAAACTACCATAAGACCTCCCACCACACACACAATGCAAACGCAGAATTGGAGGAGATTTCTTCTTATGATAGTCAAAGATGCTTACTACGCAAAAATCAAATCATTTTTGATATTATTATTAGTGCATAGTGTAGAAAAATCATTTCGAAAGTATAATATTAATCTTAGCCAACATACGACCAGTATCGTATGCCTACTATAGCTACCATCTAAACAGTGGTGACCACCGTACGTAAATGGCAGGTTCTACAACTAATACCGTACAAAGTTCGTATTGGAAGATGGATTTCCAACAAATGGTCAGGCTAAGGAACTTCCTATCCACGATGGGTACGTCCCTGGAATAGACGACCCGAGAACCTAACCGGATCTCTGCCAACACAAGGCCGGGTTACCTCTGCAAAAATAGGTAACTACTGACACGCGTATGCCATCCCCCGATCGTCACCGATCTTCCCGAGGATCCCCGATTTCCAACAACCACAAAGTAATAAACTTGCAGCAACCACAGAGGTTAAGTATCTGGGCTCCATACCATGATACCACCTTTATCCAGAAGGAATGACATACACTAAGGGGCGCTACTCCCTAGAACCTTGCTGCATTCTTCCTGTTTCGACCATTTCCGGGGCGTGAGGCTCGATGAAGTCTCGTCCACAAAGCTACGCTTTGTCACAAAGCCATGCTTCGGGTCAAACAAATGATCAACCTATGATCACAAAGATATAAGATCAAACAAATGATCATATCACAAATGATCAAACACTGATCATCACACAGCAACACTCAGCATGCCACATTACCAAATTGGGATATATCGCTGATAAATTTCAACTACATAACCTCTGAGCTCGTACGTCTCAGAGAAGGGTGTTAAGCTAAGAGAATAAATTCTCCGCCACCAACAGAAATGTATTTGAAAGAAATCGGCTTTATATCTCAAAGTGTAATGTCAGACATGTATCCATACAAGTCTGTTCCGGGTTCGAACAGAACCGAAGGTACTTCTTACGAAGCCCTTGCAATTCCGGGTATTCACAATCCCGTCCGGACTTCCCATCACAAAGGGTGATAAAATCTCTATACCGGGGACCAGTCGGTGCAGAGACATTCGACGAGTTGTCCTTTCGTTTTCGTGAATATCCGGTCTTTAACACCGGTCTTCAAATGCTATCCATATACGACGTATCATTATTCGGAATGGGTTATATGACACAAATGTCTTTTCCCGGCTAACCCGAATAATGAGCGCAATATTTAAAAACATATGGATATTGGGATTTCAATTAAATCACAGCTTAAAGCCCAAAACTTTTCATTCGAATGGTTAAACAAATTACCATTTTCAAATCTTTAAACAAAAAGATTTATTTCTCAAAGTTAACCCCATTCACAAAGATACATTCATGGATTTCAAAACAATTTCCAATTTAATTGGATTAACTCGTTAAATCTTTAAAACAAAGATTTAACTTATAGCTTTCAAAATAATTTCATTTCAATGGGTTTAAACAAAATATCATTTTAAATCTGTTAAAATTAAACAGATTCAATTCATAGCTTTCAAAAAGAATTCATTCATAACTTGGAAAACCATCTTTCAATTCATACCTGAAATTCCTTTAAATTGGAATTTCATTTCTTATATATATATATATATATACGAAAGCTTTTATCATTTGAAAACAAACAGTTTTCATTTAAGAACAATCCAATTTTATTTGCATGGGTTAAAGTCCTTGAATTATATTCACATTCCAAAATCAATACTTTTTAAAATAGTTTAACCCATATATAAACATCTTTAATCCCTAGTTTCAAATCATAGAATTCAATTTCAAATCTTGAATTTAAATTTAAATCAAATTATTTCAATTTTCAAAACCCGATTAAGTTATTCAAAATAACTTTTATCTTTGAAATTCCATTTCAAAAGCTTTTCACTTTAAACCGAAATTTCTAATTTCAAAATCAATTGAAATTAAAATTTCAATTTCAAAACATCAAATTTAAATTATCTGTGACTTAACCGATTTCCACGTGAAATCCATATTTGTGTGTGTAAAGTGTAGTCGAGGGGTTTTACACACAATAGTGCAACATCAATCATCACAGATATATCGATAAGCGGTATAATCGATAACGCTTATCTTCATTCACAGATTCATAGATAAAATAAATTTATCAGTCACAAAGATTCATCATTACAATTCGATGTGGGTTTCGGATAACCAACTGGAATCCGACTCCCTGTCGCATCGAAATTCAAGTGTCGTTTTACGGCAAAGGGTTTCATATTCACATAACAATATATACATCACAGATAAGTAAATTGCAGATCATAACATAATCAGGATATATCACAAAGTATCACAATCAGGGATATCAAACAATCAAATCAATAGAATCCAAATATTCATAAGTAAGGTCAGTTAATATCTGATTAATTCAAATCAGATTAATTTCTTATGAATAAATTTCTGATCCTGGTAAATTAACTTCAATAATTTACAAATCATCTTGGTAAATTACTCTTTAATCATTTATTTATTAACCGTTAACAATAAATTAATTAACCTTTAATTATAGTTCATCAATCTTTAATTATTTGAATAATTAATTTTTAATTATAAATTTCACCATTTAATTGATTATCCTTAATTATAAATTTATCAGCTTTAAGTTAATAATTAATTGATCTTTAGTTAATTATGAATCATTTATCAATATAAAATTAACTAAATTTTTAAGTTAACACATTAAACATTTAAATCAATATCTTAATTACTTAATTAACATTTAAATCTTAATTATCACCTTTGGAATTAATTATCAATTATCCATTAACTTAAACCCTTGAGTTAAATAATCCTTTAAAACATCTTATTTTCTTAATGAATCACTTAATTAACTTATTAAGTTTATTCCAAATAAACTTATAAAAATAAAGGTTATATAGGTATATAGAACACTCTAAAACTAAATTAATTAGAAATAAGTTCTTTAAAAACTTGTCTAATTTCAAAACTTAAAAATAAGGCATTTATTATTTTAAAAGAATTAACAAAAAGTTGTTTAAATTGTTTTGAAAAACTTGTTTTAAAACAAAACTGTTTTAACAACAAGTCGAGACCTCTTTGGGTCTCCACTCGAGCCAAGTACCCAATTCCCCGAGACCCCTCCGAGTTTTCTCCCTTTCTTCCCTGTTTAAAATTTGTTTGTTCTTTTTAGTTTAAAATGTAAAACTTCTTCAACCTGATATCCCACGCGTGAGCATACTCGAGCCGCAACATCGTTTACTTGAGAGTAAACCCGAGTCGACCCCTTCCTCCCAACATCTCGATCGACCAGGCACAAAAGTGCACGCGTGCACTTGCACAGTTGCTTGCCGCCGATCTGATCACCAGTGAGACCTCCAGCACATCGTCGCCGACCACCCCACGTAAAGCAAACACCCAGAAACTCAAAATTCAAAGCGAATCAAAATATGGACATTCGATCGAAAATCTGGAAACTCAGACCTGCCACCAAAACTGGGAAACAACTCGTCCCCGCCACTTCGACTACCAGAAGGCCAGTGACTCCGGCCAACTTCTCGTCAACGCCCCTTTTATCACCTACCAAATTCGCGTGCAGCTCGATGCACGAGAGAGATCACGCCGATCAAGTTTTCGAACGCATACAAAATTAGGTTTACGAATTTAAGATGTTCGCATCCTCCACCACGATCACCTGACCACCACCACTGTATTTTTCCTCGACCCTCTGTTCGCCCCTCCTTCACCAGACGAAATCCCTACCACTACAAGTTAGTGGATCGCCAGAAAATCGCCAAGCAATGAAATTCGAATGAACCCAAACTGAGCTTTGATTCTTGATCTAAAAATCCTAATTCATGCTTTAAAAATCACGTTTAAGTATCGGAATTCAATTCACGTACCTGGAATCATAAACTAAAAAGGTCGAAATTCGATTCATTTCAAACTTTCCTCTGATATCCTGTCTTCCTGTGCTAATACTAAGTTGTTTGAACTTGAATAAATTTTTAATCTCAAGTTTATACTATAACAACCAGTTTTTATTTTGATTCTAAGTTCACATTATAAGTAGATTAAGAGAAAAAGGATTTTGAATCAAAACTGTTTATTTATGAACTTAAACAGAGACATATTCAAATATTAGTCTGTACATAAACTCCATCACAAAGAATTCACGTATAAATATAGATGCAAACATAAGTACTCACAGACATATAGGTGCAACAGATTTTATATTTTCCAAATTGTTTTAAAAATAGTGTTGCTCACCGTGAATGGAAGAACAGAGTTGGTTTGACACTGGCTTTGAAATTCAAGCTGAAATCCTTCACTTGATCTTTGGTTTGTATTGCTATCTAAATTTGAATTCGTATTATTGTTTATTTTTCAGGCTTGCTAAGTTTTGTTTGAACGAACTGAAATGATATTTACTTCAGTTTCTTTAGCTTGGAATGAACGAAACTAAGGTGAAGTTGATATGTGAAATGGAGTTTACAGAGTATCATTTTCTTTGTACAAGTGATGTTATGTTTGGTACAAATTAAGACAGTGATTTTTTTTCGTTTGATCAGAGATTTTTGTGTATGGAGGCTGATATGAAATTGTGGTGGCCAAGCATTAATTTACTTTGTACTTTATGTTTCTTTTGCTTTATTTTACTCGGCTGAAATGTTTTTGTTTGTTATTTTTACTTTGCATATTTATTTACAACTTTGCTTATTTTATTTTCTAAAGTCTTTGTTCTTGCCTATACTTATTGTATTACTACTTGTCTAAGTGTACATGTGTTCAGGAGTTCTAAAATGTAGTCTGGTTTGTATGTTTTCTTTTCTTTTACCTTGTAATATAAATGAATATATTGTTACATACTTGAATATATATTAGTGTTTGTATTTTCTTTTAGTTTATTTTATTTTATTACGTTAAAATGTAGCTAATTTGTTTACTTTCTTGAATTATACTTTGTAATATTACTTGATAATATATATAAATTCCTATAGTTAATATGTTGTTAAAATTAAGCGAATGTTCTACTTTTTATTTTATTAAAATTTATCTTATATTAATTTCAATTTCTAGTTCAAATATAAATTATCATTATTTACTTAATATTTATTGTCTTATATTTATTTTATAAACTCAAACCATCTTTAACCATCAATTCAAATATATATATTAAATTTGCTCGTATATACCTAAATATATATATACATTCAATATACACACATATATTCACATATTTACAATATTTAAATTTTAAATGATTTAACATAGAATTTATTTTAATTCGGGGAAACTCGCATCACTTTATAAATCAATTTCCACGATTTTTATTCAAAAATTAATTTAATTATCAATTTGAATAAATTAAAATCTAGGGTCGTTACACGAAGATTGTGCTACTGTTATTTACTATATTTATTCCACTGCATTCATACTGTTCCGCTGCATTTTTTTTATCTCTGATATGTGTAATTCTAATTTTGTATTGTATAAGTATAATCAAATGTTTTGTATACAGCTTCATGAACTGTTATTTGATTATTATATTTTGTCATTCCGCTGCGAGATTCTGTTTTGTTTTTTTTCTTTCTTTGCTTTTTCTTATTTACCCCATTAACAATCCACCCTTCTGTATGGTTTGAGTCGGCACGTATGCCTACTTAAACCATCCAAAAAGGCGGGATGTTACAGTTGGTATTAGAGCTAGGTTTAGCGATAACCTTAGCTTTGTGGGGTCTGACTCATATTAAATAGGGTAGTAATACCTTAGGATGGGTCGCTGGGTGTGTGTATGTATATATATATATGAGAGAGCGTATTTGTTAGTGTTATAAAATGTTTTATATTGTGTTAATTTGTTCCGTTTTGTATTTATAAATTCTGGTCGGTACATAGGACGCTATGACATCGATAGGGATTTCTAAATGCTTAATAGGACTCACGGACATGATATTGTTTTGAAATGGAGGTGAATGAAATAATTTTTCCTATTATATATTTTGTATATATAAAATAATAGATTTTATAAATGATATAATCAGATGTAATTGGTTGGTTGTTAAGTAGTGAAACTTATAAAGACTGGTTGGAAATAATTTGTAAATAAAATGAATATAAATTGGAAATTTAGAACTAAAGTTCCGGGATGTTTGAAAATCTCTTTCGAATAATTTTGGAATACAATAATAATATTATTTAGCAGTATTTTCTGATATTAATATTTCAATATGATTTGAAAGAAATTTTGGAAAGAAATAAGTTATGTACTCCCCTCTCTGTCGTTGGAAAATAATTTCGGTGATGAGTGCACACATCATCAGCATTCACTTTCGAGTTTCAAAGTGGGAAGACCATTATAGTAGTTTTACTACAGATCTATTTTGATAAACAAATAAAATTTTTAAAGTTTAAATATGATTGGATATAAAGGTTATGAGTGTGTGTGTGTGTGTGTATATATATATATGTATGTATTATTTTAAATGATTTGAAATGGAACCCGACATTTATTTCTTAAACTTCTATGAATTAGAGATTTCAATTATTGAAATGGAATAAATTTTTTAACTATTTAATAATTGAAACTTCTAAATGAAATTAAGAAATGATATGCTAAGTTATAACTGAAATATACAAGGAATTTGAAATTTGTAATTTGTAAACGAAAAGAATATGAAAATAAGAAATGATAATTATTGAACCTAAGTTAATTAAAATAAGTAAGTCAAACTTGTGTAACTTTCAATTGCATTCTTAAAGACATATATATAACTTACCAATTATAAAAAGTTGAAATGTTAAAAGAATATGTAATGGAACTTTTTACAAGTAAAACTTATGCAATGGAAGTGTTCAATGAAATTTACTTTTATAAATAAGAAATTTGATATGAAAATAGTTATAAACTTGAGTTAAAATTGTAATACCACTAATTAAATGGAATAGAAAATGAGTACTGTAAGTAAAGGATTTTGAACTTATTGAAACTATTTATATCTAAAGTAAATAATAAAGTGAATGTAATGCAATAAAGAAATTGACATGATATGAATAAATGAAAATTTAATTTTTTGTAAGTAATAAAGGAAAAATAAATGAAATAAACACTGAATGAATGAATGGGAATAAAATTTTGTAAGAGATAAATGTAAGTTAAAGAAATAATCCTTGTATGAATGAAAAGAAAAATAAAAACTGTAAATGTTGTAAAAGAAATTTAATAAGAATAACTCAAGTACATTGTAAATTATTGTTTGTTTTGGTTTATGGGTTGTTTGAGATATGATACTTCTAATTGTTTAAGATGTATGAATAATCTATTGGGTTCATCTAAGACTGTTGAGTAAATGGTGCACTCAGTAGTTTATTTGTCATTATAGGCGGTTAAAAATTTCTGAACCCTAACAAACCATTTGTTTGTTTGCTATGAATGGATAGTTGATTTTATATTGATTTCATATGATGATTGTATGCTGTGATTGCAAGTGATTGTTGTTTTATATTGATTTGTTTGTTAGTGGTTGAAACAACTTTAAATATTTCATTTTATATAATTATTAACTCTTTTTGGAGTATATAAGTGAAATGCATGTTATGGAAGCAATTATTACTGCTTATGGTTTCATAATTAAACGTTGTTTGCCCGACAAATAGGTACATTCTCGGATTACGGTTTTCTAGCGATATTATATTTTTCCCGCTATTGGGATATATTATTTTTGAAATCTATGATATATATTGTTTTATTTATATTATTATTTCTCCCAGACCTCTCCGTACAAAGGAGACTCTGCCGAAATTTTTTGAAAATTTTGGACTTAGAAAATTTTGAGAAATGTTTTCCAAATTTTATTAATTTGAGTATAAAAGGATTCAAGTGTTATAAATTAATATATTTTATTTAAATTATTTGATTTTGTAAATTAATTGTTATAAATTTAATATTTTTAAATAAGATATATATAAATTTCTTAATTTCTTCTTTTCCCTTCCTTTTTCCTTTTCGAGGACGAAAGTTTTGAGTGGGGGAGAGTGTAACGACCCGTAAATTTCGATAATTTAAATTAGTAAATTTAATAAGATTTTGATAATTAAATTTGAAAGAAATAAAAATTGGAGATTTAGTAATGTAATAAATACTAAAATGAAATGTAACAATGGTAATTAAAGCTAATTATTGATAAATTGAATGAAATTACAATAAATTGAAATAATGTAAATGCTATAACTTGGTTATAAATTTAATATAAGGAAATGAATGTAAATATTGAAATTATGAATGCGATAAAATATAATGAATGGTAATTGAGTAAAACCATGGTTATGTAAGTAATTGTAACATTGGTCTGTAAACAATAAACTTATAGTGTAAATAAAAGTTTAGGGTAACAATTATTGGAAGTACCTATTTATTTAGACTGCTAAAAATTTAATTTGGAAATCAATTGTCATTGAATGGAATTAAAGGTTACATTAATGTGAGTTAAGACAATGACTGTAAATTGTGAATGTAATAAATTAAATAGAAATGTTAATGTTATTCATAGGGTAATAATTGATGTAATAAAAAGAATGAAACCAAGATAAAATAATTAATTGGGATTTAAATTTTAGTTAATTTGTGAAATTGACAAAATTCCAATATAATTGAAATATAGTGGTTGACACAATTAAAGATGAAATTTGGAAAATATAAATGTAATGAAATATGAAACAATGTTAACTATGTTAGATGAGTAATAATTGATTGGTTATAAAGTCTAGAATCAAATCAAAACAATTTATTGGAATTAAATTTTAATTAATGGGATAAATTGCAGTTGCAACTGAACACTGTAACTATTGAAACAATTAACACTGAATTGACATGTAAATTTACTTTAAATTATTATGAATGTCCAAGCAATCAAAAATGATGAAATTTGTTAGTTATTAAATTTGAAATAAAAATGTGATTTAATTAATTTAATATTAATTTATTTAATTAACTTGAAAATAGCCATTTTGGCCACTGACTCGGATTTCGACGAAACCAGTTTCATCGGATTTGTAATAGTGAATTATTGTAGGGTTTCAAGTTTCGTAATAATCGGACTTGTCGTTTGATCGTACGGACTCGGAACGCCCAGAAATCAATTTAATTGAAATCAATTGAAACTAATTTGAAATAAGCTGATTTTAACATAACTTCTTCATACGATAGAATTAGGACTTGAAACCTGTTCCATTGAGTATAAAATATTTGAAAACATCTATTTTGATATATGGGATTACCCATTTTCGTTCCGGAGACAAAACATGCTTTTCTGGTCAGTTAACGTTCAACGGGTAAATCAATCGTATCCATTCATTCTATTTTCAACTTTGCCTATAAATAGCCCGTTATAAACCCTAGCTCCTTCTGATTTTCATTTGTATGTACGTACAATTTCATCTGCCCACTTCTCCTTCTCGATGGCAGACAAACCAAAACTGATTCCACATTCAATTTCAAATCAAAATCAAATCAAAAATTTAAAACTCCTCAATATATATCAAATTGTATATCGATTTGAAGCTCTTGACGAGCGCAAGTCAATTCCGCAATTAGTTTTTCGATTTGGGTTCCTATTTGGCCAGAACTGGGTGAATTTTTCTTGGTCGTTCGTACGTGAAGGCGTGGATTAACGGCGGATCTTCGGTTTTGTTGCGATCGGGTGGTACTGGAAAGTAGAGGGTGTCGAGGGGCTTCGATGCATATGGTTTGTTCGTGCTATGGACATCGCGATTCGCCTGAAATTGACGTGGAAGATTAGCGGCGGCGGGCCTCGTGACTGGGCCGAGTTCAACGTTGTGGGGTCGGTGGGGTCGCCGGTAGGCGTGCGTGCTCGTGATGACGACTGATCTGGCCATCGATGGCCGTAGGAGACAATGTCAGTTTGGGTTAAGTGGCGGCTAAGTCTGGATCGAGTTCTCAGGCTAGGGTTTGTCATACTCGGTGGTGGCTGAGCTATTCTCGTTGATCGAGGTGACGTGGGGGCGTCGCTGAAGGTGGGAGGGCTACGCGAGTCATGGCGCTTTGCCTAGGGGTGGCGTGCTTAGCCTGCGGCTGGCGGCGTGGTCGCATTCGAACGTATGCTATGCGGTAGGGTTTCTAGAGAGAAGGGTGCGTGCTCACGTGTTCGGCTGGAAGGGGCTCTGTGTGATGATGACATGGTAAGTTTTGGTAATTATTTTATTTAATTAAAATTCAAACTCCAAATCTTTTAACATGAATAAATTTTTCCTACGAGGTTCGTTTCTCGCCCGGTTTCTTGCGTTGGGATCGTATTTAAATTCCGAGCATTTTGACGCTAGTTTGGATGGATTCTGAGACTGCTTGAATTTCTGGCCTAAATTGGATTTAAATTCAATTTAAATTCAAAAGGTGAGTGTTTTAACCCACTCACAACTTCTAAAATTTCTTATGTTAGTTAAATTAATTTTGATGTGATTAGAAATTTATTTATGGCTGTTTGATATATTTAAATCATCATCTCAGTTAATTTGAATTTATTTGAATTAAATTGTCATTTAATTTATTATTGAATTTAAATTGCCAGTTAATCACCTGTAATTGATAACCTATTATTTGTTGATATTTATTAATTGATTTGGACGATGATTGTGATGAATGTTTGATTTGTTGTATTGGATGAATGAATGTTGTATTTATATTGTTATAAACTACAAGTTCACCATGGGTTGAAATAATACATACCCGAATGATCTATAGATTAAGGAAAAATCGTAATGGGTTGAAATGATAGACTCGAGCGATTTTATGGATTTTATTATTAATTCGGGATTGCGGTTTGAAATGATATATAACTGTAACATTTTAAATTGCGGATTGAAATTATAAATATCCGATTCACTTGACCCTAGGGCAGAAAATTATATATGGACACCGGATTGGTTAAATTTAATGATTTTGAACTTCTAAATTTTTGAATTAATAAAAATAATATCTTGAAAAAAATTTGATGTATATAAATTGAAGTATTATTGGAAAATCAAGTTCTGTGTTGAAATGTGAATTGGTTTAAAAGGAATTTCTTTAAGAAATTTAATTTGAAAGTTAAAGTTAAACTTTTAAGTATAAACGAAATTCTATCGAAATTAAGTTATTGAAGTTGTTTGAAAATAACATTGAAATATTTTGAAATTGGAGTAATCCGAATTGATATTTGAACATGGATTGAAACGATATGAAATTCAATAGTTTATTGAAATATTTTGAAATTGAAAGGTTTGGAATTTGGTTTGTTGACTTGGAAATTGAAAATGGTCCAAATGCGTTGAAATGAAATGAATAGTTTAATTTGATATAAGTTCCAAATTCATGTTTTAAGATAAACTGTTTTAAAAATATATTATTTCAAAATTTCTAATTATTAAGATTTCAAAGTATTAAACTATCTTAACTTGTATTAATTATATTAAATCATTTTAACATATTTTAAACCATTTAATTTATTTAAACTAATTAATCTGTGTTAACTTATTTTAAATCTAATTAATCTATTTTAAAGTTATTTAATCTATTTAATTATATTTAATCTATTTTAAATCTATATTAACTATTTATGACGATTTAAACTATTTTCTTCTAAATTCCAAACTAAGTAAAATGGATGGGTTTATATTCAAATTCTCGATTTTTAAAGTGAATGTGGTTAAGCGACATTATAACCTAAGTTGGGATTTAAATAGCATATTTGGTTTAATATGATAATTTTGAAATGAGAGTTTAACCTATTTTGGAAATATGACTTTTGAAAGGAAATATAATTTCGAACTATGATTTCAATGTGATATAATTTCGGAAGTAAGTACTGATTTCGAAAGTGATATGATTTGAATTGAGTATGATATTTTGATATCAATTATGAAATGATTTTGGAAATGTAAAAGAACCATCCGGTGTGTAATAAGCGATTGGTTGTTAAAGAGACCAGGATCAGATACTGTCATACTCTCTGTCAATACCAAAAACCACTTTGACAACTGTGTACGCGGTGGAGATTCCAGAATGAAGTAGGATGTTTGGCGACGATCCTATATGAGGTATATACGTGGACCTAACTCCCATGAGTTAGCTTAAGGTGGCTAAAACAGGAGCAATTGATGGGCTAAGTGAGGTCATTCCTCTTATCGGGCACACTCCTTCGATACTATATTCTGACTTTGCGATTGATTTGGTGGCCACCCTCGATTTTTGATTTAGGAGTGTGTTTCGAGGT
This sequence comes from Allium fistulosum, assembly GCA_030737815.1. Classification (NCBI taxonomy): domain Eukaryota; kingdom Viridiplantae; phylum Streptophyta; class Magnoliopsida; order Asparagales; family Amaryllidaceae; genus Allium; species Allium fistulosum. Next base: position 111,383,601 of record CM060901.1, on the reverse strand, counting down.
GGGCGGTAGTAGCTGCTATGCGTTACCACCAGTCCGGAAGTGTAATTGGTATATCTGCCCTAGCATTGTCTAGTTGTGCCGTGTCACCTACCCTATCAAGACCACTATGAGTGTTTTTATACCATACCTATGGAGTTCCCTCTGACGACGTCCAGTACGGACGGGATTACGGTACCGTATAGACTATGAGAATATTTAAAAATGTGTTAAGGGGGAAATGGGTAATGCCTTAACGCTATTTTAATAGTTTATCTTACTGTAGACATATTATAATAGCGTATTGTACTACATAGTAGATAGTTTAACGGATCCTTTGGAGATCTGAATCCCTAACATCTCTTAAGTTACTGCACTCACGTTAGACACTGGATAGGAGATCTCAAACCTCGTAAGCATCTCCGACGCCGTTCCACTCATATTTATTTACCGTTGATTTAGCTTACATAAGATCTTTTAGTTCTGACTTGAGTGTTTTGTCTTTTCAATTTGCGCGGATTAGCCTGAGTATTTCAGGATTTGAAGACCTTATTTCTGAGGGACGAAGATATAGATTGTGCTACTATTATTTACTATATTTATTCCACTGCATTCATACTATTCCGCTACATTATTTGTTTATCTATGATATGTAACTCTGATTTTGTATTGTATAAGTATAATCAAATGTTTTGTATACATCTTCATGAACTGTTATTTGATTATTATATTTTGTCATTCCGCTGCGAGATTCTGTTTTGTTTTTTTCTTTCTTTGCTTTTTCTTATTCACCCCAATAACAATCCGCCCTTCTGTATGGTTTGAGTCGGCATGTGTGCCTGCTTAAAACGTCCAAAAGGTGGGATGTTACAGGTATACTATCCTCTACTACCCTGAGCTGATGGAAACCTGTCGCTAAATCCAACTAGAGAATACCTTGGCTCCAATCAAATGGTCAAACAAATCGTCAATCCTGGGCAATGGATATCAATTCTTTATCGTCCTCTCATTCAACTTACGATAATCGATACAAAGCGTCAACGATCCATCCGTCTTCTTAGCAAACACTACAAGTGCTCCCCAAGGAGAACTACTTGGCTTGATAAAACTCTTGCCTTCTAAATTTACCAACTGCACCTTCAAATCCCTCATCTCTGAAGGGGTCATCCTGTTTGGCAGTCTACTCGCTGGTTCTGCTCCCGGAACCAAATTTATCCGAAACTCAATGGCTCATTTCGGTGGCAATCCAACTACAGGCTCAAATACATCTACGAATTCTCTAACCATGAAAACTTGACTCAACTCATCTTTCGACTCCGTAGCACCCAACAAGGCATACATCTCACCGCAAGAACCTTCTACGGTATAAACAATCTTGTCACTACAATCTGGGTGTCTAAGCGATATTTTCCTATCCTGGCAAAATATCCTAGCATCGTACTCACTTAACCAATCCATTCCAAGAATGATCTCGAACCCCATAAAGTCAAACACATGCAAACTGCAAACAAAAGCATGACCTGTAACGACCCGTATTTTTACGGATCGAAACATTGTAAAACAGTTGACAATTGGTCACATTTGTTGATAAGTCGTCTAGAGTCTAAGTCTTAGGTCGTAGGAAGGTTTTGAAGCGACCTAGGCATTGGAATAAGTCGTTGGGAAATTAGGTCGTATGGGGTGGCTTAGGTCGAGTTACGACTTAGGAAGTGTACGACTTAAGATGTTGAGACGGCTTAGGATAGTAGATGACTTAAGGTTAGGACCGACCTAAGAAGACCGACCGAGCTAATAAGAAAGGTCGTGTGATAAGCTTAGGTCGTGGGGTGGAGTTAGGTCGGCAACGACCTAAGAAACTAGGCGAGTTAGCAACTTAAGGAAGATAGGTCGGCAGCGACATAAGGAGCTAAGTGGGTTAATGACCTAGGGAGTTTAAGGTAGTTCAAACGACCTAAGGTGTTATCGTAGTTAGGTCGTGAGCGACCTAGTGTCCAGTTAGGTTGTGAGCGACCTAAGTTTAGAAGTTGGATAGTTAGGTCGTCTAGACGACTTAAGTATTAGGTCGTATCCCAGTTTGTTCGCGACTTATGTTAGGTCGCGTGGATGCTTAAGGGATTAGGTCGTAACTCGTTGAGTCGAGTAAAGTGATAGGTCGTCAAGGCGCATCTCAGATAGGTCGCGGAGTTCTGCTAAGTCGTAAGTCGCGACTGTTGTTAAGTCGCTAGGTCGCATGAGTGCTAGGTCGGAGCTATTGCTAAGTCGTAGGTCGTAACCTCAATAGGTCGTAGGATGAAGAGCTTTGATAGGTCGTAGAAGCGTTTGGGTGTTAAGTCGTTAGGTTGCTAAGCGCTTAAGTGTTAGGTCGTAGAGACTTGGCGTTGTTGAGTCGAAGGTTGTTAGGTTGAAGACTTTAGGTCGGTGGGGTTCGTTAGGTTGTAGGTCGTGGCTCTATAGGTCGTGGACAACCTAATTCCGGATGACGACTTAGGAAGATTTCAGCTATAAATACTCGTCCATTTCTCACTTTTTGGGATCCGGATTTCGAAGCGACGAAGTGTTGCCATTTTGAGAGCTCAACTTCTACACTTCTTCACTTCTTTTCTCCACTCTAATTTAGTGATTCCTTCCATCCATATTGAAGATCAAATCGAAGATCGAAGAGCTTAGATTGAAGATCTACATTCTTCGAAGAGAGATTTCATCTTTTGAAGCGGATTCGTGATAGATCGAGTTAGATCCTTCGCTGTCCAGATCTGAAGCGTGTTGATTTGAGGTTGTTTAGGTGATTTGGTGAGTGGTGATTATCTCTCACACGGATCCAAAGGAGTATATCGGATCGTTGGCTTGATTTGGTGTTAAGATAGTGATTTCCATGCATTTTCCTAATCATATGTGTAGATCCATATAGATTCATTGTTCATGATGATTTGACATCCATTCTACTACATGTTAACCTATGCAAGTTCATTCATCAAGATTTTAGAGATATTGTTCATCTTTTCATGCTTATTAGACTTTCAACTCTTTAATTACAAAATTGCCATTATTGTTATAATTGTCTACTTAGATCATATTTGAATGCTTGATTGCTTGGATTAATGTTTGACTTGGTTGATTGCTATGAATTAGATGATTAATGATTTGATTTAGACCGAAGATGATTCAAAAGCTAAGAGAAAGGCTCTTGAATTGGGAAAGCTGCTCGTGGCATATGTAGTGGATGATGAAGCTCAAATGCATAGATTTGATGATGATGTTGAGATGAGGCTTTGCGAGGATGTAATGAAGCGAAGCATGATATGAGATAGTCTTGGTCTAATCCAGACGGGATCATTCCAAGCAGATTGATAACTCGGTGATATAGTTCGAGTTTGAGGATAATGGATGCTCGAGAGGCGCTTGAGCTAGTATGGAAATAGTCGTCGAGGAGGATGACTAGAAGGCTAAGATCTCGTCGTTGTTGAAGGTTCTAGCATGCTCAAAGCAAGAGTACATTGGGCAGATTCGATAGTCCCTGAAGGCTACGGATTGGTAGTCAAGTACTCTGGGCAGATTCGATAGTCCTAGGCACGGGTCACGATGACGTGTGGGAGTAATGTCTAGAACCGGGGTTTCCATTAGCCCTTGACGAACGGCTGAAATAATGTGCCGGTCATTCAATTAACGGTGATATCGAAGCAATGATAACAGTGATAGCCAGAGTCATGGATGTTTGGTTGTATCTTCATTCGGTCTCAAGAGCGGTATTTTCTGGGTGCTTATCTGATCTTGGTTTAGGCCTTGGGGGTTTGTACTTGGAAAACATCGCCCTTGACTTGAGTGATAATTACTTTACTTTAAATTGTATGCTCTGCTATGTTTGCTTCTGCTTAGTGTGTGTCTGGGGGCTATCACTGTAGAATGAGGTTGGAGTGGGAGGGTTGTATTCCTATTCCTTTTCCTTTATGCTCTTTTGGTATGTTGTTAGTTAATTTACCGCTCACTAAGACTGTTGTCTGACTCAAGGCTTTATGTTTTAACTCTTATTGCCTTGGGCTGTTCGTCCATTTTGGGATGGGCAGACTAGGTAGCAGGTGACAGGTGCTATTCTTTCTTTCCACGGTGTTGATATCGAAGACGAGCTGAAGGGTTGCATATTATCTTCTTACTATATGTACTGGATGTTCCGCTGTTTGTATATTCTCTGAGTGTTTTGTAGTGAGGCTTGATGTACTGACTAGTCAAATGATTGTATTCAACTATTATGAAGTTTTATTGATGAGATTCTATTCAGTGAAGCTTCACTATATATATGTTCTATTATATTTTGTCCATGCGTTGTGAGTAATACGATAGATTCTGTTATTTTAATTTATCCTGGCAATCGTCCATGGTCGCCTGGCACACTTTACAGCGCACTATCTCTAGGTTCAGTGCAGGGGTCATGGGAGGTCGTCACATTTGGTATCAGAGCATTGGTTAATCGATTTTACCCAACGCTCGCTGATGTAGCTACGTATGAGAGACGTAATTGTATTTTGATGGATGATTACTATATATAATATAGTAGTTTAGAATGATTTAGATTCCTTATGCAGTTATTTCTCGAGGTGTATTAATCATTCCTTTTTATAGATATTGAGAATGAGTCGAAGAGGGAGACCAGCTGCTAGGGAAGGCCGAGCTGCTGAAGGGACTGCTGATTATGCAGCCATGTTCAAAGCTATGATGACTTTGATCATGAGAAGGATGCCAGCTCCAGGGCCATCAGTTGATGTTGGAGTTCAAGTTCAGGCTCCAAGGCCGGTGAATTTTGCTAAGTTGTGTAAAGACTATACCGCTCTTGGAGGGAAGGTTTTCTTGGGAACAGAACCAACCATTGAGGTCCAGAGATGGATAGACACTTGTAGAAGGATTTTTGGAGATTTGGGAATTGAGGATGCAACTAAGAGGAAGTTGGCATCAAGACAGCTTCAAGGGAGAGCCTCTGATTGGTGGAACTCTATTACCATCAATACTCCGGAGGAAGAGATCACTTGGGAGCAATTCCAAGCCAGATTTGAAGCTAAGTTCATTTCTACAGCTCAGAAGTCTGTTCTGTTCAAGAAGTTCGTGGAGCTCAAGCAGGGAGGAAGACCAGTTCTTGAGTATGTTTCTGAGTTTGAAGCTTTGTCCAAGTATGCCCGATCATATATCAAATCTGCATATCAGAAGAATGAGAAGTTTGTGACAGGCTTGGACAGTTATCTTGGGAGGCAGTTGGTGGATCATTTGGACGATTCATTCGAGAAGCTTGTGGAGAAAGCTCTCAGGCATGAGAGTCTGTTTCCCAAAGAAGGATCTATTGTTGCTGTGACCAAGGGAGAGTCTAAACCACAGCAGGGTGGAAACAAGAAGAGGAAGCAGCAACAACAGAAGGGTAAGGATGGTCAGAAGAAGCTGAAAGGCGAAGTGACCTGCTACAACTGTCAGCAGAAGGGCCATTTCTCCAAGGATTGTAAGAACTCGAAGGTACCGATGAAGTGTCACAACTGTGACAAGCCGGGGCACATCAAGAGGAATTGTCCAGAACCGAGGAGGGACAAGCAGATTGTGCAAGCTTATGCTTTGGGAGCTGTTCCATCGTCTTTGAAAGCTCCTACCGCTGAAGAGAAAGGAAAGAGTGTGGTGGTTCAAGGTACTCTTTTCCTATGTGGTGTTCCAGTTAGAGTGTTGTTTGATACTGGGGCGTCGCATTCGTTTGTTTGTAGTGAACTTGTAGGACGGTTGGGTTTAGAACCAGATATTGTTGATAGGCCATTGGTTGCGACTAATCCAGTTGGGGGTTCGTCTTGTTTGTGTATGTTGTGCCGTGGTCTGATTGTGTCGAGTCATGGTTGCTCTTTTGTTTGTGATTGTTTTGTTCTGAACTTTGCGGGGTTCGGAATTATTTTGGGTATGGACTGGCTTAGGAAGTATGCGGCACAGGTTGATTGCGAAAGGTTGGAGGTGACAGTTGAGAATGTGGAGAGGCGAAAGATTGTGATACGATGTAAGCATGAAGAAGGCGTCTTCATGAGCTTCATGTATTCGCTAGTTGTTCCACGGGATGGACTGTCATCGGTGCCGATCGCGAATGGATTCGAGGATGTCTTTGACGAGGTCAAAGGGTTACCGCCGCATAGAGAGATCGAGTTTCGTATAGATCTAGTTGAAGGAGCCAGGCCTGTTGTGATGCCTCTTAGGCGGATGGCGCCTAGGGAACAGCAGGAGTTGAGGGTGCAGGTTGATGACCTTTTACAGAAAGGATTCATTCAACGTAGTGTGTCCGAGTGGGGTGCACCAGTTGTGTTTGCAACCAAGGCAGATGGGTCATTGAGATTGTGTGTGGATTATCGTGAGCTGAATAAAGTGACTAAGAAGAACAAGTATCCATTGCCGAGAATAGATGACTTGTTTGATCAGCTTCACGAAGCTAAGGTGTTTTCTCAGATGGATTTGGCAACGGGATTTCACCAGTTGAGAGTAGCTAAGGATAGTGTGCCGAAGACTGCTTTCCGAACACCATCCGGTTTCTTTGAGTGGCTGGTAATGCCGTTTGGATTGAATAACGCTCCAGCATATTTTGTGGATCTTATGAATAAAGTGTTCAGAGATCAGTTGAACAAGTTCGTACTCGTGTTCGTGGATGATATTCTGATTTATTCCAGAACTGAAGAAGAGCACAAGACGCACTTGCATATTGTTTTGGAAATCTTACGGAAACATCAGCTGAAGGCTAAGTTTTCGAAGTGTCACTTCTGGAAGAGTGAAGTGAAGTTCTTAGGCCATGTTATCTCTGGTAATGGAATAGCGGTTGATCCTGCTAAGGTGGCAGCAATCCAGGATTGGGTTAGGCCTAAGAATGCATCGGATGTGAGGAGTTTTCTTGGATTAGCAGGATATTATCGTTGGTTTATCAAGGACTTCTCCAAGATAACTGCACCGTTAACTGGATTGACGAAGAAGAACCAAGTGTTCAGATGGGATGCTAAGTGTGAGCAAGCTTTCAGAATCCTGAAAGAGCGATTGACGAGTGCTCCTGTTTTGATTATTCCAAGTGGGAATGATGAGATGGTGGTTTACACCGACGCATGTGGTACTGGACTTGGAGCAGTGCTGATGCAGAAGGATAAAGTTGTTGCGTATGCAAGTCGACAACTGAAGCCGCATGAAAGGAATTACCCGACTCATGATTTGGAGTTAGCGGCAATTGTATTTGCTCTGAAGATGTGGAGACATTATCTATTGGGAGTTCGATTCGAGTTGTTTACAGATCATAAGTCGTTGAAGTATCATTTCTCCCAAAAGGATTTGAATCTTCGGCAGCAACGTTGGCTAGAGTTTTTAGCATCATATGATTTTGGTATAGCTTATACTCCAGGAAAGGGTAACGCAGTGGCAGATGCGTTAAGTAGAAGACATGCAGGATTGGGAGCCATGTTTTCAGAATGGAGGTATCTCGAGTAGTTAGCTGGATTCGACTTCAGGCCCAGATGTGAATTGGAACCTGAGATGTTGGCAAACTTATCGATAAGACCGACTCTTGTGGAAAGGATTGGCGAGAGCCAAAAGCGAGATGATAAGCTTGTCAGGATTATCCGTGATTTGGAATCTGGATTGGAACCAGAAAAGGATAAAGGATTCGAGGTCGATCGAGAAGGTTGGCTTCGGAAGCAAGGATGACTAGTTGTTCCTGATATAGATGAATTGAGGAGTGAAGTTCTGAAGGAAAGTCATCACTCGAAGTTAACAATTCATCCAGGTGGAAACAAGATGTATCGGGATATGAAGAGAACCTATTAGTGGGAAGGTATGAAGAAGGATGTTGGAAATTTTATTTCCAAGTGTATGAACTGCCAGTTGGTAAAAGCCGAGCAGAAGAAGCCAAGTGGATTGCTTCAACCATTAGAAGTTCCTACATGGAAGTGGGAACAAATATCGATGGATTTTATTGATGGGTTACCTAGAACAAGAACGGGAAATGAGGGGATTTGGGTCATCGTAGATCGTTTGACTAAGAGTGCAAGATTCATTCCTGTTCGAACGACTAGGACTGCATCAAAGTTGGCTGAGTTGTATGTTAAGTGGATTGTTCGATTCCATGGTATTCCGAAGAGTATAGTGAGCGATCGAGATCCGCTGTTCACTAGTGGATTTTGGAAGAGCTTCCAAGAAGTTTTGGGAACCGAGTTGTGTTTGAGTACAGCTTATCACCCTCAAACAGATGGTCAGACAGAGAGAGTCAACCGAGTTTTGGAAGATCTCCTCAGAGCTTGTGTTTTGGATTTTGGAGGATCATGGAAGATCACCTTCATTTGGTGGAATTTGCATACAACAACAGTTACCAGTCCAGCATTGGTATGGCATCGTATGAGGCATTGTATGGGAGACCGTGTAATTCTCCGACATGTTGGTTGGAAACAGGAGAAAAGCTGTTACTTGGGCCAGAGATGATTCGACAGACTTCGGATTGCATAGAGATCATTCGGCAACGAATGAAGGCAGCCCAAGACCGTCAGAAGAGTTATGCCGATAAGCGTCGTAAGAATTTGGAATTCGACGTAGGTGACATGGTTTTTGTAAAGGTTTCTCCACTAAAGAATGTTATTCGATTCGGGAAGAAAGGAAAATTAACTCCGAGATTTGTTGGACCATTCCCGATCGTCGAGCGAATTGGAAAGCTCGCTTATAGATTGGAGTTACCAGAGAAGATGTCGGGTGTGCACAATGTTTTTCACGTATCGTATCTACGGAAGTATGTGCACGACTCGAATACAGTGGTTTCTGCTGATAGCTGTGAAGATTTCGAAGTTGATCCAGTCGATAGAAGACCTCGCAAGCCGCTTCGTGTTGTGGGAACCGACACGAAACAGCTTAGGAGGAAGGTAGTTAAGTTGCTCAAGATACAATGGAGTGACGATGATAACGACTGTACATGGGAGGTGGAAGAGAGGATGAAAGCAGCTCATCCTGAACTCTTCAAGGTATGGCCCTAAGGTGTCGTGTCATCTAACGACATTGTAACTTATTCTAAGTCTTAGAATTCTGCATGCTAAGCTAGAATTGGATGCATGGTTTGTTGATTGCTATGGATGGTAGGCGTGCAGAATAGTCTTTGATTGCTTTGTTTGTTTGGAATTTCGGGGGCGAAATTCCTAAGGGGGAGAGATTGTAACGACCCGTATTTTTACGGATCGAAACATCGTAAAACAGTTGACAATTGGTCACATTTGTTGATAAGTCGTCTAGAGTCTAAGTCTTAGGTCGTAGGAAGGTTTTTAAGCGACCTAGGAATTGGAATAAGTCGTTGGGAAATTAGGTCGTATGGGGTGGCTTAGGTCGAGTTACGACTTAGGAAGTGTACGACTTAAGATGTTGAGACGGCTTAGGATAGTATACGACTTAAGGTTAGGACCGACCTAAAAAGACCGACCGAGCTAAGGAGAAAGGTCGTGTGATAAGCTTAGGTCGTGGGGTGGAGTTAGGTCGGCAACGACCTAAGAAACTAGGCGAGTTAGCAACCTAAGGAAGATAGGTCGGCAGCGACATAAGGAGCTAAGTGGGTTAACGACCTAGGGAGTTTAAGGTAGTTCAAACGACCTAAGGTGTTATCGTAGTTAGGTCGTGAGCGACCTAGTGTCCAGTTAGGTTGTGAGCGACCTAAGTTTAGAAGTTGGATAGTTAGGTCGTCTAGACGACTTAAGTATTAGGTCGTATCCCAGTTTGTTCGCGACTTATGTTAGGTCGCGTGGATGCTTAAGGGATTAGGTCGTAACTCGTTGAGTCGAGTAAAGTGATAGGTCGTCAAGGCGCATCTCAAATAGGTCGCGGAGTTCTGCTAAGTCGTAAGTCGCGACTGTTGTTAAGTCGCTTGGTCGCATGAGTGCTAGGTCAGAGCTATTGCTAAGTCGTAGGTCTTAACCTCGTTAGGTCGTAGGATGAAGAGCTGTGATAGGTCGTAGAAGCGTTTGGGTGTTAAGTCGTTAGATTGCTAAGCGCTTAAGTGTTAGGTCGTAGAGACTTGGTGTTGTTGAGTCGAAGGTTGTTAAGTCGAAGACTTTAGGTCGGTGGGGTTCGTTAGGTCGTAGGTCGTGGACGACCTAATTCCGGGTGACGACTTAGGAAGATTTCAGCTATAAATACTCGTCCATTTCTCACTTTTTGGGATCCGGATTTCGAAGCGACGAAGTGCTGCCATTTTGAGAGCTCAACTTCTACACTTCTTCACTTCTTTTCTCCACTCTAATCTAGTGATTCCTTCCATCCATATTGAAGATCAAATCGAAGAGCTTAGATTGAAGATCTACATTCTTCGAAGAGAGATTTCATCGTTTGAAGCGGATTCGTGATAGATCGAGTTAGATCCTTCGCTGTCCAGATCTGAAGCGTGTTGATTTGAGGTTGTTTAGGTGATTTGGTGAGTGGTGATTATCTCTCACTCGGATCCAAAGGAGTATATCGGATCGTTGGCTTGATTTGGTGTTAAGATAGTGATTTCCATGCATTTTCCTAATCATATGTGTAGATCCATATAGATTCATTGTTCAGGATGATTTGACATCCATTCTACTACATGTTAACCTATGCAAGTTCATTCATCAAGATTTTAGAGATATTGTTCATGTTTTCATGCTTATTAGACTTTCAACTCTTTAATTACAAAATTGCCATTATTGTTATAATTGTCTACTTAGATCATATTTGAATGCTTGATTGCTTGGATTAATGTTTGACTTGGTTGATTGCTATGAATTAGATGATTGATGATTTGATTTAGACCGAAGATGATTCAAAAGCTAAGAGAAAGGCTCTTGAATTGGGAAAGCTGCTCGTGGCATATGTAGCGGATGATGAAGCTCTTATGCATAGATTTGATGATGATGTTGAGATGAGGCTTTGCGAGGATGTAATGAAGCGAAGCATGATATGAGATAGTCTTGGTCTAATCCAAACGGGATCATTCCAAGCAGATTGATAACTCGGTGATATAGTTTGAGTTTGAGGATAATGGATGCTCGAGAGGCGCTTGAGCTAGTATGGAAATAGTCGTCGAGGAGGATGACTAGAAGGCTGAGATCTCGTCGTTGTTGAAGGTTCTAGCATGCTCAAAGCAAGAGTACGTTGGGCAAATTCGATAGTCCCTGAAGGCTACGGATTGGTAGTCAAGTACTCTGGGCAGATTCGATAGTCCTAGGCACGGGTCACGATGACGTGCGGGAGTAATGTCTAGAACCGGGGTTTCCGTTAGCCCTTGACGGACGGCTGAAAGAATGCGCCGGTCATTCAATTAACGGTGATATCGTAGCAATGATAACAGTGATAGCCAGAGTCATGGATGTTTGGTTGTATCTTCATTCGGTCTCAAAAGCGGTATTTTCTGGGTGCTTATCTGATCTTGGTTTAGGCCTTGGGGGTTTGTACTTGGAAAACATCGCTCTTGACTCGAGTGATAATTACTTTACTTTAAATTGTATGCTCTGCTATGTTTGCTTCTGCTTAGTGTGTGTCTGGGGGCTATCACTGTAGAATGAGGTTGGAGTGGGAGGGTTGTATTCCTTTTCCTTTTCCTTTATGCTCTTTTGGTATGTTGTTAGTTAATTTACCGCTCACTAAGACTGTTGTCTGACTCAAGGCTTTATGTTTTAACTCTTATTGTCTTGGGCTGTTCGTCCATTTTGGGACGGGCAGACTAGGTAGCAGGTGACAGGTGCTGTTCTTGCTTTCCACGGTGTTGATATCGAAGACGAGCCGAAGGGTTGCATATTATCTTCTTACTATATGTACTGGATGTTCCGCTGTTTGTATATTCTCTGAGTGTTTTGTAGTGAGGCTTGATGTACTGACTAGTCAAATGATTGTATTCAACTATTATGAAGTTTTATTGATGAGATTCTATTCAGTGAAGCTTCACTATATATATGTTCTATTGTATTTTGTCCATGCGCTGTGAGTAATACGATAGATTCTGTTATTTTAATTTATCCTGGCAATCGTCCATGGTCGCCTGGCACACTTTACAGCGCACTATCTCTAGGTTCAGTGCATGGGTCATGGGCGGTCGTCACATGACCTAACAAGTCAAACTATAACTGGTCACACCTCAACCCTAGATTTGCGTACCCTCCTATTAGATCCGCAACTCGTAAGGAAGTAACTAAATATGTGGGTTCTAGGTTAAGCTTATCTATCAAACGTCTACATATTAAAGAATGCGATGCACCAGTATCAAATAGAACGCTAACATACATACCATGAATCTGAAGCGTACCTCCCAAAACTTCCTTTCCCTTCTCCTGAGCTGTTGGCTTCGAAGCAGCAGGCTCCAATGCATACACTTTTCCCTTTCCATCCTTAGCGGGTTCTTGCACTGGCTCTTATAGTGGCCTATCTGGTCATAGTTGTAGCACCTGACATTCTTCCTCCCAGCCACTTCCTTTGCCTTCCCAGCACGACATTCATTGGCAAAATACCCCTTCTTGTCGCACTTAAAACAGACAATCTCAGACTTCCCTTTCTTAGCCGCTCCACCCTTATTAGCACCTTTCTTAGGAAAGAACTTCCTCTTTGGACCCTGCCCAACTGGGACTTCTTTAGCCTTACTCTTCTCTAGAGAATCAAACAGCTCCTCTTTCCTTAAGGCCATCTCCATTACAAAATCAGAAGGATCCTTAATATGAGGTAATGTAGCTCTGACTAACTCAGGCTTTAAACCCCTAATAAACTTCTCGTTCCTCTTCATGACTGTATCCACTGAAGCATATCCATATCGTGTCAACTCCTCGAACCTCCTAGCATACTCCAAAACAGACATCTCACCCTGCGATTATTCAGCAAACTTTCTTATCAGAGCTGACGGTTCCATTGCAGACATAAAACCTCTCCTAGAATTTTCCCTTGACATCTTCCCAAGTCATGGTCTCCTCATCCACTGCCATAGTCACACTATTCCACTAGAACAAAGTAGCTCCCTGAAGTTGTCTAGATGCCAACCTCCTCTTCTACTCATCATTGAGCCCCAAATCTGCAAAAATCCTTTCATAGTGCAACAACCAATTCTCTACCTTAGTGGCATCCTCCGTTCCAATAAACGGTTTCCCTCCAAGCTTAATGTAGGCCCCACTCAACTTAGCATAGTCGTTGACAACCGGAGCTTTCAGAACTCCTCCTACTACTCCAGCATCAACACCCGTTTGCACCATATTCATGAAGAACTGATACACTTCATCCATTCCAACTTGCGAGATTCCAACACCCACATTCTCTGTTTGTTCCTGACCTTGACCTCTTCTCACATTAGGCTTGGCACTCCCATCGGTGCCTTCCTATACTGGATTAATTCTTCCTCTTCTTCCTTCCATATCTGTATTCAAACCTCATGAGATACAAAAAATAACCTAACAAAGATAGGATACTAGAGATAAAGTGTATACTTATATATAGAAAATACAAGTACGTTACTATAGCGTTATCCCATACCCTAACCTTACTCTACTTCTTTAGGATTATGTTTTAAAAAGCATTTTTATTTAAATATATTCATAAACCTATGCTCTGATACCAAGTTGTAACATCCCGTATCTAGAGGCCAAAAGCTAAGCGCTATAGATGCTGTAGTCATATATAGTATTAACTTCTGGTGACAAAATACGGCTATGTTAATGGTATCCATAATATTAGAAGCACTTGATTATGAAAAAAATAATAGATTTTCAAAAGTAACAACATTTTTACCGATTACATTTCAAAACAATATCATATCCAAGTTACAAAATCCCAAAATGTTTCCTAGGCATTGATCAAATATAATTTACAATAATACGCCAAGAGCAACGTATGACGATGCCCCATTGGATGATCAAAGCAATATAGTCATATCTAACTTAATACATAGTGGAATCAACCAAAATAATATGCGATCCTAATTAGTTATCCGTCAGCCACCTGCTCGTCTTCGGAAGCTTTATTCGCCAAAAGACTAAAACCTGAAAACCTTAACCCTCAGCCTACTCAAATCAGTTTTGAGCACCCGATAGTTTAAGGGGAAACAAAAACTTCGAGTCAGACATAAAGCCTAGTGTGAATAATTCTATTACATCTCTGTTTACTGATATTAAGGAGACCACGCCGCTTAGCGGAACAGGTTTTCTCTCATTAATATCCTCTTTAAAACATATATTTTGCAAATCCTTTCCCGCAACCAAAGTGTTTAATCAAACTGATTATATCAAAATAGCAATATCCTTTATGCTAATAAATGGACTATCTGTCCGTAAAATATGTAATATGTAAACTATATACCCACAACATAATAGCAAGGTTCGTTATGCTAACAAAAAGGACTATTTGTCTGAAAAACAAGTGATATGTGAACTGTAACAATGGACATGGCATCGGCAAAGGGATCTTCTTTTTTGCTTTATTCTATCTTCTACCTAGGATATAGTCAACCATTTTCATTCTGGGATTTCATGGATTTGTAACTATAATAGCAGTATAAACAAATATAGGATTACTTTGAAATGGACGTAGGCCGGAGTTAGCCGAACTACTATAAATTTGTGTTTTTCTTTACTTGCTTTCTTTCTGTTTTAATTGTTTTCTTCATTTATTTCTCTTTATATCTCTGTGATTGGATTGGATGTTGGTGCTTTCATATACAACTAGGTGTTGGTGGACATTTTTGATGCTAACACCCATTATGGGCCTTAAAACCAATCCGAACCCGAACAATGATTGCTGCATTTAAATCCAATTTAAACATGCAACGATATAGTATACTGATCATTATATTCATAACTATTATAAATATATTATTTAATATTGTTCAACACATTAAATAAAAAATTTATTTCATAAATATTAATTAATTTATAACAATTATAATTTAATTAAATCGAGTTGTAAAAGGAGTATTCAACGTTTTGGTTGCGTGACCCTTAGGTGTAAATTTGATCAGCGATGAATATCGAATAATTCAAATATTAACGTTCAGGCTTCACTTAGTAGGTGCTGTGATATTGTGGCTAAATTTATCACTTACTTGGTATCGGTAAAATCTAATTTTACTTTATTAAGCATTACCTGGTAGTGACAATTATTTGCACCAATTCTCTTCGTTAAAACTATATCACTTAGGACTTATAGAATATGGTAATCGTCAAAATCCCAATATCTTCGACATTTAACTTTATAGTCTACACACAAAGTCTTGGGTTCAATAATAACAATTATTATTAAGTAAAATGCTTGGTTAGAGACTTTGACTTTGAATTGAGTTCAGTTGACCATTATACAACCTCATATAACTGAGGAGACAAATCCTTTTTTGAATAATGTTTCACTTTCAATGCTTTCACTCAATTTAACTGTAGTTCTATGATAGACATTGTACCACGATTTAACTATAATCAAAGAGGAGCTTCCACATTGAAGATAAAAAATATTCTCAAGTCAAGGGAACTTTGTAATTTTGTCACATCGATATTTTCTATTTGACCATAGTTATATTAACCAATAGCAAACTATCGAGTGATTCTATCTAATAACTATCAGTACGTAATCCCTTGGTGCCTTCAACAGTCATGAGTAATACACTGCCTAACATTTGGAGAGTGTTACGTACTCTAGTCTCAACAGATATATCAATACATCTTGACTGAGAATATTTAAAACAATATGTTTATTTTATTATGATAAATCACTTATGATTATAATACATTATAACTACTATCACAAAGCATACTATTTATGGATTTTCTATTAAATACACTTTTAATTATATTAATTAATTAATATAACACATTTTTTCAAGTATATAATAGAAAGAAAACACCTTTTATTTCGAACTAGATTGGTTATCAAGTTAGATATATGTAAAAATTACATAATTGCCTCTAAGGCATACCCTTAACTCTATCAGAATCTACTAGGAGAAGCTTTAAACTTGTGAGATAACTTGAGGCAATTTCAAAAGGCATGTTGATGCTAAGATTTCTATCTACCGTAGAAGGAGTTTAGCTCGAGAGGTTTATTCACTTGCAATAAGAGGACATATCGATGAATGAGCATGTAAACCAATTTAATAACTTTGCTAGGCTTGATTTCATTCTTGCAAACACTCCAGCGAAGAAAGCTTTGAAGTTTGCTAAGGGGTAGAAGCAAGCACTGTAGGATTTCTATCTTAGTCACATTCCGATAGGTACCGCATATGAGAGTTAAGTAAAGATGACATTGCTAAATGGGGTGCCTAAGGATGTTACTAAGGAGGCACTAAAGAAGGAAGGTGATATTGAGAATCTGTCTGAAAAGTACTAAGAAGTGGGAGTCAAATGAGAGCAAGGAAAGTTTAAGAAGCAAAATTTTACATGTAGGAAATTCCACAAGAAGGGTCATATTGATGAGAATTGTAGAGTGAATATTATAAAGAAGTATTTCAGTGTAAGGAGCACCAGTTTTCTTCACCACTAGAGTAGATGGTTCATTGCAGTTGTGTGTCGATTATCGAGAATTTAATAAGCTGACAAAGAAGAATTATTATCTATTGCCTCACATAAATGATTTAGTTAGGGAGTAGATTTTAAGTAGTTGAGAGTGACAAGTGATAATATTACTAAGATTACTTTTCGTACACCAGACGGACTATTCGAGTGGTTGGGATGTCATTTGGACAGACAAATGCTCTAGCACATTTTATTGATTTGACTAGTAGAGTATTCAGAGAGAAGTTCAATAAGTTTGTGCTTTTTTTATTGATGATAGACTTATTTATTCAAAGAAATAGGAAGAGAAAAGCTACATTTGTTGAAGAGGGAGGAGGTAACTGTCGAAGAGGGACGAGGTAACTGTTGAAATCAAAATTCTAAAGTCCTTTCTGGAGAAGGAAGGTTCTCTTTGGTCATATTATTTCTAAAAATGGATTATCGATTGATCCAAGTAAGGTGGCACCGATATATGATTGGCATGTATCAAAAATGCTACGGAGATCAGAAGTTTCCTTGGTTTGGCTAGTTATCATAGAAAGTTGACTTCACTAAGGTTTTAACACCATCGATTTGGCTAACCATGAAGAATCCAATTTTCTCGTGGAATAAAGAATGCAACTATATTTGTTAGATTAAAAGTGTTGATTACTAGTGCACCTTTGTCAATGATTCCAAATGACATGAAGCTTTTTACTATTTATGCCGATGCTTGCGGTACTGGACTCGAAGCAGTATTGACATAGAAAAGTCGGGTAGTAGCATATGCTAGTAGACAGTTAAAGACTGTGACGACCCGCCATTTTTGACCGTTCAAGTCGACAATAATCCACACATGTCCAACTCAAACCGTTCAAAAAGGCAGATGGTTATTAGGGTTAAATAAGAAAAGGAAAGAAAGAACAGAAGCAAACTCAGAATCTTGCAGCGGAAGGAACAAGATATAATAATAAAATAACAGTTCATGAAGCTGTTAAATAAATAAATTTGATTATTATTATACATCATAAATCAGAGTTACATACATATTAGAGATAATACAATAATGCAGCGGAAAAATAATATGGTAGTAGAATACAAATGATGTAATACCAAACTCCATCTTCGTCCTCCAAAATAGATCTTCAACCTTATTTGAAATGCTCAGGCTGACCCGAGCGTAATGAAAAGACAAAACACTCGAGTCAGGACTAAAATATCTCATGTAAGTCAAATCGAATAAGAAAATATGAGTGTGACGGCGTCAGAGATGTTTACGGGGTTTGACATCTCCTATCCAGTGTCAACGTGAGTGCAATAACTTAAGAGATGTTATGGGATTTTCCATCTCTCAAGGATCCGTTAAACTATCTACTATGTAGTACAATACGCTATTATAATATGTCTACATTAAAGTAAAAGTATTAAAATAGCGTTAAGCCATGGCCCATTCCACCCTTAACACAGTTTATATTCCCAAGAGCATATACAAGACCGTAGTTTCCCCAAAACCGGAAGTCACCAGAGGGCAATCCATATACTAAAGGTACAAACCAAAATCGTAGTGGTCGCGAATAGGATAATCAGTATGACAAGGTACATGAGGCAATACCAACTAGGATACTAGTAGTTGCATGATCCGGACTGATGTTGGGCATAGCAGCTACTACCCCAACACCGCGAAGCAACACTCCCAAAATCGAGGGGTGCACCCAAATCGAATCACAAAAGTAATAGACATGGTAACGAAGAAGTGTGTCCGCTAGAGGTGGCGAACCTCAATGGCCCGGCGCGGCTCCTGTTTTAGTCATGTCAGGGGTCATCCAATATCGTTCTCTTTCTTCAATCAACGCGTTCATCAAACCATCCACTTCGTTCTGGATCAACACTTCGCGTATACCAGTTATTAAAGTGGTTTTCGGTATCGACAGAGAGTATGTCCATATCCGATCCTGGACTCTTTAATAACTACGTATTATTACACCGATAGCTCTTTTACATTTTCAAAATCAATTCATAATTGATTATCAAAATATCATATTCGCTTCAAAAATAAAAGCCTTTTCAAAATCATCATATCTACTCAAAGTATACGATTTCATTTCAAAATCATTTTCGCCTCAATATCTCATTTCAATTTCAAAATCGTCCTATCTACTCAAAATATACGATTTCATTTCAAAAATCATTTTCGCCTTACTTTTCGCAAAACGATTCACATAAACTCGAATTCCAAAATTTAAAATTTAATCAAATCTCAAATCATCAATTTCAACTCGATTCAGCTTCTCAATAAACCATTTCAAATTATCAATTTCAAATACATATTTGAACCACAAATTAAACAATTTCACTTCCAATATATTTCGAAACTTTAAATATTTCACATTTCAAAACAGCTCATATATTTATATAAAAATATAAGATTCGCTTTAAAACCATTTCGTATTCAAATTAGAATATACTTCAAATTAAACATCCGTATTAAGTAGTTTACTTAATTTCTGGAACAATTCCCATTTAATAAACTTAGATTAATATTCGGATTTCAAGAATTCATTTATGTATTACATTCCAAATCAATTTCAGTTCAAATTCTATTCAAATCAATTTTATCTTCAAATTTAATTCAATAGTTTCAATTTAGTTCAATTCACAAATTTATTTAAATTTCAATTTAATTGCAAATTAATTAAATCTCAATTTCAAATTAATTTTCACTTCCAAACTCAAACTTGAAATATCATTTCATATAAATTTTCTTAGAAATATTCAGAGTTCGATTAAAAGTCCAATCTTTTAAAACAAATCGACTTTCGAAACTTTACGCCATATTTCAATTTTTCTTAAAAATCTAAACTTCGAATAATTAAACCATTTCATTTACCAAGTTTAAATTCCAGCATCTCGATCTTCAATTCAAAATAATTCAATTTCCATAAATTGGATTTTTATTCTTAAATCAATTCATTTAAATAATTTCAAAACAACTTTTAAAATCATTTAATTTAACCAACCCGATGTCCGTATATAATTTTCTATCCTATGGCCAAGTGATTATTTATTTCAATTACATGTCAGGGATGAATATATATTACTTAAACCAATCACAGTGTCATATGCATGTATAACAGGATATATATATATATATAAGCAAATAAACATCCAAACATTTAAATATCAACCAATAGCATCCATCGAAATAAATCATCCAATAGTCAATACAATTCACGGCAATTTCATAGTTATCAATATCGGGAAATTTGAATTCGATTAAATCCTAATTTCAATTTACTGTCCATTTAAATTTTCAATGGTGAATTCAAATGACAATCTATATGACAATTAAATTTTTATCAAACAACGACAAATAAATTCGTATCACTTCATAATGTCAAATTTAACTATCATAAAGATATTCAGTACGTTGTGAGCGTTATAAAACACTCACATTGATTTTCTGTTGTCGCCGAGACGTTCCGGTTTGGAACTGAAACTGGACGACGCCCAACTTTAGCCCAAATTTCTACCGTGTCCAAATCCATCCAAACCATTTTAATTTCGAAGCTCTCGTCATTACGATCGCAACGCAAAAAGTTTCATTCCAATCGGACCTCGTATGAAAAAGTTATGCTATTTTAAAGTTTACACGAATTCAAATAAACAATTTCAGCTTTTAATTTAAATTTCAAACCCTAGATTCGATCCTAGCCCTTGATTCCATCTGCACCAGATCTGGGCCGCACCTCATAGCTTCTTCCCCAACGTGAAATTCACGTATGCAAACCCATTAGCCGTCGTTTCTTCCATCAATTTTCACGACCTCCACGACGACTTCCAGAACGATCAGGGAATACCACGTCGAAGGCCTTCAAGGAAGCTACCATCGGCCAGAGTAGGGTGGAGCTCGGCCATCTCTGCTGCACGCAAATCGAGGAAAAACGCACAACTTTGAATGCAAATTCCCGTTGATTCGTTGCTCCGTTTTCGATCATCTCCGTATGGATTTGAAGCTCTCGTCGTCCTCTACAACTTTGTAGTTGATGACTTTTGCTAATTGTTGATGGATTGAGAGGAAAATGAGGAAGAAGTTTCAAAATTTTCTGGCCATTGAATTAAAAGTGGCGGCTAAGGGCTGAAACCCTAGGGTTTTTGGAAAATAGAGAAAGTGAGGGGCTTTTATAGAAAAATACGCGACACTATTCATCCCGGATTTTCCGAACTCCAAACGAAGCGTGCCGGCTGGCGTTTCTAAGGTTTACCCCACGTTTCGAACGCAATGGAACATGTTTCGGAGGCTTCGGTCATCTGTGCGAGTTACGGCAATAAACGATCGATTTAAAATTAAATCGGTTAATCAAATTTCTGTGCGTTTGGGCTCGCCCCGGACAAACGGTAAATCCGATTGATACGAAATTTGAAACTCTACAATAATATGACATTACGGATCCGATGAAACTGGTTTTGTCAAAATCCAAGACTTTTTTAAAAATGACTATTTTCTCTCGCCGAATTAATATTAAAAACAATTCGATGCGTTTCGAGCTGCCACGATCAAACGATAACCCCGATTGCTACGAAAATTGAAATCCGACAATAACAAACTATTACGGATCCAATGGAACTAGTTTCGTTCAATTCTGAGACTGTTCAAAAAATGGCTATTTTTCAGTCGATAATTAAATATTAAAATATTCAATTTTCACAAATTAACTTTAAATTCAATTTTAAAAGTTCTATAACATTGCTATAACTCCAATATGATACGATAAAATTTTACAAATCATTTTCAATCATATTCCACTCGATTTTCAATTATTTCTGAAATTTAACTTATTAAATTATCGATTTAATTGTCTAATTAAATCCAATATTCGAAAAATAAATTATTCGA
Source organism: Allium fistulosum (assembly GCA_030737815.1). Classification (NCBI taxonomy): domain Eukaryota; kingdom Viridiplantae; phylum Streptophyta; class Magnoliopsida; order Asparagales; family Amaryllidaceae; genus Allium; species Allium fistulosum. The sequence goes on along the minus strand of CM060901.1, from coordinate 111,362,274 downwards.
CTGTTTAATTTCAATATAAAATTCCCAATTTTAAATTATTAACTTTTAAATCAAATTTCCATTGTTCACAAATTCCATTTTTGATTTCACAATAATTAACAATCTTTTACAATGCAATTTTCCATTATAAATCCAATATAAAAGATTATATTAGATTCCACGTTCAATTATATTGTAATTCAAATTCAAGTTATTTAATTCCAAATGAATTCTTTTATTTCGATTTACACTTTCATTATTGAATCAACCATTTACTTATACATTATTATCAATAGTTTATAATTCATTTACTTTCATTTTCTTCAGCTATCATCTTATTTAAATTCACAGTAATATTAAATTACATTCATTTACGTTGATTTCCATATTATAACTTCAATATTAAATGTAACATTTTATTTATTTCGTTGTTTACAATCAAATTCAATTCAATTCAATTACTTGTTACATTCAAATTTAAATCTTTACTTACGTTCAATTACAAGTTAACATCTTTATCGAATTACAGTTTCAGTTATTATCTGCTTTCAATCAACTGTAATATTAAGTTACATTTATTTATATTAGTTTCAATAACATAAACTTCCATTATTAAATCTACCATTTTATTTATTCTTTGTTTACAATCATAACCAATTTGGTTTAAAATCAAATTCAATTCATTATCTACATTCACTACAAGTTAACATCTATATTTAATTTACAAATAAGTTATTTCAGAATTCAGTTTTGTATTTTAACTTGTAATTCACATTTAACAACACAAAATTTTATTTCCTTCGGATTTTTATCCAAATTTTCATTTTAATTCGTATTTTTAAAGTGTTAAAAATACGGGTCGTTATATTCTCCCCCCCTTAAAACTTTTCGTCCTCGAAAAGGAACGGAGAAAGGGAAACCATCATTTAGATATAATTCATTCAAAATATTCTACTTATTTGCAAAAATTAGTTATAGGATTTTTTTTTTCACAAAATTTTCTAACTCCCGGATTTTTGAAAAATTTCGGCAGCACCTCCTTTGCGCGGCTAGGACCGAAAAATTTCACAGTAGTAATAATTGCATGATATACATCTCATTACAAGAATGAGGCTTCCCAAAACATGGGGAACACAATAATATACCACAACATATACTGTAATCTGAATACATACCTTTTATTTAGCGTTTATTAGCATTTTAACTTACATTTTGCATTAAGCGTAGAAGCGAGCTCCACAAGCGAAGCGCAACCCCTTTGCTACCTACTAAAATGCTCAATAACCAAGTTAGAACCATGCATGTAAAGATAGATCGATATACTTATCATAAACAACACACATATAACATGTTTAGCTTCAAAACTGAAATTCCAATTCCAGGACAGCAAACGAATCTCAGTTTTTTGGTCATCTAAACGATAAAATTTGACAATGGAATCTAAACAAAAGTTGTTGCATTCGTTTCAGGCTTTCCGGAATGTCCAAAATCATTGAATTCGGACTTTCCGTTCAAAAGTTACGACCGTTTTACTAAATAGATACGCCTCAGCCTGGCAATGAATTGCGCAGGTCAGCGACGTTTTGTCACGTTTTTGACCTTATAAACGACAGCAAAACACCAAATTCTTAAAACAAATGTTTTAGCTTAAGTTCTAAGATTTCCAGAAAGTGCAAGATCATCAAAATCCGATACACCAGTAAAAAGTTATGGCAAAAATACTAAGAGTGTATGCTACTGATTTTGCTTCCCTTTTACACAGGCCAGCGAGAAGATTCAAATTTTTAACTAAGTAATTAAAGGAATTTCTCAAGACAGTCTAAACAAAAGTCGTGCTACAGTTTCTAAGCTTTCCGAAAAGTCTAATATCGTTGAATTTCGTCCAGCCATTTAAAAGTTATGGTTGTTTTCGTTTCAGCATATATTGGACAATTTTGGATTTTTCAAAATTTTGCTTTTATTATTTCCAAGTACAAACCATCAAACTTCAAATTTTCTAAAGAAACAATCATAAACACAAAGTCGTTTATTTTCTTATTTATCCATGAAATACGTTTACATTCAATTTGTTTCCTATTTATTCAAGTTTGTTTCATTCACATTTTAAATTCAAGTCAATTTGCTTCAATTTAAATTGGATTCAATTATATTTAATTTCACTTTGCTTCAAATTTGAATTTAATTATTTTAAAATTTTATTCCGTTTATTCAATTCCATTAACACTAATGAATTCTACTAAATCAATTACCATCCATCAAACAACCAATGCATATCAAACATTACCATCCATCCAGAATCTACACTAAATCAATTATACATTTCCAAGTCAATTTTTTTTATTTCATACACTTCCAAGTTTATTGACATTTAGTTATATTCAACTTTAATTAGTTTCCATTTACAAATTTTATATTTCATTAATTTTAAATTTTATTCATTCACTTGTATATATCATTCATTTTACAGCTTAAATTTCTTTTATATTTACAACTATCAATAGATCTTCACATTTTATTATTCACTCTCACACTGCTATATTATTCCTCTACTTATCCTTATTAGCATTTTAAACTTTTTAAGTATTTGGTAAGTTATAGTTATGCAAATAGAATGTAGTTAAACAACATACAACCTCTTTTCATTCAAAGTTGAATTTTCAATTAATTAATTCTTAAGTCATTACTTAAATTTCACTATAATTTAATTTCACATTTACATTCACATATAGTATTTCCATTTTATATTAACATAATTGTGAATCACCTTTAAATGTTAATTTAAATTCCAATTATTTACTAACAATTTTATTTATATTTGCAAACCATTAATTAAATGCATATTTCATTATTCAAACCTATACTTGTATATTATTCAATTAACAATTCATATAACATTTTTGAACTTCTTAAATATTTTGGTAAGTTATATCTATGCTATAGAATGAAATTTAATACTATGCGAGTTTTACAGTTTCAATTTTATTTTAAATTCATAATTTCCTAATTCTAAGGATTTCTACTTCAATTGATATTTCACTTAGCTCTTAGGTTCATTTCTCATTTCGCAATTCAGAAGTTCCATAATGATTCAAGTATTAATTCATTTCAACCATTAAAAGAAAAATCATTAATTATTAAAGAACTCAAGAATTCCAATCCCGGTTTCATTTCAAATCAAGTTTTGAAATAATATATACTTATATAATTTATATATCAAATCATACTATAGAGAATACAAAATAAAATTCAATTTTAATCAAAACAGGGTTTAGAAAAACTATTAAGTGATCTTCCCCACTTGGACTCTCGAAAATAAACGTCGATGATGCGTGCACTCATCACCGAAATCATTCTCTAGTGTCAAGAGGGGAGTATAACACTTACTTCATTTGAAATCCTTTGAAAACAATTTCTAATCGAATATACTATCATATAATACTTATATTATACATTTCAAATTTTTGTTAATAAATTTTCAAAACACCGGAATTTAAATTCTCCATCTTAATTTAAATTCATTTTTATTTCATTTTATTTACCATTTATATTCATTGTCAATCATATTTACAAGTTTCATTTCTTAAAATCGTCCAATAGTCAATAGTTAGAAATATTGACTAATCAACAATAAACGATGATAATCTAATATTATCATCTCCTATCAACCAATACAATCAAAATTTATAAATTTTCAAGATAAGTCTTTTATATATAGAATATAATCCAAAACAATATTATGTCAATCTGTCCTATTCGAGTGTTTAGAAATTCCTATCGATGCCTTGGCGTCCCAAGTACCAACCAGAATTCATAAATACTCAACGGAACAAATTAACACAATATAAAATCATTGTTATATCAAAATTACAAATACGCTCTCTCATATACACTCAACTCATTCATATAGTTTACCTCTATTTCAATGAGTTATTCCCCACTAGAGCCAAGGTTTATGGCTAAACCAAAGCTCTGATACCAACTGTGACGACCCGCCATTTTTGACCGTTCAAGTCGACAATAATCCACACATGTCCAACTCAAACCGTTCAAAAAGGCAGATGGTTATTAGGGTTAAATAAGAAAAGGAAAGAAAGAACAGAAGCAAACTCAGAATCTTGCAGCGGAAGGAACAAGATATAATAATAAAATAACAGTTCATGAAGCTGTTAAATAAATAAATTTGATTATTATTATACATCATAAATCAGAGTTACATACATATCAGAGATAATACAATAATGCAGTGGAAAAATAATATGGTAGTAGAATACAAATGATGTAATACCAAACTCCGTCTTCGTCCTCCAAAATAGATCTTTAACCTTATCTGAAATGCTCAGGCTGACCCGAGCGTAATGAAAAGACAAAACACTCGAGTCAGGACTAAAATATCTCATGTAAGTCAAATCGAATAAGAAAATATGAGTGTGACGGCGTCAGAGATGTTTACGGGGTTTGACATCTCCTATCCAGTGTCAACGTGAGTGCAATAACTTAAGAGATGTTACGGGATTTTCCATCTCTCAAGGATCTGTTAAACTATCTACTATGTAGTACAATACGCTATTATAATATGTCTACATTAAAGTAAAAGTATTAAAATAGCATTAAGCCATGGCCCATTCCACCCTTAACACAGTTTATATTCCCAAGAGCATATACAAGACCGTAGTTTCCCCAAAACCGGAAGTCACTAGAGGGCAATCCATATACTAAAGGTACAAACCAAAATCGTAGTGGTCGCGAATAGGATAATCAGTATGACAAGGTACATGAGGCAATACCAACTAGTATACTAGTAGTTGCGTGATCCGGACTGATGTTGGGCATAGCAGCTACTACCCCAACACCGCGAAACAACACTCCCAAAATCGAGGGGTGCACCCAAATCGAATCACAAAAGTAATAGACATGGTAACGAAGAAGTGTGTCCGCTAGAGGTGGCGAACCTCAATGGCCCGGCGCGGCTCCTGTTTTAGTCATGTCAGGGGTCATCCAATATCGTTCTCTTTCTTCAATCAACGCGTTCATCAAACCATCCACTTCGTTCTGGATCAACACTCCGCATATACTAGTTATTAAAGTGGTTTTCGGTATCGACAGAGAGTATGTCCATATCCGATCCCGGTCTCTTTAATAACTACGTATTATTACACCGATGGCTCTTTTACATTTTCAAAATCAATTCATAATTGATTATCAAAATATCATATTCGCTTCAAAAATAAAAGCCTTTTCAAAATCATCATATCTACTCAAAGTATACGATTTCATTTCAAAATCATTTTCGCCTCAATATCTCATTTCAATTTCAAAATCGTCCTATCTACTCAAAATATACGATTTCATTTCAAAAATCATTTTCGCCTTACTTTTCGCAAAACGATTCACATAAACTCAAATTCCAAAATTTAAAATTTAATCAAATCTCAAATCATCAATTTCAACTCGATTCAGCTTCTCAATAAACCATTTCAAATTATCAATTTCAAATACATATTTGAACCACAAAATAAACAATTTCACTTCCAATATATTTCGAAACTTTAAATATTTCACATTTCAAAACAGCTCATATATTTATATAAAAATATAAGATTCGCTTTAAAACCATTTCGTATTCAAATTAGAATATACTTCAAATTAAACATCTGTATTAAGTAGTTTACTTAATTTTTGGAACAATTCCCATTTAATAAACTTAGATTAATATTCGGATTTCAAGAATTCATTTAAGTATTACATTCCAAATCAATTTCAGTTCAAATCCTATTCAAATCAATTTTATCTTCAAATTTAATTCAATAGTTTCAATTTAGTTCAATTCACAAATTTATTTAAATTTCAATTTAATTGCAAATTAATTAAATCTCAATTTCAAATTAATTTTCACTTCCAAACTCAAACTTGAAATATCATTTCATATAAATTTTCTTAGAAATATTCAGAGTTCGATTAAAAGTCCAATCTTTTAAAACAAATCGACTTTCGAAACTTTACGCCATATTTCAATTTTTCTTAAAAATCTAAACTTCGAATAATTAAACCATTTCATTTACCAATTTTAAATTCCAGCATCTCGATCTTCAATTCAAAATAATTCAATTTCCATAAATTGGATTTTTATTCTTAAATCAATTCATTTAAATAATTTCAAAACAACTTTTAAAATCATTTAATTTAACCAACCCGGTGTCCGTATATAATTTTCTATCCTATGGCCAAGTGATTATTTATTTCAATTACATGTCAGGGATGAATATATATTACTTAAACCAATCACAGTGTCATATGCATGTATAACAGGATATATATATAAGCAAATAAACATCCAAACATTTAAATATCAACCAATAGCATCCATCGAAATAAATCATCCAATAGTCAATACAATTCACGGTAATTTCATAGTTATCAATATCGGGAAATTTGAATTCGATTAAATCCTAATTTCAATTTACTGTCCATTTAAATTTTCAACGGTGAATTCAAATGACAATCTATATGACAATTAAAGTTTTATCAAACAACGACAAATAAATTCATATCACTTCATAATGTCAAACTTAACTACCATAAAGATATTCAGTACGTTGTGAGCGTTATAAAACACTCACATTGATTTTCTGTTGTCGCCGAGACGTTCCGGTTTGGAACTGAAACTGGACGATGCCCAACTTTAGCCCAAATTTCTACCGTGTCCAAATCCATCCAAACCAGTTTAATTTCGAAGCTCTCGTCATTACGATCGCAACGCAAAAAGTTTCGTTCCAATCGGACCTCGTATGAAAAAGTTATGCTATTTTAAAGTTTACACGAATTCAAATAAACAATTTCAGCTTTTAATTTAAATTTCAAACCCTAGATTCGATCCTAGCCCTTGATTCCATCTGCACCAGATCTGGGCCGCACCTCATAGCTTCTTCCCCAACGTGAAATTCACGTATGCAAACCCATTAGCCATCGTTTCTTCCATCAATTTTCACGACCTCCACGACGACTTCCAGAACGATCAGGGAATACCACGTCGAAGGCCTTCAAGGAAGCTACCATCGGCCAGAGTAGGGTCGAGCTCGGCCATCTCTGCTGCACGCAAATCAAGGAAAAACGCACAACTTTGAATGCAAATTCCCGTTGATTCGTTGCTCCGTTTTCGATCATCTCCGTATGGATTTGAAGCTCTCGTCGTCCTCTACAACTTTGTAGTTGACGACTTTTGCTAATTGTTGATGGATTGAGAGGAAAATGAGGAAGAAGTTTCGAAATTTTATGGCCATTGAATTAAAAGTGGCGGCTAAGGGCTGAAACCCTAGGGTTTTTGGAAAATAGAGAAAGTGAGGGGCTTTTATAGAAAAATACGCGACACTATTCATCCCGGATTTTACGAACTCCAAACGAAGCGTGCCGGCTGGCGTTTCTAAGGTTTACCCCACGTTTCGAACGCAATGGAACATGTTTCGTAGGCTAATTCGGTCATCTGTGCGAGTTACGGCAATAAACGATCGATTTAAAATTAAATCGGTTAATCAAATTTCTGTGCGTTTGGGTTCGCCCCGGACAAACGGTAAATCCGATTGACACGAAATTTGAAACCCTACAATAATATGACATTACGGATCCGATGAAACTGTTTTCGTTGAAATCCGAGACTTTTTGAAAAATGACTATTTTCTCTCGCCGAATTAATATTAAAAACAATTCGATGCGTTTCGAGCTGCCACGATCAAACGATAACCCCGATTGCTACGAAAATTGAAATCCGACAATAACAAACTATTACGGATCCAATGGAACTAGTTTCGTTCAATTCTAAGACTGTTCGAAAAATGGCTATTTTTCAGTCGATAATTAAATATTAAAATATTCAATTTTCACAAATTAACTTTAAATTCAATTTTAAAAGTTCTATAACATTGCTATAACTCCAATATGATAAGATAAAATTTTACAAATCATTTTCAATCATATTCCACTCGATTATCAATTATTTCTGAAATTTAACTTATTAAATTATCGATTTAATTGTCTAATTAAATCCAATATTCGAAAAATAAATTATTCGACTGTTTAATTTCAATATAAAATTCCCAATTTTAAATTATTAACTTTTAAATCAAATTTCCATTGTTCACAAATTCCATTTTTGATTTCACAGTAATTAACAATCTTTTACAATGCAATTTTCCATTATAAATCCAATATAAAAGATTATATTAGATTCCACGTTCAGTTATATTGTAATTCAAATTCAAGTTATTTAATTCCAAATGAATTCTTTTATTTCGATTTACACTTTCATTATTGAATCAACCATTTACTTATACATTATTATCAATAGTTTATAATTCATTTACTTTCATTTTCTTCAGCTATCATCTTATTTTAATTCACAGTAATATTAAATTACATTCATTTACGTTGATTTCCATATTATAACTTCAATATTAAATGTAACATTTTATTTATTTCGTTGTTTACAATCAAATTCAATTCAATTACTTGTTACATTCAAATTTAAATCTTTACTTACGTTCAATTACAAGTTAACATCTTTATCGAATTACAGTTTCAGTTATTATCTGCTTTCAATCAACTGTAATATTAAGTTACATTTATTTATATTAGTTTCAATAACATAAACTTCCATTATTAAATCTACCATTTTATTTATTCTTTGTTTACAATCATAACCAATTTGGTTTAAAATCAAATTCAATTCATTATCTACATTCACTACAAGTTAACATCTATATTTAATTTACAAATAAGTTATTTTAGAATTCAGTTTTGTATTTTAACTTGTAATTCACATTTAACAACACAAAATTTTATTTCCTTCGGATTTTTATCCAAATTTTCATTTTAATTCGTATTTTTAAAGTGTTAAAAATACGGGTCGTTACAAAGACCCACAAAAAGAATTATCTGACTCATGATATTGAGTTGACAGCTATAAGTTTTTCACTTATGCCTTGGAAACATTATCTCCTAGGGCGAGATTTGATTTGTATATAGATCATAAATCTCTCAAATATTTCTCTCTCAAAAGGATCTAAATTTTAGACAATGGAGTTGGATGGCGTTATTAGCTTCATATGATTTTGGTATCACATATGCTCCAGGCAAGTGAAATATGGTAGCAGAAGCTTTGAGTAGGAAGAACGCGTCATCCAGTTCTATATTTGTAGAGTGGAGACAATTTGAGTTCAATTTCGGTTTTGATTTTTGGCCATCATAAGAGTTAGTACCTGGTTTATTGGTAGCTTTGGAGTTTATGGACCGGTTAGAAAAGTGTGAGATGTCTTCTCACTTAGACAAGTATTACATTGATTCTAGAGGTTATTTGCAAGATGGTGGTAGATTATGTATGCCAAAAGTAAAGAAGTTGGTTGATGATGTTTTATCAGAGTCTTGCTATTCTAGGATGACTATTCATCCCGGTGGTGATAAGATGTATAGAGATATGAAGAGAGTTTTTTATTGGTCAAAGATAAAGGGATAGTTGATAGAGTACGTTGCTAGATGTTTGACTTGTTAGCGAGTTAAAGCTAAATAGAAGTTTCCAAGTGGACTAATACTTCCACTAGATACTCCACACTGGAAGTGGGAGCATATATCTATGGATTTTTAGATGGATTACCTAGGAGAAGAAGAGGAGACAAGAGTATTTGGGTCATAGTTGATAGATTGACCAAATGCACATTTTTTCTAGTATGGAGTATGAGGACAACAACATCATTGGATATATTTTCATATATGAGAGAGATGATTCTATTGCATGGAGTTCCAATGAAAATAGTCAGTGATAGAGACCCACTTTTCACTAGTGAGTTTTGGAGGAGAATTCAGGATGCTTTTGGTATAAAATTGAATCTCAGCACTGCTTATCACTCATAGATAGATGGACAGACTAAGAGGGTGAACATGATATTGGAAGATTTGCTGAGAGCATGCATTCAAGATTTTGTAAGAGTTTAAGAAAATCGTTTGCCATTAGTAGAGTTTACTTATAATACTTACTATAAGGCGAGCATACGCAAGACACCATCCGAGGCTTTGTTTGGATAACCATGCAAATCCTCATCTTATTGGTAGGAGGCGATTGATAGGATCATACTTAGACTGGACAAGATCAGAGACATTTGGAGAAGTAGAGCTGATATGAAAGAGGATGAAGATTGCATAAGATAGATAGAAATCGTATGTTGATAAGGGGCATACATAGTTAGAGTTCATAGTAGGTGATATGGTATCTGTGAAGATCTTATCGGGGAAGCATGATATGTGTATTGGAAGTTCGGGAAAGGTAACACCATGTTTTGTTGGACTTTTCTAGTATTTGATAAAGTAGGAAGTCAGCCTATATAGTGGATTCCTTAAAAGTTAACGGGAGTTCACAATGTTTTTCATGTGTCGCATATGCAGACATATCTTCATGATTCACCAATCATAGTCGAGCCGAATTAGTTAAAGGATGGAGTCGATAACACATCATGGACCTATTCATATTATTGATTAAGATGTTAAGAGACTTTTAAATAAAGAAGTGAAGTTGGTCCGAGTAAAATGGAGAAATAATTCACCGGAGAGTACTTTGAAGCCAGAGGAGAAGATTCATGCTTCTCATTCCGAACTCTTTAATGGTATGTTTTCCATTTAACTGGTTTAGTTTACTTAGGTTATGTTGATTGCTTTGGATGATTGATTTCTTTGGATTGGTTATTTGAATATTGTGCGTAGTTGTTAGGATATGTAGCATTTTAGATTGTGGTTAGTTACTTAGGAGATTGTATATGATATAGATCCTACTACGTGATGTATGACTTGAATTCATATAGAAACTATATATTTTTCCTAGGCAAGCCGATTTTATAGTTGTCATCCACTTTATATAAATGTATAAACAGATGTGCATTACTGCCTCGGCAACTACAAAGACACATTTTAGAGTAAGAGCAAGACTACATTGTCTCATCTACCGATATATACATACAACTAGCCCCCCTTATTAGAGAAGGAGTAACTCTCTACTTCACCAGAAACAGAGACTAAAACATGAGGATGTTGTCTAAATAACATGGTAATGTTGGGGATTTATCCAACCGACTCATCTGTTTAGATATATTTCCTATCCCAAATTTCATCTTCCAAAGCTTCCTTTTGAAGTAGGCCATACTAACCATCCACGTGAGCATAAGAGAATTCCAGTCATATGTTAGAATAATGACCTCTACTCCCATCTACATCTACCACAAATTTGATATATGTATCATCCGAAAGGTTGTAACCTTAATTGGGTGGCTTCATGCACCTGAGTCATTTCATTTGGTATCCAAGAGAAAGGCTCATAAGGAGCATGTCAACTTTCTTCAAACACAACTGTCGCAACAACACGAGGTTTCTTGGGCATGCACTTATGTTTCGCTGCCTTAGGCAAAGGGATTTTATTGGGAATGGAATTTCGATATCATCCTTCACAGTTGGCACAATAGGTGTATGATGGGAGAATGCTTACAAGAAGAGGCAAGATGACCAAAAGAGAGATAAGCAATATAGATCGGTGGCTTCCATTTGTACTAAACATTAACAAGGGTCACATGCCCAATAATTGGCTCCACCAACAAAACAGATGGTGATATATGGTCCGACCTGACCACAATCAGAGCTCTTGCATAACAAGTCTATCTCTCTCAATAGTTGTTATATCAAAACTAGTCAAATCATCAATAAAGTTTACCAACCAATCAATACCGGTTAGAGACTATAAAACAATAGGAATGTTTAAAAACTGAATGAAAACAAGTATTGAAAGTACCCATTCTCTTGCATAATCAACATAAGAGTACCACTTGGTGAAATAAACAGCTTTCCTAGAATAATAACCTGCTCAGCCTCAAGAATCCGAATTTTACTTTCTAGGCAGGTAAACTAAAAGAAGAACATTATGTTGTTATAATGCATAGTGACTTTGCCTTTAAGTTTCCATTATTTCGTCAAATGATACTTATAATAGAGTGTAGAGGACTTTCATCTAAGAAGAAACCAACAAGTTGATTGCCCAAATATAAAGTACCCATCTTAATAACATACGTTGGGGTAATACCGACCTCATCCACACAATTTACTTCAAACTTCCTAGGAGTAAAATTCTAACATTGCATACTTTGGAAGAGAACAAAGATGACCAATTCAAATTAAGAGGGGGCTGTGCATGCAAAGGGGGGTTACTATGAGCATTTGAAATAACTTTAGGGGAAGTACTGATAAACCAAGAGGAGAAGCCTTACCACCATTATTTATAGAAATAGAAAATGGGATGGAGGCTGGCTGTAGAGAAACATTGCCAGTTGCAATCGCTCCACGCCATGAAGGAAATTCAGCCAAAGCAATAAACTCATTTAGGATTCCAGGAAAACCAAGTTTTGGAACTTCAAGGTTATAAAAAATGAGTGGACAATGAGATAGAGCCGGAGAAGTCTGCATCATGACTAATAAAGCAAAGGTCTGACCAGAGCGGGTTTGTGAAATTATAGGCTCATCGACGTCGTCAGATCGATTTTTAACCTTTCATTTCTTTGACATCTAAATCTATGGAGGGTGCAAAAGCAAATAGAGCATGAAGGAGAGGGGTGCAAAAGAATGAAAAATGATGAAAAGGGAATTAGTGAGGGAGACAAAAGAGGAAATTTAGATCCAGGTTAAAAGAAGGATGGAAGGGGGATTATATGATTTTGCTATTTATTTTTAACTTTCCTGGAAGGGAGATAAAGTATGAATAGACTATATATTGTGTGTATAAACATAAGGATGTTTTGCATACATGTCTATATTCCATAACATTCACATGCTTGTTGGAGGCAATAGTTGCATTACATAGTTATATCATTGCACATACATCACTCATATTCACATTATATTTTCATTTGACCCATATGTGCACTTGGTTGGATTTTTAATGGTTTCATATGTGTATGTATGTTATATAAATGTATATTGTGTGCATGTTTGCATAGTGTACACTGATATGATAAAGAGCGAGTTATATTGTCCGTCCATTAGAATTTTAGGGATGAAATTATTTTAAGAGGGAATATAACACCGCATTTAATTTGGATAATTAAATAAGTATTTAATGAAGGGTAAAATGGTAATTTTATTAAAAGTGGTAAAATTGGAATTTTGTAAATAAATGAAGTACGCGACAAAACTAGTACTGCTACAGTGATTCTATTTACTATTGGGATGATGAAAATCATCTTCTTCGGGATCCTAAAACACTTATGCTCATTATAGGAATATGGTGATCCTATTTACTGTTAGGACTAGGTTTTGAGTATATAGAGTAGATTATAACTTATGCTCATTGTACGGGTATGGTGAGATCTACATAAAACTGGTGGCTCGAGGTCTATGGTATATTCAGAAACTGACTCTATATATCTTGAACTCTCGAAGGGAATCATTAGATTGTGATTTATATTCATATTTGACCTCACCCGTTTTTGAGGATGGGTATTGATTCGTATTCCCTAATTATTTCTCATTGTTATATTGTGTGTATTAGTTGACTGTTGTTGTTATTGGTGCATTTGCTATTATTTTGTACTTTGCGATAGACTTATATTATGATTGCCCTACTCTTGGTTGTTAGTTACATGTATCATAGTATGATTTTTACATTTCAATTACATTATATTGGTTATGCTGACTCGTTGATTTTAAGAGAAGAGCAGGTTATGATATGATTTCCAATCTTTTTTGATAGGTTTACTTTACTTGTGCATGGACTGTCCGGACTAACCTGAACTACGTTTGTGGAGAAGATTGGATGTGCTTGGTAGTTTCTGTCCTATTTTATATATGGTTTTGATATACGGTATTTTGAGATAGTTCCCAACACACTAGGCTTTATGTTTGACCCACGTTTTGTCTTAATCTATTTATGTCATGGCAACTAACAGGTACTCGATTGAGTAGTCTGGATGTCAGGTGCCTTTGGGGATACACTATCAGAGTGGCGTAGTAAAGCTTTGAAGGTGAAGACAATAGTTGGATATTTATACACTTGATATTATTGTAGTATATGATAGATGTCATTCGTATATAACACCTATTTTATTAGATGTTTTATTATGACACTCTATATTGATATTTGTTTATTAGTTACTTCTGCCAGTGTAGTCTTTTATATATTGTTCATCCAATTCAGTTCATGTATATTTCGTATATTATATGTTATCATTCCAATGTGAGATTGTATCGTTGTGCCTGGATATTGTGCTTTATTTCATTTTCTTTCTTTTCTCAACAAGTCGTCTTTTGTAGTACTTGAAAGTTGAACCCTTAATCATGATGTTTGGAAAAGTTAGTAAGCCATAGAATTGATTTGGAGCTAATTGGATGATTATTATGATGCTATAGTTTGATTTGTGAATAATTAAGTAGTATAATAAAGTGCAAGTCATTAGAAAACATTAATCAAACTATTTGAATTGTGCTCAGAAAAGTTAGTAAGCTAATTAAGTGAGTTAGGAGCTCTACACTTATTATTAAAGTGATTAAAGGCTTGTTGACACTTAATTAGTATTTATAGACGTTATTTAAGAGAAGAAATGTATTTTATAAAATAATGGAATGTTTTATAAAATGAAGTTAGTAAGTTAATTAAGCGAGTTATGAGTTCTACACTTATTATCAAAGTGGTAAGAGGCCTAACTAGCTTAATTAGTACTTATAAATATTATTTAAGTAAAATAATTTTATTAGTAAAAGATATATTTTATAAAATAGAATGAGATTTTACAAAATAGTAGTAATGATATATTTTATAAAATAGAAGAAGATTTTATAAAATGGTAATAATAGTATATTTTATAAAATAGAATGAGATTTTATAAAATAGTATAGGAATGATATTTTATAAAAGTATAAGATTTTATAAAATAATATAAATGAAGTATTTTACAAAAGTACAAGGTTTTATAAAATAACAAGAAGGGATTATTTTATAAAGTGATTATAAGGTTTTATAAATTAATTATATGATGAATACTTAATTCTGGATGAAGGAATTACGTATTATAAGAGTTAAAATGATTTATTAGCAAGTTTTATATTTTATAAAATAATGGAATGATTTTATAAAATATTATAAAATGGTATTGAACTTTAATGGAAAGGATATGATAAATAAAAATAAGATTGATTTAAAATAATATAAATGAAGTATTTTACAAAATTTTAGGTTTTATAAAATAGTAAGAAGGGATTATTATAAAGTGATTATAAGGTTTTATAAAATAATTATATGATGAATACTTAATTCTGGATGAAAGAATTACGTATTATAAGAGCTTAAAATGATTTATAAGCTAGTTTTATATTTTATAAAAAAATGGAATGATTTTATGTATTGAAATTTAACAGAAAGGATTTGATAAATAAAAGTAAGATTCAATTATTAAATAATCGAATCGTAATTTAGATATATATGTGTGTGTATATGGATAAGTATATGTATACGTGTATTTAAAGTTATATAGAAATCAATATAACTCATGTATTGTAATTGAAATTGTTGAATGGTTTAAATTATTAATAATAATTTGATTATATAGAATATTATTGAATACTAGTTCGTTGCATGCATTTCATGTAGCCATGGTGACTATCGTGTGCGCTAAGTTGTGTGAGAGTACACCGGGTCAAGTAATCGCTTTAGTAAAGTTCGAAGTGTGACTTGTGAAATTAATGTGTGTTTATGTGTGTGCATAGGCGTGCACGAACGAGTTTATTGACACACGGATAAGCTATGCACAAGGCAGGGAGGCTGGGTATGTCGTTTTGGTATGTTAGAGGAAGCCGAATCGCTATAATCGCCCGTTGAGCTCTACTCATACAAAGAGTGGAATTTGGTATGAAATCGGTTTTTAATACTTATTGAATCCACTTCCAAAATGTCAACAAATGAACCCCGTAGATGTCCGACGGGATAGAAGCAGGCTCTAGAAGCAAGACGACCCATTAAGCGAAGCATAAGAAGAAACGACATGCAAATTAGCGTCTGTTCGGAAGATTTTTCCGCTACCCTTGGTTCATTGCTTGGACCAGGAAAATTTCAGTTGACTGAATGGGAAATTCAGTCAACAATATGTGAGTAAAAATACATCCCAAGGAGGGAACTCTTTAACAGAAGATTGGGGGATAAACCTCGATCGGCTGAGCTCGGTCAACTGAAATAATACCCCAGTCGACTGAATACTGGGGCAGCGAATGATTTTGGGGCATTTCTTCCCCATTTGATTGCGGTTTTCGTGGGGTCTTGGCACGACTTCAGAGAGGCTTCGGGCTACTCGAAAAGGTAGGATGTAAGGAAAAACATGGAATCCAGATGTGGGCACAAGGCGATGCAATGTATAGTGATACGTGTGCGGTCAATGATGATCAGATATGATATTGATGTAGTGATTGATTACACAGTCACATTTGGTGAGTGTCTACGATTGAGCAGAGTTAGTCTGTGCCCTTTGGCTTTGACCTTGGGGTAGATATGTTTGATGAATGATATCGGTCTTCTGGTTTTGACCGTTCCCTGTATTGATCTTATATTAGTGGTCTGACATCATAATTGTCTTATATTAGCAACCATATATATTATTGGTCATTTAGTAGTGATCATACATATTGATAGACGATGATGAGATATCAGTCTTCGTTTGTGATAGGCGTATTTGATTGCGTGATGTTATATTTGATGTGTGCATACGTATACGACATCAGTGTTCCTTTATTGTCTCGATAGCGTATTAAGCGAGATATGATCTTCGTTTTCTTTTTAATGAGAGGTGTACACTTATTATTTGAGAAATCCATGGTATCCTAGGGAGGGTGATGAAAATCATCTACTATGGGATCCTAGAACACTTATGCTTATTATAAGGGTATGCTGGGTTCCGCAAAGGTCCTAGGTATTTAGAGTAGAGCATATAACACTTTTCTCATCGTATGGGAATGGTGATTCAATTTACTATTGAGACTAGGTTTCAAGTATATAGAGTAGATCATAACTCATACTCATTATAGGGGTACAATGAGATCTACATGAGACTTATGGCTCGGGGTCTATGGTGTATTCAAATACTAAATCTATATATCTTGAACTCTCAAAAGGAATCAATGGATCATGATTTATATTCGTAGTTGACCTCACCCATTTCTGAGGATGGGTACTGATTCGTATTCCCTAATTATGTCTCATTGTTATTTTATGTGTGTTATTATTTGACTATTGTTGTTATTGCCAAATTTATTATCATTTTGTACTTCACGATAGACTTATATTATGATTACCCTACTCTTGGATGTAGATTACCAGTATCATAATATGATTGTTACGTTTCACTCACATTATATTGGTTGTGCCAACTCATTGATTTCAAGAGAAGAGCATGTTATGGTATGATTTCATATCTCTTTTGAGGTAGAGCCATTAGCCACAATTACCATAAAGAAAGTAATCAACTTTGTGGTTTGGAATATCATCTGTCATTTTGGTGTTCCACAAGCAATTGTTACCGATAACAGGACTCAATTCGACATCACCGAGTTTAAAGAGTTCTGCTACCCAAAATAGCATAGAGAAGAGATTTTCTACGATGGCACAACCCCAAGCAAATGGATAAGTTGAACCCATGAATAAGATTATTAGGTCCATTCTTAAGAAGCGATTTGAAAAGGCTAAGGGCAAGTGAATCGATGAACTTCTATTAGCACTTTGGGCTTATCGAACGACCACAATTCAGCAACCGGCCATTCACCATTCGCCCTAGCCTATGGATCAAAGGCTATGATTCTGATTGAATTGGAAGTACCTATTCATTGAATGTCTCACTACAATCCATGGACGAATGAACAACTTCTATTGGAATCGCTTGATATGATCAATGAGAAGCGCGATGAAGCTGACTTGAAGACAACTGCACACCAAAGCCAAGTCACCCGATATTACAATACCAAGGTCAGAAATCAGACCTTTGAAATTAGTGACCTAGTTCTCAAATGAATCTTCCCAGACCCTCAAAACTTGGGCCCGAGTTGGGAGGGTCCGTATGCAATTAAGCAAAATCTTGGAGATGACACTTTCAAGCTAGCAACAGTAGATGGGATCTTACTCTCAACGACGTGGAATAGCAAGCACTTGTGATGCTATTTCACTTGAAAATAAATTTGTACATAATTACAGCCATATAATAAGACAAAACTTATTTTATAAAGTGAAATGATTTCCAAATTTATGACTCTGTCTTTACATAGCTTAAGAGTTATGAAATATGACCGACTCGAATGAATCTGCATGTGTATAATGTATGCATGCAGGTACCAGGAGTTATGTGCTAACCAAACTTTTACGGTCCATGATCGGACCCTTGGAGTTCAACCACTTTTGACGTCTAGAGATGAGTGCCAGCTAACTCTTGTCCTTAATGTGGGGACAGGAGTTTAAATCAAAAAGGAAGTGACTTGACCTTCCATCCACTAAATCTCACCCTTGAAGCGGGGGAAGGAGTATAAGCATTCAATGGCTGAACAAGACTGTTTGTCTCCACAACTCATGCCCAGAGTTTGTCAGAGCATTCATATCTTGCCCACAGCAAACGAGACAAAAGATCTGCGCCCGGAGTTGGGCGAGATCTCTTAATAACTCTGGTCGATGCCCGGAGTAAGTGCGATCGTAAGTAAACATATTTGATTGGGATGTTCAAACCACTATCTCAAGTGGTTAACTCCAACCGACGCCCAAAAGTTAGGCACCATCATGCTCAAAACATCCTAGAAATAGATGTTCAAGTTAACTTTTCAGGCAAGTGGAATTCAACCAGGTTCTAGAGTGGAGCATATCACATGCAAATGGAAGTCCTTATGGTTGCTCTCTACTCGCTTAAATAATGAATCGAATTAATGACTTGGTTCGATTACCATAATGGGAAATGGATCATAAACACATTGAGTGTAAAGCGCATTTCTCAAATACATAGACAAATTTACAAAAGGCTTGAGAAAAACAAAAGTCTATATTATTCACAGTCAAAACAAAACTTAAAAGAAAGAGTACACGTGTTATTGACCTTAAAACTGAAAAGCAAAAGCGGAGACCAAATCTGCACAACACCAGCCGAAAAGAAAAAGCAAAAGCAAGAAAGTGACTATGTACTGCTCAACTAATAACATGAAAATGGACGATAACTTCTTGATCCTAATCTTTTTCTCTTTCCTCTCTTTCTTCTCCATATAAGATGGCGCACTAGATCCTTCCAGTTGCTTCCTTATCGTTCCCCCACTTTCTTTACCCTTCGTAGGCAAGCTGTAGGTAGCGCTTTGAGTACTCTGAATACTTGGAATGCTTTGAGTAACGGGCGCACTTTGAGTGTTGTCGGACATAGGCAACATGACCAGAACAAAGATGGTCTCATTTGGTAAGGCAATGGATAGCGTCAGAGGGCTATCAAATGGTTCCTACTTAATTTTTACAGCTAACTTGAGTTCCTTTTTGAGAAGTTCGCTCATTGAAAGTCCCTTACCAAGGTTGAGCGAACCAATAATCTCAACTTCATCATCAACTTGTGTCTCTTCGAAGTCGCTAGGCCTCTTCTCTTGAAATGCATCGATGATTCGTGCATCTAGACCGAGGGCGTTGCTAACCGAGATTCTCAGAGTCATTCTAGAAACAGTTACGACTATTGACTCAGTCGTCGTTGCTTTTTGTCCCAGTTGGGAGCTCTCCTTTAGGAGACTTGGATTTGTAGGCTGACCTGAAACTTGAGAAAGATGAAATGAGATATTAACCACATTGACTGGCGACATGTGGACTTTCTCAAATGTCGACGAAATCAAAGAGATACCTCCTTTAGTCTGGGATTCGGAGTGGGCCGAAGTGCCATCGGAATTCTCCTCCGAGATGGGAGAAAGGACAGCAGACTTATGCATTTGCGGTTGTTCTTGATCATATTCAGGGACCGAGGATGAATCATAAGCAATTTTGGGTCGTATGTGTGCCCAGTGGTAGCATCTTGAGGCGATGATCTAGAGGCTTCACCTAAGTTTTGGGATAATCTCCCATCAGGACCTCCTTTACAACTTTTCCAGGTTCACTTCATAGACTTTCAAAGAATCCCTCTCTTCCATAACAGCTTGCTCCTATGCCAAAGCCAAAGACAAAGCCAGAGCCCTAGGATAATCATCACGGAGCCACTCTAAGTAGTGGAACTTAAGCACATTATCATTTCACTTAATGATTAGTGGCTCGAATCTCTCCATCATGTGCTTCTCATCAGCCTCAATTTCCTTCTCGACAAGAGGTCCACATCTCTAGTCTGGGCAACCACCTCGTCCCTTTCTCCATGAGTAGTAAGCAGCTCTGTGTAGTACCCCTAAGCTTCTTGTTCGTTCTTCATTTTTGTCTCGCTCTCAGGTTTGGTTGACAGCTCATACACTTTCTTGGTCAAAGCATCTCTCTCCAGCATTAAATCATGATTTCGATGGTGTGCGGTTTCTATCTCATCACGATGTTTGGTCTGCTCATTCTCGTGTGCCTTAACAGCGTCATCGGTCCTCTTCTTGGCCTCAGCATGTGATGATTTCAAGCTAGTGACCTCGGCATCGCGATAAGCAATGGTTTCTTTATCTTGCGCTTCCATAAGTTTTAGATTATCAATCTTAAGCTTCTTTCCCTCGAAATCTTAGAGATCTTATCGGCTATCAGCCTCCATTCGTTATATTGACCATTCACGTCATCTACGTAAGTAAATATCAAACCTTCAACCTCTAGAGGGATGTCCTTCAAATTGGGCGAGAACATGACTTCATCGAAGCAGACCTCTGGAACTCCACCATTAGCTCGGCAATTCGAGCGTCAAGGGCATGTTGTCGCTCTGTAGTAAGGATCAGAGCTTCAGTCAGTTTCTTGCTAGCCCTTTGGTGAGAGTTCTCAGAACTGTCTTTATGGTGCCTATAGTTAGAAGGTCGACTAATATAGGTCGATGTCAAATGTTGCATGGGAATGGAAGCCAATGGTGGTGCACTAAAAGCATCGCCCAACGGTAAGTCATCATGATGGTCAAAATGCTTGTCTGAGCCCCTTGCCCAAGGTGACCTAGACCTAGAATGATATCTGGAAGAAGAGTCATGCGACTGATAGCCTCTGTCATGACTGCCTTTATCACGGCTGGACCAATGGACGGACTCCGAGTCTCGGCCACCACTTTGATGATATGTGCTTGGGCGATGCCTTTACTGTCGGGATACATTTTCCTCCAAAGATTGAAACATGTACTTCCTCTCCGTGGATCCTACGAATGAAACATGAACAAGTTAGCTTCAACAAGAAGGAACGTGAAACAAGTGCGGTGCACGTGTGTGTGAGTGTCCTAGTGTCCCTTGATGGACCATGTGCTAAAGCTTTACTGACAGGAGTAATCTATCCCATGCTAATGGAAGGTATGTTGTTGCTAAAGAAGATAGAGGAATCAAGACCCTCAAGATTCATGTTGTGAAAGGCAAAGGATTTAATCTCGGTTGAAATTGGTCCTAGCTCAGCCTATATGTCTATAGAAGGGAGACGAGTTTTCTCAACAGTTGTGACTGGTGGGGGCTGTGTAGAGCTTGTCCTTTAGGAATATTTTTGACTAGCCTTTTCTTTAAAACAAACTATTGGTTGTCTTTAGGTTCCTTGATTAAAGGATCATGGCCCACATCGACAGCATCATGGACAGCTCCGTCACCTTCCCCCACAATTCCGCCTCCCTCGGCATGCTCTTGTTCATTTTCAACTTCAGCCCTTGGACTTAGAATAAGGGGCACATCACGATTCATATCGCCATTTCAGGCGAGTTACTATCATCACCATTGTCGTAATCGACGATCACTTGGATTTGACTAGTGCTACGACCCAACTCCAGCAAGTTATGGGCAAGGAGATTCTCATCGGTAAGTAGAACTCCAACTTCTCTATCCTCTTCCAGAAGTGTCGTGAGAGCTCTAATGGCTTCTACAAGTGTCGCACCACTGGGCCTCATCAGAACATTTGAATGCTAAAAAGAATATGAGTTAAGCTTGCAGAATCGCTAGGCGAGTTCATGTAAAACACAAGAAGTATAGCTTAAGTCCATATAAACATCTCTGTGCAAACCAGGTAGACAGCGGACGTAAAACCATTCACTCTTGAAATAACTTAATTTGTTCCAAGCACGGTAACTATTCTACATTGCTTAGCCGATTCAAGATAAGTCAAAGAGGGGCTTCCTTTTTGGCTTTTCAAGCTATATATGTACCAGATTTCCTCATCACTAGGCACACGATTCAAGTGTTGAGCGAAGACAATATAGGTGCCGTGAAGAAAAGCATAATTATTAGGATGTAGTTGTGCTGGAGCCAATCTCATAGAGTTTAAGATTCGACGAATGAAAGAATTGAAGGTTGGAACACATCCTACCATGCACATGTATCGGTTGTAGGCTATATAACCCTCTGGAGGATGATGAGCCCTCTAATGGCATATTGGGACCAGTCCGTCCTTAAATGGAATCCCTCTTCGATCTTTAAAGCGATAGAATCGATGGGATCCTTTAAGAGAACAGCATTCTCAAGAGTGTTGGGAGAAGCTTCGACTTCAAGGCCTTTAACATGCACTTGAGGAATCATTGGATGAGGTTAATCCAACTTGTATAATTTCAAATAGAGGTATGAATTGCATCGGAGTATGTTGTGTGGAAAGAGTCGTAGTCGAACTCGATTCTACATCAAATTAAGCATATCTAGAAGTCGATGGACCTGAAGCTAAAGTGGCAAGATGCTTGGAACGTCTATGCTCCATTTCTATATAAAAAAATCAATAGATAATCAACATCTAATTAATCATAAGCTGTACCCCACATGTTAAAGTGAAACCTAGTGCAGTGTCATGCAATGTAGATTTCTGATATTCTATGACAGTTTATTTTAAAGTTTAGACATCGTCCGAAGTAACCATCATTGCTGACCATCCCAACGGACTCCACAACATTGACCATGCTTTGAAATTGCATGAGACTCACGAGATAATGCTTGGAAAAATCACAAAGTTTGAACTCAAGTGAATTTTGAAGACCAAATCTCACCAAGGGTTGGGTTGGCACCGATCCTAGCCCTTGGATAGATTTTTGTTCAATTCCAAAACAACACCCCTGGCCTCAACTTCAGGTATGACCATCAACGTGAGCTTCACCCATGTTGATCTCTAGCCTCACTATTGTCACCATCGCCACCTACCTTAGTCAAGTAAGCCGATGAGTTGGGTTTGATTCAAGCTTAATAGTCGGATCAGTGAATTCGTGAAGGGGTAAGGAACGGGTGAAGGCGCTAGTGATGATGGGTTCGGGTGCTCAAGGGAGATGGTTGGAGATAGGCGCTGGTGATGATGGGTTCGGGTGCTCAGGGGAGATGGTTGGAGACAGGTGCTGGCAAGGAAGAGTTTCAATTTAGAAGTAAGAAAAATCAATGGCGGCTGCAGGCTCGGGATGTTAAAGTCAATAAAGTGGAGAAGTGAAAGAGAAGAACTAGATTATATAACCCAAGACACTCGACTTTCCAGGTAATAGAATTGGAGACTTTCTCCAAGTCATGGATCGGTACCGAGACACGTCGTTTTTAAAAAAAAACAACCAAAAAGGAGATGGGAACTTGGATGGTCCGTGCATGTGTGTGTACGTACATATCATAATTTAAGAACATGCATGTGTATACATGTGCGTGTACATATCCAACACCCAATGACTGGAATCAAAGAAAATCATATTCAAACTTGGAAAATCCATGGGAGGGACTAGTATAAAATTATCGAGCTTGGAACGATATATCGTGAGAGCGCATTCCAATTTTATAAAGCCAGATGCCATTAAAGCTTCATGTTGAATAGATAGAGACATAACTCTTCACAAAAGTGATCTGTTGGAAGGACAACGACCACTCGAAGCATAGGGTGGAATCCTTTACAACAATCTGATTTGTCTCGATTCAAAGCACATCATGTTTTAAACAAGATGTGCTTTGGGGGCAATTGTTATCCAGCCTTTTGACCAGGCAATATTTGGATAGAATGGACGAATTGGACTTGGAAGCTACCAAGGCCGGAAGCCCAAAGCAGTGGCCACAAGAGTCTAGAAACCAAGTACAAACAAAACCATGAGATGAAGATCAAGAAGCCATAAGGAATCAGGACCAAAAACCCAATAATGTGTTGGATCGGTACCGATCCAACCCATGGATCGGTACCGATCCACAAAACCTTGCCAATTTTTGGTCCCACTCACACTACTCCCAAGTAATGATGCCAAGAGCCTTTTTCAAGTTCCATTTTGTTGATCCTATGCATTCTTCTATGGATCTCCTCGGACACCTGAAATCAGCAACTCCATTCTTTCATCGATCCATCATTTGGACTTAGAGACAAGCTAATCATTTGGAAATCACGAAGAACCATTTGGAAATCTTATGGATCGGTACGGATCCAAGCCCATGGATCGATATCGATCCATGGATATTGATGAGGTGTCCCTCATTTTTCTTAGGATAATTGATTTGGGAGTAGAAAACAATGTGGAGATCGTGGGGGCGAGTTTTTAGGCAACCTACAACTATAAATAGGAGGGCAGAGGCTTATTTTTGAAGATCTTTTTGGCTCTTTTACTATCTTAATCTAATCTCTTGTAATCACCCATGGATTTATACCGATTCGTAAGAACTTGTACTTGCAAGTCAGCAATCAAAGCAATAATATCACTAAGTGGACGTAGGCCAAGATTAGCCAAACCACTATAAAACATTGTGTGTCTTTTCTTGCTCATTTTAATTTACTTTTCTTTAATTTTTATTCTCCACACAATCTCTTAGGTGTTTGTGCCATATTTTGGTTCAAACACCAAAGATCCAACCTTTAGCCCATTTTAGTGCTTGGCCTCCTCCCCTCTTCCTGGCTCATGGCAGATGACGGGATTGGGATTTGTGCTTTATTTCTTTATAATTTGACTTGTTAATCCTTGTTGCTATGATGATCTTTGGCCTTTGCCAAAGTTTGAAAGGGACTGGATTTTTTTTTATATGGTTTTTGAAGATTAAAGAAGAGAAAAAGAAGAGAATGAAGACATCATTTTTGCACCAAACTTAGGCAAAATAATTTGTTAAATTGTGAAGTGTGTTGTGTAGATTTAATGTAGAGGAAAATGGCCTCCCATCCACACTTAGTGGCCGACCAAAATATCCTCCCCTATGTGTTTTGCTTTCCACCTCATCTTTTACCAAAGTTTCTTCTCTCCTTGAAAAATATCAAAACAGTATTCATCAAAATATCTTCCCCATTAATCCACTTGTTAATCTTTACTATTTACCCTTAATGCACAATATTTTTAGTTTCTAATTATTATATTCTAAGAAATCACACCAAGTTTGAAAAACTTCTATTAAGTAAAAATTCATCTGTCGATAAAACGATTTTCGATCACATTATCGATATTTCTTCAAAGTAATATTTTTTGTAAACATTTTTATAAAAAAAGTTTATAATCATTAGTTATTAACAAAATGGGGGTTAAAACATTTCATCCTCGAAATTGCAACACGAGCAACAAAAAGAAACAATCACACATCAATACTTAGAAGTATTTAAATCACTGGCAAACATAGCTCACGGTTTGCTCAGGTACAAAAACCCTCTTGTTGCAGAAGGATGATAAATAGCCAACTAAGCGTACCTTACGTTCAATTGCCTCAGGTTATAACTTGGTTGACTTGCTACCCATAACAAATCGTAGAGCGATTCCCTAAACTTTCTCTAAGCCAACAAAACATAGTATACAAATATACTAAATTCTATATGATGCACATGGATCATCCGTACATAATATCAAATTTGATCGCTTGGTCGATCACATAAATTTCACTTCCCAACTAGTATCGATCACTTGTCCTCTCTACCGCGGCCTTTGATTAGGTTCTTTGATTAGAAACTTCCATTCTTCTTACATAGTCATGTGCTATGATAGAAAACCTCATGATCATATCAAGAATCTGTATCAATTCCATCGAGAATTGGTGAAAAATCCTTATTTGGATCCATGTAAATCACTTCGAAATCTTATGCCCAAATCTTAGATCAAGAACTGTCATGCGAACAAAATGATCATGTACAACTTACGTATTTTATTCCTATTGATTTCTTTACTACATCGATTATTTTATCACATTTATTTACACACCTAGTATCTCATTCAATACTAAAATCATTTATAAAGTATTTCATAAAACATTACTTAAGTTTATACTAATTTTATACTGTAATACATCCTAAGACTATATACACAACATCATATTTGTTTTACTTAACAAGTATGTTCAACAAATTTAAAAAGGGTTTCAACTTATTATCTCTTCAATTCAATAGTTACATAAACCCATCTTTTATATTTTCATAAAAATACTTAGCTCGAAACTCTATAATGATTCGAAAGTTTTTGACCGTCCAAAATCGCAAAAAAATCCATTCCATTCTAACAACTGAAAACTACCAAACAAAAGCATCAAACATGATGAACATACCATGATGTCCTAATGCATATGATATATGCATCCATAAAATAACTTAACAAAGTCTTACTTATCCATCAGACATATTTACCAAAAAAGGAAAACATGAAAAGGGTTTCATCATTTATCCTGGGTAATGCCACTACCACTTGGGCTCCCTACATAGCATACATATAAAACTTTTCTACATAGAAAGTTCATATCAAATTTCTTTAAAGAAAAACTTTAGAACTAAACACCCGAGTTTTATTCCAAATTCATTTAAAATAATAATATATACATATACCTTTTGTGCTTCAAATCATACTTGCAGAATTAAATCAAAATCTATTTTTACCAAAATTACTATATAGAAAACCATTTTGTAGTGTCCCTCACTTAGCAACATGGAAATGAATGCTGATGATGCTGCAGTCATCACCAGAATTATTTACAAGCAATAGAAGTGAGTTCAGTACATTCGACTCATACTTTTGGGATTAACCGAAATCATTTTCAAAGCGGTATCAAATACTTTGTATAATAGTACTAAGTATCATGATCTTAATTTCATAAGCCAATTTCCTAAATATTTACTACCAAATAATACTATTAATATTTTCTCCAAAATCTTGAAACCATTTTCAAAGGCACCAGGATTTAAGTCCTTAAAATATCAGTTTAAATCCTCTTCGTTTATAAACCATATTTTACAAATCATACTTATGTAAAATCACTTTCTTAGAAAACTTACATTAAATTTCATTTATTAGAATAAACTTCTAACCCAACATTATCGCCGGATGCCTGATAATTGAATAGTGAAACTCAATCTACAAAGTGTTCGTTTTAATGCACCCACAAATACTATCTATACAACCTATGTAGTAAAAAGGTAAACTGCACATAAACTTACCGAGTAGGACTAATCATTCAATAAATGATAACAATGCTCATAAATTGGCTGAGCTAAGCTAACATAATCAAGGAGGGATAACAAATGAACATCATTAATCCCCACATTAATTAAAATACATTTTAATAATCAGTACTTATATAATTTACCTTATATAAGATCTATTAATTTTCGCAATTTAAATACCTTTAAAGAATACGTTTATAACAAATATAAATACGCTCTCATATGTATAACACATCTAACTCATTCTAGGGCATCACTTAACCTATCTCTGATGAGTTATACCTAACCAAAGCTGAGGTTCTCGTTCAACCTTCAGCTCTAATACCAAATTTAACAACCCACTGTTTTGACCCCAAATGTCGACATTAATACACCCACGGTATTCATGTGCCGAGCACTCAAGTGTTGAAAAGACGTATTGTAAGGGTCCGAAAGAAAACGAACAAGGAAAGGAGCACAATATTAGAATCTCACATAGGAAGGATCACATATAATATCAAAATGACAATATAAAGTGTCACTCTAAGATATATAGCATTTCAGAGTTACAATCCTAAGTACTATCATCAGCCTGGGTAGTTACAACAACTGTTCTCATAATTATTGATATATACATACTAGTAGTTTAATGGAAATAAGAATACTATGGTAGGTGAAACATCTAGCCCATCTCCTTAAGCTCTAAAGAATATCCATATAACAACCCAAAATTTAACCCATAATAATTAATTCATTAATTAATGAAATAATAAAATAACTTTGTGAAATTATCAGAATTGAGCCACGAGAGTTGCACCATTGTGTCCGTGGTAATTTTATGGTCAATTTCCATATATAGAACATCAGAATCCGGGTAAATATGAGAGAGTTACAAATTAAAAATTATATATATATATATATATATATATATATATATATATATATAGGGAGGTCGACCTAGAGGTCAACCTAGAGGTCGACCATCCCAAGGCCTAGGTCGACTGATCGGTCGACCTAGCACTATGGGCGGTCGACAGGTAGGTTGACCCACCTACGTTTGTGAGGTGAAGAAATTTTTCCTTCGTGCTGTGCGATTTTAACACGTCAATTTCATTCTTTTGTTCAATCTGGTCCCTTCGTGCTTCCATCCGATGGCTCCTATTCAGCCGGTAACGTGGTTGCATCCTATTCAATCTCCAAATCCAACGGTCTAAGATCCAGTTCTATCCCTATAAATAAGACTCTAGGCCCAACACTTTTTCTCATTCTAGATTTTCTCCGCTTGGGTTCACCTTTTCAGGAAGGACACTAAAAGGAATAATTTTCCAAGGAGAGAATATTTTTAATAAAAATATTTTAATACCCTCAAGTGGATCCGGGAAACCAAAAGGGAAGGGCTTAGGACCATATGTGAGTGATTATAATTATTTTAGATTTCTTTAAGTAATTTAAAACAATAGGGTTCCAATAGTTGTAGTTTTACTACGATTTTTGGAATAACCTTTTTAGTTTTTTATTTACAGTTTTTAGAATTATTTTCAGTCTATTTCTTTTAGCTATTCTTTTCAGTTAATTTTAGTTTATTTCTGTTAATTATAGCTTTTCCATTTATTTACAGTTTATTTACAGTATTTTAATTTATTTACTGTTATTTATGCGTTATTTACATCTTTTTCCTACGCTTTGTATTTTCTTCTTTTTTCAGTTTTCTTTTGTTTCTCCTTCTTCTTCACGTATGGATTAGAATAGATTAAACGTGAATATGGATTAAAATTTTAAGAATACTGAAATAATGGAAGATAAGATGTAAATTGTAAAGGCTGTAAGCATGAAATTGAGCCTAATTATGATATTGATGTTAGAATTGGACTAATTAAAGATAATTGGCCTAGTAATAACTTAGAATTGTAACTAAAAAGAGTATAAGATGAAAGAAGCTTATTTTTACACTTAGACCTTGAGTTAAGTAATAAGCATGATTATAACGTAGGTTATAATAAGAAATAGAATAGAGTGAGGCTTATTTTAAGACTTAGGATAAATTAATAAGCACAGATAGTAAGAACAAAAGTAAAGGATTAATTAAATAATTTATCTAAGTTAATAAGCAAAGAATTAAAGTAGGACCTGTACCAAATAACATTCCCCTATTTCTATGGACTCGGTGTTTCACAAAATCCTGAAGTGAGATGAGGGGCACGCTTATGTTAATAACGGTAGTAAATGGTCAATAAGTAGAAGTCCAAATCATGGGGATTTGGGCAAGGGGCACAACTAAATATTGTTTAGATGACGGGCCAGTACCAACAGCGTTTCCCTTATTATTTCTATGGACAAGATGTTTCACAAAACCCTATAGTGAAACAAGGTGTCTCACATAACCCTGAAGTGAGACGAGGTGTCTCACATAACCCTGAAGTGAGACGAGGTGTCTCACATAACCCTGAAGTGAGACGAGGGGCACGCTTATGCGAGAGCTTGAGGTAATAAGAAGACCCAATAGGTGGAACAAGAGGTAACATGAGCATGGTCTACTGCGTAGGGAGCTTTAGCGTCCGGTCCACGGTAGATTCTATGGAGTAGAAGGCCGATCAAAGGGTAGTATTAGGAATTCGGCCTAATCTAAGAAGCTATCAAAAACAAGTGCAAACAATCAAAGTTAATCAATTATGTTGATCTAGTTAATTCGTATTTATTTCTAGCTTATTCCTTCCCTCTATTTCCTTTTTTTCTTTTTATATACTAGAACTGTTGTAAAGCCAATTACTTTTACTTTGCTTAAAGATTCTAGCAATTACTATCATTCACTAGACATTTAGTCTGACCCACTCCTCCATTTTCCCCTTTTCCCCATAGGCAATCAGGGGCAAGGATGGTAGACTACATGCATTTGGAGATTTCTTCGGAGGAGATTCTATCATGTATTTCTTTTCTTCAGTTTCAGTTTTTAGTTCTTTTTGTTGAGCTGGCATTTTTTGAGGGATGTATTATACTCTGATATTATTGATACTATGGATTTTATTTCACAAGACACGTAAGGTTATTTTGACATTTGATGTATTTGGTATTTGGCGACTTATTTGATTTATAAAGTAATTTTGAGGTTTTGTTCTAAATAAATTATTATTATTATAATTGTTTCCGCTGTTCATATATTTTTGGCTTGTGAATCTTAGTCTCTGCTAGTTTTAGTTATACCTACCATGCAACATGCCTTTTAGTGTGCTCTTTTGAGTATACTAAGGGGTGTGGGGTGTTACATTTGGTATCAAAGTCTAAAGTTACAGGATTCCTAAAAACTTGTTTTAAAAATAAAGTATGTTTCCAAGAGCAACCTATTTTTAAGTAGCATATCTTCAAATTAGAAGTATTTTTCAGAAAGAAACTCTTATTATAGAAGTAGTTTTTCAGGTATAAAAGAGTTTTTATAAAAATCCCTTCAAAAGTCTAGTTCAACCTTCTTTCGATTCTTTCGAGCCTAAGTTTCCTTTTCTTTGCATAATATGACTGACTGGTTCCGTAGAGCTACGGTACCAGAGGTGCAAGGGTAAGGGCCCAATACAGCACCGGTAGGTGGAGGTCCCTTTAATCCATCTACAACAGCCAATTTTTCAAAGATATGCAAGGACTTCGCTACTCTAGGAGGCAGAACGATTTATGGCAGAGCGAATTTCGAGGAGGCACGAGCTAGGTTGGAAGTTATGGAGCAAAGGTTTAGGATGTTAGATTTGGAGGACCTCAGAAGTGGATCAAGAAAAGCGGGAAATGCAATAACTATGGACAGGTTGGTCATTACGCAAGGGGCTATAAGAATAAAACGATGAAGGGGAGGTGTTTCAACTATGGGTAGCCCAGTCATCTTAGTAGAGTTTGTCCTTAGAGAACGGGGCAGAGAGCTAGCGCACCTACGACGCAGGTACAAGGTTTGGATGCAGCACTTTATAGCAGTAATTCGGATAGAGGTAGGAAAATCTCTTTAGAAGGATTAATCTCTCTTTCTGATTTTCTCGTTCGGACTATTTTCAATTTTGGAGCATCACACCCTTTCATTACAAGTTCTTTGGTAGATTGTTTGCACTTAGACATATCATTAGTAGTAGACCCCATTGTTGTTTCAAACCCCATAGAAGGATCGTCACACTTATCTATGGTTTGTAAGGGTTTGAAAATTTATATCCTAGGCATAGAATTTGACTGCAATGCTTATGTATTAGGATTCTCGGGGTATGGGATAATCTTGGGGATGGATTGGCTATGCACATATAGAGCTGTATTAGATTGCGAAAGGAGATTCGTTAGACGAGAGACATGCAGCGGTAGGACTCTCGAGGTTTCTTGCGACCCGCAAGGGTCAGTCATGTTGAGTTTCCTTTATTCCCTCGATTCATCTTCAGCAGAGCTAGATTCGGTTCCTTTCGTTAGAGATTTTCCAGACGTCTTTGAGGAGGTTAGAGGCCTACCCTCTAAGAGAGAGATTGACTTCATGATTTATTTTACTGAGAATGCTAAGCCCGTAGCATTGCCTGTGAGGTACATGGACCTAGGGAGAGGAAGGAATTGAGCAAGTAGATCATCGAGATTTTGGAGAAGGGTTTTATAAGAAGGAGCATATCGGAATGGGGAGCGCCCGTCATCTTCGCTACTAAGGCGGATGGTTCTCTTCGACTTTGCGTTGATTATAGAGAATTAAATAAGCTCAGAAAGAAGAACCGATATCCACTCCCTAGGATTGATGATCTTTTCGACCAGTTAGTTGGTTCTTTGGTATTCTCCCAGCTTGATTTAGCCACAGGATTCCATCATCTTAGGGTCACCGATGACAGCATAGATAAGACTGCGTTTAGGACTCCAGATGGACTTTATGGGTGGTTGGTTATGCCTTTTGGGCTAACCAATGCCCTAGCCTATTTTGTAGATTCGATGAGCCGTGTTTTTAGAGATGTCCTAAATAAGTTCGGGGTGGTATTAATGAACGACATTTTGGTGTTTTCCAAGAGTATGGAAAAGCATGATATTCATCTTGAGGAGGTTCTTCGTACGCTCTGCGTTCATCGGTGGAAGGCAAAATTCTTGTAGTGACACTTTTGGCGTAAGGAAGTGCATTTCTCGGGGCATGGAGAAGGTCTACACATGGTAGGAGTTTGAGAAATGGTTTTGTACATTTACGTTCGGAATATGGAAAACCAAAGAGAGGTAGGCAAAGATTGGAGATGTAAATAGATTCAGTTGATAAGAAAAGAAGAAAGCCCATTTGTAGATAATTGTAGAAATAACAATTGTTTCAGATAAGTGGATTTAATGGTAGTACTAAAAGACTTTAGTAAGGAAATGAGATTACCTAAATTTAGGAAGGGCACTCCTAGGGTAGTGAGAAGAAAATCCACCTTATGTTTAGCTCAATAGAATATAATTGTTAGAATTGAAAATTTTCATTGTTAATATTTTCTTTTAGGAAATAAATATTGGGTTTTTGAAAAATGGTATGAAATTTAAATTGATTTTTATATGATATAAATTTTGTTAAAAGTAAGATTCTTTTTGAAGAATTATAGCTTGCTAGTTTCTTTGTAGATAAACAAAGATTTTAAATATAAAAACCTAGAGGTTATTAAGTATCAAAAACGTAGGTTACAACATTTATTGTTGTAGTAGATGTTTTCGTGAAAAGTAAAGGGAGCATAGACTATAGTACTATTATTATAGTAGGTGACTTCCAAAGGAAATGTTTTACATAGTATATGAGGTTTATTAGTATTTATTTTAATTGATCCATACACTAGTATTTTTGGGTTGTAGTAACAGTGTTTTACGCAACATCCGTTTTGACCCACATAAAAATGTGTTTTGAAGAAAATTTTCAAGTATAAAAATAAAGTGGTTTGTAAATACACTAAATATTTAAATAAGTATGAGGAAATGTTTTCTAGTTATGGATATATTAAAAACAGTTTTGAAAATGAGTTTTTCTAAAAAGAAAAGTGTAAGTTAAATATTAGGAAATTAGTAAATTTCATAGAAATTGTCTATGGTAAGAGAATATAAATTAAAAATACTTTAATCTATTGGAACGAAATGAATATTGATAAAATTTTCTATGAAACCAAATTATAAATAAAGATGTTTTGTGCAAGTTATAAGGAATACGTGAATGAGATATACAAGGTATGGGTAGCACCATATTTTGTATAGCCTATTTCGAAAAATATAAAATAAGTTCCTTGTAATTTCACATAAACATAAAATCCTCTTTTAAAGGATTCGTAGAAGGTTTTACCATTAATAGTTTCTCATAAGAGAAAGTAGTTCCAGTACATTAAGGTATAAAACTGTTAGGTATAATAAGAAGATGTTTTAAAGATATTTTAAAGGATAATGGTTTGGTGAAAAAGTAAATAAGTTTTTGGAAATGAAAAACTTAATAAAAGTAAAATTTGAAAATCCAAATTTTTATAGAAAGCTGTAAAAGTCTTTAAAAGAAAATAAGGAATAAGTTTTAGACTTAAATTTTTGGAAGTTTTCCCCTCTAAGTTTGGGGAATAATGTTAAGTAACCAAGTATTTTTGAATTTAATAGGAACTTAAAGATAACACTTTTAAAGACAAAGATTTTGGGATTTGACATTTAAAAAATTTAGAAACCTCAGTTTTTTTAAAATAAAGTGATAAATACCAAACCAAACTCTTAAATGTGGAATAGATATGAATCATTACCTAGGTGTAACAGAAAAAGTGCAAGGCTATAGCAGTGATTACTTTTAAAAGTAATGATAGAAGTTCCCGTGCAGTGTGTAGGACACTAGTAAGAACTTAGGTGTACTTTGATTCATGTGTGCAAACTAAAGGAGAGCAGTAAAGTGAAATTAGTAAGATAGTAAGACACACATGGTTGAGAATGAGTATTCTTGATCTTGAGAAACTTGGGAGAAGCATCCTCCTTTAGTGGAATTCCCATATGATTGTAGTTTTCAAGCTAGCATTGGAATGGCACCTTTTGAAGCTCTTTATGGAAGACCATGCAAGTCACCTTCATGTTGCTTAGAGTCTATAAAAAGATTACTACTTGGTTCTGACATGGTTAGAAAGACATCGGAGAAAGTAGATTTGATTCGGTGAAGGATGAAGATAGCTCAAGACAGGCAGAAATCTTATGCGGACAAGCGGAGGAGAGACATTGAGTTTGAGGTTGGAGACATAGTTTTTATTAAAGTATCCCCGCTTAGAAAGGTGGTAAGGTTCGGATCGAATGGAAAGTTAGACCCAAGATTTGTTGGACCATTTCCTATCATGGAGAGAGTTGGAAGATGGCTTACCGAGTGAAGCTACCAAAAAGGCTCAAAGGAGTGCACGACGTTTTCGATGTTTCGCACTTGCGAAAGTGCTTACATGACTCAGTGGAGGTCATAAAGCCTAGTCAGTTGGAAGAGGTGGAGGTAGAAAGTGAAGCATTAGTTCGGCGTATCCCCACGAAGATTGTTAGAAGAGACACCAAGTGATTGAGGAATAAGGAGGGTCCGCTAGTGAAGGTGCAATAAGGAGATAATGTTGCAGACAATACTTGGGAAGCTGAAGAGAAAATTTGTACTTCCTATCCTCATCTTTTCGATAACAAGTTTTAGAATGTCCTATTTCCATCTTTAGTTTTGAATATGTTCTTTTCTTTATTATCCTTTGGGAGGGTAGAACTTAGGATTTAACCTATGGATGGTAGGATTTGATGTAAACATGTTATTAGAACATGTTATGTATGATGTATGCTAGTGATTGCAAGTGTTTGTTAGTGGATGCTAATGGACGCATATACTTACACTATGCACTATTATCTTTTAGGGATCGGCCTAACTAGGACACTAGAGCATATGCATATGGATGTGTGCGCATTTTATTCTATTTTCCATGATTGCTATAAATGGATGATTTTCACATGATTGTTGCATTTGGATGATGTTTGTAGCACACATATAGAACTATCAGTTATGATTAGGAATTTTTGCATTTATGTGGATACGTGGCACATACATGATTGCATAAAAGGAGGTCAACTGAATTAGTGGACCGCCTAATCTTTTACATCAGTCACGGACATTAACACTACACTAATTGCATAAGTATCATAAATTGCATTAGAAAAAAACTTAAGGACAATAGATGAATGGTTGATGATTGAGTAGTTGGTTGTAAAATATGGATGAAAACATTTAGTTCATTCTTCTATCCTTAGAGATTTCGGGGACGAAATTCCTTAAACAGGGGAGAATGTAACAATCCGAAATTTAACCCATAATAATTAATTCATTAATTAATGAAATAATAAAATAACTTTGTGAACTTATCAGAATTGAGCCATGGGAGTTGCACCATTGTATCCATGGTAATTTTCTGGTCAATTTCCATATATAGAACGTCAGAATCCGAGTTAATATGAGAGAGTTACAAATTAAACTATATATATATATATATATATATATATATATATATATATGGAGTTCGACCTAGAGGTCGACCATCCCAAGGCCTAGGTCGACCGGCCAGTCGATCTGGCACTATGGGCAGTCGACTTATAGGTTGACCCGCCTACGTTTGTGAGGCGAAGAAATTTTTCCTTCGTGCTGTGCGATTTTAACACGTCAATTTCATTCTTTTGTTCAATCCGGTCCCTTCGTGCTTCCATCCAACGGCTCCTATTCAGCCTGTGACGTGGTTGCATCCTATTCAATCTCCAAATCTAACTGTCTGAGATCCACTTCTAACCCTATAAATAAGACCCTAGGCCTAACACCTTTTCTCATTCTATATTTTCTCCGCTTGGGTTCATCTTTTCAGGAAGGACCCTAAAAGAAATAATTTTCCAAGGAGAGAATCTTTTTAATAAAAATATTTTAATACCCTCAAGTGGATCCAGGAAGACCAAAAGGGAAGAGCTTAGGATCACAGGTGAGTGATTGTAATTATTTTAGATTTCTTTAAGTAATTTAAAATAATAGGATTTCCAATAGTTGTAGTTTTACTACGATTTTTGGAATAACCTTTTTAGTAGTTTATTTACAGTTTTTAGAATTATTTTTAGTATATTTCTTTTAGCTATTCTTTTCAGTTAATTTTATTTTATTTATGTTAATTATAGCATTTCCATTTATTTACAGTATTTTAATTTATTTACTGTTATTTATGCGTTATTTACAACTTTTTCTTACGCTTTGGATTTTATTTTATTTTTAGTTTTCTTTTATTTCTCCTTCTTATTCGCGTATGGATTAGAATAGATTAAACACGAATATGGATTAAAATTTTAAGAATACTAAAATAACGGAAGATAAGGTGTAAATTGTAAAGATTGTAATAAAAAGGGAATTAAGACTGAAATTGAGCCAAATTATGATATTGATTTTAGAATTGGACTAATTAAAGATAATTGGTCTAGTTATAACTTAGAATTATAACTAAAAAGAGTATGGGATGAAAGAAGCTTATTTTTACACTTAGACCTTGGGTTAAGTAATAAGCATGATTATAACGTAGGCTATAATAAGAAATAGAACTGAGTGAGGCTTATTTTAAGACTTAGGATAAATTAATAAGCACAGGTAGTAAGAACAAAAGTAAAGGCTTATTTAAATAATTTATCTAAGTTAATAAGAAAAGAATTAAAGTAGGACCTGTACCAAATAACATTCCCCTATTTCTATGGACACGGTGTTTCACATAATCCTGAAGTGAGATGAGGGGCACGCTTATGTTAATAACGGTAGTAAATGGTCAATAAGTAGAAGTCCAAATCATGGGGATTTGGGCAAGGGGAACTACTAGATATTGTTTGGATGATGGGCTAGTACTAAGAGCATTTCCCCTATTATTTATATGGACACGGTGTTTCACATAACCCTAAAGTGAAACAAGATGTTTCACAAAACCCTGAAGTGAGACAAAGTGTCTCACATAACCCTGAAGTGAGATGAGGTGTCTCACATAATCCTGAAGTGAGATGAGGAGCACGCTTAGCTGGAGCTTGAGGTAATAAGAAGACCCAATAAGTGGAACAACATGTAACATGAGCATGGTGGCGGTTACGCATGAGACTTCCATTCGGGTGCTCAGTAATCATTATGACTTCTAAGCGCTTAATGTATGCCTTTCGTAGGCACCAATGTCTAATGCGTAGGGAGCTTTAGCATCCGATCCATGGTAGATTCTATGGAGTAGCAGGCCGATCAAAGGGTAGTATTAGGAATTCAGTCTAATCTAAGCAGCTACCAAAACCAAGTGCAAACAATCAAAGTTAATCAATTATGTTGATCTAGTTAATTCGTATTTATTTCCAACTTATTCCTTCCCTCTATTTCCTTTGTTTCCTTTTGTATACTAGAACTGTTGTAAAGTCTATTACTTTTACTTTGCTTAAAGATTCTAGTAACTACTATCATTCACCAGACTTTTAGTCTAACCCACTCCTCCAATTTCCTCTTTCCCCCATAGGCAATTAGGGGCAAGGACGGTAGACTACAGGCATTTGGAGATTTCTTCGGAGGAGATTCTATCATGTATTTCTTTTCTTCAGTTTCAGTTTTTAGTTCTTTTTGTTGAGCTAGCATTTTGTGAGGGATGTATTGTACTCTAATATTATTAATACTATGGATTTTATTTCGCAAGACACGTAAGTTATTTTGACATTTGATGTATTTGGTATTTGGCGACTTATTTGATTTATAAAGTAATTCTGAGGTTTTGTTCTAAATAAATTATTATTATTATAATTTTTTCCACTGTTTATATATTTTTGTCTTGTGAATCTTAGTCTTTGCTGGTTTTAGTTATACCTACAATGCAACTTGCCTTTTAGTGTGCTTTTTTGGGTATATTAAGGGGTGTGGGGTGTTACAATCCAACCAAAACTTGCCTTTCTCAAACTGCTCGAAAGAGCACTCGAGGAATTATGGAAAAACAAAACCACGATTAGACAAAAGTATGGTCTAAGAAATTCAAGAAATATGATGCATTCATATAACAAAGCCTTTTGGGACAAGCCGAATCACCAAAATGGTTTTCCCTCAAAATAGCCAAACCATCTAATAAGTACATATGGCGATATAATAGATAATGTCTAGGGTGTAGAATATAAATCATAAAATAGCCATGCTGCATGTACAACAAAAGAATATTAAGTGTACAACCAAAATAGTTAAGGGTTTTTCGCATAAATGGAATTTTCCATTGGAGGTACCCTCGGTACATTGAGAATGGGCCTCCTGACAAGAGTCGGAGATATCCTTCCAAGCGGTATATATCTCTAGATAAAATGTACCATAGAATAAACATGCTGGTCCATGCCCTAACACATAACACGAGTATCATCGCTCTCGCTATCAATTCGAAAGAATTTCTAGAATAGAGCTGCTATACCCTTAGGTTAGCTAAACATTTGGTTATGCATTCTACTCTGGTTTCTGTCATTATCGATGGTGATGTCTTATTCAACATCTCAACATATGAGTCTTCATCACTCGAACAAATCTCGAATTTCTCTCTGGATTCCAACATCTCGAACATATCTCGAATCTTTATAAGGATTCCATCATCTCGAATAGTTCACGAATCTCTCTATGGATTCCAACATAAGTCCTCCAAGAATGCCAACGTTTTCCTCTCTCTTGGGATCACCATCAAGATAGATAGTTCCATATGATAGCATCATTTGAAATGTTAATGCTGACCTCTCCCTTGGACTTAATGTTAAGCCAAAAATTGGTTTAACATTCATGATACTATGTCAAACCCAATTTTGGTCTAACATCCTTGATATCGTGGTGGTTTTGTTAAACCTAAAACTGACTCAACAATTAATACACAATGATGTTATTCGAAATAGTCCGATAATACATATAGATTTTTGGTAGGGTAGTGAAGTTGTTGAAAAGTTTAAACCATATGTCCAAAGGAAAGACAAGTAGATCATTTAATTGTGCAACAGTCCATCATTTATTTGTTAATGGACTTAATAGATTATTCACATAAGTCACCGCCATTTGTTTGTATGTCATCTTAGCACATCAGGCCTTATGCAAGATAATCCATAATTTAGAAAGGGCTTAAAGGGCTTTGTTATAAGTCTGAATCCAAGTCAAAATTTGTCATATGCACGTTCATAGTTCGATAACAATTATATATGCACAAGTCATGAGAAATAGGCCATGGTAAATTATTCAAGTCCTTGTTATCAATAGTTCTGAAAATTACATAGAATTCTTTATTTTCCCTAAATCAATTTAGGGTTATAATTATTTAATTTTAAGGGGGAGAGAAAGAAATGATTTGCCCTCTCCAAGTTACTTTTGGGTCCGTATTTATAGAGGTGGAAGTCTTTAATGACCCGAAATTTAAACGTTTCAAATGGAATATTTAATTCATTTAAATTTCAAATTTGATTCAAATTTAATAAATAATGAGAAAATCAATTTTTAATAAAATGACTTGATTTTAAATGACATATATTTATATAGGATTTTTTCATAATATTTAATTTGGAGAATATTTAAATTTTCGTTTGACGTATTTTTTGGCAAACGATGGTATTTTTGAAATTTTATTGAATAAGATAACTAGTGTATTTTATTATTGTTTTGAGATCCTTTCATATTTTTGTGCGGGATCGTATTCTTGTTTTGTCTTTCGTGGTTCGTACGCAAACAAAATCCTTTGCGACGATGCGCCAGAAATCACAATATAAGCATAACCTAACACCGAGAATTTTCAACCCTTTGATTTTTCTCTCTTTCCCTCTTCTTTTACTTTCCACTAAACTAAATCAAAGAAAATTAAATCCACTTCCTTCGAAAATCAATATCAATTCACATACTCAACGGAAAAATGCAAACAAGAATCTTTGAGTTTGTATTGACTAGATCCTCGAATTCATGTGCTTATGGTTGATTGAGGAAGTGGTTTGTGGTTTTCGAAGTGGGCAAGCATGAACAGGGTTTCGCCTTCAAGGCGATTCAGGCAAAGTTGGGGTTCATTGATGGTGGCGTTGAGTTTTTTTAGTGAAAGAGCACGTGTGGGATGGTTTTGGTGAAGTACAGTAGCTAATTGGGGGATTGCACAATACATTTGTCATCATTGGTGGTGGAAGACGCGATTTCAGAGAGGAGTGCAGACCGTTTTCTTTGACAACATGGGGTTAGTTGTTCTTCAACTTGAGGTACGTTG
Organism: Allium fistulosum; assembly: GCA_030737815.1. Classification (NCBI taxonomy): domain Eukaryota; kingdom Viridiplantae; phylum Streptophyta; class Magnoliopsida; order Asparagales; family Amaryllidaceae; genus Allium; species Allium fistulosum. The sequence goes on along the minus strand of CM060901.1, from coordinate 111,321,609 downwards.
ATGGTCGCGCCTGATTCCAATTAGCGTAGCAAGCACGGTGCTCGAGCAATGTTACAGCATAGGGGGGGCAGGTTCGGCTATAGGCAAGGGCGGGAGGAGTTTTTAACTTGGGAAAGATGGTTTTATTTGGTAATTAAGTGATAATAGTAGTTAATTAAAGTTAATTAATGAATATTTAATCTCATATCGTATTAAATGGATAACTTTCTCAAACGATGTCCAATCGAGACGTGGTCTTCTGCATTGCGCTTGTAAAAGCGGTATCTACATGCTAAAACTAGTTTCGTAGAGTTTGGAGTAAGTGGAATTTTGGGCTAAAATTGAACGTCGATTAAACCGGAACGTCTAAGCATCCACTGAAATTTCGGTGAGTTATCTCACCTCTGAGTGAATACTATAATGATATAAAGTAGATAATTTTTTTTTATGTTTGAATGATTTATTGGTTTAGTTTGGTTGAATTTCCACTTTGAAAAGCGAATGACATTTAACATGAAATATAGAGAATTTTGTACAGAAATCCAGATTTCTCGCCGTTGTGATTTTTAATTTTAGTTATATACCTGTTGATTTTAATTCCATTTATATATTTGTTATATAAATTGTTGAATGTTAAATATTGGTAGTTTGGCTCTATTGGATGTGACATTGATATTTGTTAAAAGTTGAACCTTTTTAATCAAAAAGGTAGTAATAGCATTGGTTAAGTGATATAGTAGCTATTGGCCTTATTATAGTATTTTGAATACTATTAATTGTTTTTTGGCAAAGCCAGCGGGGTTAAATGGCCCCTACCATATATTAGAAAAAAGAATTACAACGATCCATGGCATACCATCAGATCAAAAAAGAAATGGAAAAACAACAACAAAGAAATTACTGACTAAAGTTATTAAAGATGGAGTTGACAAGTATATGTTTGGAAGTAGTAACACTTCTAAACACCCTACTATTCCTCTCCATCCATATAACACTCAAACATTTTTTCAAAACACACAGAAGCATGGAGCTCTTATGCGACTTCCATCTTGTTGCCTTGAAGATGTTATACAATTCCATTGAAGAATCTCTTACTGGGTTCCGTAAATTAAGCTTCTTTAGAACGGTTCCCCAAATATAGAAAGAAAATTCACATTCAAAGAATAAATGTTGGACAGTCTCCTTGAATTTATGACATAGAAGGCAAGTATCATCGAGAATAATACCCATAACCTTAACTTTATCAAGCGTGTGTAAACCATTCTTAATATTCTTCCAAAGGAGCAGATTTTCTTTAGGAACAGAACCAGCATTCCACACTCTAGGGTGCCAAGGAAATATATAAGATTGTGAAGGATGAAGCATATTGGCATAGACTAATTTCATTTTATGAGGTAAATGACACCACATAGCATGAATATCATTACTCGTGAATGATTTAGATTGAATATTCTCCCAACAGGCATGAACAGAGGTAGAGCTAGAGGAAGGCAGCAGTAAGGAACCATCAGAATAAATAAAAGAAACAGTAGCTTGCTCAGATATACCAGACATGATTCTAATGTTGTAGCTAATCAAATCAGCTAAAATGAGACCCTGATCAGACCAAGGATCAAACCAGAAGGAGATTTTATTTTTATGTAGAAGACCAGCCTGAAAAATATGAATAAAATCCTTTCTTAATTTAAGCAGATTCCTCCAAGACCAGCTACAGTCCATAGGAATTTCCATAGTCCAAAAATGATTGTTTTTTATTAAATTCATCCTCACCCATGAAGCCCATAAGTTATTATCAAATTTATAAATTTTATCTATACGCGTCGAGATAGTTGCCCTATTCCATTGCTTAATGTTCATGATACCCAGACCACCAAATTTATAAAGGCAGCAAATCTTTTTGAAAGCAATAGGAATAAGCTTTTTGGAAAAAGGATTACCATGCCAAAGAAAATGGTTAAGGGCAGAGTTAATCATGGAAATTAATTTGGCAGGCAAAATGAAAATACGAGCATAGTAAAGGCACATGGAAGTGGCAATGGATTTGACTATAACAAGCCTACCAGCCATAAAACACTTAGAGATAGGCCAAGATGATATTCTTGCAGTAATTTTTTCATAAAGTTTGAGACATTGGCTGGTCTTGACTTTAGATGAAAACATAGGAGCTCCTAAGTAATCATCATTGTAATGTATAGGATTGAGACCAGACAAATAGTAGATAGAATGTTTATCAGACTCAGAGATGCCTGCAATCCTAATTTTGGACTTGTTCCTGTTAATAGTAAGACCAATAAGAGCCTTGAAATCATCCAAAATAAGTAGAACTCCATGAATAGATTTGGAGGAAGGTTTTGAGAAAAGAACAAGGTCATCAGCAAACTGCAGGGAGGAGATACCGGAATTTTTTCATAAGGGATGATATTCAATAAGCTTCATAGTCAAGAATTTATTGGTGAGGGATGTGAATACTTCCATGACACAAACAAAAAGGTAAGGAGACATGGGGTCACCTTGCCTAATTCCCCTAGAAGCTTGGAAGTAGCCAAATAAATTGCCATTAAAACTTGTTGAGTACTTAACCGTGGAAACACACATGTATATCCATGAAAGGAAAGGGATTGGGAAGTTCATCTTGTGAAGAATGTATATAATTGACTTCCATTGGAGGGTATCATAAGCCTTAAGGATGTCAAGCTTAAGCACACATCTTTTTGAAATTTTTTGCCTATCGTAACCGTGGAAGCACACAGATTTAAAAACGAGTTTTTGAATACTATTAATTGTTGTTTTGATTTGGAAATGGTTTTGATTCGTGAAATGATTTTTAAACCCGACTTTAAAAAATTTCTGTGATATTTTATTTAGAAATAGCTTTTGAACTTCTCTATTTTACTTCAACCTTTTTATTATTCTTTTCTAATATATATGGAAATATTTTAAAAGTATTTATTTATATAGAAATTTATTATAAAAATGAATGTTTATTTTAAAGGAAAATAAAAGAGAATTTATTGTTAAAAATAAAGTGATTTTATTTTTAAAAGAAGATAGCAGTATTTTGGAATAAGTATTTGTGAAATGTTTTATATAAAATATTGTATAAAAATAATAGATTTATAAATGGTATTTTATAAATAAAGGAGAGATTTATAAGCGGTATTGTATAAATAAAAGAATAGATTTATAATCTATATTTGGTAAAAGGGAAATGATTCCATTTTGATAAATTGGACTAATAAATCACATTTGTGAATTTATAGTGATATATGAAATGATTGTTTATGGAAAGTGTTTTGTCCTATTTGAAACTTAAGATTTGAAATAAGTATATGAGATTTAAAATTTAGAGATTTATAAAAGAAGTTTTATAACTATATTTGGAGTTATGTAAAAAAGAGCTGTAAATAAATTTGGAGATTTATAAACGAGTTTTATAAATTATATTTTTGGCAAAGCCAATGAAATTAAATGCCCCCCTCCCATTTTATTTTATTACTTAAGTAATTACAAGCAAGAAATAAAAGAGTTAGAGAGGGAAACAAGAAAGTAGACAAACATAGAAGCAAGAAGGAAAAACAAAACATATAAATGATATTTTATAAAAGAAGTTTGTAAATATAAAAGAGTTTTATAAATAGAAATGATTTTTATAAATAATTTTATGAAGGGATTTATAAGAAGAAGTTTTATAAATAGAATGAGACATGATTTCCGTAAATGATCATTTTTTTAAATTATGGTGGTATGGAAAGTACTTTTTCATATGTAACACCATATTCCGAGGTATGCAAAATTGTCTGATTTCATTGTTAACTAAGGGATAGTACTGTTTAAAATCGGGAAGTAGTAGTAAGTATATTTAGTCTAGTTTCTATACAATCCATTTACTTACACCAAAAGTGTTTTGGGTTTATTTTTCTTTTTTTCAGTCTTTAAGTTACATTTGTTTTAACCCAAATAAGTATGGTTTGGAAATGAAACATTTCTTAAGATTTATGAATATACTTATACCATTGAGATAAGTATATGAATACATTTTTTAAGTATTAGAAGTGTAGTGTTTTGTGAATATACTTATACCGTTGACAGAAGTATATGGGAAAGTTTTCTAATTATTGAAAGCAAATGTTTTATGAATATACTTGTATAAGTATGGAAAAGGGTAGAGATGGTTTGTGAACATGTTTTTGTAAAAGGTATTTTAATACGAGTATTTGAAAAATAGTTTTAACTAATGAAAAGATTAATTAAAGAGGTTTAGTGGTTACTTTGTGCCTAACCATGCGTGGTTAAATCTCTGATTTGATAGTTTGTTTGTTTGATAGTTAAATAACCGACTATTAAATGTTGGTCGGTTTCTAAAACTATCATTATCGATTCGTAGAGACCAGAATCAAATGTATTATCCGAAGAACACTTTTAACCGGCATAAGTGTTCGAATTAGAGACATCTTGAAGATGATGGAATCAAAGACGTAGTTCTTTGAAGTGCAAGGGCTACTTGCTACTAATCCTGAGGATGATTCCAAAAAGGATGTAGTAGAAGTAGTGCCTTCGGTTTGTTCTTATCCCGCACAATTTGAATGAATGAATGCTAGCATTGCATTGTTTCCTGGAGTGCGGTGTTAGCATTCCAAGTGGGATTGCTATATAAAAGGTAAAGTGTAGCCTCAAGCCTTACAACCGTGAATGACTAAAGTAAGGGATATGCGGTAGGGCTATGTGGGTTACACCCATTAGTGTATGGTCATCACCTTTCTAGATCGTCAACGAAAATTTTGGAATGTGCAAGAGAGCTTTCGAGGGAAAGGTTGGGAAGCAACCTGGGTAATGAGCATATTCGGTACTATCCAGGAAGGGGTAGGCTAGTCCTGTGTTGGCAGGGGTGCAAGATGTTCTTGTTTTCCGTGGTACATTTTATCTATAGGTGCACTATGATAGGTAGTGCCTCAGTAGCCTTGTCATTGAATAGAATCCATTCTCCAATAAGTGACTTTATGGACTTAGATTATATTGGAACGTAACTAATGTAATCATTTCGGCTATGATTTAATATTTATTTTAAACCCTAGATATTATTATAATATCAGAATATTTCCTATGAAATGGTTTGGTTAATGTAAGGTAAAAACACATCCATGTTTATGTGTGGCATGGTCTTACGAGATACCTTTATTTTAGAAAGGTTTTATAACATTAAAATCCATATGATGTGTGTTTCTCACGCTGGTTTACCAGACACCCCCTAGCTTTATTTTCTTATAATGCTCGGATCAGATATGTTTTCTAGATTTAGTTTGGATGCTTTGGAACTTCAAGAGATGAGCTGGATGCCTCTAAGACATATTCATGTATATTTTAATTCTGCTGCATTGGTTTTTTTATATTCATCAGCATTTGTGAGGAAAGGTTGTTATAACTGTCCATGCAGATGATTGGTTAGTTTATTCCGATTGATGTATATATTACAGTTTTATTTTGTAAAGATCTGTTGTATATTATATATTACTTGTCACGATGTGAGATTTTGTTCAGTCTTTTCTTTCTTCTTCCCAAACAATCTATTTTTCCGGCACTTGGATGCTCTGTACGTGAATACTGTGAATGTATTAGTGCCGACTTTTGAGGGTTAAAAAGACGGGTCTTTACAAATGGTATCGGAGCTTAGGTTAAGCGAACACCCAGGCTTTGGTAAGTTAGACTCATCAGAAATAGGTTAGTAATACTCTAGAATGAGTTTGAGTGTGTATATATAAGAGTGCGTAGTTGTTAGTGCTATAAAAATGTTTTATATTATGTTGGTTTATCAATTAGGTGGTTTATGAATTCTAGTTGATGTGGAAGGTACAACTGTATCGATAGGGGTTTCTAAATACTTGAACATGGAAAACCAATATAGTATTGTTTTGAAATTGGTAAACGAAATAATTTTACCTAGACTATATTTTATATATAAAAGGATAATTTTCAAAATTCGATATAGTTACTTATGATGTGTTTGTTTGTTAGAAAATGGTAATATTCAATTATTATCATTTTTTGTTTCATTAGTTATGCTCAGCCAGTTTATGAGCATTGATTGTTCGGTTAAATTAAATATGAACACCTTGTGAATTTAATTTCATAATTTGACTATAAAGCGTTCGATGATAATGTTGGGTTAAAATTTGATTTTAACAGAAGTTGTTTATTATAATCTAAACAAGGATATACATTTGTGAAATGATTTTATATAAGGAAGTAATGTTATATAAGCATGATTTAAAAATAAAAAGGATTTAAATTGAGAATTTGAGAAATTAAATCCTAGTGTTTTGAAATTTGTTTTTCAAAGTTTTGGAAAAATAATAATAGTATTATTTAAAAGTATTTGTGTATAGAAATATTTTAAAAGGATTTTAAAAGAGATAGAAAGCACTGAAATCAATTCCATCATTGGAAAAATAATTCAGGTGATGACTACAGCATCATCGACGTTCATTTTCAAGTTTCTAAGTGATGGATTGCTACAAAAGTAATTTGCTATAGGGTATTTTTGGTAAAACAATTTTTTTAAACGCCGAAAGTATGATTTGTTATACCAAGTTATAAGTATATATTACTATTTCAAAGTTGTTTGAAATAAAACCCGGGTGTTTAATTATGAAGTTTTCAATTAAGTTATTATATGGGCTCATGTATCCTATGCATTAGGGTAATTTGGTTTGTGCATCTCATTATGATATGTTGTTCTGTAGTATCATTTGTTGAAATGAAATGGAATTTTCGACGATTTTGGATAGTCGAAAATTTCCAAATTGATATAGAAATTGAACAAAGTATTTTTGTGAAAATATAAGAAAATAAGTTTTCGTAACTTATAAATTTGGAAGATAGTAAGTTAAAACAAGTTTTAATTTGTGGAACACTTGGTTAAGTAAACCAAATATGATATTGTATATATACTCTTAGGATGTCGTGAAGTATTATATGAATATGAACTTAAGTTTTAAAGTGATTAATATACATAAGTTGTGTATTATAAGATGTTTATAAACTTAAGAAAAGCTTTATGAAATGGTTCATAAATAATTTTGATAACAAAGGAAATATGTTATTGGTGTGAAGGAATGTGATTTAAAAATAAATATAATTGTTGTAGTTAAGAAACCAATGGAATAAATATGTAAGTTGTACGTAGATCATTTTATTCGTATAACTAATCTTGATCCAGATTTGAGTGCATGATTTCTAGGTGATTTACACCAGTCCGAACAAGGATTTTTCACTCGATTATTGATGGTGAACACTTGAAATAGATTTTTGATTTGATTTTTAAGTTTTCTATCATAGTATATGCCTATACAAGGAGAACGGAGGTTTCTAATCAAGGAAACCGATCGGAGTCCGTACTAGGGAAGTCGAGTGAGCGGTACTAGTTCGAAAGTGAAATTTATATGATCGAGCGAGTGATTGGATTTGATATTGTGTATGTATTGTGACACCCCACCTCTATACCCATAATATCCAAGAGTATTACTACGTAATATTGTCAGATAATATGGAGAATGAGGCTATATGGGGTATACATGTGAATATTCCCTTGGACTAACATTGGTACATATTAAAACATCAAATATATAACTCACCAATACGTACATAGTATCGGTACAAAACAATAAACATGTATGCCTCTAGGATAGAACAGTACAAAATATATACGGTACATAAGTAGAGAACACAAAGTCAAAATCGCAGTGATAAAATACATTATACAATGTAGGTCCAAATGACATCTTAAGAATATACATACATGAAGTTACTTAACACACAGATGATATACTATAATTCCACATCCTAGTCCTCTATGCCCAGATAACACAGGATCATCTCATTACCCCTGGACCTGTAGAGTCTCGAACTGACCCGAGTATTACATAAATTGCACACGGGTCATACTATGTCTAATCAAGATCTATGGTGTAACATGAAATGATATAATAACACTAATAGAGATAACCTAATCATGGAATGACATATCAATATGTGTATAAAAAGGTAAGCCTGTAACATAAGTTTAATGTTACAAATGTCATCAAGTCAACACAGTTCACAAATCACTCATCCACATAAAACAACCAGATCTAATATCAAAAGATGTCATCACCAATCTAAAACAAATCAATAGTAATCAAAAAGACTATATCCAATTGGTGAATCATCCATAGAACAGAAACTCATCATATATGATATCATGCCCTAATATGATATCATAAAATCATAAATTAACAGATAATGTGAGATGGCCTGTCAAATCATCCAAATAATGTCCAATACTATGCAAACTACAAAGATAACCCAACACAATCCAAATCACAATCAATAAAGAGGCTTTCTCCAAATATCAAATCATCAAACGATATAGATATAAGAGGGACCGACTACACTTTAGACTCATCCAGTCTCTAGTACAGTCACCTCATAGGATAGTGAATAATATTTACCATTCCACAACACACACATAACCTCGAACCAGAAAGGGAGACTGCTATAGGAACCCAAGGTGTGCTAGCCTCCCGCTAATAGCCGGATCTGTTCCTATAGTCTTCGGTTACCTTGACGGATATCGTGACCTCGTCCATGAATGGCTCAACAACGTGTAGCCTTGGTCACGACCCTGCACTTGCCCCTATGGTAACAAACTAATGGCATGTGCAACAAAAGGGGCCATAGGGGACCTACCCTACCAACTATCAATCCTATGATGCGCATCGAATATTATAATTAACAACGATGTCGATGATCTGGAGCGTGAACGCACGATCAGGCCGCAAGGGTGGATCTAGCATTCGAGTTCGCTCTTGAACCATAAAGAGAGGTAGACACAAGTGAACGACGTATAGCACTAATGTCCTATATCACCATATAGCTCTAGACACAACCCAACACACGGCTCTAGATAAGTCAACACATGACCGTAATATACTAGAGCTCTAATCTCTCGTCGTAATATGGCCCTAACCAGAAGCTAACACATGGGTATAATATACTTTGCCTAGTGAGTATCGTCACATGCATGAGTAATCCCTATTTAGGTGACGTTTACTTACAAAGAATAATCAAACAAATAACATAATGGTGTCCCATACCACCGCATGTTATTCGAATAATTATTCAATATTCAGAAACTACATTCGATCCGTACTAGATATTTTTAAATGAAAAGTCTGATGAATAACTTGAAAAGTGTTATCGAAAGTCACATACCAGACAGTATCACCAAAACCATTTATTAAAATTTCTCGTCACACAGAAACAAAATAATATAAATCAAATACAAAGGATGTCATCATCGTATCATATTAAAATTGCCAGTCAAATCTATCTTAACGGTGAATCATTCATATAATCTTTATATAATTACACAAGAAAAGAAATATTCGAACAGAAATATAAAAAAAGATTATTAAAATAAATATAAAATAAACAAATAAATACTTAAAAATAAATCATTCACAACACATAATTTCAAATAACAAAATAAGTATTAAGAGATAGATAATAAATACACATCTCAAAATAATTTATAAAGCTAACTTGTGATGCCCCACCCCAAGACACACATTAACAAAGAGCATTATGGAGTAATACTATCTGTTAATGCAGAGAATAGGGCTGGTTAGGAGCGACCATCCATAAGGTTTGTCTTAAAAAAGTATTGAATACGTCGATTGGGTGCTCTAATTTTTTTCTTTTTACCTTTCTCAAGTGGATCGACATACTCAATAAATGTTTTACACAAAACTACGGTGGCTAACGGATCTATCAGAACAAAATATAACAACAACAAATACAACAGATCACAAAACAACAGTCACACATATATATACATATATAAAGATACATCATAGTACACTACATAGTGATACAATGGTGGTGGTATGTAACGACTCGTATTTTTAGCTATTTTAAATTATTAAATTTAGTGTAATTATCAAATAAAAATAGTTAAAAAAATATAAATTTAATGATTTTGAGTGTAATGCATGGGATTTGAACTTGAATAAAATATTAAAATAAACTAATTTCAAAAATTTGGCAATAAAGAGTTTTGAAATGAAATTATATATAATAACTGGGTTTATAATCAATAACTGAAGTTGGATAATAATTGTGAATTATTTACATTGAAATAAAATGATGTCGATAACTAAAATTCATTTAAAGATCCAATATTGAAATTTGTTGAATATTGAACAATTAAATTGTTAAATTCAATATTGGAAAATTATTCGAATAATTGAATAACGGGAATTGAATGGCTGTAAAATAAAAATAGTTGTTCTATAATTTGAATTTGTTTTAAAAGTTAAATCTTATAAGTTCATTAACTAATATTTCAAAAGATAGTGATTTATCGAATTATCCAAATTGATCACACTTAATACTGCAATTATTTGAATAATTGAATTCTGAATTTAATATGACTGAAAATAATACCAAAAGTTGATGTAAATTTTATTTATACAACAATGAAGATTGTTAACATTTAAAATTGGATTTAAAAGTGAAAAATTTGAAATTGGAAATTTTACATTATAATCAAGGCATTAAAATAGCGATCTGGGGTACGGTCTCGGGTTTTGACGAAACTAGTTCCATTAGATCCGTAATAGTGTATTATTATTGGATTTCTAATTTTGTAGCGTTTGGAGTTATCGTTTGGTCGTATGGAATATAAACGCGTCGAAATTAATATCGAAAATTAAATATAATAATTGGGTCCAAAAAGTTATCTTCTCCATACGATCAAATTAGGACTCGAAACCCTTTCCATTGCGTTTGGAATATGGGTATAACATTATGAATGCCTAGCAGCATGCCTCGATAGGGGTTCGAGATTTTGAGTTGCGTAAATCGAGACGGCTTGAAAATCTAAATAAATATGTATGTTTGTTGATTTTGACAATATTCCCATCAACCAACTTTCTTTCTTTTCATAACCGTCTGGGATTTAGCTCTACCTGTTCAAACACGCAAGGATCACATCTCCTCTTCTTTTATATTGCACGCAAGCTTTAGACAGTTCAAATAAAAAATAAGCAACTTCAAAAAAATTCTTTCTCAAGATTTACTCAACGAAAAAATACCAAATTTGTTTTAAAATTCAAGTTTTTCAATGAGCTTTGATTTGGTATACGTATTATAGAGTGTGGCCATGGTTGATTTGCTCGACCCATTGTACAGAGGATAGTCGAGCAACTAGAGTTGTGATTTTCTCAATATTTGGGGCTCGATGGGAGGTTTGGCGGCATTTGTCTGGATAAGGCGCACCGGGGGAAGTAATTTGGCAATGTGCGGTCGTGTTTTGGAGAAGCGGCATTTGCGTGGTTGAAGGTTTCATGCAAGCAGGTCGCGTTTTTCTTGATGGGGCCAAGCTTGAGATGGATGGGTGGGAAAGGATGAGTGAGGCGAGTGGGATTGATTGGTGAAGGTTGCAGGAGTTTCGTCAATCATCGGAGGCGTGTAGGTGCATGCCGTGCACAAATAATGGCTCCAGGCATGAGAGAAAGAGTTGGGGAAGAAGAAGCTTGCATTGGGCCGGGCCGCATTTATTTGGGTGGGCTTGTTATAAAAAAATGAATGAGTTATATAATTTGCTTTATAAAATTCAATTACTTATAAAATGCGTATCTTATTAATCGAGGTCCAATTGAGATGAAACCAATGGCATTGGGTTCGTATGGTGCTCACGTTCTGGAGCTGATTTGGAGTCGTTTGGAGCTAGTTAAAATTTTAGGTTAAATCGAACGTCATTCGATTTGATTTGAAATTGAAACTCAAGGTGAGTGTTTTATAATGCTCACAACGTACTAGAATATTTTTATACTAGTTAAATTTGAATTTATGCAGTGATATGAATTTATTGGTCATTGTTTGATAAATTTGATTGTTATTTGAATTAACCGTTATAAATTAAAATTGACACTTAAATTTTAAAATTCAAATTGAATTGCCAGTAAATTACCCAATATTAATAACTATGAAACTGTTGTGAATTATGTTATCTGTTTGGATGATTGATTATGATGGATGCCAATTGATTGATATTTGGATGATTGGATGTTTATTTGTTTAAATATATCCTGTTATCACCCTGTATATTATTTACAATGTATTAAACTATAAATTGAATTATTTTGAATAAATTAAGAAATAGGTTGAAATGATATATACCTATGACACTATGATGATTGAAATGATATATATCCATCCCTAAAAATTAAATTGAAATAACTGATCACTTGGCCGTATGTTAGAAAATTATATACGGACAACAGATTGGTTAAATTAAATGATTTTAAAATCTTTGAATTGAAATTATTTAAATAGTTTTGATTTAAAAGAGATAAAAATCAATTTATAGAAATCGAATTAATCACGAATTCGAGCTTGAAATGTTGAAATAAAATTTTGGTTAAAAGAAATTGTTAAATAATAGAAGTTGAGATTTTGAAGTTAAAATCAAAATATGATTGAATTTCATAAATTGATTTGTTTTAAAGGATTGGATTTTTATTCGGACTTTGGATTATTGCCAAATAAAAGTGTTATAAAACGATATTTCAAAATTGAGATCAGAACTAAATTTTATTTGAAAATTGGATTTTAAATTGAATATTGAAGGTAAATATGATTAAGTATTTTAATCGATATTTTTGAAAATCAAACTCGAACTTATATAGATCGAAATAAATTAAATTGAGAATTGGATTGAAACCAATTAAAATTGGAATTAAATTGAGTTGATTGGAATTGAGACTGAAATCAAATTACTGGAAACATAATTGGAATTGATTTGAATATAAAATGGAATCGAAGTTAATTCGAATTAAAATCGGAATTAAATCGATAACTCGAAATGGAAAATTGAATGGATTTAAATTGGGAAGATTTGGAAACTGAATCGGTTTGACTTTGAACCTATTTTCAAATAAATTATTTTAGTATAAACTATTTTAAAATCTATATTCTTTTAATATTCAAATTACTTTGATTTTCCAAATTATTTTACCATATAAACCTTTTTAATACTTAAACTATTTTATATTAAACTATTTTCAACTAATTCAACCATTTAAACTATTTTCAACTATTTTTATTCTGTAAACTATTTTAAAACTATTCAAACCATTTTTCAGAAGTTCAAACTGGTCAAGGGTAGAATATTATTTTTAAATCATGGATTTAAATACGAATTGGTTAAATGAAGTTATAACCCAAATTGGAATTTGAAACGATTTTAGAATCAAAATCGAGATATTAAAATGATTTTGAACTGAAATAGTATATTTTGAGTAAATATGACGATTTCGAAATGGATTTGATTGTGAAGCGAATATGATATTTTGATATCAAGTTTGAGCTGTTTTCGAAGTGTAAAAGTACCAACTAGTGTGTAAAATGACGTTTGGTTGTTAAAGAGACCGGAGCCAGATATGGGCATACTCTCTGTCGATACCGAAACCACTTTAACAACTATACACGGAGGAGACTCCAGAACGAAGTGGTTGGATTTGGCATCGGTTGCTGGATTTGAAGAAAGAGAACGATGATGGATAGACCCCGACATTTGTGCTAATTTGAAATGACTAAAACAGGACGGCTTGATAGGACCAAGTGGGCTAATTACCCCGAGCAGACATCTGTTCTTCGATTTTTCTTGGACTTGGTCCATATTATTACTCTTGTTGTTGGTTTCGATTGGTGCACCTTGATTGGGATAGCCCCCGTTTGACGCGATATGGGATGGATGGACGTGGTGGACGGTCATGGCAATGACGCGTTACCACCAGCCCTACGACCCGAACTGGTAGTATCTTACCTTGGGCATTGCCTCACGTGCCTTGTCATACTTTAATCCCTAAACGAGACCCATATGATTTTGGTTTAGTGTTGTCATATCACGGCGCATCCCTATCCACCGACCGTCTACTGGTGTTTTATATGAAAACTGTATGACAATGCTTAAAAACGCGTTAAGGGGGATCAATGTAAAGCCTTAAAGCTAAGGAAAATATTTATTTTTATTGATTAGACATTATATATGTAGCGTATTCTATTACATATAAATATTTCGACAGATCCTTAGGAGATGAAAAATCCCGTAACATCTCTTGAGTTATTGCACACATGTTATACACTTGATAGGAGATGTGAAAAACCGTAAGCATCTCTGACACCGTGACACTCATTTTATATGCGATATCGATTTGACTTACATAAGGATATTCTAATCTAACTCGAGTGTTTTGTTCTTTTCGTTACGCTCGGGTCAGCCCTGAGTTTTTCAGCTTATTGAAGATTTACTCTGGAGGTCGAAGACTTGATATATTACTACTATTATTAGTCCTTCATAATGTTGTTTGTTGCATTATCTATTTATCTCTGATGTATATATATAACTTGGATAAATGTTGTATAGATCAAAATCAAATGTATTGTATAAACAGCTTCATGAACTGTTTATTTGATTATTGTATTTTATCGTTTCACTGCGAGATTCTATGTTTTTTTCTTCTTCTGTTCTAATTCTTCTTAGTTAACCCTATTAACAATCCTCCCTTTTGAATGGTTTGAGTTGACATGTGTGGTTTATTGTCGATTTAAACTGTCCAAAATGGTGGGTCATTACATGGTATATAGACCACAATACATACATCGAGTCAAAAAGAATATGTACATATCATAGTTCACAACATAACTACAAGGCTACACAAAAGATGACTAGCATCCAAAAGAAAACAAGAAAATCCATAGCGAAAGCAGCAGCGGTAATCTACAGCAGGTGACTAACCTGAAACAACTCGGTCTGACCCGAGTATAAATACACGGGCCAGTCTAGCTAAACAGATTAGTTAGGGTATAATAAGGAAAAGATAATATCCCATAAGGGCCAACATCTCGAAAGAGAAGTGACGACATGAATTCTCAATGTCATAGATTACATGAGTAAGGTTCAACTAATCAACACAAGATATAAGGGTTTCCACCGATAATAAATTGCTAAGCGCAAAGGCTAAGCTAATGGTATGTAATTATATAACACATGGAAACAAGATGGAAATTATCACAACAACAACATGTAGAACCCGTTCAAGAGTTCGAATCAACAAGAATGAAATCACCATAAATAAATAACATGATAACACTCAGGCTATATAAATAAACCAACATCGGGAACCATAGTGAAAACATTCATAAATCATTTAAATTCTAGAAATCAGTGTAAAGAAATCTAGAAAAGAAACAATGTAAAGAATAGGACCCAACAGTCCAAAAATTGGCCCAACAGCCATATATGTAGAAAGGACCCAACAGTCCAATAAGTGGCCCAACAGTTCAAAAATTGGCCCAACGGCTATATATGTAGAAAGGACCCAACAATCCAATAAGTGGCCCAACAGCCCGCCAAGTACTATTTATAGGTGACCCAACAGGCTCAAATAGGACCCAACAATCTCAAATAGGACCCAACAGTCCATGATTAGTCCAACAACTATATATATTTATAGGACCCAACAGTCCAATTACTGGCAATAACAACCCGAAAGTCCAATATAAAGTGTCACCAACTTCCAAATAGTAACCAAGTCAGTGACAACAGTGTGTCCCATACCACACGTTCTCACTTAACCGTTTACTATAAGGTAGTTAATTTCACTCTCGTGTATGACCTCAATCGAACATGTCCGAAATTAACCGAAAAAGTAAATGCATGTGTCTCATACTACATGTTTTACTAAATCGTTTAAATCTCTTCCTCATTCGCTGGAAGTGTGCAAAAAAGTGTTTTTTATATAGAAAATCCTTCGCTTTGAGAAAATTAGTTTTTAAAACAATTTTTGAAATTGTTTGGAAACCATGGCTTTGAAATTCTCTTTATTATAGAGAATAAATACATATATTTTAAATAGCTTCAAAAATAATTATAAATGTTGCAAAATATTTATTTCGAAAGCTATTTTATTATAAAAATTATTTCAAAATCAATTTAGAAAACCCGTGCTCGAAAACAACAAAAATCACCAAAAAGCCATAAAATCGGCATATGATATCTACTCAAAAACATGTCAATCTGAAGTATGGATCAACAATAATGTTGGTTACCTATTGATAGGTTTAAGCCCTTCAAAACACTTCAAAATATCACAAGAATTGGTCACAAGAATTCACTGGAATAAGCAGAATAAGCAAAACGGTGCACATGAACACAAAAGAAACAACCTGGGCAAGTTCAAAAGGCAAGGGTTGACCTTTATATGGCCTAGGTCAACCTTATGAAGGCATGGGTCGACCCATGGAGTGCCTGGGTCGACCTCCATAGTGTCTGGGTCGACTTGGAGAGTTCCTGGGTCGACCTGGAAGTCGTGAATGCTACAGGCATTTCTGCCTGTTCCAATTCCAACTTTGAGCACTGAGTTTAGATATTTCCAGATTAAATCAAGCTATGAAATTTGACATGCACATACAACTAAACATGGCCTATGATCCGAAAAAGATTCAACTAGATTCCGGTATGAAACAAAAGAGATATGGGTTCACAAAGTTGAACCCAAACAAGAATTTCATTGTAAACTACAAATTTCAATCTACAGTTTTCAGTAAATCAAAAAAACAACGTAAACTGTAACAAGACTTTTACTGGCAGCTTGTTAGAAGTGTGAGTTACTACTCACCTTGCTAAGATTTATAGCGATTTGAATTGCAAGCAGTGGTCTTTAGGCTTTGGAAAACCTTAAATTACCTGGAGATGGAGAAAGAACAAACATGCAAATACATAAAACAAAGTTACAGTAAACCAAAGTTTCTCAAACTAGGAATTGATGAAATAATTTTATGATTTTAATGGATTACCTGTTAACTCTCTTGAATTCAAAAAATTTCCGCTTTTATTTTGTTTAATTTGGAGTTAGATTTGAATTTCTTAGGAGAAGGCAACCATTCTTTTCTTTTTCTTTTTTACAAGAAGAAGATGAGGAAGGAGTACCATACGTACTCTCCTATTGCAACGAGAAAAGGTTTAATTAGGTTATTTGGTTTGGGTTTGAACCCATAACCACCCAATAAGGCTATGTGTTAACACTTAGTTAAGATTTAACTAAGTTAATTTACGTTAACATTTTATTTCACCATTTTACACATATCTTACTAAATAAATTTATACAACTTATTTCTATGTTTACAAAAATGTTTTACAACATACAAAAATTAGTTTATCAATTTAGAAACTATTTTCCGTTATTAAATTTCCATTTTTACTTAAATGCTTTAATTTACACCATTATTTACATAAAACAATATTTTTAACACCAAAATTTCCACAAAAATCATTTTCTTATCCAATCAAACATAGCAAACCATATTAACATTAATTTTACATCCAAATATTATTTTTAAACAATTTTCCACCTTTTTATTTACAATATTCACCATATTAAATTTTAATACTTCATTAAAATTAAAAGAAACCAATATTTTATCACTATTTCCACAATTATTATATTTTATCAGCGGCGCAGTGGAAAGGAGGCCTGGGTTCCGGTAAAAAGACCCAGAATCAATTCCTACCATGCGCTCCCCTATCCTATATAAATTTACCCGGGGGTATGGGGGCTTGGATCAGTGGACGGCTTTACTATACCCTCCTGAGGAGTTTACCTGCCCGCCGGGTTCTCCTGGGTTTTCAAAAAAAACCATCCAATGCTTATTTTTATCATAAATTCTTATAACAAAGTTTCTAAAACTTTATTTCCAACATTATTTATTTATTTACAGCAAATGATATTGAATTAAATTCTTTTACTTCACTTATTTAATTAATTTACCACCAAAACATCATATTTCCATAAATCTCAATTTATTACCAACCAAACCAACCTGTAACAACCCGCATATTTTACGATTGTATATTTAAATGTTTTATTTAAATATAGCATCGTTAATCGGATTAAAGTCCAAAATGTTACTTTTTGTAAACAGTCGAATTGGGACTCGAGACCACTTCCATTGAGTCCAAAATGGCGTTTACAACTTTTTTGAGTATAAACATCGATATGTTTGGAGTTGAGTAGAATTTTGCTATTTTTCTATTTTGGGCTTTGGGTTTGGGTTTCAGCCCACTAACCCAACTTAATACCCTAACTCTTCTACTCTTCATTCATTCTACTCCTCATTTCCTAACACATTCAAGCTAAAGTAAAAATGGAGGAAAAGATAGGAAATTAAAATTCCTAAACCCTAGTTTGATTAGGAAATACAAATTCAAGTCCAAAATCAAGAAGAAGCTTAGGTAAGCATCCCCTTCTTCTTCTCCACCTCAATCTCTCTCCAATTTCAGAAATTTTCTATAACCTAACTTAGGAAATATTTGCTTATGATCTTAGATTAGAGCTTATAGAGTTGAAGTTGAAGTGTGGTTGATATTTCCTTTGTTTTAAAAGCTTCTCATTCGTTGTTTTTTGGTTTGAAGGCGGGTTCTTTAACTCACATCTACGTCTATAACTTTCATTGTTAGGTATGAATTCCTAACATCTATTCATGTTCATTTGCTTTTTTTTGAATTGATTTGGTGAATTTTCCAATTTTTGGTTTTTAAGTCCAATTCTATGAAAATCCTACTATGGATGTTTGGACATGATATTTGGGGTGTATCGAAGAGCTTATAAGACTGGGTTGTCGCTTGGCATAAATCCCTAGTCTTCGTTGCTCATCCGATCGCTCCTGAATTGTTTTGGCCATCATGGCCTAGGCAAAATTGTTGCCCAGAAAAGGCAAGCATACGTCTGGTTGTAAGGTCCAGACGTCTGGTTTGGGCAACAGATGAAAAAATAACGGCAGAGACTTGGACCAGACGTCTGGTCCAAACCTACTAGACGTCTGGTTTGAGTTCAGATGTCTGGCAGGTTTCTGGAATATTTCTAGAACCCAAATCCAGACGTCTGGATGAATCACTAGACGTCTAGAATTGCCAATTTTGCCAATTTTGGCTGTT
The DNA here is from genome assembly GCA_030737815.1 of Allium fistulosum. NCBI lineage: Eukaryota > Viridiplantae > Streptophyta > Magnoliopsida > Asparagales > Amaryllidaceae > Allium > Allium fistulosum. The sequence goes on along the minus strand of CM060901.1, from coordinate 111,302,597 downwards.
TTTTTATTGGATTTCCAATTTTAAATTGATTTTTGTCGATCCGGTTAGTTGTTATAACTTATTATCGACTTTGATGACTTCTTTCTTTGGATTTTTGGGAATATCCATTTGATTGGTTTGATATCGATTTTTATGGATGTAATTCACATTGTCATATGTGAATTTTTGGTGGTTGATTGTTGTTACGATCATTTTTGTGATTGGTCACTTTAAAATACAAAGGTTTCGATACTAATAGTAAATACTCAAACTCTTTCATTAAAATGATTTCGACACTATTTTAAATACAAATCTCGCTTTTAAAACCGTTTTCCAATCTATTAGTATATACAAATCTTTACCTCATTCGTATGAGAAATCTAATTAAACGACTTAGCAAAACAAGTGGTATGAAACGCTTGCGTTTATTTCGTCGGTTAATTCTTGGACTTGTTCGATTGAACTCTCGTGACAATTTTCGAGTGAAAATCTATATTTGTTCATAAATATTTAAGTTAAGCTAATGGTTATGGGACATGAAGCTAAACTCATTTATTTACTAGCTTAGTGTAATTTACACTAGTCGATCATTGATGATCATTTTGTGATTTAGACTAGCGATGTGCGATGTCTCTTTGTTTGTGTGGGGGACTAAAAACCCCGTTTGTGGAACTTCAGTTCAAATTGGTGGGGTAGTGACCCATGGTCTTCAGGCCGTTTGTGGAGCTTCGGCTCAAACTTGATGGTTAGCGACCATGGAATAGCATTCCGTTTGTGACACATGTGTTGGTAAGTTTTCATGCTCCCGTTTGTGTAGGCCTTCCCCTTTTTGTGATTTCTGGATTTCTAGTTTATGATTTCTAGAATTTGTGTTTCACTAATTTTTGCGATTGGCATTGATATGTTTTGTCAATATTTGTGTTTTGGTGAATAATTTAAAGAATATGACATTCTTTTTAGTGTTTGAGAATATTTGAGATATTGTATGATTTTTGTTGTTATCTGATGTATACTTGTCACAGTATGGCATTATTGTTATCATACGTTTTTGTCATATCTCTTATCCTATCTCATTTTATATGATATTTATAGCTAGACTAATCTGTTAATTATTTTTCTTCTTAAATAATACTCGGGTCAGACTGAGGTATTTCAGGTGCTTATACTTGACTTCTTATCAGGGACCATCATCTGATTTTTGACTAACTACTTTAGCACGATAGTTTTTGCTTTTATATATTCGAGATAAAGACTCCTTGATGTATACATATTCTTTTGTCTTGCACTTGTACCTATTCTTTTGTGATGTAGTGGATCTTATATGAGAACTACTTTGATGTACACTTCTATGTGTTATATTCATATATGTTTCTGCCTTTGTGATATGAATATCTGTGACTGATTTTGTGTTATGCTTGTTTCTATATTTTTTTCCGAAGCCCACATAGCCACTGTGTAGTAGGTTTGAGTTTGTATTTGATATGTCGGAATTCCTCTTCAAATGAAATGCAAGTCATATTATCTGACATATCGGTACTCGCACAAAGCAATTATACAGACGGTCGCTCCTCAACAGCCTTATTCTTCGCGCTAGTCGATGGCATTACCTCGTAGTGTCCTTGGCTAGTGTGAGTATAGAGGTGGGGCGTCACAGCTTGGTATCAGAGCCAAACTTTGGAACGATATGGAATAATCTAGCAAGGATCATTGTCCTAAGTCTTTCTTAGGAATCGTGCCTTAGGATTTTTCGAGTCTTAGGACCCATTCTATCCTATTTTCTTTTATGATGCCTTGTTTTATCAATCAAGTTTGTTTGATATTCATTCGGAGAATAACCTTTTTCCTCTTCTTTCTTTTTTTCTTAAAGAAGAGAAATGGTTAGATTTGGCAGTCCTAGCGCTGGTCAATCCAGTAGTCCTTCTTTGGATGGCGTATTCATGTCTTCCCAACAACTATTGGATCTTGTAAAGAATCAAAGGTTTATCTGTGCTTTGAGTAAGAACCCCAAAATGGTTTTACCTCTGAAACTAGAAGTTCCTTTCGATCAGCTTGTAGATATCACTCTTCAACTTGAAGAGGCCGATAAAGGAAGTGATAGTGAGGTTGGAGGTTCCAAAAAGAGCCTCAATAACAACAAGAAGAGGCATATTAAGTTCAAAAGCCCTAATCCCAACAAGAAAGGGAAGCAGGCAACTTCGGTAGCAAAGACTCCTACCTCTAGTCATGGACAATGCTACAATTGTAGTTCTAAGGACCACTATGCAAATAAGTGTCTGAAACCCCTTACTTGTCGCTATTGCAAAGGTTTGGGTCATCTTTTATCTTCATGTTCCATACTTCAAAGTAGGAGAAAGGGAAAGTTGAATGTTGTGCAAGCCCATAGTAACCCTTCTCTTGGTCAAGGTATTTCCCATTCTATCCTTGATGGCATTAATTTGTTTCGTGATTATCCTATTTCGAATTTCTTTTGATTCGGGTGCATCTCACTCTTTTATATCAAAAGAACTTGTTGATGCTTTTTCTTTAAATATTATGGGCTTGATGACTTCACAGAGAATTGCGGTAGGTGGATCCGCAACACTCAATTTACTTTGTGAAAATGTCAGGATTATTTTATGTGATTATGTTTTTCGATCCGATTTGCATGTTATGCGCTACTTAGCCTTCAGAATTGATTTTTGGGAAAGGATTGGCTTAATCATTATGAAGCCCATATCCTATGTCCCGAGAGGACTATCCATCTTCGACATCCTCAATCTGTTAAGCAAATTTCTATTTTCCTTGATGATTTTGATTCCAATTCAGTGGCATCATTTTACCTAAACCCACTTGATGAGGAAAGTGTTATTTCTCTCATTCAAGTAGTTTGTGAATTTTCTGGTATATTTTTGAGCTTGTCTTAGGATTACCACCTAAGCGATCTATTGAGTGGTGCTAAGGTCTTTTCAGCTTGACCTTGCCACCGATTTTCATTAGCTACGAGTTGCGGAGGGTAGCATTCCCCTTACCGCATTCCGCACTCGTTATGATTCTTATGAGTGGTTCGTTATGTCATTCGGTTTGACGAACCTTCCAGCTTATTTCGTCCATCTTACGAATCGAGTATTCTACGAATATATCGATGAGTTTATCCTTGTATTCATTGGTTATGGATGAAAACAACAATTTAAAATTTGCATATCTTTTTAATAAGATATTTATAAGTATAATTCGATTTTGTTCTTAAAATGAGCAAAGAATATTCGTAAAATTTTTAAGAGACATGTTTATCATATAGAAGATGATTTTGTGTTGTTTTGCCCATTGAGTGCTTTAAGAATTCTGGTCGATGCGCTTGATCAAAGTTATCGATAGGAATCTCCTAAACGCTAAGATGAGACAGTCAGACACAGTAAATTGACTTGTAATAAGTAAATTTTTCTAAAAAGATGGTTACAAAAAGTTAATTATAATTTTGAATGTCTTAGCTTTTCGGGAAAGAGGATCATTTAAAAGAACTCCTTTCCGATGCTCCTATTCTTGCGATTCCCGAAGGGAACCAAGACTTTATTATTTGTACCGATGCTAGTCGTATTGGTTTGGGTGCCATTCTCTTGCAAAGGGAATGTGTTATCATATATGCTTTTTGACAATTAAAGCCTGCCGAGACTAGATATGCCACTCATGATCTAGAGCTCGCGGCCATTGTTTTCACCCTTAGAATTTGGCATCATTATCTTTTGGGGGAGAAATTTGTTCTCTACACCGATCATAAATATTTGAAGTATTTATTTTCTCAAAAGGAACTTAATTTGCGTCAACAACGTTGGCTCGAGTTCCTTGCATCTTATGATCTTGATATTCTCTATACTCCCGGAAAGGGCAATCGTGTTGCCGATGCCCTTAGTCGTAAGCAACAAGCGGTTGTTTCCATGATGATATCCGAATGGAATGATCTCGAGACTTTATCCACTTGTGAGATTCGAGATCGTGAATCCAATTCATGTTCATCTCTTGCTTTATGTAGCCTTGAGGCTCGTCCTTCTCTTTTAGACCACATCCTTGAAGCTCAAAGCAAGATCCCGAATTGGCTTTTCTTAGCCAAAGTTGTAGGGATCAAAATAAGGTTGATGGTTTGAAAGATTTTTAAAATCGATGCTCGTGGTGGCATTCGAAAGTTTGGTAGACTTATTGTGCCAAACATTTATGATCTTCGTAAAGACATTTTAGAAGATTCTCGTCGTTCTAAATTGACCATTCATCCCGGTAGTAGTAAAATGTACGTGGATATGAAGCGACTTTATTATTGGGATGGAATGAAATCTGATATTGCTAACTTTATTACGCATTGCATGACGTGCCAACTCGTAAAAGCTGAGCATCAAAGACCCGGTGGGTTATTGCAACCTTTTGACATTCCCGTTTGGAAGTGGGATCAAGTCTCCATGGACTTTATTGACGGTCTTCTCCGTTCTCTCCAATTTCAGAAATTTCCTATAACCTAACTTATGAAATATTAGCTTATGATCTTAGATTGGAGCTTCTAGAGTTGAAGTTGAAGTGTGGTTGATCTTTCCTTTGTTTTAAAAGCTTCTCATTCGTTGTTTTTGGGTTTGAAGGCGGGTTCTTTAACTCACATCTACGTCTATAACTTTCATTGTTGTTAGGTATGATTTTCTAACATCTATTCATGTTCATTTGCTTTTAATTTTAATTAATTTAGTGAATTTTCCAATTTTTGCTTTTTAAGTCCAATTCTCCGAAAATCCTACTATGAATGTTTGGACATGATATTTGGGGTGTATCGAAGAGCCTATAAGACTGGGTTGTTGCTTGGCATAAATCCCTAGTCTTTGTTGCTCGTCCGATCACTCCCGAATCGTTTTGGCCATCATGGCCTAGGCAAAATTGTTTGCCAGAAAAGGCAAGCATACGTCTGGTTGTAAGGTCCAGACGTCTGGTTTGGGCAGCAGATGAAAAAAAAATGGCAGAGACTTGGACCAAACGTCTGGTCCAAACCTACCAGACGTCTGGTTTGTTTTAAGACGTCTGGCTTAAGTTCAGACGTCTCGAAGGTTTCTGGAATATTTCCAGAACCCAAATCCAAACGTCTGGATGAACCCCCAGACGTCTGGAACTGCCAATTTTGCTTATTTTGGCTGTTTTAGATTGGATTTCCAATTTTAAATCAATTTTTGTTGATCCGGTTAGTTGTTATCAATTATTATCGACTTTGATGACTTCTTTCTTTGGATTTTTGGGAATATCTATTTGATGGATTTGATATCATTTTTTATGGATTTAATTCACATCGTCGTATGTGAATTTTTGGTGATTGATTGTTGTTACAATCATTTTTGTGATTTGTCACTTTAAAATACAAAGGTTTCGATACTAGTAGTAAATACTCAAACTCTTTCATTAAAATGATTTCGACACTATTTTAAATACAAAGCTCGCTTTTAAAACCGTTTTCTAATCTATTAGTATATACAAACCTTTACCTCATTCGTATGAGAAATCTAATTAAATGGCTTAGCAAAACAAGTGGTATGAAACACTTGTGTTTACTTCGTCGGTTAATTCTTGGACTTGTTCGATTGAACTCTCGTGACAATTTTCGAGTGAAAATCTACAATTTGTTCGTAAATATTTAAGTTAAGCTAGTGGTTATGGGACATGAAGCTAAACTCATTTATTTACTAGCTTAGTGTAATTTACACTTGTCGATCATTGACGATCATTTTGTGATTTAGACTAGTGATGTGCGATGTCTCTTTGTTTGTGTGGGGGACTAAAAACCCCGTTTGTGGAACTTCGGTTCAAATTGGTGAATTAGCGACCCATGGTCTTCGGGCCGTCTGTGGAGCTTCGGCTCAAACTTGATGGTTAGCAACCATGGAATAGCATTCCGTTGTGAGACACGTGTTGGTGAGTTTTCATGCTTTCGTTTGTGATAGGCCTTCCCCTTTTTGTGATTTTTGGATTTCTAGTTGATGATTTCTAGAATTTGTGTTTCATCGATTTTTGCGATTGGCATTGATATGTTTTGTCAATATTTGTGTTTTGGTGAATAATTTAAAGAATATGACATTCTTTTTAGTGTTTGAGAATATTTGAGATACTGTATGATTTTTGTTGTTATATGATGTATACTTGTCACAGTATGGCATTATTGTTATCATACGTTTTTGTCATATCTTTTATCCTATCTCATTTTATATGATATTTATAGCTAGACTGATCCGTTTATTATTCTTCTTCTTAAATAATACTCGGGTCAGACCAAGGTATTTCAGGTGCATATACTTGACTTCTTATCAGGGACCATAATCTGATTTTTGGCTAACTACTTTAGCACAGTAGTTTTTGCTTTTATACATTCAAGATAGAGACTCCTTGATTTAGACATATTCTTTTGTCTTGCACTTGTACCTATTCTTTTGTGATGTAGTGGATCTTATATGAGCACTACTTTGATGTACACTTCTATGTGTTATATTCATATCTGTTTCCGCCTTTGTGATATGAATATCTGTGACTGATTTGTGCTATGCTTATTTCTATATTTGTTTCCGAAGCCCACATAGCCACTGTGTAGTAGCTTTGAGTTTGTACTTGATATGTCGGATTTCCTCTTGAAATGAAATGAAAGTCATATTATCTGACATATCGGTACTCGCACAAAGCAATTACATAGGTGGTCACTCCTCAACAACCTTATTCTTCGCGCTAGTCGACGGCATTACCTCGTAGTATCCTTGGCTAGTGTGAGTATAGAGGTGGGGCGTCACACAACCCAATACCATTTTATTTTACCAAAAATCCATTGTTTATTTAAAATAACAATTTTAACAAATTTTCACCTCCAATTTATTTTATTTTCTCCATTATTAAATTTACTTAACCTAATAATATTTAATTGAGGTATTATATTTTTTTCAATTCAATATAACCCAAATCTCACTATTTTACCATTTCAAACGATTAAACAAATTATTCTCTCTAAATCATATTTATTCTCTTAATTAACAAATTATAATCATTATTATAATTTGTTTAGACATGTAATCACAAAACCAAGGTTGTTACATAAATACTACATTTAAAAATTACCTTATATAATCCAATTTGATAAACATGGACAGAAATATTGAAATAGTAATAGGAAAGTAGATTATTGTGTGTGTGTGTGTATAACAACAAATAAGTAAATCATTTCCAGCATATAACTTTAATATAATATATTTATTATCTAGAACTGAATAATTAATTAAAATCAAATATGATTACAGGTTATAGTTAAATTATCACTTTTCAAACATTTATAAATTAAACAATATTTAAAGATTCTTAAAGTGTATTAGCAATCTTATTTCACTCATTTAAACTTCAAATAATAATGTACAAAGCAAGATATAGTATTATAGAAGTAAACACTCAAATATATATGTGTGTGTACACACACTATTCGCATATACTGCGCCTATTCACTCATGCACCTACTAAGGTGAATCCATGAATAATAATACAAAGAAGTACTCCAAGGATAAAATAAAAAGAATTTTTTTAATAAGAGGAATCACATTGCAATACTATAATAACAAAAACAAAAAACAACCCACTCATACTCATGAAATAGCAAACTCACGCGCGAGCGTGCACACACACACACACACACACACACACATATATATATATATGAACTCAGCGCCTAACATCTAAACATACTTATGCACACACATTCACACACACATGGATAGTTCGACACACACATGTGCACGCCTAACACACTTAGATACCTGCACTCATGCACGAAACTGGGTACGCACTAATACCCACCAGTTCAGTAAATATGGAGAAGGCAGTTAGATTCTCTTGGGAAAAAGAATATATATAGTAATAAAAAGAGTAAGTAATCATATTACTTAACACACACAATCACCCATATACATATGCGCATGACTCACACACTTAGCTCACTTATGGACACAATGCACTCTCAAAAATTCAGCATATTATGAACATACAACATAATACACTGTAACACACGCATATATGCAACTTACACACATAATTATACACATCTGCACACCCATACATTAGCACAAGTACACACACCATAAAACACACACTAATGTAAATATTATTTACACACAGCAAGCACATACACACATATATGTAAATATTCATGCATAGAACAGGGAGAACACAAGCACTTACTTCACCACCCGAACACACACTCACGTACACACTTTCCCACCTGAACACACTCACGTACACACTTTCCCACCTGAACACATACGCGTACACACTTTCCAACCTTAACACACACGTACACACTTCCCCATCTAAACATAAAGCCAATACACTAAGACACACACAGATATACACAACATACATACATTTATATATGGCACATAATAGCATGAACCAAAACACACACACTCAAACAACTTTCCCATACATGTACCCAAATAACAAGCACCACACAATATCATATATACATAACAACACACCCATGGCTACTCACAAAAGGACAAACACATACATGGGTGAGACACTAAATTGGATACAAGCAAGCACGTAAGCATATCTAGCTCAAGTGCACTTCCCACTGGTGCATCGGTCTTCCTTGACCGACGAGATCCATGTTAGGCGCTAGATGATGATTCTGATCCCCCTTACATCCCCTACTTCCTTCTCCTATCTAAACAACACTTCTTATCCTATTTCCTATTCGCATGAGAAAACTATAGAATTGCATTTGATATGAAAAGAAAGGTAGAATGTGGTTACAGAAATTGTATAGTTGTTCAATTTGATTTATACTTGAAGAGAGCAATGTCGACATAGTTGTGAGCACAGGAGTACTCACCTAAAATGATTAAATTTGACTAGATAATTTAGCTCCATTTTCTCTTTGAATTTGCAATTACTGTCAATTGCAAGTGGTCATAATCAGCGGATTAGATTGGGGTTTCCTCTTGTTAGATGGTGTATAAGCATGTCAGGAAATTTTCCTTAGAGTTTGAGGATTTTTAATAATTTATTGTAACGACCCGGAATTTCACTACTTTGATTTGCGAATATTTAATTAATTTTAAATATTCAAATAAATGGTTTGATAATAATTTTTTTTAATAATAAATAATAATGGTGAAATAGTTTTTAAATTTTGTTTACAAAAATATATAGTTTGATGAAAAACAAAAAATATAACCGGAAACTGTTTTTCGAATTTTCTACGTTCCATCATATAAAAGTTGTTTGAAATGTTGTGTACACATTTGTGTGTGTATATTCAAATATATGAAATGTGATAAACATATATTAGTAATTTAATCAGGGTTAAGTGTAATTAATTAAGTTAAGAAAATGATGATGTGACACTTTGGCAACTATAATAAAAATATAAAAGAAAATGCCACATCGGGGGGGGGGGGACATGAATTGACATATTGGCAACTTGAGTACAAGCATTAAATGGCATGCTGGCTTAATGTGAAAAGGAGGAGGCTATGGTGGCATTAATATGATGGGAGGAGGAGGACATGGTAATGTGGCATGCATGGAATGGAGGGTAAAGGACGAGAGGTAGTTATGTAATTCAACATGTTTACATAATATATAAACTAATTTTCCTAATTGTTATTTCACTTTCTCATTCTCTTTTCCATTTTCAGAACTTTTCTAAGCATGGAAACAAAATTTCCATGGCTTCTCTATTTAGTTTTTAGGTTTTAATGTTTTTAAAAATCAAATTCTTACTTTAAAAACTTGGTTTTAATTCACTTGTTTTCATCTCCACTTTCCCTATTTTCCTCCTACATCATTCGGTCATAACTTTCTCCACACTGAACCAAATCAAGATTTTTTTTCAAATCATGTATATTTCCTGTGGCTACAATTTTATAGTTTACCACTTTTTTTATTATGAGCTTAAATGACCCAAAAATTCATTTTTTTGCAAGAGTGTTTTTTAAACTAGATTTTTATGTCCGAAAATACCCCTCACTGTTTTGGCTATAACTTGCACAAAATTTAACTTTCTTGAGTAATTTTTTTTTAAATGATAGAGGAAAGAATAATCTAATACTTTTCCTTTGACCATTTTTCCAAAATCTGAGAGGAAAGGGTCCAAAAGTCGAGTGCAAAATGACCCATTTTCGAGAAGAATTTGTGGTTTTCCAAGCTTTTCGAGCGCTAAAGTATTTTAAGTTTTCAAAACCTTTGGTGAGTTTAACTCATATTTAATTTTATTATATCATATCAATGATTTTATAAATATTTATTTATTTTTTGGATGTTAGTTAAAATTGTTTGATTGCTTGTTTGGTTGAATTTCCGTTTGGAAATGGATGATATTTTAAATTGATCGTTTAAACCCATATGATCATCTATTTATTATCCATATCCATTGTTTGTAGGGAAAATCTGTAAAGAGACCCAAAGAGGGTTTCTCGCCCATAAATTATTTATTTACATTCATATGCTATTATTGATGGTTTATTGAAATTAGTTTCTGATATTCCATTTAATAGTTTAAATGTCGTTATAGCGATTTTCACTATACCGTTGTTTAATAAATTTCATTCCCAAAACCCTATCTTATGAACTTGATCTTGTATTTCTGCTAAAAAGAATATTGAAAATTTATTAATCATTTGTGTTAATGATAGTTTAAATTAATTAATCTTTTAAATTTATAAATTTGAGATTAATTAACCAATTTAATAAATGATGATTAAAAATTGGTTTATCTTTAGATTTAATTAATCATTTTTTCTAATGATTGTTTTATACTTAATTAATCGTTTTAACTAATGGTTATTTGAGTTTAATTAATTCTTTTAATTAAGTATAATGAGGTTTAATTAATTTATTGAACTTGGTTAATTATTTTAATTAATAATGATGGGATTAAATTAATTATTTCAATTAATGATAATTGAAATTAATAATCATTTTAATTAATGATATTTAAAAGTAATAAATCATTTTAAATAATGATATTTGAATTTTATTAATCATTTTAATGAATGATTGTTTGAAATTTAATTAATTGTTTTAACCAACGATATTCGGATTTTAGTTAAATCATTAGAATTAATGATGTTTTATAATTAAATAAATCATTTTAACAAATGATGTTTTAATTAATCGGTTTGACTAATGAAGTTTGGATTTAATTAATCCGATTAATTTATGACTATTATGAACTTAATTAATTGTTTTAAATAATGAAATTTAAAATTACTTATCATTTTAAATAATGATATTCGAGATTAATTATTCATTTAATTAATGACTATTTGACTTTAATAAATCTTTTTAGTTAATAGATTTAATAAAGGTGGTTAAAGTAAATTAATAAATAAAATAAAATGGTTTAATAAACTGATTTAATACAGTTTTTTTAAAGGTAATTTACCAATGTTATAAAAGTGTTTGGAAATAATTATCTATTTATTTATAGATAATGAATTATTTATTTAAAGGGATTTTAAATGTGATTAATTATGTTTTGGAATAATTGATATTGTTTTAAAGTTAAAAAGAAATTGGAACTCGATTATTTGGATGTTAAGTTGGATAATCTTCTGGGTGTTCGGTCTGATGTTGGTTTAGGCCTTCAGGTTCGCGCACTTAGAAAAATTATTCACTTAACATTTTAACGATCTGGAACTAATTCCAAAAGTGTTTTACCAGTACGGAAATAAAGCTAAAAAGTTCAGTTCGTTTTTAAAAAAGAAAATGTTTGATTCGTTTATGGAAATGAATTATTTATGTAAAATGAATCACTTATATGGAAACGATTTATTTTTATAATTAGCACTAAACATCGAAGAAGTAGACTTGTCGCTATTTCGAAATTTAAGAATAATCATGTGATACGACTTTGAGATAACACTACCTTGACTTGTCTGGTATTATTGTTAACCCTAGTATAAGTTAGAATTTAATGAGTGGTGATAAGTATACAAGACTTAGTTTCCATATACGATCGTTTTATATCCTCGATAGTTGGTATCTCAGCTATCGGTTATTTCAGCCACTTTATTTTAGTCACTCTAAGACGATGTGTTGCTCATTTGAGCTTTGCTATCCTTTATCGGAAATGACTTAACCCATAGAACGAGTGGAGGCCAAGCTATGTGGGGTTGCTTCCATTAGGGTATTTTCACATCCACTCTAGATTGGATTCAGTGTTGCGCATTGAGATGTGAAGTACTCGGATACTCGGTAACAGTTGGCGGGGTCCGGCTTGGAGGTTTCTGAGAGCCATCGGAGTTCTCAAGTATATTTCTAGAGGTATACTTTCGGTGAGGGGGGCGCACCCTCCTAGTCATTTGTTGGAAAATTTCCTTTCCTTATTTGATTTGTATCCCTGAATCTATCTTAGCTTTAAAATTGGCACGGGTAGAGCCAACTCCTCATCACGAAATTTAAGTGTTTATTTAGTCCATTCTATCGAGTTTGGAAAGTTACTTTATTTAGCCCATTCTATCGAGTTTGGACTGTTACTTTATTTAGCCCATTTAATCAAGTTTGGACTGTTACCTTATTTAGTCCATTCTATCAAGTTGGACTGTTTTTCCTTGCTCTATCCATTCTGTCCAGTTTGGATTTTACTCGATTTATTTCCATTCTTTGAAGTCTGGTTTAATATTATTTATGCTCAATCATATTTGGATTTGTTTCCTGATATTTATTTCTTCTCTTGCTTGTATGGATGTTATTCTTGTGAGGTAAAAACACGTTCCACGTTAGTGGCATGGTCTCACAGAATTTTTATATATGTTTTCCATAGTTATCTCACGCTGGTATTTCCAAACTGATCCAGGTGTTATTTATTTATAATGCTCGGGTCAAACGGAGTATTTTTCAGGTTGTCCTTGAAGTTTCGGAGATCGTGGAGGGGAGCTGAAGTTTCACCTATCGTAGTATTTTATTTTCCACTGTATTATATAGCATACCTATCAGCATTTGTATGGTCAAGATTTTATAACTGTCCAGCTGATAAGGTTTGTTTTTAACTCTGATATACTCCGTATGTTTGGAGTGACAGTTTCTACTATCCTTTTATATTATATATTGTCAATTCCCTTGAGAGATTCTGATTTTCTCTGTCTCTGTTCTTTTCTTTTTTATTTACCCTAACAATCTGTCCTTTTGTCGATTGGATGCGTGACATTGGAACATTGTGGTAGTGTTCGGTGTCGACTTTTGATGGTCAAAAAGGCGGGTCATTACATTTGGTATCAAAGCGTAAGGTTAAGAGAAAACCTTGGCTTTGGTAGGGTTTTTCTCATTAGAGATAGGGTAAGTGACACCCTAGAATGAGTTTGAGAGTATTATATATACGAGAGCTTATTCGTTAATGTTATAAAAACGTATTATGTTAATTGGTCAATTCGGTTTTTATGAATTCTGGTCGAGACGTGGGACGCCACTGTATGGATAGGGGTTTATAAACACTTGACCAAGGCCCACGGACATGGTATTGAAAATTTTGAAAATTTAGCAAATTAAATATTTTGCCTAGGATTATATTTCATATATATAAAGGAATGATTTTTAAAACTCTATATAGTTATATAGTGTGTTGGTTAAAATGTGATAATATGTATTTATTATCACTATTGTTTGTTAGGTTATGCTTAACTTAAATGAAAAGCATAGACTTTTGTGTGTTGATTGTTAAATTGTGCTCGATTTATTTAGGAGCATTTATCGCTTGATTTAAAATGAACCCTCTGTGAATTGGTTTTCACGATTTGACTATAAGGTATTCGAGGAATATGATAAAAGTAAAAATTCACTGTTTAATAATGGTGAGTTAAGGATTTATAAAAAGTTGTAATATAATCTAAATAGTGGAATAAGATATTTAGAGAATAAATATTGAAGATAATTCAATTATAATAAAGAAGGATTATTATGATATGAAATAATTTTTATATAGAAGAAATTTATATAGGTTTAGTATATAAAACGTGTTTAAAAGGATTTTGAATTTAAATCCCTTTATTTTTGAAAATAATTTCAGAAAGGTTTTTGAGAAAAAAAATGAAATGGCAGTACTTTTGAAAGTAATTGAAAATAAATTATTTTGGGAAGTAAAATTTTAAAGGGATTCATTTTCTTTGGGATGATTAGGAGGAAATTGTTTCGATTAATTTTATGGTAATCTGAATAATCTTCTAAGTGACGATCAGATGTTTGCTTAGGCGGACTTGTGGAATACTTAGTAAATTATTCTCATTATCATTATGCGATCGAAATGAGTTCAAATCCGAATGAACCTAAAGTGAGATTTAATTAATAAATTATTTGACATACAAAAAAAAGTATGTGGTATGCCTTCAAAAATAAGTTTTGAAATTAAAACCGGGTATCTAATTTTTGAGTTCCCTAAAAGGGAATCGGTTTGACAATGAAGAGTATTTCTAATAAAAGATTGCTTTAATAAATAAGATTTTTCTCTTAGATAAGATATGGGGTAATATAACACAGATTTAAATTGGGTTATATTAATAAAGAAGGTTTTGATAAACATTGTTTTTATTAAAACCATATAATTGTTTAAAACATCTAAGTAGTATGAACTACTTGTTGATTGGGTCAACCCATAAATAATATTCATTTTAACACTCTAAATAAAAGAGGGTTAATAGGTTGACTCGACTTTTAAGAAACCATAATTTGATTTGATGTCCATTCGGATCTTTGAAAAAGTAAATAAAATCTGTATGTACTCTCAGGATATAAAAGAATATTATATAAGTAAATAAAGGGAATAAGTTATGATTGATGTTTTATAAAGAAATAACTTTATAAAATACTTTTGAAAAACTTGGGTGAGAATTTATGAAATAATTCATAAATAATTTTAGTATTGAATAAAATACTAAGTGAAAATATAAGTGAATTAGAAATTAATATTATTAATAAATTAATAAAATATAGAGTATGACTTTCAATTTTGTCCGAGTTAGTTTGGATAATCTTCTGAGCAATAACCAAAGGCTAATGAGCAAAATGGTTCGCTTAGAAAATTATCTATATTTTGGACAATTAAGAAAGTTTTGAGCCTAAGTTAAAATTTATTTGTTAGTCATTTGACATTTTAAAACAATGTTAAGTGATAAGTTTTCCCTTGTAGAATTTGATTGACTGTTAGTGTTAATTTATTCCTTCATGGAAATTGATTGATTGGATTTGATTGAATTGATTGGCTATGTGATTTCATATACCATTGTCTATAAAGTTTAAATATATAGACATGTATTTTTAATTGTTTTTATTAAGACCTAAATCCCGGTGATTTTGAAGAAGGTAATTTTTGAAGATTTTTGGAAAGGAATGATATTTATTCACTCTAGTTGATGTTTAGAGGAACCTGAATACCACTGTATGCTCCATGTTGTTTTGATTCTAGATTTTCACCATCATTTATTTGGAGGGATCCCCTCCTTGTCATTTTGATTTTTGAGCTTTGATTTTTCTCGTTTGAGAAATTCGAAAATAAAATTTTGAATTGAAAAACATGGGTATTTAGATCAAAATTTGCCATATGAAAATAATTGGATGCATAACATCTATTATAGAATATTTGCTTGTTTGTTACATATGATTGAGATATAGATGGTTGATTGCATGTGGATTTATATCATGCTACTTTTCGAATGTAGAATTACATCACCTTGTTTGTGTTAGCCTGATTTTCTTTTAGATTTCCTAAGTATAATTATGCAAGAGATTGCTATTCGATTCTTGTGCACCTGCGTTCGTAGAGAGATAATGAATTACTTGCCAAAATATAAATCAAACGCTAAAAGGTACATAATTAATTTAGAAAATTTAAATTGGTTGATGATTTTATGACCCAGATATGGGAGGCCACTTGGCTTTTGTTTTCCTTGATTGGTTTGGAGCCCGTTGAGGCGATTAGGTAGTTGTACCGATCGAGCCACGCAAAGGAGCCACTAGCGAAATTTTCTAAAAATTTAAGAGTTTGAATTTTTTTAAGAATTTTGGGAAATTTTTGTTAACTAAAATTGGACTTTCAAGTTCTATCTTGAAATGAATGTAAGGGGACTAGTTGTTATAGATGAATGGATTTAAAAGATTTGAAAATTCTGGAATATATTCCAACGAAATTATTTTGAAATGTTAATAAGTAATAACTCATTTTAATTAATAGTTTTAAACTTAAGGGTTTGGAACATTTTCTTCCTTAGGAATTTCGGGGGTGAAATTCATTTGGGGGGGGATGTAACGACCCGGAATTTCACTACTTTGATTTGCGAATATTTAATTAATTTTAAATAGTCAAATAAATGGTTTTATAATGAAAATAAAACTCTTTTAATAATAAATAATAATGGTATAATAGTTTTTAAAATTTTCTTGCAAAAATATATAGTTCGATGAAAACAGAAAATGTGACCAGAAACGGTTTTTCGAATTTTCGACGTTTCATCGTATAAAAGTTGTTTGAAATGTTATATACACATTTTTGTATATATATATATATATATATTAAAATATATGAAATGTTATAAACATAGTTTAATAATTTAATTAGGGTTAACTGTAATTAATTAAGTTAAGAAAATGATGATGTGACACTTTGACAACTATAATAAAAAAATAAAAGAAAATGTCACATCGGCGGGGACATGAATTGACATATTGGCAACTTGAGTACAAGCACTAAGTGGCATGATGGCTTGATGTGAAAGGGGGAAGGCTATGCTGGCATTGATATGATGGGAGGAGAAGGAAATGCTGATGTGGCATTCATGGAATGGAGGGTAAAGGACGAGGGGTAGTTTGGTAATTCAACATGTTAACATAATATCTAAACTAATTTTCCTAATTGTTATTTCACTTTCTCATTCTCTTTTCCATTTTCAAAACTTTTATAATCATGGAAACAAAACTTGGCTTCTCTATTTAGTTTTTAGGTTTTAAAGTTTTTAAAAATCAAAATCTTACTTTAAAAACTTGGTTTTAATTCACTTGTTTTCATCTCCACTTGCCCCATTTTTCCTCCTACTTCATTCGGTCATAACTTTCTCCACACTAAACCAAATTAAGATTTTATTTTTTTCAAACCATGTATATTTCCAGTGGTTACAACTTTGTAGTTTACTACTTTTTCTTTTTTCGAGCATAGATGCTCCAAAAATAGATTTTTTTGAAAGAGTGTTTTTGAACCTAGATTTTGATGTCCGAAAATACCCCTCACTATTTTCGCTATAACTTCCTCAAAATTTAACTTTATCGAGTAATTCATTTTTTAAATGATAGTGGAAATAATAATATAAAACTTTTATTTCGACTACTTTTCCAAAATCTGAGAGGAAAGGGTCCAAAAGTCGAGTGCAAAATGATCCATTTTCGAGAAGAATTTGTGGTTTTCCAAGCTTTCCGAGTGCTAAAGTATTTCAAGTTTTCAAAACCTTTGGTGAGTTTAACTCACATTTAATTTATTATAACATAAATGATGTTATAAATATTTATTTATTGTTTGGATGTTAGTTAAAATTATTTGATTGCTTGTTTGGTTGAATTTCCGTTTGGAAAATGGATGATATTTTAAATTGATCATTTAAACTCATATGATCATCTATTTACTATCCATAACCTTTGTTTGCAGGGAAAATCTGTAGAGAGACCCAAAGAGGGTTTCTCACCCATAAATTATTTATTTACATTCATATGTTATTATTGATGGTTTATTGAAATTAGTTTCTGATATTCCATTTACTAGTTTAAATGTCGTTATAGCGATTTTCACTATACCGTTGTTTATTAAATTTCATCCCCAAAACCCTATCGTATGAACTTGAGCTTGTATTTCTTCTAAAAAGAATATTGAAAAATTATTAATCATTTTGGTTAATGATTGTTTTAATTAATCTTTTAAATTAATTAATTTGAGATTAGTTAACCAATTTAATAAATGATGATTAAAAATTGGTTTATCTTTAGATTTGATTAATCATTTTTGCTAATGATTATTTTATACTTAATTAATCGTTTTAACTGATGGTAATTTTTGTTTAATTAATTCTTTAATTAAGGATAATGAGGTTCAATTAATTTATTGAACTTAATTAATTATTTTAATTAATAGTGATGGGATTAAATTAATTATTTCAATTAATAATAATTGAATAATCATTTTAATTAATGATATTTAAAAGTAATAAATCATTTTAAATAATGATATTTGAATTTTATTAATCATTTTAATTAATGATTGTTTGAAATTTAATTAATTGTTTTAACTAACAATATTCAGATTTTAGTTAAATCATTAGAATTAATGATGTTTTGTAATTAAATAAATCATTTTAACAAATGATGTTTTAATTAATCAGTTTGACTAATGAAATTTGGATTTAATTAATCTGATTAATTTATGATTATTTTGAACTTAATTAATTGTTTTAAATAATGAAATTTAAAATTACTTATCATTTTAATTAATGATGTTCGAGATTAACTATTCATTTAATTAATGACTATTTGAATTTAATAAATCTTTTTAATTAATTTATTTAATAAAGGTGATTAAAATAAATTAACTAATAACATAAAATGGTTTAATTAACTGATTTAAAGTTATTAAACTGGTTTAATACAATTTTTTATAGGTAATTTACCAATGTTATAAAAGTGTTTGGAAATAATTATCTATTTATTTATAGATAACGAATTATTTATTTAAATGGATTTTAAATGTGATTAATTACCTTTTGGGATAATTAATATTGTTTTAAAGTTAAAAAGGAATTGGAACTCGATTATTTGGATGTTAAGTTGGATAATCTTCTGGGTTTTCGGTCTGATGTTGGTTTAGGCCTTCTGTAACAACCCGCATATTTTACGATTATATATTTAAATGTTTTATTTAACTATAGCATCATTAGTTGAATTTAAAGTCTGAAATGTGACTTTTTTTAAACAGTCGAATTTTGACTCGAGACCACTTGCATTGATTTTAAAACGACGTTTACAACTTGTGTAAGTATAAACATCGACATGTTTGGAATTGATTAGGATTTTGGTATTTTATTTGGGCTTTGGGTTGTCTTCTAGACCACTAACCCAACAAGAGAACCCAAACTCTTCTACCTAATAACTCCCATTCCACTCCTCTTCATTCATTCATTTCACTCATAATTTCCTAACACTCAAGCCCTAGGAAGAATGGTGGGAAGAGGAAATTAAAATTTCTAAGCCTTAGTTTCTCTTAGGAATTCAAGTTCTAGTTCCAAAATCAAGGAGAAGCTTAGGTAATCATCCTCTTCATCTTCTCCATCTCAATCCCTCTCCAATTTTCATAATTTCCTATAACCTAACTTAGGAAATATTTGTATATGATCATAGATTGGAGCTTCTAGAGTTGAGATTGAATTGGAGTTGATCTTTCCTTGTTTTAGAGCTTCTCATTCCTTGCTTTGAGTTTAAAGGTGAGTTCTTGAACTCACATCTATGTCTATAGCTTTCATTGTTGTTAGGTATGAATTCCTAACATCTGTTTCATGTTCATTTGCTTTTGATTTGAATTGATTTGGTGAATTTTCCAATTTTGGTGTTTTGAAGTCAAAATCTTTAAAGATCCTATCTTGGATGTTTGGACATGTTATTTGGGGTGTATCGAAGAGCCTATAGGGCTGGGTTGTCGCTTTGCATAAATCCCTAGCCTCCGTCGCTCGTCCGATTGCTTCCGAATTGATTTGGCCATCAATGGCCTAGGCAAACTGTTTCCCAGTACAGGCAACCAAACGTCTGGTAGAAGAACACAGACATCTGGTTAAGGCAGTTGAAGAAAAAAAAGTAAGTAACGGCAGAAAAAAATAAAATCCAGAGCCAAGAACCAGACGTCTGGTTCAACCGGTCAAACGCCTGGTAGGCTTCAGGGAATAAAAAAGGAAAAGGAGAAAAAGTATAAAACTTCCTGAACCGCGGGTCAGACGTCTGGCCAAACCAACCAAACATCCGGTCCTGTTGAATTTTGCCTATTTTGCCTGTTTTTGAGTGGATTTCTAATTTTTATCGATTTTTGTTGATCCGATTAGTTGTTGTCATTTATTATCGATTTTGATGACTTCTTTTGTGGATTTTTCGAAATATCCATTTGATGGATTTGATTTCTATTTTTATGGTTTTAATTCACGTCGTCGAATGTGGATTTTTGGTGATAGATTGTTTTTACAATCATTTCTGTGATTTGTCACTTTAAAATACAAAGGTTTTTTATACTAGTAGTAAATACTAAAACTCTTTCACAAAAACAATTTCAACACTATTTTTAATACAAAACTCGTTTTAAAACTATTTTCCAATCTATTAGTATATACAAACCTTTACCTCATTCGTATGAGAAATTTAATTAAACGGCTTAGCAAAACAAGTAGTATAAAACGCTTGCGTTTACTTCGTCGGTTAATTCTTGGACTTGTTCGATTGAAATCTCGTGACAATCTTCGAGTGGAAATCTACAATTTGTTCGTAAATATTTAAGTTAAGCCAGTGGTTATGGGACATGAAGTTAAACCCATTTATTTACCAGCTTAGTGTAATTTACACTTCTTATGATCAATGAAGATCATTTGGGATTTAGACTAGCGATGTGCGATGTCTCTTTATCCACATGGGGGACTATACCCCATTCTGTAGAGCTTCATCTCATTTTTATGGGGTAACGACCCATGGTATTTTAACCATTTAATTGAGTTCGGTTCATCGGGCGTATCATTGTACTACGTCGTTGTTCCGACTTATTTGAGTTTCAGGTTCATCGGGCGTATCGCTGTACTACCTCGTTGTTCCGGCTTATTTGAGTTTCAAGTTCATCGAGCGTATCGCTGTACTACATCGTTGTTCCGGCTTATTTGAGTTTCAGGTTCCTCGGGCGTATCGTTGTACTACGTCGTGGCTCCGGCTCTATGGGTTAGCAACCCATAGGATAGCATCTCGTTTGTGATACACGTGTTGGTGAGTTTTCATGCTCCCGTTTGTGATAGGCCTCCCCCTTTGTGTTTTCCTGGATTTCTAATTATTGATTTCTGGAATTTGTGTTTAACCAATTTTTGCGATTTGCATTGATATGTTTTGTCAATATTTGAGGTTTTGTGAATAAGCTAAAGAATATGATATTCTTTTTGGATATTTGAGGAGATATGAGATATTGTATGATTTTCATTGTTATCAAATGAATACTTGTCATAGTATGGCATTATTGTAATCATATATTTTTGTCATATCTCTTATCCTATCTCATCTTGTATGATATTTGTAGCTAGACTGATCCGTTTATTATTTTTCTTCTTAAATAATACTCGGGTCAGACCGAGGTGTTTCAGGTACTTCCACCCAACTTCTCAGCAGGGAATTGCTTCTAACTTTTGGCAGACTACTTTAGCTTAGTAGTATTTTTTGTTTTTATACATCCGAGATAGAGACCCCTTGATGTATACTTATTCTTTTGTCTAGCACTTGTACATATTCTTTTGTGAAGTAGTGGACCTTGTATGACCACTACTTTGATGTTCACTTCTATGTGTTATATTCATATCTGTTTCCGCCTTAGGGATATGAATATCTGTGACTGATTTTGTGTTATGCTTATTTTATATTTGTTTTCGAAGGCGACATAGCCACTATGTAGTAGCTTTGAGTTTGTATTTGATAAGTCAGATTTCCTTTCGAAATAAAATGCATGACCTTCTATCTGGCATATCGGTACTCACACAAATCAATTACACAGATGGTCGCTCCTCAACAGCCTTATTCTTCGTACTAATTCACGGCATTACCCGGTAGTGTCCTTGGTTAGTGTGAGTATAGAGGTGGGGCGTCACAGCTTGGTATCAGAGCCAAACTTCGGAACAATATAGGATATTATGACAAGGATCATTGTCCTAAGTCTCTCTTAGGAATCGTGACTTAGGATTTAATTCTAGTCTTAGGACCCATTCTATCCTATTTCCTTTTATGATGCCTTGTTTATCAATCAAGTTTGTTTGATATTCATTCTGAGAATAACCTTTTTCCTCTTCTTTCTTTCTTTCTTAAAGAAGAGAAATGGTTAGACCTGGCCGTCCTAGCATCGGTCAATCTAGTGCTACTCCTCATGATGGCGTATTCATGTCTGCCCAATAACTTTTCGATTCTGTAAAGAATGCCCAAGCTGTCGGACCCATTCCAGAGCCTACTCATCCGAAATCCGGGTTTGCACGCTTGTGCAGTGATTATACCAATTTGGGTGGAAGGCCATTCAAGGGTTCCGAAAGCGTTATAGAAGTCCAATCTTGGCTTAGAACATGCGACCGCATCTTTTCTCGCATGAATCTTGTGGATCTACATCGAGTCCAAGTGGCTTCTAGCATGCTCCAAGAGAGAGCATTAGATTGGTATGAGCTTTTGATTTTGGAAATTGTTGAAGCAGATCTTACTTGGGAGCAATTCCGGGAAAGGTTCGAGTTGAAGTTTGTGCCGGAAGCTGAAAAAGTAACTTTAGCTTGATGCTTTATTGATCTTGTTCAAGGTGAATCTTCAGTGATAGATTATATCACATCATTTAAATCCCTCTCTAAATATGGGGTTGAGTATATTAATACCCCATTGAAGAAAAATCAGAGGTTTATCTATGGGTTGAATAAGAATCTCAAAAAGGCTTTACTTCTAAAACTAGAAGTTCCTTTCGATCAGCTTGTAGATATCGCTCTTCGACTTGAAGAGGCCGATAAAGAAAGCGATGGTGATGTTGGGGGTGCCAAACAGAACTTCAATAACAACAAGAAGAGGCAACTTGACAGTAAGTTCAAAGACTCTAATCCCAATAAGAAAGGGAACCAAGCAACTTCGATAGCAAAAACTCCTACCTCTAGTCGTGGAGAATGCTACAATTGTGGATCTAAGGACCATTATGCAAATAAGTGTCCAAAGCCCCTTAGTTGTCGCTATTGCAAAAGTTCGAGACATCCTAAATCTTCATGTCCCAAACTTCAAAGCAAGAAAGAGGGAAAGTTGAATGTTGTGCAAGCCCCTAGTAACACTTCTCTTGGTCAAGGTATTTCTCATTCTCTCCTTGATAGCATTATTATGTTTCGTGATCATCCTATTCGAGTTCTTTTTGATACGGGTGCATCTCACTCTTTTATATCAAAAGAAATTTTTGATACTTTTTCTTTGAATGTTATGGGCTTGATGACTTCATTACGAATTGCGAATCCGGTTGGTGGATCCGCAACACTCAGTTTATTTTATAAGGATGTTGAAATTATTTAATGTGATTATGCTTTCTGTGCCGATTTGCATGTTATGTGTAACGACCCTGAAATTTTGATATTGGAAATCAGGATATTTAATTGATTTTAAATATCTGGAATTTAATTTAATTTGAAATTTAAATATCAAAGTGAATTTGGTAAATTAATTATTGAATTTAATCGTTAAATCTGGATAAAAATTTGAATCTTCAGTTTTAAGCTGATTAAAAATAATCTGAAGGCTTAGAAAATTTATATTTATAATTCTGAAGGTACTGGAACTTTCAGAATTGAATTTGGAACTGTTCTGTTCAGTTTTGAATTTATATCGTTTAAATTGAATTTGAAAATAACGGTCCAGGGCACAGTCTCGGAAATTGACGAAACCAGTTCCATTGGATCCGTAATATTGTATTATTATCGAATTTCAATTTTTGTAATATTTGGAGTTGTTGTGTGAGCGTACGATATATAAACGCGTTGGAATTTAGATCGAATTTTTAATTGTGAAACCAAGGCAATTTGAATTTTTGTTACGTAACTTGAACACGTTGCTTCTATCTTCAAACACGTGGCAAAATGAAGACACGCATCTTTCCAATTCAATACGTGTCCTCTCCCCATCTGATATCATGTAACTATCTTCAGTTCGAAAGCAGATAACAAATAAAAGAAAAAAATCTTCATTCAAAACAATTTAATGGCAGAACCTCTCTCATTCATTTTCAAATCGAGAATTGAAATTCAAATCGAAAGCAAACGAAATCACTTCCTTCCCTTTCGTTCAAATTTCAAAGCCGGCCCTTCTCTTTTCTTCAGTCAAACAAAATCGAATCGCGATTGGGCACGTACGAAAAAGGGATTGCCGAGTTCGAGATCTAGGGCAAAGCTCGGGGAGACGTCATCATCGGGGATAGGCGCGCGCGTGGGCGTAGGCTCGAAGACAAGCAAGCAATCGACAGGCGATAGAGAAACTCGTGCTCGCGAGTGCGTGGAAGGTCGGCGGCATCGATTCGTGGGCCGCGATCCAGGTTGTCGGCAAGTGGAGATTCAGGCGAGTGACTCGCGTTTAGGGTTTCGCTCGTTCGACTGGAAAATTTGCCGAGTTGATGGTAGCAGTAGATGGTCGCGAGTTGATGGCGGCTGAAGGCATTCGTGAAGTCGAGCCTGGGTTGTTCAATATTACAGTAAGGTATAATCTATTTTCGAATTTAAATTTATATGCGTACCAGTTAGAAAATTTTTACAGTAAAATTTATTGCTGTTTTAAATTGCAGAAAAGGAAATAATAAATATATAAAGTTTAAACAAAACTGTTTTGAAATTTAAATTGTGTGTATATATATATATCTAGACAGTTTTTGGTTTGAAAAGAAATCATTTGTTTAAATTTAAATTGTTAGTAAACTAAATTTGTCAAATGGTTAGACAATTAAATTATTAAAGAGGAAATAATTTATTGTTTCGAATATTAATAAATGTGTATAAATGTTTATACAAGGTTTAAAATGGAGAGACAAACCGAAATGGAAATAAATTGGAAAAGGGACTGCGAAATAAAAAGCTAAGGTGAGACCTTCTCACTCAAATTGGAATTTGATATTTTTGTAGTTATTGATTGATTAATTGACTGTTTGGATTTGTAATATTAGATATAGTAGGATATATATATATATAGCAATATATACATATTGGCATATGTATATATTGGATTGATTGATTTCCCGCATTGTATAGCGGATGAGACCCTATTGCGCCGTTAGTAAGCGGATGATATTTATAAATCCTATATACCGCGATATTCCACCTCGAAGTGGAATTGGTATTGTGCTAACATCTGTGGATGCAGGGAAACAGGTTGGAGGGATCCAATAGGATTCCTCAAAACATTTGAATTTGATTTCATATGTTCTGTGATTGATTATTTATAATATGTGTATGATTATATCTGTGATTGAATGTGTTGAAGGCTATAATTTAGTCGAATGTATTTTTGGTATCGTTGGATACCAGAAATGAATATAAATTGGATTTTGAAATTAAAGTGGAAAATTTTAAGTGAATATATTGTTAAGAATTGAATTTATTTGAAAGAAGGAATTTTTAAGTATTAAAATGGATTGTCGAAATCTTATTGAATAAATTCCAAGATATGGGAAAAGATTTTTATAAATGAATTTTGAATAGTATTATTCAAAAGTTGGAAAATTTATTTGAAATGAAATTTTGAATGGTTTGGGAGTTATAAAGGAATTTATTTAAAGGCGATAAATTTGTTGAAATCCAATTGATAATTGATTTTGTATTGAAGAAATAAATCTTTGAGAAATCGATTTGGAAATTTATTTGGTATTTGAAGGAAAATTGATTTTTTTGTGTTGAGAATAAATGTGTAAATCGATTTGTAAAATGATTTGGTATTCGGGATTAAAATTAGAATCAATTTGAAATTTGATTCGGTGTTGAAGTAAATTTAGAAATCAATTTGGAATTTGATTTGGAGTTTGAAATAAAATTGAGAAATCAATTTGAAAGTCGATTTGGTGTTGAAAATAAATATTTGAGAATGTAAATTCCGAATAGAATTTATAAAAGAAAGGGAAATTTGTTTTAAAAATAAACGCTGATTTATTTTTAAGTGTGAAAGTAAATTTACGGATTTGGAACGTAAATTTGAGATAAATCGATAAGGATTTATTAAATTGGTTTAAATGGACCATTTTGAAGTGAAATTGTATTTTCACTATAAAGCTGAGTATATTTTCCAAAGTAGCTTTTTAAAATAAAAATTAAAGGTTCTAAAGCTGATTTTTTTTGAAAAGATATATTTGGAAATATATTCCGTGTAAGGAAAAGTGATTTGAAATTTATTTTCAAAGTGATGAAGTGTGGAAATAAATTTACTGATTGGGATGTAAATTTGAAATAAATCGATAAAGATTTATTTAAGGGGTTTAAATGAATATGATTTGGAAATTGTTTTCAAATGATTGAAGTATAAACCATATATCGTGAAGATATTTTGAAAATAAATAATTTGGGAAAATTATTTAAATTGATGATTGTTGTGAATGTTATTGATAGTTAAATCACCAACTATCAATATTGCCTTTGAAATGGCACTTGATTTGTTTTTCAAAACAAACGCTTATTATTCGGTTTAGCCGGGAAAGGACCTTTGTGTCAGATAACCCATTCCGAATAATAATACGACGATATGGATCGTATTGAAGACCGGTGATGAAGACCGGGTATTTGTGAAAATGATATGATGACCTATCGATTGTCTCTGCACCGTTAGCTATGGTATTGAGATTTCCTTTGTGATGGGAAGTTTTATCGGGATTGTGAATATCCGGATTACAAGGACTTCTTTTGGAAGTGCCTTCGGTTCTGTTCGAACCCGGAACAGACTTGTATGGTTACGTGTCTGACATTACGTTTTGAGATATAAAGCCGATTTCTTTCAAATACATCTCTGTTGGTGGCGGAGAATTTATTCTCTTAGCTTAACACCCTTCTCTGAGACGTACGAGCTCAGAGGTTATGTAGTTGAAATTTATCAGCGATATATTCCCAATTTGGCAATGTGGCATGCTGAGTGTTGCTGTGATATTGATCATTTATTGATCAATTGTGATCAAAGCACGGCTTTGTGAAAAAGCGTAGCTTTGTGGACGAGACTTCGTCAGGGCCTCAACAACCCGGAAATGGTCGAAACAGGAATGTTGCGGCAAGGTTATGAGGGTCGCGCCCTTTAGGGTATGTCATTTCCTTCTGGAAAGGGGTGGTATCATGGTATGGAGCCCAGATACTTAATCATGTGGACACACTCTATTTATTATGTGTGATGATGCTACTGAGCGCTCGGATAAAGGTCCCAAAGGACCGGGTGATGACATATTCATGAGTTACCTGTTATAGGGGTAACCCGGCCTTGTTTGGCAGAGAGCAGTTTGTCTCTCGGGACGTCCAGCCAGAGGCGATCCCATTCGGCAGTAGGAAAGGAAGTTCCTTAGCCTGACCATTTGTTGGAAATCCATTTCCCAATACGAAATTGTACGGTTTTAGTTGTAGAACCTGCCATTTACTTATGGTGGTCACCACTGTTTAGATGGTAGCTATAGTAGGCATAGTGCGGAATGCCTATGCTGGCTAAGATTAATATTATACTTTCAAAATGTTTCCCACACTAGACATTAATAATAATATCCAGTGATTGGCGTAGTAAGCATCTTTGACTATCATAAGAAGAAATCTCCTCCAATTCTGCGTTTGCATTGTGTGTGTGGTGGGAGGTCTTATGGTAGTTTCATTTTCGAAAAGCATTGCGAATCTATTTTATTTTCTTTGTGAAAATAACTGTTTTACGATCTCACACCAGTCACCATGACTGACTCGGAGTTTATTGTTCCCTTCTAAACTCGGGGTGCCTATAATTTTCCACACGGGCAGCCTAGAGTTATTTTTATCAGGATATTCTGGATATTCTGGAGCTTTGGAGATGAGCTGGATGGCGAGACGTACTCTCGTACTTATTATTTTATTCCGCTATGTATTCTGTATAAGGACAGGTTTATATAACTGTCCATTGTTGTATTGAGTCGTATATTGACTCTGATTGATGTATGTATAAACTGGTATAGTCTTTGTTGTAAAGATTATTGATAAAGATTATTGATTTATCTATTATATATTGTTCCGCTGCGAAATGTGAGATTATGATATTGTCTCTGATTCTGTGTTTTCTGTAGCTGTTCTTCTTTCTTTTTCTTCTTCTGTCTTCTTCTACCTCTTCTTTTAACCCTAATGGTTCGGTTTTCCGGCATTCGATTGCGCGGCATTTGATACAGTGGACGTATTAATGTCGACTTTCGAGCATCGAAAAATCGTATCGTTATAAGTGGTATTAGAGCATCTGGTTAAGTGACAACCCTGCTCTGTTGGGTGTTACTCATTAGAGATAGAGTCAGTAGTACTCTAGAATGAGTTGAGTGTAATAATAGATATGAGCGCGTATTTGTTAGTGAATATAAAATTTTGTTTTGTATTGTGTTGACTTATCGGTTGATTGTTTATAGATTCTGGTCGGTGCAGTCTAGCTAACTGTAATCGATAGGGGTTTCTAAACTCTTAAACAAGGTAATCTGACGCAGTATTGTTTTAAAATAGGGTAAATGAAATAATTTTACCCAAAACTATTTTTTTATAGAAAAGAAATAATTTTCTATGAATTATTATAGTATATGGATGCTTGGTTGTTAGGAAAAGATAATATTGAATTATTATCACTGTTATATGAAAAATGAATAAGAAATAAAATAGTAACCAAAGATTTGAAGATAAATTCATTTAACAAATGAAAATTTTAAAAATGAATTGAAACATGTGAAACTGAATTCATATACAAATAGAATTTGTAAATATAAATTGTGATGAGATTTATAATTGGAAATAGAATTCCAAGAAAATATTGAGAATAAAATTCATTAATGAATGTAAAAATAAGTTGATAACTTATAAAATATTAGAAATTTGATTGGAATGAAATTCAAATCGAAAAGAAATGAAATTGTGAATAAACAAATGAAGTTACATTTGTAAATGAATGAATTGGAATTGAAAATTGAAAAATGGGATGAAATTTGATCTGAATAAAGTTGAATAAAAATCCAAACTTGAAAAATAAATAAGATAAAGTGGATTGAATTCAATTAAATAAACTTGATAATTTATTAATTCACACAATAATGAATTGGAAGTTGAATTGGTTAAATTAAAGCTTTGTTGTAAGCTAAATTTGAAGATAAAAATTTGAATTTGTATATAAATTCAAGTAGTAGAAATAAATTGAATTTCATTGATAAAGATAAAATAAATTTGAGATGAATTGAATATGGAAATTGAAATTTAAAATGAATAAGTGAATGTACTAATTGAATTAAATTAGTAAATGGAATAGATTTGATAAATGAAAATCAAATCAAGAATTGAAATTGGAAACTGTTTACAAGGAAATGAACTTGAGTTTTGAATTAAAATAGCTTAAGTAAATATTGGACAGTAACTCAAATTTAAGTGAAGCTTTGAAATGGTTTAAATAAAAACTTAGTTGATTGATGAGTTGAAATGCGAAATTGAATAATGATAAATGTATAACTTCAGTAATGTAGTGAAAATAAATACAAGAAGTGTATATAAATATTTGCATTGTTGTCGTCGAGTTTTGTACGATGGTTTTGAACAAATCGAATGGTTTTGTGAATATGGAATGCAAGTTAAATTGAATGGAATCAATTTAAATGATTGTTAGCTCAAGTAATCATTTAGTTGCATGAATATTAACAAATCTGAATAGAAAGAATTATCGTTTGATAAAAACGAGACTATATAAATTCTATGAGTTAATAAAAGCAAATAGAAATTGATTTTTGTATCAACTGAAATAGATATGAGTTAGATTCATTTAAAAATGAATTGAATGGAAGAAAATGAATTGTAAACCATTGAATTGAATAAAAATGGTATGTGAATTGGTCGTAAACAACTAAAGGTTGTATTTAATTTTTATAAATTGTTAATGAAATTTATTTTGAATACATTGCTTATGAAATCTATGGATTTGCTATTGAAATAAGTGAAGTGTAAATGAATTTCTTATATTTTTTCACTTACATGTTTAAACTGAGTAAGTGCAGGTTTTTGAAGCCGTTTGGCTGCATTTTGGTTGTGTAAATGCTAATAAAATAACTGCTTTACTTAAAAATGCTAAAAAGGTACGCCTACGCAATAAAAATAGGAAATATGAACTGTTTTTCTGCTTTTCCGACCGAGTGGGTCGATGTATATATATTTATCTCTTTTGTCAAATTGCAAAAGTTCCTCCGTACAAAGGAGACTCCGCCAAAATTTTCTGAAAATTTTGGGAGTTAGAATTTTTTTGAAATCTTTCACTAATGACAAAAGATTTAAAATTGGAATTTGGAATAAAAGTAAATAAAACTCAATGTTCGAAATTAGAAGATGAATCGAATTCAAGTAAAATTCGAAATGGAAATCTGAATGGAATTTTTGGAAATAAGAGTATTGGGATTTGAAATGAATTCAAATAGAGTTGAAATTGTAAATTGAATTCAAATGAAATTGAAAATGCAAAGTTGAATGGAAATGAATATATGACTTTGTTTGAAGTGAATGAATATAAGAAATATTGTATTGAACTTAAGTATGAAATTCTTAAGTAAAATGGGTATTGGGGAATCCAATAAGTGAATTTGGACATTATTGTTCAATAAAGTATACAGGGATTATAAAGGCTAAGAAAATGGAATTGGATTTTGATTTTTGAAGATAATTTAAATTGCTCGACAAAAGGTAAGTATTTGAATTTCAATATGAGATTTGATGATTTCTTGTCTAGCCGCTTGGCTTTTCCTATTTCTTTTTGGAATCTGAGAGTCCCAAAGGACATTTTGTAGTAGTACCGTATTAGCCGCGCAAAGGAGACGCTGGCGAAATTTTTCGAAAAATTCGAGTGTTAGAAAATTTTTGAGAAAATTATGAAAGTTTACAATTTGAATTCAAATTTAAATTTGAATTGTGAAGTCAATTAAGTTGTTTGAAAACTATGAAAATGTATGGAAAGTTAACCGAAGTGATAACAAATCTTTAATAAAAAGATTTGGGTTTGCAAATTTGTTAAAACCATTTGAATTTAAGAAAATAGTTAATGGGAATTGGAGCATTTTTCCTGACTTGTAATTTTGGGACGAAATTCTTTTAAGGGGTGAAGATTGTAACGACCCTGAAATTTTGATATTGGAAATCAGGATATTTAATTGATTTTAAATATCTGGAATTTAATTTAATTTGAAATTTAAATATCAAAGTGAATTTGGTAAATTAATTATTGAATTTAATCGTTAAATCTGGATAAAAATTTGAATCTTCAGTTTTAAGCTGATTAAAAATAATCTGGAGGCTTAGAAAATTTATATTTATAATTCTGAAGGTACTGGAACTTTCAGAATTGAATTTGGAACTGTTCTGTTCAGTTTTGAATTTATATCGTTTAAATTGAATTTGAAAATAATGGTCCAGGGCACAGTCTCGGAAATTGACGAAACCAGTTCCATTGGATCCGTAATATTGTATTATTATCGAATTTCAATTTTCGTAATATTTGGAGTTGTTGTGTGAGCGTACGATATATAAACGCGTTGGAATTTAGATCGAATTTTTAATTGTGAAACCAAGGCAATTTGAATTTTTGTTACGTAACTTGAACACGTTGCTTCTATCTTCAAACACGTGGCAAAATGAAGACACGCGTCTTTCCAATTCAATACGTGTCCTCTCCCCATCTGATATCACGTAACTATCTTCAGTTCGAAAGCAGATAAAAAATAAAAGAAAAAAAATCTTCATTCAAAACAATTTAATGGCAGAACCTCTCTCATTCATTTTCAAATCGAGAATTGAAATTCAATTCGAAAGCAAACGAAATCACTTCCTTCCCTTTCGTTCAAATTTCAAAGCCGGCCCTTCTCTTTTCTTCAGTCAAACAAAATCGAATCGCGATTGGGCACGTACGAAAAAGGGATTGCCGAGTTCGAGATCTAGGGCAAAGCTCGAAGAGACGTCATCATCGGGGAGAGGCGCGCGCGTGGGCGTAGGCTCGAAGACGAGCAAGCAATCGACAGGCGATAGAGAAACTCGTGCTCGCGAGTGCGTGGAAGGTCGGCGGCATCGATTCGTGGGCCGCGATCCAGGTTGTCGGCAAGTGGAGATTCAGGCGAGTGACTCGCGTTTAGGGTTTCGCTCGTTCGACTGGAAAATTTGCCGAGTTGATGGTAGCAGTAGATGGTCGCGAGTTGATGGCGGCTGAAGGCATTTGCGAAGTCGAGCCTGGGTTGTTCAATATTACAGTAAGGTATAATCTATTTTCGAATTTAAATTTATATGCGTACCAGTTAGAAAATTTTTACAGTAAAATTTATTGCTGTTTTAAATTGCAGAAAAGGAAATAATAAATATATAAAGTTTAAACAAAACTGTTTTGAAATTTAAATTGTGTGTATATATATATATATATCTAGACAGTTTTTGGTTTGAAAAGAAATCATTTGTTTAAATTTAAATTGTTAGTAAACTAAATTTGTCAAATGGTTAGACAATTAAATTATTAAAGAGGAAATAATTTATTGTTTCGAATATTAATAAATGTGTATAAATGTTTATACAAGGTTTAAAATGGAGAGACAAACCGAAATGGAAATAAATTGGAAAAGGGACTGCGAAATAAAAAGCTAAGGTGAGATCTTCTCACTCAAATTGGAATTTGATATTTTTGTAGTTATTGATTGATTAATTGACTGTTTGGATTTGTAATATTAGATATAGTAGGATATATATATATAGCAATATATACATATTGGCATATGTATATATTGGATTGATTGATTTCCCGCATTGTATAGCGGATGAGACCCTATTGCGCCGTTAGTAAGCGGATGATATTTATAAATCCTATATACCGCGATATTCCACCTCGAAGTGGAATTGGTATTGTGCTAACATCTGTGGATGCAGGGAAACAGGTTGGAGGGATCCAATAGGATTCCTCAAAACATTTGAATTTGATTTCATATGTTCTGTGATTGATTATTTATAATATGTGTATGATTATATCTGTGATTGAATGTGTTGAAGGCTATAATTTAGCCGAATGTATTTTTGGTATCGTTGGATACCAGAAATGAATATAAATTGGATTTTGAAATTAAAGTGGAAAATTTTAAGTGAATATATTGTTAAGAATTGAATTTATTTGAAAGAAGGAATTTTTAAGTATTAAAATGGATTGTCGAAATCTTATTGAATAAATTCCAAGATATGGGAAAAGATTTTTATAAATGAATTTTGAATAGTATTATTCAAAAGTTGGAAAATTTATTTGAAATGAAATTTTGAATGGTTTGGGAGTTATAAAGGAATTTATTTAAAGGCGATAAATTTGTTGAAATCCAATTGATAATTGATTTTGTATTGAAGAAATAAATCTTTGAGAAATCGATTTGGAAATTTATTTGGTATTTGAAGGAAAATTGATTTTTTTGTGTTGAGAATAAATGTGTAAATCGATTTGTAAAATGATTTGGTATTCGGGATTAAAATTAGAATCAATTTGAAATTTGATTCGGTGTTGAAGTAAATTTAGAAATCAATTTGGAATTTGATTTGGAGTTTGAAATAAAATTGAGAAATCAATTTGAAAGTCGAT
The DNA here is from genome assembly GCA_030737815.1 of Allium fistulosum. Taxonomy (NCBI): domain Eukaryota; kingdom Viridiplantae; phylum Streptophyta; class Magnoliopsida; order Asparagales; family Amaryllidaceae; genus Allium; species Allium fistulosum. The sequence goes on along the minus strand of CM060901.1, from coordinate 111,269,060 downwards.
TTGGTGTTGAAAATAAATATTTGAGAATGTAAATTCCGAATAGAATTTATAAAAGAAAGGGAAATTTATTTTAAAAATAAACGCTGATTTATTTTTAAGTGTGAAAGTAAATTTACGGATTTGGAACGTAAATTTGAGATAAATCGATAAGGATTTATTAAATTGGTTTAAATGGACCGTTTTGAAGTGAAATTGTATTTTCACTATAAAGCTGAGTATATTTTCCAAAGTAGCTTTTTAAAATAAAAATTAAAGGTTCTAAAGCTGATTTTTTTTGAAAAGATATATTTGGAAATATATTCCGTGTAAGGAAAAGTGATTTGAAATTTATTTTCAAAGTGATGAAGTGTGGAAATAAATTTACTGATTGGGATGTAAATTTGAAATAAATCGATAAAGATTTATTTAAGGGGTTTAAATGAATATGATTTGGAAATTGTTTTCAAATGATTGAAGTATAAACCATATATCGTGAAGATATTTTGAAAATAAATAATTTGGGAAAATTATTTAAATTGATGATTGTTGTGAATGTTATTGATAGTTAAATCACCGACTATCAATATTGCCTTTGAAATGGCACTTGATTTGTTTTTCAAAACAAACGCTTATTATTCGGTTTAGCCGGGAAAGGACCTTTGTGTCAGATAACCCATTCCGAATAATAATACGACGATATGGATCGTATTGAAGACCGGTGATGAAGACCGGGTATTTGTGAAAACGATATGATGACCTATCGATTGTCTCTGCACCATTAGCTACGGTATTGAGATTTCCTTTGTGATGGGAAGTTTTATCGGGATTGTGAATATCCGGATTACAAGGACTTCTTTTGGAAGTGCCTTCGGTTCTGTTCGAACCCGGAACAGACTTGTATGGTTACGTGTCTGACATTACGTTTTGAGATATAAAGCCGATTTCTTTCAAATACATCTCTGTTGGTGGCGGAGAATTTATTCTCTTAACTTAACACCCTTCTCTGAGACGTACGAGCTCAGAGGTTATGTAGTTGAAATTTATCAGCGATATATTCCCAATTTGATAATGTGGCATGCTGAGTGTTGCTGTGATATTGATCATTTATTGATCAATTGTGATCAAAGCACGGCTTTGTGAAAAAGCGTAGCTTTGTGGACGAGACTTCGTCAGGGCCTCAACAACCCGGAAATGGTCGAAACAGGAATGTTGCGGCAAGGTTATGAGGGTCGCGCCCTTTAGGGTATGTCATTTCCTTCTGGAAAGGGGTGGTATCATGGTATGGAGCCCAGATACTTACTCATGTGGACACACTCTATTTATTATGTGTGATGATGCTACCGAGCGCTCGGATAAAGGTCCCAAAGGACCGGGTGATGACATATTCGTGAGTTACCTGTTATAGGGGTAACCCGGCCTTGTTTGGCAGAGAGCAGTTTGTCTCTCGGGACGTCCAGCCAGAGGCGATCCCATTCGGCAGTAGGAAAGGAAGTTCCTTAGCCTGACCATTTGTTGGAAATCCATTTCCCAATACGAAATTGTACGGTTTTAGTTGTAGAACCTGCCATTTACTTATGGTGGTCACCACTGTTTAGATGGTAGCTATAGTAGGCATAGTGCGGAATGCCTATGCTGGCTAAGATTAATATTATACTTTCAAAATGTTTCCCACACTAGACATTAATAATAATATCAAGTGATTGGCGTAGTAAGCATCTTTGACTATCATAAGAAGAAATCTCCTCCAATTCTGCGTTTGCATTGTGTGTGTGGTGGGAGGTCTTATGGTAGTTTCATTTTCGAAAAGCATTGCGAATCTATTTTATTTTCTTTGTGAAAATAACTGTTTTACGATCTCACACCAGTCACCATGACTGACTCGGAGTTTATTGTTCCCTTCTAAACTCTGGGTGCCTATAATTTTCCACACGGGCAGCCTAGAGTTATTTTTATCAGGATATTCTGGATATTCTGGAGCTTTGGAGATGAGCTGGATGGCGAGACGTACTCTCGTACTTATTATTTATTCCGCTGTGTATTCTGTATAAGGACAGGTTTATATAACTGTCCATTGTTGTATTGAGTCGTATATTGACTTTGATTGATGTATGTATTAACTGGTATAGTCTTTGTTGTAAAGATTATTGATAAAGATTATTGATTTATCTATTATATATTGTTCCACTGCGAAATGTGAGATTCTGATATTGTCTCTGATTCTGTGTTTTCTGTAGCTGTTCTTCTTTCTTTTTCTTCTTCTGTCTTCTTCTACCTCTTCTTTTAACCCTAATGGTTCGGTTTTCCGGCATTCGATTGCGCGGCATTTGATACATTGGACGTATTAATGTCGACTTTCGAGCATCGAAAAATCGTATCGTTACATTATGCGTTACTTAGGTTTCGGAATGATTTTGGGAATGGATTGGTTTAACCGTTATGAAGCCCACATCCTATGTCCCGAGAGGACTATCCATCTTTGACATCCCCAATCTGTTAAGCAGATTTCTATTGTTCTTAAAGATTCAGATTCCAATTCGGTAGCATCCTTATATTCTCTAAATCCGCATGATGACGATAATGATGATGAGGAAGATGTCATTTCCCTCATTCACGTTGTTCGTGAATTACCCGATATATTTGAGCCCATTTAGGATTACCACCTAAGCGAGCAATTGAGTTCAGAATTAATCTAATCCTTGGAGCTCTACCTATCACTCGTCATCCTTATCGTATGTCCAATAAGGAAAATGAGGAGATGCGTAAAAAATTATCCAAATTGGAAGCGAAACAGTTTATTCGTTCTAGTTCCTCTCCTTGGGGAGCTTTAGCTATCTTTGTGAAGAAATACGATGGTACACTTAGGCTTTGCGTTGACTACCGCAAGCTTAATGATCTCACCATCAAGAATAAATATCCCTTGTCTCGGATTGATGATCTATTCAATCAACTTAGCGGTGCTAGAGTCTTTTCACCGTTAGACTTAGCAACCGGTTTTCATCAGCTTCGAATTACAGAGGATAGCATTCCTTTGACATCGTTCTGTACTCGTTATAGATCTTATGAATGGCTTGTTGTGCCATTTGGTTTAACGAATGCTCCAGCTTATTTCGTTGATCTTATGAACCGAATTTCAAAGATTTCCTCGATCGATTTGTTCTCATCTTTATAGATGATATTCTTGTTTACTCTAAAACCGATGAAGAGCATGAAAAACATCTTCGAATTGTGTTGGAAACTCTTAGGAGCAATCAATTGAAAGCAAAGTTTTCTAAGTGCCACTTTTGGCGATCTCGTGTGAAATTTTTAGGACATATTTTTTCTAAATTCAGAATTTCCGTGGATCCTTCAAAGATTGAAGCGATTCAAAATTGGAAGAGACCGGAGAGTGTTACAGAAATCCGTAGTTTTCTTGGATTGGCGGCAATTATCGTCGGTTCATAAAAGATTTTTCTAAAATTTCCGTACCTCTTCCTAGTTTGACAAAGTAGGTAGTTAAGTACATTTGGTTAGACAAATGTGAAGCTGCTTTTCAGAAATTAAAAGAACTCCTTTCCGATGCTCCTACTCTTGTGATTCCCAAAGGGAACCAAGACTTGATTGTTTATACCGATGCTAGTCGTGTTGGTTTGGGAGCCGTTCTCATGCAAAGGGAATGTGTTATCGCTTATGCTTCTAGGCAATTAAAGCCAGCCGAGACTAGATATGCCAGTCATGATTTAGAGCTCGCGGCCATTGTTTTCGCCCTTAGAATTTAGCGTCATTACCTTTTGGTAGAGAAATTTGTTCTCGACATCAATGATAAATCTTTGAAGTATTTATTTTCTCAAAAGGAACTTAATTTGCGTCAAAAACATTGGCTCGAATTCCTTGCATCTTTTGATCTTGATATTCTTTATACTCTTGGAAAGGGAAATCGTGTTGCCGATGCCCTTAGTTGTAAGCAACAAGCGGTTGTTTCCATGATGATATCCGAATGGAATGATCTCTAGACATTGTCCACTTGTGAGATTCGAGATCGTGAATCCGATTCATGTTCATATCTTGTTTTATGTAGCCTTGAGGCTCATCCATCTCTTTTAGATTGCATTCTTAAAGCTCAAAAGCATGATCCCGAATTGGTTCATCTTAGCCAAAGTTGTAGGGATAAAATTGATGTTGATGGTTTGAAATACTTTGTAATCGATGCTCGTGGTGGCATTCGAAAATTTGGTAGACTTATTGTGCCAAATATTAGTGATCTTCATAAAGACATTTTAGAATATTTTCATCATTTTAAATTTACCATTCATCCTGGTAGTAGTAAAATGTACGCAGACATGAAGCGACTTTATTATTGGGATGGAATGAAATCTGATATTGCTAACTTCATTAAGCATTGCATGACTTGACAACTCGTTAAAGCCGAGCATCAAAGGCCTGGTGGGTTATTGCAACCTTTGGACATTCCAGTTTGGAAGTGGGATCAAATCTCCATGGACTTTATTGACGGTCTTCCCCATTCTCATTCGGTTCATGACAGTTTATGGGTGATTATAGATAGACCTAAAAAATCCGCCCATTTTATTCCCGTTCGGTCCAATCGGACCGTACCTCTTTTGGCCAAACTCTATGTTAAAGAAATTGTTAAATTGCATGGAGTTCCTACTTCTATTGTTAACGATCGTGATCCACTATTTACTAGTGGATTTTGGTAGGGTCTTCAAAAAGCTTTGGGAACGAAGCTTAATTTTAGCACCGCTTATCATCCTCAGTCCGATGGACAAACTGAGCGTGTGAATCAAACTCTTGAAGATCTCCTTTGTGCTTGTGTTCTTGATTTTGGTGGAAGTTGGGAAGATCATATTTCTCTTGTTGAGTTTTCTTACAATAATAGCTTCCATTCTAGTATTGGTATAGCACCTTTCGAGGCACTCTATGGAAGGCCATACCGGTCTCTTTCGTGTTGGCTTGAAGCCGGTGAGAAGCTGGCTTTAGGTCCAGATTTTATTCGTGATGCCACAGAAAAGATTGACCTTATTCGTCATAGGATGAAAGAATCTCAAAGTAGAAAAAATCCTACACCGATAACCAAAGAAGGAATTTAAAATTTTCTGTGGGAAATTTGATATTCATTCATGTTTCACCTATGAAGGGTGTTGTTCATTTTAGTCGATCGGGAAAATTAGCACCTCGATATATTGGCCCATTTCCCATCACCGAACGCATTGGTTCCGTGGCTTATCGCCTTTTATTACTTGCTCAATTTTCTACTATTCATGACATATTCCACGTTTCTCAACTACGGAAATGCCTTAGAGATTCCGACTCTATTCTTGAGCCTAATGTTATTGAAGAAATTGAGGTTTCACCTTATTTGACTTATGAGCGACATCCTATTCGTATCATTGCTACGTAGGTTAAATGCCTTCGTAATAAAGATGTTCTGCTTGTGAAAGTTCAATGGTCCGCAAATCCTAAGGATTGTTCTTGGGAATCCAGGGAATTCATCGAGCGAACACATCTGGACTTACTCTCTCATGCTCCTTAAGGTGAACTTCTCACTTCAAAATTTTCTTTTCTATTGTTATGCCTTAGAGTGGTTGTTACTCTTTATTTTCTTCATACGTATTGCAAGGACGCAATTTCTTTAAGGAGGGGGAGTCTGTAACAACCCGCATACTTTACGATTATATATTTAAATGTTTTATTTAAATATAGCATCATTAGTTGAATTTAAAGTCCAAAATGTGACTTTTTGTAAACAGTCGAATTTGGACTCGAGACCACTTCTATTGATTTTAAAATGAAGTTTACAACATGTTTAAGTATAAACATCGATATGTTTGGAGTTGATTAGGATTTTGGTATTTTGTTTGGGCTTTGGGTTGTGTTTTAGCCCACTAACCCAACAAGAGAACCCAAACTCTTCTACCTAATAACTCCCACTCCACTCCTCTTCATTCATTCATTCCCCTCATAATTTTCTAACACCCAAGCCCTAGGAAGAATGGTTAGAAGAGGAAAATAAAATTCCTAAGCCCTAGTTTCTCTTAGGAATTCAAGTTATAGTTCAAAAATCAAGGAGAAGCTTAGGTAAGCATCCTCTTCATCTTCTCTGTCTCAATCCCTCTCCAATTTTCATAATTTCCTATAACCTAACTTAGGAAATATTTGTATATGATCATAGATTGGATTTTCTAGAGTTGAGATTGAAGTGGAGTTGATATTTCCTTGTTTTAGAGCTTCTCATTCCTTGTTTTGAGTATAAAGGTGAGTTCTTGAACTCACGTCTATGTCTATAGCTTTTATTGTTGTTAGGTATGAATTCCTAACATTTATTTCATGTTCATTTGCTTTTGATTTGAATTGATTTGGTGAATTTTCAAATTTTGGTGTTTTGAAGTCAAAATCTTTAAAGATCCTATCTTGGATGTTTGGACATGTTATTTAGGGGTGCATCGAAGAGCCTATAGGGATGGGTTGTCGCTTTGCATAAATTCCTAGCCTCCATCGTTCGTTCGATTGCTTCCGAATTGATTTGGCCATCAATGGCCTAGGAAAACTGTTGCCCAGCACAGGCAACCGGACGTCTGGTTGAAGAACACAGACGTCTCGTTAGGGCACTAGAAGAAAAAAAAGCAAGTAACGGTAGAAAAAATATAAAATCCAGAGCCAAGAACCAGACGTCTGGTTCAACCGGTCATACGTCTGGTAGGCTTTAGGGAATAAAAAAGGAAAAGGAGAAAAACTATAAAACTTCCAGAACCCCGGGTCAGACGTCTGGCCAAACCAACCAGACGTCTGGTCGTGTTGAATTTTGCCTATTTTGCTTGGTTTTGAGTGGATTTCTAATTTTTATCGATTTTTGTTGATCCGATTAGTTGTTGTCATTTGTTATCGACTTTGATGACTTCTTTTGTGGATTTTTTGGGAATATCCATTTGATGGACTTGTTATCTGTTTTTATGGTTTTAATTCACATCGTCGAATGTGGATTTTTGGTGATAGATTGTTTTTACAATCATTTCTGTGATTTGTCACTTTAAAATACAAAGGTTTTTTATACTAGTAGTAAATACTAAAACTCTTTCACAAAAACGATTTCAACGCTATTTTTTATACAAAACTCATTTTAAAACTGTTTTCTAATCTATTAGTATATACAAACCTTTACCTCATTCGTATGAGAAATCTAATTAAATGGCTTAGCAAAACAAGTGGTATGAAACGCTTGCGTTTACTTCGTCGGTTAATTCTTGGACTTGTTCGATTGAAATCTTATGACAATCTTTGAGTGGAAATCTACAATTTGTTCGTAAATATTTAAGTTAAGCCAGTGTTTATGGGACATGAAACTAAACTCATTTATTTACTAGCTTAGTGTAATTTACACTTCTTATTAATCAATGAAGATCATTTGGGATTTAGACTAGCGATGTGCGATGTCTCTTTGTCCGCGTGGGGGACTATACCCCGTTTTGTAGAGCTTCGTCTTATTTTTATAGGCTAATGACCCATGGTATTTTAACCATTTTATTGAGTTTGATTCATCGGGCGTATCGCTGTACTACGTCGTTGTTCCGGTTTATTTGAGTTTCAGGTTCATCGGGCGTATCGTTGTACTACGTCGTGTTTCCGGCTTATTTGAGTTTCAGGTTCCTCGGGCATTTCACTGCGTCATGGCACCAGCTCTATAGGTTAGCGACCCATGGGATAGCATCTCGTTTGTGATACACGTGTTGGTGAGTTTTCATTCTCCCGTTTGTGATAGTCCTCCCCCTTTGTGTTTTCCTGGATTTCCAATTATTGATTTCTGGAATTTGTGTTTCACCAATTTTTGCGATTTGCATTGATATGTTTTGTCAATATTTGAGTTTTGGTGAATAAGCTAAAGAATATGATATTCTTTTTGGATATTTGAGGAGATTTGAGATATTGTATGATTTTCATTATTATCAAATGAATACTTGTCACAGTATGGCATTATTGTAATCATATATTTTTGTCATATCACTTATCCTATCTCATCTTGTATGATATTTATAGCTAGACCGATCCGTTTATTATTTTTCTTCTTAAATAATTTTCGGGTCAGACCGAGGTGTTTCAGGTACTTCCTCTTGACTTCTTAGTAGGGACTTGCTTCTGACTTTTGGCAAACTACTTTAGCTTAGTAGTTTTTTTTGTTTTCATATATCCGAGATAGAGACTCCTTGATGTATACATATTCTTTTGTCTAGCACTTGTACCTATTCTTTTATGATGTAATGGATCTTATATGACCACTACTTTGATGTTCACTTCTATGTGTTATATTCGTATCTGTTTCTGCCTTAGGGATATAAATATCTGTGACTGATTTTGTGTTATGCTTATTTTATATTAGTTTCCGAAGGCCACATAGCCATTGTGTAGTAGCTTTGAGTTTGTATTTTATATGTCAGATTTCCTCTTGAAATAAAATGCATGACCTTCTATCTGGCATATCGGTTTTCGCACAAATCAATTACACAAATGGTCACTCCTCAACAGCCTTATTCTTTGTACTAATTGACGACATTACCCGGTAGTGTCCTTGGTTAGTGTGAGTATAGAGGTGGGGCGTCACACCTTCGAGGTCGCGCACTTGGAAAAATTATTCTCTTAACATTTTAACAATATGGAACTAATTCTAAAAGTGTTTTACCAACACGAAAAACAAGCTAAAAAGTTTAATTCGTTTTTAAAAAGAAAAGGTTTGATTCGTTTATGGAAGTGAATTATTTCTGTAAAGCAAATCACTTATATGGAAACGATTTATTTGTATAATTAGCACTAAACAACGAAGAAGTAGACTTGTTGCTATTTTGAAAGTTAAGAATAATTGTGTGACATGACTTTGAGGTAACACTACCTAGACTTGTCTGGTATTATTGTTAACCCAGAAATAGTACAAGTTTGAATTCAATAAGTGGTGATAAGTATACAAGACTTAATTTCCATATACGATCATTTTATGTCCTCGATAGTTGGTACCTCAGTTATCGGTTACTTCAGCCACTTTATTTTTGTCACTCTAAGACGATGTGTTGCTCATTTGAGCTTTGTTATCCTTTGTCGGAAATGACTAAACCCAAAGAGCGAAGTGGGCCAAGCTATGTGGGGTTGCTCCCATTAGGGTATTTTCACATCCACTCTAGATTGGATTTGGTATTGCGCATTGAGATATGAAGTACTCGGATACTCGGTAAAAGTTGGCGGGGTCCGGCTTGGAGGTTTTTGAGAGCCATCGAAGTTCTCAAATATATTTCTTGAGGTATACTTTCGGTGAGGGAGGTGCACCCTCCTAATCATTTGTTGGAAAACTTTCTTTCCTTATTTGATTTGTATTTCTGAATCTGTTTTAGCTTTAAAATTGCCACGAGTAGAGTCAACTCCTCATCACGGCATTTAAGTGTTTGTTTAGTCCATTCTATCGAGTTTGGACTGTTATTTTATTTAGCGCATTCTATCGAGTTTGGACTGTTACTTTATTTAGCCCATTCTACCGAGTTTGGACTGTTACCTTATTTAGTCCATTCTATCAAGTTGGTCTGTTTTTCCTTGTTCTATCCATTCTGTCCACTTTGGATTTTACTCGATTTAATTCCATTCTTTCAAGTCTAGTTTAATATTACTTATGCTCAATCATATTTGGGTTTGTTTCCTGATATTTATTTCTTCTCTTGCTTGTATGGATGTTATTATTGTAAGGTAAAAACACATTCCACATTAGCGGCGTGGTCTCACAGAATTTTTATATATGTTTCCCGTTATTCGAGTTATCTCACGTTGGTATTTCCAGACTGATCCGGGTGTTATTTATTTATAATGCTCGGGTCAGGCCGAGTATTTTCCCAGGTTGTCCTTGAAGTTTCGGAGACCATATAGGAGAGCTGAAGTTTCACCTATCGTGGTATTTTATTTTCTGCTGTATTATATAGTATACAAATCAACATTTGTAAGGTAAGGATTTTATAACTGTCCAGCTGATAAGGTTTGTTTTTAACTCTGATATACTATGTATGTTTGGAGGGACAGTTTCTACTGTCCTTATTATATTATATGTTGTCAATTCCGTTGAGAGATTCTGATTTTCTCTGTTCTCCGTTCTTTTCTTTTTTATTTACCCTAAGAATCTGCCCTTTTGTCGATTGGATGCGCGACATTGGAACATAGCGGTAGTGTTCGGTATCATTTTCAATGGTCAAAAAGGCGGGTCGTTATATTTATATTATTTGTTGGAATATTTTTTTAAAGTTGGATGGAGAAGTCCGGATGTAGAAGCCTCATGAAACCGGATATTTTGAGTTTGTTTGGGCTTTGGGATACAGGATATTGAACTTGGTTTATACACACACACACACACGCACACACACACACACACACACATACACGCACGCACACATTCATTCATTATTTTTCATTACTTTTTCTTTTACAAGCTATTTCTATTTTAAAAAATTCACAAAAAAATTCCAAAAAATTATATTTACAACACTTAATTGTTCACCCAACATTATGGAATATTCTTGAATTTATTTCTTTATTTTAATTCATTTAAATTTAGATATCCAATATTCACATTTTTAAAGCCATGTACTAAATGATTTCCAAATTAATTTATTTTATAGTCTTTTAAATAAATAATCATTCTCAAAACCCTTTAATTTTATCATTATACATTTTATTATAAAAGTCCAATGTTCCAAATTTCATATTTAATTTACAAAAATCTATTTAATCTACTTAAATAATTATTAATATTTTTTATTAATTACCCCTAAAAACCGGGTTGTTACATGGACGACATATGTACATCGTACATACTTTAATGTAATTGTGTGTTGCTTTTATTAGAAATGAAAGTTATATGGTTTGATGACATTTGTAAGTGAGATACAAGTATATGGAAGCAAAAGCTAGCTTGCTACTTTTGGTTTCATGAGTAGAGTTTGTTTGCTCGATATATTGGCATGTGTTCATTGCTTAATGGGTGTGTTTGCTATGTGTCATACACACTTTATAAGATATATTATAAGTATATATTGTTGTTGATGATTTTATGCTCCAAATATGAGAGGCCACTTTTGGGCTTTTGTTTTCTTTTATTAATTTGGACCAGTTGTGGCGAGTTGTGGTTTTCTCGGTTGATTCGCACAAAGGAGGGGTGGTTGAATTTTTCCATAACATATGAGATTTTAAAAGTTTGATAACTTATTTTAAATTAAGATATTTTAATAGTAATTGGTTTTAAAGGTTTAAGGGTTTGGAGACATTTTTGTTTCTGTAACGACCGTCTGTCTTACTCTGAAAGATGAGTCATTAAGGTCAGAAGAAAAAGAAAGATAAGAAGAAAACTATACAATCACGGAATTTCACCACGAATCAGAACAACATATAATAGATAACATAGGATATTACATAGTCATTCCTATAATAATAATACATCAGGGACATTACATTACACCCTTCAACTAGACAGTTATAACTACCTGCCTATACAAAAATACATGGATCATACATAAATACACAGCGGAAATAGAAATAATTAGCTAACGGTGAAGCTACCTGCTCCAGCTCCTTCAAAATGCTTCCGTAAGAAACCCGGGTCACTTGGCCACTCATACAAATTTGGGTACCCAAGAGTTTTAGGAAAAGAAATGAAAACTTCGGGTCAGACATGGGTATAGAGTGAGTAAACTCAAGACAACTAAAATTTTACTTTTATAAAACACTTTGAAAGTCAAGGGTATCCCGTAAGAACCGCTGCATATAAACACGGATGGGTTTTTACCTTACGATGACTAAACGCTTATTATAGAAATCCAATGGTATTATCATAATGTCTAGGGTTTTCAAGTAAATAATTAACATAGCCGAAATTGTTACATTAATTAAATTCCAGCATAATAGGTATACACTAAGACTGAAGACACTTATTGGCAAACAGATTCCATACAATGACTGGGCTACTAAGGTACCGCCCATCATGGTGCATCTCTAGATAAAATAACACCGAGGACCTCACCGAGATCCCCTGCCAACACAAGACTAGCCTACCCTTTGCTGGATGGTACCGAATAAGATCACCCCTCAGTTGGGATCAGCAACCGTACCGTAGCATACATGAGTTGATAGTAGGGACTCTAGATGGGAGTGACCTTACCCTAATAGGAGCGATCCACTTAGCCTTGCTGCATCTCACCTGTTTTAGTTATTCCCAATTGATGAGGCCTGAGGCTACGTTTACCTTTACTATAGCACTGCCACTTGGAATGCTACATCACCTTCCAGATATTGACACAATATCAGCATTCATCCATACAAGTCGTTTAGGAGAAGAACGAACCAAAGGCACTACCTCCACTACACCCATTTTGGATTCACCCTCAGGGTTAGTAGCAAATAGCCCTTGCACTTGAAAGTCTTCTTCTTAGACCCGACCTTCACTATTTCCAATTCAAACACTTACGTTGGGTCGAAGTGGTTTTCGAAAAACAATTGCTATTTGATCCCGTTCTCTGCAAACCAATATTTGATAATTTAAATGGGTCAAGATTTTTATAGTGGACATCCCACAATCAGGGTGTAAGATTTTCATATGAACAAACGTTCCTCTACTGAGATTATCATGGCCCCCTTATCGAAATTAGCCCCCTTGTATGCATCATGCTCTCGAAATGTGATATTCATGATAAGTACAAGTCGACTTACTTTCAATAAAACGTGTTAACATTTTATTACACTACTTTAATTCATTTGGCTACATAATAGCATGGACAAGAGATCCTTTGGTTTTAAAACAATTTACTTAAACAAGAAAGTTGGTTAAAAATAAATAACCGATAGAGTTTCAAAGAACTTTAAAATAAATAAACCTTAACTAAATCATAAGTTTAAAACTTAATTAACCTTAATTAAATCGAAATTATACTTTGAACTTTTAAAAAAATTATTTATAGTTAGACTTTAATTAAATAACATTCCTTTAAGAAATTTACCCCTAATTAAGTGGACAATTAACCTTTAATTAAATAATAATTAATTTAATAATTAACTCTAATTAAATAGTTAATTAAAGTAAATAAAATGGATTAAGTAAAAGTTAATTTTCTTTAATATTAATTATTCATTATTAAAAACTTCCCTAATTAAAAATAATTAACTTGGTTAATAATTTCTTAAGTTCTAATTACTTAACCTAATTACTTAATTAATTAAATAATAATTACCTTAATTAAAAATTTTAAAAATAAATTATTAATTAATTAAAACTTAAACTTTTGAATTACTTAATTAGTCTGAGATTTTTCAAAAACAATCCAAAAGAAATTACTTTAAAACTTGAAATCGTAAAATTTTCCAAACTACATCCATAGCGACTATCGCTATGAGTGCAGTTCACTAGAATTGATTTCTAGGTGAAAATTTCACTTTAACTATAGCTACTACATATTTAAAAACACAAATGTAGGAGTTTAAAAAACTTAAACAAAAGGTGAAAACTTGGAAAACATTTACTAAATCTAAAATTAGAAAACAAACTTTTGTCTCAAATCGGATCTCAAGTCCTTTGCGACATTTCATAGGTGCTAACTTCGCAACATTTCATCACATACACTTTGTTTTGTTTCACAAACACACTACCATCATATCATAATCAACCATTCACATATCCATATTCAAACATATCGTTTAAAAACTAAATCACAAATCCAAGCTCAACCACAAACTTATAATCATATGTCATCAAAACAACATTGATATTTCAACACAACAACCACTATATTTCCACAACATATAGTTCATCAAAATCAAGTTATTTTCTTTTCCAAAAACAAGAGTTTTACTCACTAAAACTTTACTAATTCAAGGCGAACTTTGCTAAAACTTGAAAACAGCTTTAGGATCTTGCAAAAAATGAAACTTTGGATGCTCAAACACCCTAACTGGGACCGACCATATGGTGTAATGGAGGATGGTGCTTGTATTTTGGAAGAGGAGGTGTTGAAATATATGTAGAAGTGTTTTTAAGTGGAAAAGAAGTGGTTTTTCTCAAATTAGAAGATATAAAGAGAAGCCATGAATATGTTTGCTCAAGCTTTTAGGAAATTTAAATTAGAGAAGGAGATTGCAAAATGGGAAATATGAGAGTTAAGAGGTATATATAGGCTTAGGAAAACATTTTAAAAATATGAAGTGCTTTGAATATAATATGTATACATGCATGCATCTCCATTCCCCTTCCCCCTAATTTCAGTCCACCTTATACCCCCCCTCTCTTGCATATTCAAGCCATACACCTATGTACTTTGTGTTGAAAAGGATATTTTTATATGTTAATATATGTATACTTTTGATAAATAAAGTCTTATATGTTTATATACTTAAGTGAGCAAATATGTACATGCATATATTCATGTATTCATCATGTTAAAATAGTTTGTAGTGTGTATATATGTGTTTACAATAGTGCTATGACATTTTAAATAACTTTTAACTAATGAAAAATCAATATTTCAAAAAATAATTTTCGGTCCCATTTTATATTTCTCTATGAACTATATATATTGGCAAATAAAATTTGAAAACGATTTCATCATCATTAGTTATTATTAAAAATAGTTTTATTGTTAATAGAAATTCATTTATTTATTATTTAAATATTCATTCAAATAGTAACTAAATTCTAGGTCGTTGTAGTTTCTTTGGGAATTTCGGGGATGAAATTTTTTTAATGGGGTACGAATGTAATGATCTAAAATTTTCAACATCTCAAAGGGGAATATTTAATTTATTTAAATATTCAGATTCGATTCAAATTTAACAAATAATAAGAAAATCAATTTTTAATAAAACAAATTGATTTTTAATGACATATTTTTATTTTATTTATAGAATTTTTTTCATAATTTTTAATTTAGAAAATATTTAAATTTCCGTTTGGCATATTTTTTTGGCAAACGATGGTATTTTTGAACTTTTATAGAATAAGATAACCAATGTATTTTATTATTATTTTTAGATTGTGTCGCATTTTTGTGCATGATTTTTTTTGTTCGTTGTTCGTACGCGAACAAAATCCTATGCGGTAACACGTTGAAAATCACAAGATAAGTATAACCTAACACTTAGAATTTTCAACCCTCTAAATTTCTCTCTTTCCCTGTTTTTTTACTTTCTAGTAAACTAAATCAAAGAAAATTAAATCCACTCCCTTTTAAAATCAATATCAATTTAGATACTCAATGGAAAAATGCAAAACAAGAATCTTTGAGTTCGTATTGAATAAATCTTCGAATCCATATGCTTATGGTTGGCTATGACAGTGTTTTATGGTGGTCAAAGTGGGCAAGCATGACTAGGGTTTTGTTTACAAGGCGATTCAGGTGGAGCTAGGGTTCGTCAATGGTGGTGTTGAGTTTCTTTAGTGAAGGAGAATGTGTAGGAGAGTTTTGGTAAAGTGCAGCAGCTGATTGGGGGATGTGACAATTCGTTTGTCATCACTGGTGGTGGAAGACGTGATTTCAGGGAGGGGTGTGGACCCATTTTCTTTGACACCATCAGATTCATCGTGCTTTAATGTGACGAATGGAGGTGGCCGTGCCTGATTCCGTTGAGCGTAGTTACTGTGGTGGTCGAGCAAAGTTATGGCATGGGTGGGTTCGGCTAAAGGCAAGGGCGGGAGGAGTTTTTTATTTGGGGGAGATTTTTTTATTTTTTAATTAATTGATAATAGTGATTAAATAAAGTTAATTAATGAATATTGAATCTTAGATCGTATTAAATGAATAACTTTCTCATATGAGGTCCAATCAAGACGTGGCCTTTTGCATTGTGCTTGTAAAAGCGGTATCTACTAGAACTAGTTTTGTCGAGTTTGGAGCAAGTGGAATTTTAAGCTAAAAGTGAACGCCGTTCGATTTTAGATCAAATAGGAATGCCTAAGCGTCCACAGGAATTTCGGTGAGTTGTGTATCCTTTGAATGAATACTATAATGATATATGGTTGATAAAAATTATTGTTTTTTGTTTGAATGATTTATTGGTTTGGTTAAATTTTCACTTTAAAAAGTGAATGGCATTTAAATGAAATATAGGGAATTTCGTAGAGAAATCCGGATTTCTGGCCGTTGTAATTTTAAATTTTAGTTATATACCTGTTGGTTTTAATTCCATTTACATATCTGTTATATAAATTGTCAAATGTTAATAGTTAGTAGTTTGGCTCTACTGGTGTGACATTGATATATGTTAAGTGTTGAACCTTTTTAGCGGAAAATGTAGTTATAGCATTGGTTAAGTACTATAGTAGTTATTGGCCTCGTTTTGATTGAGAAATGATTTTGATTTGGGAAATGATTTTTAAATCCGACTTTTATTTTCTACGATATTTTATTTGAAAATAGTTTTAAAACTTCTCAATTTTACTTGAACCTTTTTATTTTCCTTTTCTAATATATATGGAAATATTTTAAAACTATTTCGGAAAGTATTTATTTTTATAAAAAAGTTATTATAAAAATAACTGCTTTTTTAAAGGAAAATAAAGGAGAATTTGTTAAAAATAAAATGATTTTGTTAAAATTAGATAGCAGTATTTTGGAGTAAGTATTTATGAAATGTTTTATATAAAATATTATATAAATAGAATAGATTTATAAATAGTATTTTATAAATAATGGAGAGATTTATAAATGGTATTGTATAAATAAAAGAATAAATTTATAGTTGATATTCTTTAAAAGGGGAATGATTCCATTTTGATAAATTAGAATGATAAATCACATTTGAGAATTTATAGAGATATATGAAACGGTTGTTTATAGAAATTGTTTAGTCTTATTTGAAACCGAAGATTTGAAATAATCATATGAGATTTAAAATTTAGATATTTATAAAAGAAGTTTTATAATTATATTTGGAGTTTTGTTTAAAGAGTTATAAATAAATTTGGAGTTTTATGAAAAGAGTTATAAACAAGTTTGGAGATTATAAAGGAGTTTTATAAATGATATTTTATAAAAAGGAGTTTGTAAATATAAATGAGTTTTATAAATAGAAAGGAGTTTTATAAGGAATTTTATAAAGGGATTTATAAGAAGAATTTTTATAAATAGAATGAGACTTGATTTCCATAAATGATCATTTTTTTAAATTATGGTGGTATGGAAAGTATTCTTTTCATACTTAACACCAAATTCTGAGGTATGAGAACTCGTATCTATCTTGAGAATTAAGAATGTATGTCGAGGAATGGGTAGTTTTCTAACTTGTCTGATTTCATTGTTAATTAAGGGATAGTACTGTTTGAAATCAAGAAGTGGTGGTAAATATATTTTGTCTAGTTTCAATACGATCCATTTACTTACACCAAAGTGTTTTCGGTTTATTTTTCCTTCTTTCAATGTTTAAGTTATATTTGTTTTAACCCAAATAAGTATGGTTTTATAAATGAAATCATTCTTAAGATTTGTGAATATACTTATACCATTAAGATAAGTATAGGGTATATACTTTAAGTATTGGAAGTGTAGTGTTTTGTGAATATACTTATACTATTGATATAAGTATATAGGAATGTTTTACTTATTGAAAGTAAATGTGGGTCGCACCCATTATGGTATGGTCATCACCTTTCTAAATCATCAACGAAAATTTTGGAATGTGTATAAGAGCTCTCGAGGGAAAGATTGAGAAGCAACCTGGGTGATGATCATATTCGGTACTATCTAAGAAAGGGTAGGGTGGTCCTGTATTAGCAATGGTGCAAGATGTTCTTGTTGACCTCGGTATATTTTATCTAGAGGTGCATTGTGATAGGCGGTACCCTAGTAGCCTTATCACTGTATGAAATATATTCTCCAACAAGCGCCTTTACGAACTTATTTGTATACTAATTATGCTGGAATGTAATTAATGTAACCATTTCGACTATGATTCAATGTTTATTTTAAACCCTAGACATTATTATAATATCACAAGATATGTAGTGGTTTGGTTATCGTAAGGTAAAAACGCATCTGTGTTTATATGCGGTGTGGTCTTACATGATACCTTTATTTTAGAAAGATTTTATAACATTAAAATCCATATGATGTGTGTTTCTCACGTTGGTTTACCAGACTGATCCAGGCGTTATTTTCTTATAATGCTTAGGTCATATAACGAACCAGATTTTTCGACGTTTGATTTGGAATATTTAAATGGTTTTAAATATTGAATTTGAATGATAGATTGATTTTGAATATGAAAATTTGGGTTTATTTATAAAATAAATTCAGAATTTAAATATAGCGATTTATTGGATAATTTAATTATTGAATTTAATAATTGAATATTGGTTAAATTATTGTGTCTTGAGTTTTAAGCTCGAAAAAGATAATTTAAAGGCTTATAAAATTTATATTAATAATAATGAAGATAATAAAAGTTTTAAAATTAAATTTAAAAGTGATCTGTTCAATTTTAAAAATAGTTCGTTCAAATTGACATTAAAAAAAGCCATTCGAAACACAGTCTCAGAATTCGACGAAACAGTTCCATCGGATCCGCAATAATGTATCATTATCGAATATAAAATTTTGTAGCGTTTGGAGTTATCGTTTGATCGAACGGGATATAAACGCATGGAAATTAATATCGAAATTTTTATTAAAATAGTTGATTTAAAAAGCTATCTCCCACTACGATCGAACTAAGCTTCAGAGCTGGTTCCATTGGGTTCAGAATAGCGGTATAACATTAGGAACGCCAGGCGGCACACCCCGATAGGAGTTCGAAATATTAAGTTATTAAAAAGAAGATATTTTGAATATATATATATAATCAAATCAAGTCTACATTGGCTGACCTATGCTCATACTCACGCCGCTCTCATCCATTTCAAATCGCGTAACCTTCACGTTTCTTTCATATGAAATGGTGATGTCTTCTTCCTCTCCTTTCATTAATAAAAAAGTACGAAATCGAATTCATTTACAGAGAAAAAAAGGGAGGAGGTCAAATCGCGAGTGAATCGCGATCGACCTTCTTGTGCGATTGGGAGGACTCGCTAGCTCAATATCGTTGGCTGGCATGGTGGAGCCTCGAGGACGAGGTAGCGATGAGGTGTGTGGGCGTGGTGTGAGGATCGATGGGGTCGTGGTCGAGTTCTAGATCGTGATGACACGAGGCCTGGGGAAGTAAATGGGAATTTCAATTCTGGTGATGAGGCACGACATTGTCATTATCGAGTGTAGGGGAGGTTGGATGTGATGGTGGAGCTCATACTCAAGTTCGAATTGATGGTGACGAAGTGGGGAGCTCTGACGAGCTAGGCGCAGTCGTTGGATGAGATGGTGGAGTCTTTCAATTCTGGAACGTGTTCGCAAGTGGCTGGAGATGGAAGATACGAAGCCACGATGCCCTTATTGTCTTGATTCGTGCCACTGTTAGATGGTCAGGGGATTCGTGGTTGCTTGGTGAGGTGGTTGCCTTATCGGAAGTGAAGTCTGAAACACTTGGGTTTTAATATCTAGGTAATTTAAAATTTAAAATATAAAAGGAATAATTTTCTAAAATTATTATGGTATATTTGAAGTGTTTGGATGATAATATTATAATCAAAACAATATTATAAAATCTGGAGTTGGTTATATATAACCAAATGGAAATTGTATAAGTATGGATTATACAATTGAATTAAAACTAAGACTTGATTAAAACCAGAGTTTGAAAAATTAAATCCTGGAGATTTTTGGAAGTGTTTTCCAAAGTATTTTGAAATAAATAATAGTAATATTATTTTGGAGATATTTTTGAAAGAAAATTGATTTAAATGTATTAGGAAGGGATATAGCACTAAACTCACTACAGTCGTGGGAAAATAATTCTAATGATTATCGCGACATCATCGGTGTTCATTTTCGAGTTTCTAAGTGACGAATTGCTACCGTAGTAAATTGATATGGAGATTTTTCGGTGAAAACAAATGATTGTTTTGAAAATTTAGAGGGAATTGTTTTGGATAAAATCAGGTCGATTTTGGAATTCGAAGGAAGTAGTTTGTTAAACCAAAAAGAGTATATATATATTTGATTTCAAAGTGATTTGAAATAAATACCGAGCGTTTAAAATTTTCTAGAATTCTTTGGGAGATGATATGTATAAGGAGGAAAGTGTGAACAATTGAAATTTGGAATTAAAATTCAAAGTGAGAAGATTAAGATGGAATTCAACTTAAGTTAAGTTGGATAAATTAAATTCTGGAAATTTAATTGACCGGATTTGAATTGAATTAATAGTGTATTAATGAAATGGAGTTAACTTAAGCGAAGTAATTGAAGTATATAAATGAAATTGAGTGAATTAGAAATAAATTTGTTTAGAGTGAAATTTAATTCAAGTACAAATAACTCGAGTATGGATTTGAAATGTTGGTTAAAAGGAATTGAAATTGAAATTTAAATAAAAGCAAATTGGATTTGAATAATATGGAATTGAATTAAAAATGTGAATGTGAATTATAAAGTGATTATATAACTATAAGTTATAAATTTTGAATTGGATTAGAAATAATATCGAATTGAAGTAAATATAAATTTTGAATTGTGTAATATTATAAAAACCATATGGTATAAATCTTGAATGAAATAAAATTTGAGTGAAAATCTGGAAATGTGAAAAATAAGTTGTTGGACTTATAAAATTGAAAAGTGAAATAGAAAACCCAAAATAAAAATGATGTAATATTTTAAAGTGAAGAAATAAAGTCCAAACTTGAATCTGTAAATGAACTTGAACTCAAGTAGATTGAATGAAGTGATTTTTGAAATAAAAATCAGATGTTGAGTAATAAATTGGAAGTGAACTAGTTAGAAAATTAATTAGTTAATTGAATATAGAATAGATATTAACTTGGTTAAATAAATTGGATTGTGGATTAAAAAGTGGATATTGGAATTGGAACTTGAGTTATAGATAAAATTCAACTTAATGGTAAGCGAATTAATTATAATTGGAAATATTGTCGAATATAATAGAAATGGTTTGAAATGGAGATGATTTAAGTTATAAATAAATTCAATTTGAGTATAAATAGATTGAATATGGCCTTGATATCATTTTAAAGGAATTTGAGAATGAAATTGAGTATGGGAAATTAAAATTTGAAGTGGATTAAGTGGGTGAACTAATTAAAATAATTACTGAATGGAATAGAATTTGATTAAAGAAGAATCAACCTAAGTTTGAAATGGAATTTGATGCAAAGGAAATAGACTTAAGTTATATAGGAAATGAATCGGAAATAGATGGATTAACTTAAGTTAATATGGAAGCTTAGCTTAAATAAATCTATGAAATGGCTAATTAATCAATTAGAATGGAATGATTTCAAGCCAAGTAAAATGGATTTGAAAATAGATATGGGTGGAATGTAAATGAGTTGATTGAGAATAAATTGAAAAGGGGTGGAATCAAATATAAATTGATTTGGAATCAATTTAAAATAGATATAAGCTAAAATGATTATTAAAATTCTATGAATTAATAGAAGTAAATAAAATTGATTTTTAAATCAATTTAGAGTGGATATGGTTTGTTTGGTATAGAAATGAATTGAATGCATGTAAAGTGAGTTGTAAAACATTTAAATAGAATGAAATGGTATATAGATTGATTAGAAGTAATTAAATTGGTGTTGGAACCTCTTAATTACTTATAAATACATGTTTAACGTGGTTGGTTTATGGAATCTATGTGTTTTAACTAGTTAAATAAGTGAAATGTTATTAAAATTTCATGTTTTGGTACTTACGTGTTTAAATTGAGTAAATACAGGTACCTGGAGCTATTTTGCTTGACTTTGATTGCGTGAATTGTAAAATAAATAAGCCGCTTGCTTAAAAATGCTAAAATAAGGTATGTTTTCGGATTAAATACTGTGAAAATATAAAATATTGGTATATAATTTGTTTTCCGACCATGTGGGTCGATGTATATATATTTATCTCTTTCGTCATATTGCAAAAGCCTCTCCGTACAAGGGAGACTCTGCCAAAAAAATTCGGAGATTTAGGGTGTTAGAAAAGTTTTCAAAAAAAAATTTGGGAAAATTTTTGTTAATGGAAATCGATTTCGAATTTATAATCGAAATAAAGGATTTTGGTTTAGGATGGAAAAAAATTGTTTGGGTTAAAGGTAAAAGATTAGGAAAGTGAAATATCAAGTTTTCGCTAAGTGAGTTCTGTTAAGTTAATGGTTTAGAGCATTCTTTCTGCCTTAGCAAATTTCGGGGACGAAATTCTTTTAAGGGGGGAGGAATATAACGACCCGGATTTTTTGACGTTTGATTTGGAATATTTAAATGGTTTTAAATATTTAATTTGAATTAAAGATTGATTTTTAATATGAAAATTTGGGTTTATTTATAAAATAAATTCAGAATTTAAATATAGCGATTTATTGGATAATTTAATTATTGAATTTAATAATTGAATATTGGTTAAATTATTGTGTCTTAAGTTTTGAGCTCGATAAAAATTATCTAAATGCTTATATAATTTATATTAATAATAATGAAGATAATAATTTTTTTTAAAATTGAATCTAAAAGTGATATGTTCAATTTTAAAAATAGTTCGTTCAAATTGACATTTAAAAATAGCCATCCGGGACATAGTCTCGGAATTCGACGAAACTAGTTCCATCGGATCCGTAATAATGTATTATTATTGGATTGAAAATCACGTAGCGTTTGAAGTTATCGTTTGATCGAAAGGGATAGAAACACGTGGAAATTAATATCGAAATTTTTATTAAAATAGTTGATTTCAAAAGCTATCTCCCACATACGATCGAACTAAGCTTCGGAACTTGTTCCATTGGGTTCGGAATAGCGGTATAACATTAGGAACGCCAGGCAGCACACCCCGATAGGAGTTCGAAATATTAAGTTATTAAAAAGAAGATATTTTGAATATATATATATATAATCAAATCAAGTCTACATTGGCCGACCTATGCTCGTACTCACGCCGCTCTCATCCATTTCAAATCGTGTAACCTTCACGTTTCTTTCATACGAAATGGTGATGTCTTCTTCCTCTCCTTTCAGTAATCGAAAAAAATACGAAATCGAATTTATTCAGAGAGAAAAAAAGGGAGGAGGGCAAATCGCGAGTGAATCGCGATCGACCTTCTCGTGCGACTGGGAGGACTCGCGAGCTTCAATCGCGTTGCTTGGCATGGTGGAGCCTCGAGGTTGAGGTAGCGATGAGGTGTGTGGGCATGGTGTGAGGGTCGATGGGGTCGTGGTCGAGTTCTCGATCGTGATGGCATGAGGCCTGGGGTAGTAAATGGGAATTTCGATTTCGGTGATGAGGCGCGGCACTGTCATTGTCGAGGCCAGGGGAGGTTGGCCGTGATGGTGGAGCTTGTACTCGAGTTTGAATTGATGGCGACAAAGTAAGGAGCTCGGACGAGCTAGGCCCAGTAGTTGGATGAGATGGTGGAGTCGTTCGATTCTGGAACGTGTTCGCAAGTGGCTGGAGATGGAAGATATGAAGCCGCGATAGCCTTATTGTCTTGATTCGTGCCACCGTTAGATGGTCAGGGGATTCGTGGCTGCTTGGTGAGGTGGTTGCCTTATCGAAAGTGAAGTCTGAAACACTTGGGTTTTAATATCTGGGTAATTTAAAATTTAAATTGTTATTCCTTTTAAGTTGACTTTAGTTAAATTCTATCAATGATAATAAATGTGTAATTCATTTATATGAGGTCGAAATTAGATTCCAATGTCGTGTTGCAGTCACATGGATATTGTCTATGTTCTGGGAATTGGTTCGGAATTTATTGAAGATAGTTGGAATTTTAAATTAGATTGAACGATGTTCAATTTGATTTAAAAATTGGATCGTTTGGCAAAGTAAAAAAAATCAAGGTGAGAAATTCTCACTCGATTATCAGATTAATTTTAAAAATAGTTAAAATTAATTGTTGAATGTCTGGTTAATTTAATAATTATTATCTGATGAATGATATATTATATATATAGTAGTATATATATATATTAGTATTTGGAGTGATATTTCTGCATATTATAGCGGATGAGACCCTATGCGCTACGCATAATAGCGGATGACCCTATATACCGCAATATCCCCCTCGAAGTGGGATTGGTATTTTTTTATGATGTATTAACATCTGTGGATGCAAGGAAACAGATTGGAGGGATCAAACTGGATTCCTCAAATATATTGTTTATTTTTCATATATAGTGATATATGAATTGTGTAGAATAATCTAGTATAGATTATTGTAGTGATTGAAATTATTGGATGCTATTGTAGCACTGGCCTGAATGTTATTATTTTAAATACAATAAATATATTTTTAAAATGGAAGGAATTAAAGGGAATTTTTGATATAAAAATATTTATATTGGAATTCGGTTTATTTAAAAGAAACTAAATTAGAGAAAAAATATATTTGATTTTTGGTTATACTTAACTATTATGAATTTTTAAATGGAGATTTTAAAAATGAATTATATAAGAGAATTTATAAATGATATCCCGAAAATATAAAAAAGAGTTGAAGTCGATATTGAAAATAGGTTTGAAATTATAAATGGGATTATTAAGGTAATGGATTTATAAATGGAATTTTAGAAACGAGATTGTTTTTATAAAACAAGTAAGACTCAATGGAGTATAAAAATTTATAAACGATGTTATAAATAAGTTAAGCGATATCAGATATTGGAAAATAAATTCGTAGGGTGAATTTATATTAAAACATGGAAATATGGTGACAAAATAGTAGATACTATTTTGTAAAGTGAAAATGGTTTAGGAAATCGGGATGGAAGTTATGTGATGGAAATCGAGAGGAATTTATAAGTTAGGTTGGTTATTGTGGTTTTAAAAATATATTTTGTGACAACCCGATTTTCATACCCGAAAAATCGGACCATCAGGATTAAAGAAGAAGGAGGTAGAAGAAGAAAAATCGGACTACATCCATTTTGGAATTATCCTCAGGATTAGTAGCGACTAGCCCTTGCACTTCACTGTACCATCTTTGACTCCAAACTCGTTTCCCTCACGAAAACGTACAAACCGGATCGAAGTGGTTTTCGAGAAATTAATCTCGATCCCAGTCTCTTCGAAACGATCAGCGCATTGGCCAATATTGATAGTCGGTTATTTAACTATCAATTAACATTCACAACAATCATCAAGCCATAATAATTTCTGCCAAATTATTTATTAACCTCAAAATATCTTCACAAGATATATTTCCACCTTTCAACCCTTTGAAAACAGTTTCAAACCGTCCTTCTCTCATGGAATAAATTTCCCAAATATTTCTATTTCCACTGAAATCACCAAGTACAAAAACTTTGGATTTTTAAAATAATTTAAAACTCTTTATTATAAAATATCCCTTTAGAAATTTAAGTTAAAAACTACTTTAATACTTATCCAAAAATATATACTTTACTTTAAAATCTAAACATTTGAAAATAATAGATTTTCCAAAATATACCTTCGAAACAACTTTGAAACTTTAACTTATACTTAAGAATTTGCTTTGAAAACGTACTTGGCTATCCAGGGAAATATACTTCTCTTTCACATCTTTAAAAATAAATCACTATTTATTTTTAATCAAATTTACCCATTCTTTTTATAAATTCCCTCCTTGAATTATTCTTCCAAATATCCACTGATATATTACTTCACTTTTATAAACCCAGTTTATAAATTAAAAAGTCTCACTCCTCTTTTTAAATTCCCACTTTTATACACTTAAATCAATTTCAAATTGATTTCCAAATTTCTCCATTTTGAAAGAAATCCCTTTTACTTACTCAATTTATTTCAAAACCCATGAACTTCCGATTTTAAACCTTTTTATCTGAAAATACCAATTTCATATTTTTTTCCCAAATTGCTTCTTTATCCTTTTTAAATAAATTTAAACCTTGAATTTTAAAGTAAATTCTTTATTACTTTAAATAATATCACTTAAGTTTAAATTTCCATTATTTCTCTGTTTGCTCAAAATCCTCTTTTCCCATACTCGGAATTTATTTATTAGGATTTTAAAATCACTTATATTCTTTTCCAATTCATTCTTAAATTTATTCAAATTCTCTATAATTATTTTACTTGAAAATTTACTCTTTTATTTTCTTTTCAAAAATCCAATTCTATATATTTTGATAACTCAGAGTATCGAAATATATTCAAGCAATCCATAGCATTCAATCTCAATTGTCCATATAATCCATCATAGAAAATAAAATATTCAGAGCATAAAATATTTAACAATCTAAATAATTTTGAGGAATCCAGTTGGATCCCTCCAACCTGTTTCCCTACATCCACAGATGTTAGCACAATACCAATTCCACTTCGAGGTGGAATATCGTGGTATATGGGATTAATAAAATATCATCCGCTATTATGCGGCGCATAGGGTCTCATCCTCTATATAATGCGGGAAATCAATCACTCCAATATATAATATATATACTACTATATATATAATATAACACATCAAATCAATTCAATCATTCAACCAATTATTTAAATTTAACCATTTAAATTTAAATTAAACCTAGATGAGTGAGATTAACTCACCTTTGCCCATAAATTTGCAAATCCAATCCACACCGGCTATTTCCTTCACGATTTCAGACCTTGTATAAACATTAGATGATTTTTATAAATATTCGAATAAATCGAACAATTAAATTCCCATTTGATAAATTTAATTAACCAATGATTTTATTTTAAACTAATAATTTAATTTTGAACTAATTCCTTTTAATAAAATATTTTCACCAACTAAAATAATTTCAGTTTAATGTATATACTTTTTAAATGAAAATAGGCGCGTGTGTGTATATATATATACTGGTATTCTCTTTTTCCTTAACTGCATATATATATATATATGTACATATACATCTTTAAATATCGAAGAACAATTGGTATATATGCCTTGCTGTTTAATTCCAAATTTCTATATATATTTATTTAAATTAAATTAAACAAGACTGATACCTTACTACCCCGAACCCATCTCCTCAACACATTCGAACATCCACCTCTTCATCAACGCGCCTACTCACCATCCTCGCGATAGTAAACGATCGAGGCCACCCTAGCTTCCATCGAACTGTTATAACCTCTCTACGGCATCGCGATCTCCAAATTCTCGAAACCCTAGGCATCCCGCAATTCACTGATGCAGTCGATCCCCGCCCGACCTCAGCCTCGTACATCTCTCACGCTAACATCCACTACGATCACCCTCAAGCTCGTCCCCTCCATTGAATTCTAGCCGAGCCGAAACCCTTAGCAGTGCCTTCCATTGAAGCACAACGATACTCTCCACGCGACGAACAATCGCCATTTTTTTTTCTTCTGCTTATCGATCTGATTTTACTTGAATAGAGGGAAGCGGGTTTGATTTTTGAAGATTTGTTCGGCCATAAATTCTATTACTATGCTCGGCTCTATTGGAATGAGAGGAGAGACGTGATTTTAAACAAGACTGTTTTATTTTATTTTTTATAGAGAAGAAGCGTGTTATCGGGGAGAACACGTGTTTCAATTTTTTGCCTTGCGTGTCTACAAAAGCTTGCTCCAGTGTTTCAGAGGTGATAAAAAGGCAGCTGATGTGAGGAAATTACAGCTGAGGGTTGACTAGTCAAACAATATATTTTATAGTTAAATTTTAAATTTAAATCATCTCGAAACCATAACTTAAAATTTCGATCTCCTATCGAGGCGTGCCGCTAAGCGTTTATAATGTTAAACCCCTATTCCGAACGCAATGGAAAAGGTTTCGAGTCCTAATTCGATCGTATGGAGAACATAGCTTTTTGAACCAGTTATTATTAAATTTTTGATATAGATTTCAGCGCGTTTATATATCGTATGCTCACACAACAATTTCAATCACTATGAAAATTGAAATTCGATAATAATACAATATTACGGATCCAATGGAACTAGTTTCGTTGAATTCTGAGACTGTACCTCGGAAGGCTATTTTTAAATATCAATTTAAACGATAAATTTTCAAAACTGAACAAAACACTTCCAAATTCAATTTTAGCACTTTTACTATCCTCAGTATTATCAATGTAGAATTTACAAGCTTTCAAATTATTTTTAACAAGCTTAAAACTCCAGATTCGACATTTTACCCAACTTCAAATTGTTTAATTTAATAATTAAGTTACTCAATAAATTGCTATATTTGAAATTCAAGTCAAAATTACCCTTTTGAATATTTAAAATCAATTAAATATTCCCATTTCAAATATTCAAAATTCTGGGTCGTCACATTCCTCCCCCCTTAAAGAATTTCGTCCCAGAAATTACTAGTTAAGAGGAATGGTCCATAACCCATTAACTATTTCCTCAATCCAAAATGTGTTTTAACAACTAGACAAAACAAATCTTTTTATTACAGACACACTATCCCTCTTACTAACTTCCCAAACTTATTTATAGGTTCCCACCAATATCACTTACCCAACAATTCAGATTTAAATTTAAAACCAAATTTAAATTATCAAAATTTTTCTAACTCTCTAATTTTCCAAAAATTTTCGCCAGCGTCTCCTTTGCGCGGCTAGCTCGGTACAACTACAAAATGCCTCTACAGGCCCCCAGATTTCCAAAGAAAACAAAAGCCAAGTGGCTAGATCGAAAAATCATCAAATTTCATACAGAAATTTAAACACATACCTTTTTCGTCGGGTAATTCAAATTTCTATCTTCTGAATTTGAAAACATCAATTTTCCTTTTGCTTTTAAATACCTGTATATCCTACTTAGCAATAATATCCAATCACAAAGTCCCAAAATCATTTTATTCATTCCTTTTCAAAAGTTTCAATATCAATTTCATTCACCTTCGTACAATGCACATATATCATTCGTACGCAATGCCAAATCCAATCGCTCGATCACACAATTTCACTTCCGAACTAGTATCGTCCACCCGACTTCCAAGTGCGGACTCAGATCTAGTTTCTTGATCAGAAACCGTCATTCTCCTTGCATAGCCAAATACTATGATAGAGAATATCCAGAATCAATCAAAAATCCATATCCAGGTTCGCCGTCGAAATCGAGTGAAAAATCCTAACTCGGATCGATATAATTACCTCGAAATTCTGTGCTCGAATCTGGATCAAATCACTATGCGAATAAAATAATATACGTACATCCTACGTATTTATATCCATTGATTATTGACTATATCAATTTCACTTTAATTCACATTTATTTTGATTCATATCCACTTATCCACAATTATCCCCTTTCACAACTTTACTTAATCTCCATTCCAAAATTACTTAGTATATTTCCAATACCAAATTTACTTAAGAACTTCACCATACATTTCTTAAGTTTAATATAAGCATTTTATATACTCTTATATTATTGCTCTACCACTTTAGTCTTTATATCACTTATTTTTAAACTGGATCTCCAATTCCATATGAATTTAATTTACCTCCATTTTAGATATTGAATTCTAATTACCTTATCTCAAACAATATTCAATCAATCATTTCTGAAATTAGTCTTATTACTAATTTATTTAAATCCCAATGGATTTATTTTCCAACTTTAAATTATTTTTAGTCTACTATGAATTTATCTTTATCTCAAATCCCAATTTGAAATCTTTTGTCGTTAGTGAAAATTTTCAAAAATTTTCTAACTCCCAAAATTTTCGGAAAATTTTGGCAGAGTCCCCTTTGTACGGAGGAGCTTTTGCAATTTGACAAGAGATATAAATATATATACATCGACCCACATGGTCAGAAAACAAAAAAAACAAACAACGGTTCATATTTCCTATCTTTTTATTGCGTAGGCGTACCTTTATTTAGCATTTTTAAGCAAGCGGCTTATTTATTTAGCATTTTGCGTGATCAAAACCAGCCAAACGGCTTCCAAAAACCTGTACTTACTCAATTTAAACATGTAAGTGAAAAATATACAAAGTTTATTAACATTTCACTTAATTTCAATAGCTACACACATGCATAACATAAGCAATATACACTAAACACTTTCCATAAGCAAATTTATAAGGTTCCGACACAAATTTAAATGCTTTCAATCCATTCACACATCTTCTCACTCAATTCATTCTCTATTTCGTTCCATTTAAATGGTTTACACTTCATTGCTTACATTCAATTCATTTTAATCCAAACGAACTCATATTCATTACAATTGATTCCAAAAATCAATTTTATTTGCTTCTATTAACTCATAGAATTTTATACAATCTCGTTTGCGTCAAACAACAACCATTTTTATGCAAATTCAATGATATTCACTTAATAGAATATCCATTCTAGTTTATAACTAATTTAAATTGATACCAACTCAATTTATACTTTATTCTATTTCATTTCCAGTTGATTCCATTCAATTCATTTTGCATTCCATATTCACATTCATTTTATTTGAATCCATTTTATTAATCTTCGAATATTCCATATTGATTACATCAAATACTCATTCCACAATTTATTTACAAACCAAACATTTGTCACATCAAATTGGTATTTAACTTGCATTTAACCAATTCAAGTTCCATTTCCATATTTCATTAACTAATTAATTATCAATTAGTTTATTCAAATTTTATACCCAATATTTGATTTTTATTACAAAAATCACTTTAACTATTTACTTGGGTTCAATCTATTTTATAATTTAAGTTTGGATTTTTATTCATTTCCCAAAATTTCAAAATCACCTTTGAAATCAACTATATACAAAATCCTTTTCAATTTCAAAATCATACCCAGTTTTTGCAAACAACTCTAATTCCCACTCTTCAGGTAGCAATTACTCTCTTGGAAACTCGAAAATGAACATCGATGATGCTGTAGTCATCACCGAAGTTATTTTCCCTTTTATTCAAAATCTCCTTTTAAAATCATTTCAAATATTCTTACATTCCAAACCTCACCAGATTCCATATCCAATTCAAAATATTTCTCAAATACTATCACCATTATTTCTCCAAAGCTTTTGAAAACCATTTTCAAATCCAAAGGAATTTAAACTTCCCAAACTTTTTCAATACTTCAAAATCTTCCAATCCTTATTCAAATATTTCTTTGGAAGTTTATTTCAATTTATAATTCACATTCATAAATCCCATTTTATATACGAATTTATTTCTTAGTTTTTAGTTATGATTTCAATTTCTTATTCAATTTTCTCACAATAATGATAATAATTTAATATTATCACTCCTTAACAACCAAGCATCCATATATAACTATAAAAAATTTTGGAAAAATTATTTCCTTTGTACACAAAATAATTTAGGTAAAATTATTTCATTTACCCTATTTTAAAACTATACCGTGTCGGTTTATCTTGTTTAAGAGTTTAGAAACCCCTATCGATGACATGGCGTCCCATATATCGATCAGAATCCATAAACACTCAATCGATAAGTCAACACAATATAAAAACAATTTTATATTCACTAACAAATACGCGCTCATATCTATTATTACACTCAAACCCATTCTAGAGTACTACGGACTCTATTTCAAATGAGTAATCCCCACAAGAGCCAAGGTTATCGCCAGCCTAAGCTCTGATACCAAGTGTGACAACCCAATTTTCATACCCGAAAAATCGGACCATCGGGATTAAAGAAGAAGGAGGTAGAAGAAGAAAATAAAAAAAACAACATCAGAATCTCACAATCGCAGCGGAACAATATATAATAGATAAATGACTAATCTTTATAACAAGAATTTTTATCTGTTTATACATTACATCATCAGAGTACAATACAATCGGAATCAAATACTGGACAGTTATATTAACCTCTCCCACAACAGAATACACAGTATACACAACACAGCAGAATATACATCAAGTATGAGTGATACGTCTCGCCATCCAGCTCGTCTCCTGAGCTCCACAGCATCCTATCCTGTATCTGTAATACTCGGTCTGACCCGAGCATTATAATAAAATAACACCCGAGTCAGTCTGGAAAACCAGCATGAGAAAACACACTCAATTGGATTATTAAAGTTTTCCAAACCCTTTGAAATCAAAAGCATCTCGTAGGACCACGCCACAAATAAACATGTCGGGTTTTTACCTTACGATAGCCAAAACACTTTTTATCAAATCCGTTTGATATTATAATAGTCTATATACAAATACTTATTCAAATAGCTGAAATTGTTACATCTATTAAATTCCAGCTAATAGGTATACAAACAAAACCGTAAAGGCACGTAGGGAGAATGGATTTCCAACTAATGACTAGGCACTTGGGTACCACCTGTCACAGAACCTAGTTTAGATCAGCGTACCGAGGACCACGCCCGATCCCCTGCAACACAAAGCCGGAACTACCCCTTACTGGATAATTCCGAGTAAGTTCACCCTACGGTTGGGATCAGCAACCGCCAGTAAACCGAAATAAGAAGGGACATCTAAACAGGGATGACCTCACCCTAATGGGTGCTACCCACATAGCCTTGCTGCATAACCCCTGATTTTCAGTCATTCCCGGTTGATGAGGCTTGAGGCTAAGCATTACCATTTAGAACATATCACTTGGAATGCTCATCGTCCACCTGATGATGTTCTGAAAGCATTCATCCATACAAGTCCGTTCCGGGTTCGAACAGAACCGAAGGCACTATTCCTACTACATCCATTTTGGAATTATCCTCAGGATTAGTAGCGACTAGCCCTTGCACTTCACTGTACCATCTTCGACTCCAAACTCGTTTCCCTCACGAAAACGTACAAACCGGATCGAAGTGGTTTTCGAGAAATTAATCTCGATCCCGGTCTCTTCGAAACGATCAGCACATTGGCCAATATTGATAGTCGGTTATTTAACTATCAATTAACATTCACAACAATCATCAAGCCATAATAATTTCTTCCAAATTATTTATTAACCTCAAAATATCTTCACAAGATATATTTCCACCTTTCAACCCTTTGAAAACAATTTCAAACCGTCCTTCTCTCATGGAATAAATTTCCCAAATATTTCTATTTCCACTGAAATCACCAAGTACAAAAACTTTGGATTTTTAAAATAATTTAAAACTCTTTATTATAAAATATCCCTTTAGATATTTAAGTTAAAAACTACTTTAATACTTATCCAAAAATATATACTTTACTTTAAAATCTAAACATTTAAAAATAATAGATTTTCCAAAACATACCTTCAAAACAACTTTGAAGCTTTAACTTATACTTAAGAATTTGCTTTGAAAACGTACTTGGCTATCCAGGGAAATATACTTCTCTTTCACATCTTTAAAAATAAATCACTATTTATTTTTAATCAAATTTACCCATTCTTTTAATAAATTCCCTCCTTGAATTTATTCTTCCAAATATCCACTAATATATTACTTCACTTTTATAAACCCAGTTTATAAATTCCAAAGTCTCACTCCTCTTTTTAAATTCCCACTTTTATACACTTAAATCAATTTCAAATTGATTTCCAAATTTCTCCATTTTGAAATAAATCCCTTTTACTTACTCAATTTATTTCAAAACCTATTAACTTCCGATTTTAAAACCTTTTTATCTGAAAATACCAATTTCATATTTTTTTCCCAAATTCCTTCTTTATTCTTTTTAAATAAATTTAAACCTTGAATTTTAAATTAAATTCTTTATTACTTTAAATAATATCACTTAAGTTTAAATTTCCATTATTTCTCTGTTTGCTCAAAATCCTCTTTTCCCATACTCGGAATTTATTTATTAGGATTTTAAAATCACTTATATTCTTTTCCAATTCATTCTTAAATTTATTCAAATTCTATATAATTATTTTACTTAAAAATTTACTCTTTCATTTTCTTTTCAAAAATCCAATTCTATATATTTTGATAACTCAGAGTATCGAAATATATTCAAGCAATCCATAGCATTCAATCTCAATTGTCCATATAATCCATCACAGAAAATCAAATATTCATAACACATAATATTTAACAATTTAAATAATTTTGAGGAATCCAGTTGGATCCCTCCAACCTGTTTCCCTACATCCACAGATGTTAGCACAATACCAATTCCACTTCGAGATGGAATATCGCGGTATATGGGATTAATAAAATATCATCCGCTATTATGCGGCGCATAGGGTCTCATCCGCTATATAATGCGGGAAATCAATCACTCCAATATATAATATATATACTACTATATATAATATAACACATCAAATAAATTCAATCATTCAACCAATTATTTAAATTTAACCATTTAAATTTAAATTAAACCCAGATAAATGAGATTAACTCACCTTTGCCCATAAATTTGCAAATCCAATCCACACCGGCTATTTCCTCCACGATTTCAGACCTTGTATAAACATTAGATGATTTTTATTAATATTCGAATAAATCTAACAATTAAATTCCCATTTGATAAATTTAATTAACCAATGATTTTATTTTAAACTAATAATTTAATTTTGAACTAATTCCTTTTAATAAAATATTTTCACCAACTAAAATAATTTCAGTTTATTGTATATACTTTTTAAATGAAAATAGGCATGTGTGTATATATATATATATATACTGGTATTCTCTTTTTCCTTAACTGCATATATATATATATATATATATAAATGTACATATACATCTTTAAATATCGAAGAACAATTGGTATATATGCATTGCTGTTTAATTCCAGATTTCTGTATATATTTATTTAAATAAATTAAACAAGACTGATACCTTACTACCCCGAACTCATCTCCTCAACACATTCGAACATCCACCTCTTCGTCGACGCGCCTACTCACCATCCTCGCGATAGTAAACGATCGAGGCTACCCTAGCTTCCATCGAACTGTTATAACCTCTCTACGGCATCGCAATCTCCAAATTCTCGAAACCCTAGGCATCCCGCAATTCGCTGATGCAGTCGATCCCCGCCCGACCTCAGTCTCGTACATCGCTCACGTTAACATCCACTACGATCACCCTCAAGCTCGTCTCCTCCATTGAATTCTAGCTGAGCCGAAACCCTTAGCAGTGCCTTCCATCGAAGCACATCGATACTCTCCACGCGACGAACAGTCGCTATTTTTTCTTCTTCTGCTTATCGCTTTGATTTTACTTGAATAGAGGAAGCAGATTTGATTTTTGAAGATTTGTTCGGCCATAAATTCTATTACTATGCTCGGCTCTATTGGAATGAGAGGAGAGACGTGATTTTAAACAAGACTGTTTTATTTTATTTTTTTATAGAGAAGACGCGTGTTATCGGGGAGAACACGCGTTTTAATTTTTTGCCTTGCGTGTCTGCAAAGGCTTACTCCAGTGTTTTAGAGGTGATAAAAAGGCAGCTGATGTGAGGAAATTACAGCTGAGGGTTGACTAGTCAAACAATATATTTTATAGTTAAATTTTTAATTTAAATCATCTCGAAACCATAACTTCAAATTTCGATCTCCTATCGAGGCATGCCGCTAAGCGTTTATAATGTTAAACCCCTATTCCGAACGCAATGGAAAAGGTTTCGAGTCCTAATTCGATCGTATGGAGAAGATAGCTTTTTGAACCAGTTATTATTATATTTTCGATATAGATTTCAGCGCAGTTATATATCGTACGCTCACACAACAATTTTAATCACTACGAAAATTGAAATCCGATAATAATACAATATTACGGATCCAATGGAACTGGTTTCGTCGAATTCCGAGACTGTGCCTCGGAAGGCTTTTTTTAAATATCAATTTAAACGATATATTTCAAAACTGAACAAAACACTTCCAAATTCAATTTTATCACTTTTACTATCCTCGGTATTATTAATATAGATTTTACAAGCCTTCAAATTATTTTTAACAAGCTTAAAACTACAGATTCGACATTTTACCCAACTTCAAATTATTTAATTTGATAATTAAATTACTCAATAAATTGTTATATTTGAAATTCAAGTCAAAATTACCCTTTTGAATATTTAAAATCAATTAAATATTCCCATTTCAAATTTACAAAATTTCGGGTCGTCACATATTTTAAATCCTAGGAAGTTAAGTTTGTGTTTAAAAGGAACATTTATTATTTAAAACTATAAAATTTTAAACTAGTAAGGATTGAAATACTTCGGTAAGTATATTTCAAATATTAAGTATTTATTTTAGTAAATTCTAACTTTTAAAATCAGCTTTGAAAATTTATTTGTTTAACTAAAGATGAGTTATTAATGTTATAAAAGTCTTTTCGATATTTTAAATAATTACTTGAACATGTTTTAAAAATAAATTATTAATCTTTTAAATACTTATTATATATATAGAGTTTTAAAGTAATTGAAAAAATTATTTTATAAATTCTCTCGAGATTCGAAAAAGGGGCTTATAAAAGGTATGATTTTAACGAGAGGAAATTTATTTGTGATTCCGAAGATTTTTGGAATAAGTTACGGAATAATTCTTTGAAATGTTAATATTGAAAGTATTTTGGAAAATAAGACTTGTAATATTTTCCTAAGTATAGAAAATAGAAATTTGGGAATATTTTTAAGTGTTGAGATGTTTGGAAGTATCCTATTACGGATTTAAGTATTTAAAAAAAATTGTTTTCAAATGTTGGAAGGAATTGATATATCTTTTAAAGATATTTTGAAAGTAAATATTTTGGGAAATTTTATAATAAGGCCAGATGATTGCTTATTGATGTTTAATTGATGGTAAAATAACCGACTCGCTATTGGCCAATTTCGTTAATAGTTTCGAAGTGACCGAGATCAGATTTATTTATCTGAAAACCACTTCGATCTGATTTGAAAGTTATGAATAAATATCGTGAAGATGATGAAGACGATGATTCGGTTTGTCCAGACCCGGGACAACTTGTATGGACGAATGATATCAGAACATCGTCATTGGAGGACGATGAGCATTCTATGTAAAAAAATTCTTGAAAGGTAATGCTTAGCCTAGAACCTCATCAACCAGGAATGACTAAAACAGGGAAGATGCAACAAGGCTAAATGGGTCGCTGTAACAACCCGCATATTTTACGGTTGAATATTTAAATATTTTATTTAAATATAGAATCGTTAATCGTATTGAAGTCCGAAAAACTACTTTTTGCAAATAGTCGAATTGGGACTCGAGACCATTTCCATTGAGTTCAAAATGGCGTTTGCGACTTTTTTGAGTATAATCATCGATATGTTTGGAGTTGAGTGAATTTTGATATTTTTCACTTAGGGCTTTGGGTTTGGGTTTTAGCCCAATAACATAACATAACCCCCTAGCTCAGTCCCCACTCTTATCTTCATTCACTTTCATTTCCTAACACTTTCAAGCTTTTGAGATTAATGGGGGGAAAAGATTGGAAATAGAAACTCAAAACCCTAGTTTCCTTTTGCAAGCTCCATTTCTTGCTCCAAAATCAAGGTGAAGCTTAGGTAAGCCTTCTCTTCATCTTCTCCATCTCATTTCTTCTTCGATTTCTGAAATGTTCTAAACCCTAACTTAGGAAATGTTTCCTTTTGAGCTTTAGATTGAAGCCCCTTGGGTTGAAATTGAAAAGCGATTGTTCTAGCCTTGCTCTGAAGCTTCTTTCTTGTGTTTTTGGGTTTAAAGGTGAGATTTTTATCTCACATCTATGTCTATACTATCTTTGATTGTTAGGTATGAATTCCTAACATCTTTACATGTTTATTTAATTTTGATTTGGATTGATTTAGTGAATATTCCAATTTTTGGTTTTAAAGTCCAATTTTGTGAAAATCCTTTTACGGATGTTTGAACATGTTTTCGTTGAAGCATCGAAGAGCCTAAAGGGCTGGGTGGCCGATTAGCGTAAACCCCTAGCGCCCGTGGCTCATCCGATCGTGATTTGTAACCCCTAGCGCCCGTGGCTCATCCGATCGTGATTTGTATAACTTTTGCCCCACAAGGGGGCTAGGCTGAATGTGCTTCAGAAGCAGGTTCAGTCGACTGAACCAGTGGTTCAGTCGACTGAACCAGAAGTCGAAAAATGCTTAGAACTAGTGGGTCAATCGACTGAACCAGGACCCAGGAAATTGCCTGGGTCTGTTTCAGTCGACTGACCATCTGGGTCAGTCGACTGACTCTGGGGATACAAAATATGTATCCCTGTGTCAGTTGACTGACCACCTGGTTCAGTCGACTGACCTGCTTGCTTCAGCCCCTTTTACCTATTTTGCTTGAGATTCCAATGTTAATCGATTTGTGATTATCCGATTTGTTGTTATCATTTATTATCGATTTTGATGACTTCTATTTTCGGGATTTTTGGGTATATCCATTTTGATGGATTCGACATTGATTTCTACGGATTTGATTCACGTCTTCATATGTGAATTTTTGATGGTTGATTGTTTCTACAATCATTTCTGTGCTTTGTCACTTTAAAATACAAAGGTTTCTATACTAGTAGTAAATATTCAAACTCTTTACAAAGATGATTTCAACTCTATTTTTAATACAAAGCTTGTTTATAAAACCGTTTTCTAATCTATTAGTATATACAAACCTTTACCTCATTCGTATTAGAAATCTAATTAAACGGCTTAGTAAAACAAGTGGTATGAAACGCTTGCGTTTACTTCGTCGGTTAATTTTCGGACTTGTTCGATTGAAAACCTTGTAAAAAACTTTCGAGTGGAAATCTACAATCTATTCGTAAATATTTGAGTTAACCAAGTGGTTATGGGACATGAAGCTAAACTCTTATATTTACTAGCTTAGTGTAATCGACACTTTTTGATGATCGATGATGATCATTTTGTGATTTAGACTAGCATTGTGCGATGTCTCTTTGTCCACGAGGGGGACTATACCCCGTTCTGTTGAGCTTCGTCTCATTCCTTTATGGGCTAGCGACCCATGTTCTTTTATGATTTTTGGTTCATCGGATGTACCGTTATTGTACTACATCGATGTCTCAGTTTTTTTTGGTTCATCGGTCGTACCGTTATTGTACTATGTCGTTGTTCCAGTTTATCAGGTTCATCGGGCGTACCGTTATTGTACTACGTCGTTGTTCCAAATCACTTGAGTATCAGGTTCATCGGGCGTACCGTTATTGTACTACGTTGTTGCACCGGCTCTATGGTTAGCAACCATGGGTTAGTGACCCATTTGTGATACACGTATTGGTGAGTTTTCATGCTCCCGTTTGTGATAGGCCTCCCCCTTTTGTGATTTCTGGATTTCTCGTTGTGATTTCTAGAATTTGTGTTTCACCAACTTTTGCATTTGGCTTTTATATGTTTGTCAATATTTGTAGTTTGGTGAATAAAATAAAGAATATTATATTCTTTTTGGTGTTTTGAGATGATTGGAGATATTGTATGATTTTTGTTGTTATTTGATGTATACTTGACACAGTATGGCATTTATTTGTTATCGTACGTTTTTGGTCAAATCTCTTATCCTATCTCATTTTATTTGATAATTATAGGTAGACTGATCCGTTTATTATTTTCTTCTTAAATAATACTCGGGTCAGACCGAGATATTTCAGGTGCTCTTGCTTGACTTCTTATCAGGGATTATCATCTGATTCTTTTGGTTAACTACTTTAGATTAGTAGTTTTTGTATAATTATTCTTTTGTCTCGCACTTGTATCTATTCATTGTGATGTAGTGGTTCTTATATGACCACTGTTTTGATGTACACTTTCATGTGATGTATTCATATCTTATTCCGCCTTTGTGATATGAATATTTGTGACTGATTTGTGTTATGTTTATTTCTATATTTGTTTCTGAAGACTACATAGCCACTGTGTGGTAGCTTTGAGTTTGTATTTGATATGTCGGATTTCCTCTTGAAATGAAATGTAAGTTATATTTTCTAACATATCGGTACTCGCACAAAGCAATTACACAGATGGTCGCTCCTTAACAGCCTTATTTTTCACGCTAGTCGACGGCATTACACCGTAGTGTCCTTGGCTAGCATGAGTATAGAGGTGGGGCGTCACAGCTTGGTTTCAGAGCCAAACTTCGGAACAATGTAGAATAATCTAGCAAGGATCATTGTCCTAAGTCTCTCTTAGGAATCGTGCCATAGGATTTAATTTGAGTCCTCGTATCGTTCTATCCTATATTCTTTATGATGCATTGTTTTATCAATCAAAATTTGTTTGATATTCATTTTGAGAATAACCTTTTTCCTCTTCTTTCTTTCTTTCTTAGAGAAGAGAAATGGTTAGACCTGGCCGTCCCAGCGCTGGTCAATCTAGTGCTACTCCCCAGGATGGAGTATTTATGTCAGCTCAACAACTTTTAGATCTTGTGAATAATGCCCAAGCTGCCGGACCCGCTTCAACGCCTACTCACCCTAAATCCGGGTTTGCACGCTTGTGCAGAGATTATACTGCTTTGGGTGGAAGGCCATTCAAGGGATCCGAAAACGTTATAGAAATCCAAGCTTGGCTTAGATCATGCGATCGCATCTTTTCCTGCATGGATCTTATTGATTCACTTCGAGTCCAAGTGCCTTCTAAAATGCTCCAAGAAAGAGCATTAGATTGGTATGAGCTTTTGATTTCTGAAGTCATCGAAGTGGATCTTACTTGGGAGCAATTCCGGGAAAGATTCGAATTGAAGTTTGTGCCGGAGGCTGAAAAGGTAACTTTAGCCCGACGCTTTATTGACCTTGTTCAAGGTGAATCTTCTGTGATGGATTACATCGCATCTTTTGAATCTCTATCTAAATATGGGGTCGAATATATTAATACCCCATTGAAGAAAAATCGAAGATTTGTCTATGGGTTGAATAAGAACCTTAAGAAGCCTTTACTTCTGAAACTAGAAGTTTCTTTCGATCAGCTTATAGATATCGCTCTTCGACTTGAAGAGGCGGATAGAGAAATTGATGTTGAAGTTGTGCATGCCAGGCAGAACTTCAACAATAGCATGAAGAGGCCTATTAAGTTCAAAGGCCCCAAGCCCAACAAGAAAGGGAAGCAAGAAATTTCTGTAGCAAAGACTCCTACCACTAGTCGTGGTCAATGCTACAATTGTGGTTCCACGGACCATTATGCTAATAGGTGTCCGGAACCTCCCTTCTGTCGTTATTGCAAAAGTTCGGGTCATCTTTTACCAACATGTCCCAAACTTCCAAGTAAAAGAGAGGGAAAGCTAAATGTTATGCAAGCTCCTTGTGACACCTCTCGTGGTCAAGGTATTTCTCATTATATCCTTGACGATATTTGTTTTTTGATTATTTTATTCGAGTTCTTTTTGATTTGGGTTCATCTCATTATTTTATATCAAAAGAACTTGATGATTCTTTATCTTTTTAATTTTATGGGCTTGATGATTTCACTGAGAATTGCAAATCCGGTTGGTGGATTCGCAACACTCAGTTTACTTTGTGAAAATGTCGAGATTATTTTATGTGATTATCCTTTTCGAGCTGATGTGCATGTTATGCGTTACTTAGGCTTCGAAATTGATTTTTTGAGAAAGGATTGGCTTGATCATTATGAAGTCCATATCCTATGTCCAATGTGAACTATTCATCTTCGACATACTCAATCTGTTAAGCAGATTTCTCTTGTTCTTAATGATTTTGATTTTTCAAATTCGGTGGCATCATTTTATTCTTTAAACCCGCTTGATGAGGAAAGTGATATTTCTCTCATTCAAGTAGTTTGTGAATTTTCCGGTATATTTGAGCTTATCTTAGGATTATCACCTAAGCAATCTATTGAGTGGTGCTAAGGTCTTTTCACCTCGACCTTGCCACCAGTTTTTATTAGCTACGAGTTGCGGAGGATAGCACTCCACTTACCGCATTCCGCGCTCGTTATGATTCTTGTGAGTGGTTCGTTATGTCACTCGGTTTGACGAACCTTCTACCTTATTTCATCCATCTTATGAATCGAGTATTCTACGAATATCTCGATGAGTTTATCCTTGTATTTATTGATTATGGATGAAAATAACAAATTTAAAATTTGCAAATCTTTTAATAAGATATTTATAAGTAAGATTGGATTTTGTTCTTAAAACGAGCAAAGAATATTTGTAAATTTTATAAGAGTCATGTTTATCATATAGAAAGTGATTTTGTGTTATTTTGCCCATTTGGTGCTTTAAGAATTCTAGTCGATGCGCTTGATCAACGTTATCGATAGGAATCTCCTAAACGCTATGATGAGACAGTCAAACACAATAAATTGACTTGTAAAAAGTAAATTTTTCTTAAAAGATGATTTCATAAAGTCAATTATAATTTTGAATGTCTTAGATTTTCGGGAAAGAGGATAAGAACTCTTTTCCGATATTTTTATTCTTGCGATTCCCGAAGGGAATCAAGACTTTATTGTTTTTACCGATACTAGTCGTATTGGTTTGGGTGCCATTCTCTTGCTAAGGGAATGTGTTTTATCATATGCTTCTTGACAATTAAAGCTTGTCGAGACTAGATAAGCCATTCATGATCTAGAGCTCACGGCTATTGATTTCGCTCTTAGAATTTGGCTCATTATCTTTTAGGAGAGAAATTGTTCTCTACCCCGATCATAAGTTTTAGAAGTATTTATTTTCTCTAAAGGAACTTAATTTGCATCAACAACGTTGGCTTGAATTCCTTGCATCTTATGATCTTGATATTCTTTGTACTCCAAAAAAGGGTAATCGTGTTGCCGATGCCCTTAGCCGAAAACAACAAGCAGTTGTTTCAATGATGATATCCGAATGGAATGATCTCGAGACTTTATCCACTTGTGAGATTCGAGATCGTGAATCCAATCTATGTTCATCTCTTGTTTTGTGTAGCCTTGAGGCTTGTCCTTCTCTTTTGGACCGTACCACTTTTGGCTAAGCTCTATGTCAAACTAAAATTGCATGGATTTCCTACTTCTATTGTTAGCAATCGTGATCCATTATTCTACTAGTGGATTTTGGTAAGGTCTTCAAAAGCTTTGGGAACAAAGCTAAATTTTTGCACCGCTTATCATCCTTAGTCCGATGGACAAACCGAGCGTGTGAAATTGAATTCTTGAAGATCTCTTTCATGCATGTGTTCTTGATTTTGGTGGAAGTTGGGAAAATCATATTTCTCTTGTTGAGTTTTCTTCCTGTAATAGCTTCCAATTTTGTATTGGAATGGCACCTTTCGAGGCACTCTATGGAAGGCCATACCGATTTTCTTTGTGATGGCTCGAAGCCG
Source organism: Allium fistulosum (assembly GCA_030737815.1). Classification (NCBI taxonomy): domain Eukaryota; kingdom Viridiplantae; phylum Streptophyta; class Magnoliopsida; order Asparagales; family Amaryllidaceae; genus Allium; species Allium fistulosum. Next base: position 111,225,832 of record CM060901.1, on the reverse strand, counting down.
GTGAGAAGCTGGTTTTAGGTCCAGATCTTATTGGTGTTCATTCGTGTTTCACCTATGAGGGTGTTGTGCATTTCAGTCGATCGGGAAAGTTAGCACCTCGATACGTTGGTCCATTTCCCATCACCGGACGTATTTGTTCCGTGTCTTATCGCCTTTTTATTACCGACTCAATCTTTTACTATTTATGATGTTTTCCATGTCTCTTTACTGCGTAAATGCCTTAGGGTTCCGATTTTTATTCTTGAGTCGGTGTAATTGTAGAAATTGAAGTTTCACCAAATTTGACTTATGAGCAACATTCTATTCGTATCATTACTTCGAAGGTTAAATGCCTTCGAAATAAAGATGTTCTTCCTGTGAAAGTTCAATGCTCCTCAAATCCTAAGGATTTCTCTTGGGAATCTTGAGAATTCATCGAGCAAACACATCCGTACTTACTCTTTCATGCTCTTTATGGTGAACTTCTTATTTCAAATTTTCTTTTGGTGTTGATATGCTTTTATGGTTGTTACTCTTTATTTTCTTCTTAAGTATTGCGAGGACGCAATTTCTTTAAGAAGGGGAGTCTGTAACAACCCGCATATTTTACGATTGAATATTTAAATATTTTATTTAAATGTAGAATCGTTAATCGGATTGAAGTCCGAAAAGCTACTTTTTGCAAACAGTCGAATTGGGACTCAAGACCATTTCCATTGAGTTCAAAATGGCATTTGCGACTTTTTTGAGTATAAGCATCGATATGTTTGGAGTTGAGTGAATTTTGCTATTTTTCACTTAGGGCTTTGGGTTTGGGTTTTAGCCCAATAACCTAACATAACCCCCTAGCTCAGTCCCCACTCTTCTCTTCATTCACTTTCATTTCCTAACGCTTTCAAGCTTTTGAGATTAATGGGGGAAAAAGATTGGAAATAGAAACTCAAAACCCTAGTTTCCTTTTGCAAGCTCCATTTCTTGCTCCAAAATCAAGGTAAAGCTTAGGTAAGCCTTCTCTTCATCTTCTCCATCTCATTTCCTCTTCGATTTCTGAAATGTTCTAAACCCTAACTTAGGAAATGTTTCCTTTTGAGCTTTAGATTGAAGTCGCTTGGGTTGAAATTGAAGAGCGATTGTTTTAGCCTTGCTCGGAAGCTTCTTTCTTGTGTTTTTGGGTTTAAAGGTGAGATTTTTATCTCACATCTATGTCTATACTATCTTTGATTGTTAGGTATGAATTCCTAACATCTTTACATGTTCATTTAATTTTGATTTGGATTGATTTGGTGAATATTCCAATTTTTGGTTTTAAAGCCCAATTTTGTGAAAATCCTTTTACGAATGTTTGAACATGTTTTCGTTGAAGCATCGAAGAGCCTAAAGGGCTGGGTGGCCGATTAGCGTAAACCCCTAGCGCCCGTGGCTCGTCCGATCGCGATTTGTATAACTTTTGCCCCACAAGGGGGCTAGGCTGAATGTGCTTCAGAAGCAGGTTCATTCGACTGAACCAGTGGTTCGGTCGACTGAACCAGAAGTCGAAAAATGCTTAGAAGTAGGTTCAGTCGACTGAACTAGTGGGTCAGTCGACTGAACTAGGACCCAGGAAATTGCCTGGGTCTGTTTCAGTCGACTGACTATCTGGGTCAGTCGACTGACTCTGGGGATACAAAATATGTATCCCTATGTCAGTCGACTGACCACCTGGTTCAGTCGACTGACCTGCTTGCTTCAGCCCCTTTTACCTATTTTGCTTGAGATTCCAATGTTAATCGATTCGTGATTATCCGATTTGTTGTTATCATTTATTATCGATTTTGATGACTTCTATTTTCGGGATTTTTGGGTATATCCATTTTGATGGATTCGGCATCGATTTCTATGGGTTTGATTCACATCTTCGTATGTGAATTTTTGATGGTTGATTGTTTCTACAATCATTTCTGTGCTTTGTCACTTTAAAATACAAAGGTTTCTATACTAGTAGTAAATATTCAAACTCTTTACAAAGATGACTTCAACTCTATTTTTAATACAAAGCTTGTTTATAAAACTGTTTTCTAATCTATTAGTATATACAAACCTTTACCTCATTCGTATGAGAAATCTAATTAAACGGCTTAGTATAACAAGTGGTATGAAACGCTTGCGTTTACTTCGTCGGTTAATTTTCGGACTTGTTCGATTGAAACAATTGTGACAACTTTCGAGTGGAAATCTACAATCTGTTCGTAAATATTTGAGTTAAGCAAGTGGTTATGGGACATGAAGCTAAAGTCTTATATTTACTAGCTTAGTGTAATCGACACTTCTTAATGATCGATGATGATCATTTTGTGATTTAGACTAGCATTGTGCGAGGTCTCTTTGTCCACGTGGGGGACTATACCCTGTTCTGTTGAGCTTTGTCTCATTCCTTTATGGGCTAGAGACCCATGTTCTTTTATGATTTTTGGTTCGTCGAATGTACTGTTACTGTACTACATCGATGTCTCGGTTTTTTTTGGTTCATCGGTCGTACCGTTACTGTACTACGTCGTTGTTCCAGTTTATCAGGTTCATCGGGCGTACTGTTATTGTACTACGTCGTTGTTCCGAATCACTTGAGTATCAGGTTCATCGGGCATACCGTTATTGTACTACGTTGTTGCACCGGCTCTATGGTTAGCAACCATGGGTTAGTGACCCATTTGTGATACACGTGTCGATGAGTTTTCATGCTCCCGTTTGTGATAGGCTTCCCCCTTTTGTGATTTCTGGATTTCTCGCTGTGATTTCTAGAATTTGTGTTTCACCAACTTTTGCGTTTGGCATTTATATGTTTGTTAATATTTGTAGTTTGGTGAATAAAATAAAGAATATGATATTCTTTTTGGTGTTTTGAGATGATTGGAGATATTGTATGATTTTTGTTGTTATTTGATGTATACTTGACACAGTATGGCATTTCTTTGTTATCATACGTTTTTGGTCACATCTCTTATCCTATCTCATTTTATCTGATAATTATAGCTAGACTGATCCATTTATTATTTTCTTCTTAAATAATACTCGGGTCAGACCGAGATATTTCAGGTGCTCCTACTTGACTTCTTATCAGGGATTATCATCTGATTCTTTTGGCTAACTACTTTAGATTAGTAGTTTTTGTTATTATACATTTGAGATATGGACTCCTTGATGTATAATTATTCTTTTGTCTCGCACTTGTATCTATTCATTGTGATGTAGTGGATCTTATATGACCACTGTTTTGATGTACACTTTCATGTGATATATTCATATCTTATTCCGCCTTTGTGATATGAATATTTGTGACTGATTTGTGTTATGTTTATTTCTAATTTGTTTCCGAAGACCATATAGCCACTGTGTGGTAGCTTTGAGTTTGTATTTGATATGTCGGATTTACTCTTGAAATGAAATGTAAGTTATATTTTCTAACATATCGGTACTCGCACAAAGCAATTACACAGATGGTCGCTCCTCAACAGCCTTATTTTTTGCGCTAATCGACGGCATTACACCGTAGTGTCCTTGGCTAGCGTGAGTATAGAGGTGGGGCGTCACAGTCGCACCCAAGTAGGGTATGTTATCACTTTTCTAGATGTCCTCGGAAACCTATTTATTATGGATATGGTTGTGCATGAAGGAGGGAGCGCTCGATAGTAAGGGTGGGAACACCTGGGGTGATAACATATTCGGTCTATCTAGGTTAGGGGTAGGCCGATCTTGTGCAGCAGTGGATCCCGGCGTGGTCCCCGGTACATTGTTCTAGAGGTGTACTGTGATGGACGGTACCGCAGTGGCCCAGTCATTCGTTGGAATCCATTCTCCAATACGAGCTTACGGTTTTGTTTGTAAAGCCTAGTACGTTGGAATTTAATTAATGTAACAATTTCAGCTATTTGAATAAGTAATTGTATTTAGACACTATTATAATATCACTGGATTTTCTATAAAATGTTTTGGTTATCGTAAGGGAAAAACCCGTCGTGTTTATGTGTGACGCGGTCTTACAAGATACCTTTGTTTTTTTCAAAGGATTTTGATAATTCTAAAAATTTAAATTGAGTGTGTTTTTCTCACGCTGGTTTTCCAGACTGACTCGGGTGTTATTTTATTATAATGCTCGGGTCAGGCCGAGTATTACAGATTCAGGATAGGATGCTATGGAGCTCTGGAGACGAGCTAGATGATAGAGACGTATTTTCGTACTTGACTTATATTTTTGCTGTATGGGGCAAGTTATTATAACTGTCCAGATTGGTGTATTGATTATTATACTCTGATGATTGTAAGTATAAAACAGTTACAGATTCTTTTGTGTAAATATCTGTTGTTATATATTATACTTTGTTCCGCTACGATTGTTAGATTCTGTGATATTGTTGTTCAAATTTTCTTCTACCTTTTCCTCTTCACCCTAACGATTCGTATTTTCCATCCAATTTGAGTCGAACTGATGTGAATTATGATCGATTCAAGGTACAGATTTGCGGGCCTTTACAGGTCAGCCAGAGTATGTTTTCCAGATTTAGTTTGGATGCTTTGGAGTTTCAGGAGATAGCAAGATGCCTCCAGATGTATTCACGTATATTTTATTTCGCCGCATTAGTTATTTATATTCATCGGCATTTGTGAGGACATGTTGTTATAACTGTCCAAGTTGATAATTGCTTACTTTAATATGAATGATGTATGTATATTACTATTTTCTTTTGTAAAGATCTATTGTATATTATATATTACTCATCATGATGTGAGATTCTGTTCTGTCTTTTATTTCTTTTCTCCTAACAATCTGTGTAACAACCCCGTTGTTAATTATATAATTAATTAAACTTGATCAGGGATAATTTATTCTAATTTGTGGTTTGTAAAATTAAATTGTGAAATTAAATTGTGAAATTAAATCTAGTTTTGAGATTTGTTGATTTAATTTATTTAAAAAATGAGTTTCATTTCTTAAAGAATTCAATTCAAATTTGAAATATTATTAAATCAATTATTTAATTTTGTTATTTAGAGTAAAATGTTTTTATTGAGATCCATTGTTTAAAATGAGAATTTTCAATTAATAGTTTATTTATTTTATCAAAAATAATGAAAATAACTTTTATTTTCAAAACTTTTATTTAATTTATAAGATATCTCAATATTAATAGAAATAAGGATTTTTAACTTGTTTTGGTAAATTTGAGAAATCAATTTGTGAATTTTGTAAAACATTAATTAAGTGAAATTTAGTGTTTTAAAAGAGAAAACAAATATAAGAATTTAGCAGCACTTCTCTTAGGGATTAGATTATCAACATTTATTTTTATTGGTTGCAAGTTAAAATCCCAAATCCAAATCTAAAACAAACATAAGGAACCCTTCTCTCTACTCTATCCTATTTCTAAATCCTGTACATTTTTATTTCTCAAAGCTAAAGTCAGTAGAAGCATGCCCGAGTTCATCTTTTGAAAATATCGAGAATCAAGGAAAATTCTGTAAATCAAATGAAAGCTAGGTAATTGATCCTTGTCTCTAGCTCTATCTTCTTTCTCATAAATTTAAATTTTTTATTATCTCTTAATTTTTGAAATTATTGACTAGAAGAGAAAATTAGGCTTTTTGGAGAGATTAGCTTACCATATTTGAGATGATAGTTGTAATCTCTAGTGAAAGGCGTGTTAATTCTCACACACTTATCTCTAAAATACTAATTGCTTGCTCTTGATTGTTTGATGGATGATTATGAATTGAAATTTGATATGTGAATTGTTGCCTATTTGATTGAAACCTTAATTATTTATCTTTGTAAATTGCAATTATTGAAAATCAGCTTTCATCTTCTTGCAATGTTTACTTGCTTTTTCAAGTTTTGGTCCAAATACATGTGTGCTTTTGAGTCTATATTACAATCTTATGATGCCATAAAGCGTAGAGATCGCGTCGGAGTTTGAGGAGGCCATCAGTAGGAAAAAAATTGCTTGGAACTCATGTTCCAAACGTCCCACTGATGGACCGATCGGAGGCAACCGATCCACCGGTTGAGCACTTGGAATGTAAGTTCCAAGTGTTGTTTACTCCACCAATGCACTGATTCAATGTCGTTCATTCCTTGTTTGTTTGATGAATTTTTTCGAGTGTTTTATTCTCCGATTTTTTGGGTTTTGCTTATACGTTTAGTGATTCTTTGGTTGAATGATTTTGAAGTTATTTTTATACAAATCAAGTTAGTGTGTCTGTTTGTCTATATATTGAATGAAGCATTTTGCAAAAGATAGCTACTATAATATTTTGATTTCAAACGAGCTTCCATATAAATGTTATTCCTTTTGTAAATGGTTTTAAATAAATTATATATATATTAAGTATTATTATTAGTAAAAGTGGTTATTAATTTTAGAAATGGTTTTATGAACTGGAGAGATAGTTTTGGAAATAAGAATTGCTTTAAGTAAACGTTTTAATACCTATATAGGTTTGGAAAATGAGTACTTATGGTTTTATAAAATAATGGCTATATATATGCTTTGAAATATAACCTATGAACTATGGAACTTTTAATTAAGGATTTGGAAAAATTATAAATATAAGGCATTTTTATATTAAAAGTGAAATTATAGTTTATGGTGATCGAAAGATATATATATATATATATATATATGTATGTATGTATGTATGTATGTATGTATGTATATGTATATATATATAGTTGCAAAATAATCGAGTTTATGGATTTTTGAGTGAATAGTTTTGAAAGTCAGTATATAACTAAAGTGTTTTTGAAATCATTTTCTGTATGTTAAATTATATTATTTATTTTCAAAAATATAAACTCTTATCGGATTTTTTTATTGGATTTAACATTTGGCTATTTAAATACTATTTTGGTAATTTTGTGTGACTTTTGGATTTGGAGAAGAGTTTAAAAATAAAATGTTTTGAGAACCTTAATTCTATAATTTGGGGAGTACTAATATTTAACTTAGTGTTACTGATTAGTTTAAATACCCTCGAGTAACACTTTATCGAATATTGTACAACTCATTGAATAGAATGTTTGAGTGGTACTTACTAGCCCATTAGCAAATACTGGAATTTCACCGGGTAGTATGGGCTACTTTGATTAAGTTCATGTGATTGCTATAGAGAAGTAATTAACACTTTAGAGTTGTATTCACTTTTGGTGTGCGGCATGGGATTGCTAGATCTCTAAGAGAATATAGTTCAGGTTCTCCAGTGGTGTTCAGAACAAATGAGATTTAGTAGCTTCTAGTAAATAATTGAATTTCACCAAATGGTATAGGACATTTTAGTTAAGTTCTCATGATTACTAAAGGTGATAGTATTTGGCACTTTAGAGTTTACTCTCTTTTGGTGTGCAGCATGAGGCTGCTAGATCCTTAAGAAGTAAAATCATGGATTTTTATATAATCCTTGTGATCGGAATGAGTTATATCTTCTCCGGTCTGGTTTTCAAGGGTTTTGAAATTCTGTTTCCACGATATGAACGATTATTGGTATCTTATCAGTATGAGTGATACCATCTTTTATTTTCCAACAGTATGAGTACGATCATTCTGTATTAAGTTTTCTTGGATTTTTAGATATTCTTCTTTAGTTTGGAATTTGTGGGTTTTGATTTATTTTATGTTTTAATGATTGAAATATTTCTATGTTTTATGATGGATTTGATGTTTGTGATTTAATTTCCATTTAGTGAATTTGGTATTCTTGTATCATAAAATGTAAATAGAGTTAGACTATTCCATTGGCATGTTATATATATATATATGACACCTGTATTTATCTATATGTCCTATGTCCTTATGTTATATCTTATGCTTACCTTTTTGGATATTTAGAGATAGTCTGACCCAAGTGTTATTTTAATCGGGTCAGGCTGAGACTTTTCAGGTTACATGTAAGGTTGACCTTTGGATGGTTGTGCTAGCAAGGAGATAAACATTTTTGACTTTTTAATTTATCTCATTTAGTATTTCGTGTTTGTTTATGAGATGTGTATTTGATTTTAGAGATTTGTTAGAGATTTGTAGCGAATGTATATTATATGAATCTAGTGTTATATTTGATAGACTCTTGGCTTTTTGTATATGTATATGATGTTTATTATTCCGCTGTGAACTGTGACTATTGTTTATATGATATACTATGTGTTTATTACTTTGAACTGAGATTATACATATCAAATTTTATTTCAGTGATTTAGTAAAAAGGTAAGTATGATGTGTAAGTGTTAGCTTAAAGTTATATTCACATTTGGCCGCCCTTAACAAGTTGTATTCTCCATATTATTAGACGACGTTATTTATAATGTTCTTTAGTAATATGGGTATAATGGTGGGGTCGTTACAATCTGTCTTTTCCGCACTTGGATGCTTAGCACGTGAATATCGATAATGTACTAGTGCCGAGTTTTTAATGTTGAAAAGGCGGGTCATTACAAACTCGATGGCATGGCTATCTCGTGATCTTCGACGTCCTTGAATTTCGGCATTATCCATTATGTTGATAGCATGCAACATCCCTCATTAGACTGATGGCATTCGCTATCCTCCTCAACATCAATGATTTACGACACCATTTGGTTCATATGACATCCTACATGAATGTTGATAATATGTAGCATCCTTACTGTAATAAAGACTTATGTTATCCCTTATTCTTTGGCATCGTTTGTCGACTTGATAATAGATGACTGCCCCTTATTAAGTGTTGATATTTTTCAACCTCTAGTATGTCACTTATATACAACATCCTTTCTTATTGTTAATCTATGACCTCTGCCCCTATTTTAGTGATGTACGACATCCTTGCCGTATGGGTGATGTACGATGTCGTTTATGTACATTGATGTTTTCGGCATTCTTGCCGCATTGATGACTTACGACATCATCAAAACCAAGAGGCTTACGGCATCCTTCTTTATTTTGATGGTATTCGATGTCCCTAGATGGTTTCGTATTCCGCGTTTGCTTTATGCTTTACAATATTAGGTTGTAGAGGCTCAATATTTATGTCATCGACACCTTTTAGCAATGTGGAGTCTCTCTTTGTAATACTTCATGCTTCAATGGTTCGATCGCTTTCTTTCATCATCTTGAGACCCGATATCATCCGTATCATAGTCCGTTGGTATCTATTAATATTCGATATCTTTAAAACATGATATACCTTCCTCCTTATGTGTTCGACAACCCTTAAGGTTGTAAGGATTTCGACATCTACTTGAGGTTCTTGAAGTGCAATATTCCTTGTTGAATGCTCTACTACTTTCCCTTTGATATCTTGGATTTCGACATGCTCATTTAAGATGCTAGATTTATGCATTTGTTGTAATTCTTTCCTTCATTGCCTCTATATCTCTTGCTCACTCTCTTAGAAAAATAAGTGGATAACATTTTCCCCCCTCCTTGTATAAAAGAAGCTTTTTGCAATTTAGTGTAAAACCAAGAATTTTCTCACTCTTCTAACTTTCTGCAATATTTTTTCTTCAATCCTGTTTTTCTTGAAATCATAAAATAATGATGGTAATTTTTACTATTAACTTTATATTGTACTCTAAACAATCCCTTTCGGATTTGATAAGATATAAGTTAGTTTCCCTATTTCGATGCAATGTTAAGTTTAATTGAGAAGACCAGAGATTTGCTCAATAGAAGGACCATAAATTCACTTGATTAAAAATCTATTATAATTTTATTTGAATAGAAGAGTAGAAATCCATATGCTAATAATATCATAATTTTTTTTGAATAGAAGACCAGAAGGCCATCTGGTAATAATATTATAATTTCTGAATGGAAGATGATGTGCACGTAAATGTGCATATTTTTACCACTATATTTAATCTATTTAAATTAAATAAATGATCATATTGGGTATTTTAACTTGTTTAAACCAAAATTCAAATTATTTTCAAATCGTCATATATTCATCTTCATATAGGGGCAAAATGGTCGTTTTTGTGCATATATTGATTTTCTAAATTTTGATTGAAAATTTCTATGTAATTTTGTAGGAATTTAAATTCAAATACAAGTGGCTTCATGAAGATATATGCATGCACAAGAGTGAATACAAAAGAATGGAGATGGAAATAATACATTTCATGGATCATGGAGGACCCCACCAACCCACCTACCTTCATGTACAAATTAGAGGCTAATGCACATGCTAATAGAGTTTAAGCTTCATGCACATTTAAATGATGGTTATTTGATGCTAATGCTTACTTAGCCTCCACACTTCCTAAGAGGGCAGTTTGGGTAGTTCCCAAAAAATGAATTAGGGTTTCCAAACATGTATAAATACCCCTTATCTTCATGTAATTAGCTCCTCCCTTCTCTTAGGCTCTTCCTCTTTAGTTTAGTTTAGGATCAAAATAAAAGAAAGCTCTCATTCTCTTTTCATGGTTACTTAGCCATTTTTTTTATTTTATGTAATTTTCCTTTTTTATGCAATGTTAATTAGTGTTTTATTTTACTTACATGCTCTCTTTCTTTCATGCTAGTAGTGTAGATTTTCTTTTATGTAATTAGATTAGTTCTCTTTTCCATTAGCTTTCATTTTCCTTTCTTTTTAGTTTCATGTTGCATGCTACAATTGTTGATATGATAACAAAAATGAAAGGCTAAACCCCTTCAATTTAGGGGTAATGAAGCTCTCTAATTATGTAGATTCAACATTTTGATCAATTATTGCTCTTTTTTTTGCTTAATGACATTGCTTGAAGTGATTAATTTGTTGTTTTTGCTTTGAATTTGATAGCCTATATTGTTGACACCAAATAGGCTATGCTTAAACAATCACTAAACACAAATTACCTCTTCATCTACATATGATTATGGTAATGAAGTAAATGTTGAAATCAAAATTTGATGGTCTATATTTATAATTAATAGTTAATAGGCTATGCTTAAAATAGATTTTACTTTCAACCTACTGTCATATTTCATGAGAATTAAAAGTGATTTAAAGGTTGTATTATAGTTTGATGGCATATGTTGGGCTAATTAATAGCACAAATATGTCATACTTATGATAAGCACATTATTTAAATTCACTTATGACCAAAAACGAGATATCATAATTCATATTTTGTTGAACTATGTGATCTAGAGAGTGGATTTTTCTCTAAATTATCATTTTATTTTCATAATTTTCATTCACTTTTGTAGTTGTTAGTTTGATAGTTTTCTCATTTTCTAGCTTAACACTCTCAAAATCTTTGGTTAATTTGATTGAATAGAAATTTAAAATCTAACAAATTTCTATGAATCGACCCGTACTCGCCACGTTCTAACGTTTGTACGTCGTGTGCTTGCGGTATTTTTATTATAAATTCGCTCGATGGATTTCTAACTTGATAGAATTTCCATCGACGAACAAGTTTTTGGCACCGTTGCCAGTGAATTGCTTTGATTTTGATTTTCTATTCTTTGAATTATTTTTGTTGATTTTTATTGTGTGTTTGTTGTCTATGTTAATTTTCGTTTAAAAAAATTGTGTGTTTTTGTGATTTTTTGTTTGCATTTTGTTTGTTTATTTGTTGTTGTTTTCTAGTTGTTTTTTTCCATTTGCATTTCATTTGAAAAAAAAATACATACACAAGTTCATTTCAACAAACAAAAATATTTTATTGCATTGCATTTAAATTTTCATTTACATTTGCATCCGTTTTATTTTCATTTACATTTACAAAATAGTGCACTATACGTTTCCCCTTCTCTATTTACTGTTCACTGCACACAGTACACACTGCCTCCAGACCCCCTTCCACTCAACGCTGCTCGTCATCTACACATTCCCATATATATACATCAACTCATCAACCTCCCTGCTTCCCTCTACCACCAGTGCAGTCACTGCCTTCTCGACAGACTTCCATCCTCTTTACAACTTGTTGCCAACACTTCAGCAAGCTTCAACTTCACATACAAACTACTCCTCCGCTACAACATTCAGTTCACTGCCCCACTACCTTCTGTAGCCTCCAGACCTTCCTCCTCAACTCGTACATCATAAACTTCCACTCACCACCCACCAGCTGACATACTTCACTCTGCCACCTCAAACATCTCCCCTACACACTAGTGCATTTGGCTTTACACATCTCAAAATTGTGCCAATTGGACAGTGGTCAAACACAAACTGACATTACCATCCATTCAACCTCTTCCACATTTCATCACCTCTTAACTAAATTGTCAACAATAATCCCTGCATCAGTTACTCACCACATAACCACTAGCTACCATAGCACTGCCGCAACTCCTAATTGACAACCATACTTACTCTCCTCAAAACTACCAATGCCATCCAACTGCCCATGCACTGCTACCTTTCATCACTGTCCTACCACAAAAACATCCCACAGCTCCTCTACAATCATCAAACTATACATCACCCTGCCTTGTTCCAACCTCCTTCCCACATTCATACAGTCAGAACAAAATAATAATAATAATAATAATAATAATAATAATAATAATAATAATAACTGACCTTCTTCATAACATTCCTACATTCATACTTGTCACTGCCATCATACAACAAACTCGCAGCCACAAACATCACTATTCTACATCATTTTCATCCACAACTCCACATCAACCACCTGCGACTTCATTCCTCTAACCAAAGTCGCCTCCACCAAAAAGCAGCTACACAAAACCATCAAACCACAATCACCTGAATCACCATCGAACCCAATAAACCCAAATCGACCACTACAATCGCCTACAATTCACGAATCAAGCATCCTGCCATCGCCCCCACTCATAACCACCTCCTCCCTCGCCTGCAACCATATCGCGACACATACATCCCATCAAAACCACTTTGAACACCTCGACCAAATGCTACACCTTCCCCAATTTCACCACTCGTCTGAACCACACACTCGAACAGACCAAAATCCTTCCTTCATTCTAAATCGACTGCGAATTTCACCCAATTTTTTTTAGTTGTTGATCGGTTTGTTTTAATTTTTTTATCAACAGAGATAAAAAATTTACTGTATTTAATTAACTTGCGGTCGGGCCTTGAAGAGGCTTGGGTTGTGTTTTGTAAATATTTGCTTTGTCTAATTTGTTTAAAGGGGTTGTTTCTTTAATTTAGTATTTCTCTTCTTTAATTTGATTTTAGTGTAATCCTAATTAAAAAAAAGAGTTTTGTTGTGTTTTATTTTGTTTTAACCTTTTTTAAAAAAATATAACAAGTTTTAATTGTTTGTGGTGTTTTCATTTGTTTTGTTCTCTCTTCAAAAAAAACTTGTACATATACCTTGTTTTTATTTTCAGGTTGCCAAAGCAGATTGAAAGAGTTGCTTGCTTCGCTTAGCTTGCCAAAAAATAACTACTTGCTTGCTTATAAAAAAATTTGCTGCTTCTAACCCCTGTCTATTGTTTTTATTTGCCTTGCATTGTTGTTTGCTTGCATTTTTAAAAAAAATTATTCTAGTTACATTGTTAATACACGTTTTATTTCAGCTTTGCATTTCATCCTAGAATTTTGACTAATAATGGTTATAAATCGATACCTCTTAATTGTATATTGACAATTTTTCCTCTTTCGACAATTTAATTTCTTGGTGTCTAGGCTACGGTAGTGCAATAATCAGTTATAAATATTACGGTGATTCGTAAATATTATACTGAATTGTTTCTCTGAAGGTACTTAAATCTTCGGCTGCTTTGCTACGATGATTTGTGGTGCACGATAAATCCTTCTCGTTGCCTAGCTGAGAACTATGTTGTTGATTTAAGACAAACTGTGATTATACAATTTTGGGTTAGGATAAATAATTCGTAATTAACCTTGCATTCATTTAAAATTTCAAAATCCAAAACTAAAAAAAATGTAAATATTACTTAACTTAGTTTTTTTAACTTTGAAAATTTTCAAACAAATCAAAAAAATCTACTTAGTTTTTTTTAGAAAAACAAAAATCCAAAAAAAAAATATAAAATCTTTTAAAAACAAAAAAAAATTTGAAAAACCAAAAAAACAAAACAAAAATCAATTTCCCTTTTGAAAAAAAAATTAAATTCCTTTTGGTAAATAGTTTTCCTTTATAAAAAAATCCAAAAAGAAAAAATAACATTCTTAAAAATGTCCGAGTTTCCATATTCACGTGAATTTTACGATAGTTGTGAACATTAATATAATTTCACACCAAATTCTTATGGATATTTTAGTAATAACTATTGTACAAACAATTCGGATTTTGCACCATAAAATTTTCAAAAAAACAATCAATTCTCAACTTTTGAAACAAGAATGGAATCTTTACTTGAACTCGTTACACTACAAAATCAAAGGAATTCTCAACTTTTGAATGATTTGTGCAATAACTCAAGTCAAGGATTTCAAAATAATCAAAATTTTAATTTACTTAAAAATTCAAATGATTTTGATTATAACCCATGCCAATTCAATTTCGAACTACAAAATGAATTTCAAACTCAAAATGAATGTGAACCACTTTTTAAATGAATTTGGCAATGGGAATAGTTTCAATAATGGTGCGATTGACAATTTTTGTTCTCAACAAATTCAAATTGAAAATTCTCAAATTAATAATCACGAATTTGATTTCGTTGAGAAAACGGAAAAAGATTATGAGGATTTGTTGCATGAAACGTACAAAAAATTTCATAACAAACAAAATCAAATCCTAACTTGTGAAGAATCAAATAATAATCTACCGTTTATTGAAATTGACAATTTTTTTCCTCAACAAGTCCAAATCGAAAATTCTCAAGTTAATAATTATAAATTGGATTTTGTTGAACAAATTGAAGATATTTACAATGATCACACGAATTTGTTGACTAAAACATACAAAAAATTACGTGAACAACAAAATCAAATCCCAACGTGTGAAGATTCGAATAATAATCCATCTTTTACCAAAATTGACGATTTTCAAATAACAACTTTTGAAATTGAAAACGACAATCTTAATGAAGTTGTTGAAAAAATGGTAATTGAGTTGGATTTCAATTCTTTTGAGGGTAAGAAACTTGATTTAAATTTCAATCTTCCTTTTTTCGATTTAGAAAATTTGAATACAATAATTTTGGATTTTGAACACGATACATGTAGTGAAGTTGTTGATAATCCAACAAAGGAAGACGAATTTAATGAACATGAATTCTATGGACTTTTTGAAGATGAGTTGTTAAATTCCGAAGAGGAAGATTTAAATCACCATTTTGATTTTGAAATCAACAATGTTGAAGAAGTTTTCAATGATAAATTTGAATTTCAATTTGGTGAAAATAAACTTGATCTTCAATCAATCGTTTTATCAACCCCAAAAATCATCGAAAAGGAAACAACTCATAAAATTTTTAATAAAACGACATTCGTTTTCCCAAATCAACATTCAACTTTGAAATCATTTATGGTTTGGTTTTCCAAGCTTAAGCTGCGTCTCGCATACTTGATGAGACAAATGAATCTGTCTTTGGAAGACCGTTTCATTTACTTTTTGATGATATACTTTCTAATCTCGTGTAAATACCGTTCATTTTCATGTAAATATATGTCATTTTTTATTTTTGTTTTATTTCTCTCCTTCCACTTGGGTTAACTGTGGGGACACAGTCAAAATCAAGTGGGGGGGAGACTCATCATCATTTTTGATTTTTTATGGTTTATTTTTACATTTTCTTTCCAAAACAATTTCAAAAAAAATTTAAAATATATATATATATATATTAAGCATTTTGATCTATTTTTAAAAAAACACATAAGATAAATATATGGTTTTGGTTAATTAGATTGAAATTTTTGAAAAATTTAACTGTCTCAACAAAAATAAAAATGAAGTTTGATTATAAATAACGATGGTTTAACTACTATATAGGAAGGTTCAGACGTGTTAATTATCAAATATCTTAATTGAAAATCTTTGTTTTAAAAAGTGGTGAATTCAAATAAAAGGATATAACATTCTTTTTGTCTTCTAAGTTAAATAGTGCTAAGATGATTTTGCAAAACTCTCTCTTCAAAAAAAAATTAAAAACAAAAACAAAAAAATTCTTGTATATATGTATGTATTTTTCTTAATAAACACCTAGAGTCATGTGTTCACTGTAACGACCTGGATTTTCGCGTTTGAAAATCGACATCCATACTTTACATCGTACTCGAATGTCATAGATTCGACCGTTCAAATCCGAGTCGCCAGAGCTTATAACACAGTAAGTATAACAACACAGCGGAAGAAAGAAAACAATGATATCATATACAACTCCAATGAATACAATATCCAGAATGATATACAACAATGATATCAATATGATACAACAATATCAAAGATATGATACAAGAAATAGCAGCAGAAAGAAAATAGATAACACCAGCAGCGGATAGAATGTCTCCAATAGAATTCTCCAAGATAAGCAACGTCAGTCCATGAACTCCAAGAACTGAACTAGCTCCAGATAATCTACTAAACCTGAATATCTGAAAAACCCAACTCTAGACTGCCCGTGTGGAAAATTGTGGCCACCCAGAGTTTAGGAAGGGAACAATAAACTCTGGATCAGTCATGGGACTGGTATGAGCAAACAAAACAGTTTATCTTTAAACAAACACAAAAGGCTTTTAAACATTGAAACCCGCAATGCTTTTGGAAAATGAAACTACCATAAGACCTCCCGCCACACACACAATGCAATCGCAGAATTGGAGGAGATTTCTTCTTATGATAGTCAAATATGGTTACTATGCAAAGTCAGTTGATATTATTACTAGTGCATAATGTGAAAATCCTTTCGTAAATACAATATTAATCTTAGCCAGCATACAACCATTATTGTATGCCTACTATAGCTACCATGTTCAATAGCAGGTTACCGCCACATTCCATAGCAGGTAATACAACTAAAATCGTACAGGGTTCGTATTGTTTCTTTGGATTTCCAACAAATGATCAGGCTAAGGAACTTCCTTTCCAAAATGGAAACGCCTCTGGAAAGAAGCCCCGGATCCTAACCGGATCTCTACAAACAAAAGGCCGACGCTACCTCACGCTGTACAGCTGTAACTAGGTAACTAACACACTGACGCTACCTCACGCTGTACAGCTGTAACTTGGTAACTAACACACGAGTCATGTCATCCCTCGGTCGTCACCGACCTTTATCCGAGCGCTCGGTAACCAACGTCACACATAATAAATAAAGTGTATCCACATGAGTAAGTATCTGGGCTCCATACCATGATACCACCCTTTTATCCAGAAGGAAATGACATACCCTAGGGGCGCTACCCCTACAAACCTTTGCCGCAACATTCCTGTTTCGACCATTACCGGGTTGTGAGGCTCGACGAAGTCTCGTCCACAAAGCCATGCTTTTTCACAAAGCCACGCTTTTTCACAAAGCCACGCTTTTTCACAAAGCCACGCTTTTTCACAAAGCCACGCTTTGACCAACAAATGATCATCAGCACTTCGTATGCCACATTACCAAATTGGGAATGTATCACTAGTAACCATCAACTACATAACCTCTGAGCTCGTACGTCTCAGAGAAGGGTGTTAAGCGAAGAGAATAAATTCTCCGCCACCAACAGATGTGTATTTGATAGAAACTAGCTTTACATCTCAATGTGTAATGTCAGACACACATCCATACAAGTCTGTTCCGGGTTCGAACAGAACCGAAGGCACTTCCGAAGAAGCCCTTGAAAATCCGGGTATTCACAATCTCGATCGGACTTCCCATCACTTAGGGAATCTCTATACCGGAGCCATGAGGCAGAGAAAATCGATAGGTCATCCTATCGCTCTCGCAAATATCCGGTCTTCAAATGTGATCCATATCGTCGTATCACTATTCAGAATAGGTTATATGACACAAAGGTCCTTTCCCGGCTAAACCGAATAACGAGCGCAATTAAAAATCATATGGATACTGGGGTCTTAGTTAAATCACAGCTTAAAGCCCAAAACTTTTCATTCGAATGGTTAAAACAAATTACCATTTCCAATCTTTTAAACAAAAAGATTCAATTCAAAAACCTTCACTGGTTTAAACAATTTCCACACTTTTAATCTTTTAAACAAAAAGATTCAATTCACAAAGTTCACCCCGTTCACAAAGATTCATTTATGGATTTCAAAACAGTTTCCATTTCACTTGGATTAACTCGTTAAATCTTTAAGTCAAGATTTAACTTATAGCTTTCAAAACTCATTTCCAAAGATTCATTCATAGTCTTTCAAAACAATTCCAATTCAAGTTGGATTAATTCGTCTGGTCTTTGAAATCAAAGACTCATTTCATAGTTTTCAAAACATTTCAATTCCATTTCAAACTTGAAATCCTATTGACACAAATTGGAAGTCCTTTCTTAAAATGAAAGCTATTATTATTTGAAAACAAATAGTTTTCATTTCGGAAAAATCCAGTTATATTTACACAAGTTAAAACCCTTGAATTAAATTCAAATTCCCAAATCAATACCTTTAAAATGGTTTAACCCATATATAACTTGTACAACATCTTTAATCCCTAGTTTCAAATCATAGGATTCAATTTCAATCTTGAATTCAAATTTAAATCAAATTATTTAAATTTCAAGGTATCCAAAATATCTTTAAAACTCCTTTCAAAAGCTTTTCATATTAAACCCCAATTTCCAATTTCAAAATCAATTGAAATTAAAATTTCAATATCAAAAACATTAAATTTACATCATCTGTGATTTAACCGATTTCCACGTGAAATCCATATTTGTGTGTGTAAATGTGTAGTCCAGGGGTTTCACACAATAGTGCACAACATCAATCATCACAGATATATCGATAAGCGGTATAATCCATAACGCTTATCTTCATTCACAGATTCATAGATAAAGTAAATTTATCAGTCACAAAGATTCACTATTACAATTCGATGTGGGTTTCGGATAACCAACTGGAATCCGACTCCCTGTCGCATCGAAATTCAAGTGCCGTTTTACGGGCTAAGGGTTTCATATTCACATAGTAATATATCGTAGAAACAGAAATCACAGATATATATATCACAGATAAATAAATTACAGATCACAACACAAATCAGGATGTATCACAAAGCATCATATATCAGGGATATCAAACAATTCAACATTCCAAATAATCCAAACATTCATAAGTAAGACCAATGAATTATCTGATTAATTTAAATCAGATTTATTACTTATGAATAAATCACTAATCCTGGTTAATTAACATTGATTATTTACAATTTTATTTTAATTAATTAACCTTTAATAATAACCTCAATTAATAAATTAATCAATTGTCATTTAATTAATTATCCTATAATTAATCATACATTAACCCTTAATTTATTACCATTTAATTAATTATCCTTAATTAATTAAAATAAGTGATTATTCTTAAGTTAATTACATAATTAATTTACTTTTAATTATTAATTAATCCTTCCTTTACAATTTCAAATTCCATTTAAAATTCAAATTCTTCTTTAATCCTTTAAATACTTTTAAAGTTATATAAACAAGTTTAAATTTTTACTTTATTTATCCCTAACTTTAGTTTCAAACTGAACTGGAGTTTATACTTGAACTTTGATTTTAAAACCCAGATTAAATCTTACTTTACTTTAAATTTTAATTCAAAAATTTCTAAAGCAGGAACATGTTTGGTTTAAACCTGTTCACAACTTCTCGAGCCCAGAACAAAATTTCTTCGAGCCCAACACAAATTTACTCAAGTGAATACTCGAGACAACCATGCGAAATCCCGAGCTACTCACGTTCTACTTTGAGTTCCTCCAAAACCAACCTGAGCCACCATTCTTCTTCCCCAATCTTACATCGCTAGATAACACACAAGTGCACCATGCACGTGCACGAGCGCCGCCGACTACCGGCGATCACCACGATGATGCTCCACGACCCCACGGCCTTCCTCGATCACGAAGACGTACCCAGATCGTACGCAAACACTACGGAGCGAAATCGAGCAAAAACTCGACCAATCGAAGACCCAGATCACCAGAAAACTCGACCTCCATGTCGCCTCCGACCTTGAAACCATCGGTCACCTTTACCGAAGCTGCGACACACCTACCAGCACCCTTTCCCCCACTCGCGATCAACTCCGATCACCCCTATTCGCCGCGAAACCCACTCGAACTCCAACGATAAACACAGGGTGTAGAACCCTATTTCGATCGATTCTGGCCATCTCGAGCAACTAAAAATTCCCAATGCATTTTTCCAACGATCATCGACATTCCCTCGACCTTCATGCTCAACCTCGACGTCAAATTCGCCATCGTTCGCCACTAATTGGTCAAATTGTCCAATACATTCAATTCAAAACATCTCACTAATTACTAAACTAAAAATCGTGATACAACCCTTAAAATTCATGGTTTAGCATCACAAATTCAATTAGGTAATCAAAACTTAAAATTGTTTTGATAAATTTTTAACCCAAATTAAGAATTTACTGTAAATTTAAAAATTCGGAACCCAAGATTCATTTTATATACCTATAACTATTTTTAGATGAAAGATTACATGATTTCCAACATCTTTTATTTACAAATCATAAGCAAATTCGAATTCAAAATTTAGTTATTGAATTTATTATAAAATTGAGACCTGTAATAAACACACAGAGTATACGTTTAAACTACCCAGGCATTCAAATATACTTAATTCAAACATGCATCCAATTTTAATTCAAGTGTTCAGATAACATCAAGATATTCATTCACAAGAACAAGATGAAATCCAAGATTTAAACTGCTTTTAAAATTCATTTACTCCTAGATTCTCAAGCACTGGATTCAAAGAAAGGGTTTTAAAAGTTAAAGTTGCTCACCTTAAAATGAAGACAGAGCACTTTAGAGCCTGAATCTTGAATTTGGAAAATAGAGGTCTGGAATGTTGAAAACTGGAAATAGATAGATTTAGTTGCCATAACTTGCATGCCTAATCGAGATGATTTGGTTTGAGTTGTTTTAAGTTGAAGATGATAATACTTTAGTTTTTATTTTCCTTTTCACAGTTTTGAATAATCAAAACTGAAATGAGGTAGATGGATATAAACAAATGAGTTTACAGATGGAAATGAAATATACAGGGATATGGTTTGTACAGGTGATATGTATTTCTTTATACAAGGTGATATTATGTTTTGTACAATGTATCAGAGATTCTTTCTTCAATTGGAGGCTGAAGTGATATGGTTGTGGCTTGCATTTATGAGTTTGTACAAATATACATATTTTCTTTTCACTTTCAGCTGTACAATATAATTTTATCAAATCCTCGGCTGTACAAATATGAGTATATTTTGCTTTGCTTTGGTGGCTGGTATAGTTGTGGTGGCTGACGAGATATAGTTTGGGCTAGAGAGGACATGGCATTAATTTTTCTTTGTCTTGCTTCTTGTTCAAGTGTACATACCTGAATATAATTTTGTACCTTGTTTGTTTATTTTGCCAGCACTTCATGAATACATTATTTGTTATTATTTTATTTGTTAAAATTTTTAACTTAAGTATTTTTGTTCTATTCCTAATCATATATACTTATTTTCATCCTTCTTTTATTTTTAAACCTAAACTATTAAATACTCCTTTTACTTGTTATTTTGGAATATGGATGAGGTTCTATATTTAATTTTACAATTTTTTATTCAAAAATTCATTTAATTTTCAATTTAAATTAAATTAAAATCTAGGGTCGTTACAAACTTCCCCCCTTAAAAGAATTTCGTCCTCTAAATTACCAAGGAGACAAAAAGATAGAGGAAGAACATTTCATCAAATCAAATGAATATCTATTCTGCATTTGGCTTACCAAATCAGAATATCAAGAACAGATACAAGAACAAATCTGTTTAATTTTTCCGAAAGATACTCGGGTTATCTAGATCTACGAAATATGGAGAGACATCGGTTAGTTCGAAGGGATAACTAACCATTCGTAGAATATATCGAGACCCAAACAATAGATAAATGGATTAAATCTTCCAAAATTTCCAAACATCAGATATGGATTCCAAACTCAAATCGGAATACTTATACTTTGGGGTATATATAACTTGTACCTCTTCGGACTTTGATATACCCAAGAAATTACAATAAAATTTCAAATTTGGTTTTAAACGAAATCGTTTTATCGATACAATTCAAATTTAGCTTCATATTCTATTAATCAATTTAACTCAATTCAAAATTTCCAAATTCAAATTCATTAAGGTTTAAATCAAAAAGCTGATAAGAAACCGATGAAGATACAAACTAAGGATTTTCTACAACGATTCGTAGAGCCACCATCACACCGAAACTTCTTCTTGTAGCTGGTACAAAGAAATCAAAAGAATTTTGGAATCGAATCAAAGGAGATTGATAAAGAAAGATTGTTTCCACTGTTGCAGGGTATTGACCATTTATAGTCGTAATTCCCCGTCCCCTATCTCGTCCTCTTCTTGGTCTCATACTCACTATCAGTGGATACCAAGAGAATTCACTGAGACGTTTAAACGGATATCTTAGGGATATACTCATTCTAGAGTTTACTTCACTCTATCTCTAATGAGCTACTTAATGTGTTATACTCTTGAGCTAAAGTTCAACCTTAGCTCTGATACCACTTGTAACGACCTGGATTTTCGCGTTCGAAAATTGACATCCATACTTTACATCATACTCGAATGTCATAGATTCGACCGTTCAAATCCGAGTCGCCGGAGCTTATAACACAGTAAGTATAACAACACAGCGGAAGAAAGAAAACAATGATATCATATACAACTCCAATGAATACAATATCCAGAATGATATACAACAATGATATCAATATGATACAACAATATCAAATATATGATACAAGAAATAGCAGCGGAAAGAAAATAGATAACACCAGCAGCGGATAGAATGTCTCCAATAGAATGCTCCAAGATAAGCAACGTCAGTCCATGAACTCCAAGAACTGAACTAGCTCTAGATAATCAACTAAACCTGAATATCTGAAAAACCCAACTCTAGACTGCCCGTGTGGAAAATTGTGGGCATCCAGAGTTTAGGAAGGGAACAATAAACTCCGGATCAGTCATGGGACCGGTATGAGCAAACAAAACAGTTTATCTTTAAACAAACACAAAAGGCTTTTAAACATTGAAACCCGCAATGCTTTTGGAAAATGAAACTACCATAAGACCTCCCACCACACACACAATGCAATCGCAGAATTGGAGGAGATTTCTTCTTATGATAGTCAAATATGCTTACTACGCAAAGTCAGTTGATATTATTACTAGTGCATAGTGTGAAAATCCTTTTGTAAATACAATATTAATCTTAGCCAGCATACAACCATTATTGTATGCCTACTATAGCTACCATGTTCAATAGCAGGTTACCGCCACATTCCATAGCAGGTAATACAACTAAACCCGTACAGGGTTCGTATTGTTTCTTTGGATTTCCAACAAATGATCAGGCTAAAGAACTTCCTTTTCCGAAATGGAAATGCCTCTGGAAAGACGCCCTGGATCCTAACCGGATCTCTGCAAACAAAAGGCCGACGCTACCTCACGCTGTACAGCTGTAACTAGGTAACTAACACACTAACGCTACCTCACGTTGTACAGCTGTAACTAGGTAACTAACACACGAGTTATGTCATCCCCCGGTCGTCACCGACCTTTATCCGAGCGCTCGGTAACCAACATCACACATAATAAATAAAGTGTATCCACATGAGTAAGTATCTGGGCTCCATACCATGATACCACCCTTTTATCCAGAAGGAAATGACATACCCTAGGGGCGCTACCCCTACAAACCTTTGCCGCAACATTCCTATTTCGACCATTACCAGGTTGTGAGGCTCGACGAAGTCTCGTCCACAAAGCTATGCTTTTTCACAAAGCCATGCTTTTTCACAAAGCCACGCTTTTTCACAAAGCCACGCTTTTTCACAAAGCCACGCTTTGACCAACAAATGATCATCAGCACTTCGTATGCCACATTATCAAATTGGGAATGTATCACTAGTAACCATCAACTACATAACCTCTGAGCTCGTAAGTCTCAGAGAAGGGTGTTAAGCACTTAAGCTAAGAGAATAATTTCTCCGCCACCAACAGAAATGTATTTGATAGAAACCAGCTTTACATCTCAAAGTGTAATGTCAGACACACATCCATACAAGTCTGTTTCGGGTTCGAACAGAACCGAAGGCACTTCCGAAGAAGCCCTTGCAAATCCGGGTATTCACAATCTCGATCGGACTTCCCATCACTTAGGGAATCTCAATGCCGGAGCCATGATGCAGAGAAAATCGATAGGTCATCCTATCGCTCTCGCAAATACCCGGTCTTCAAATGCGATCCATATCATCGTATCACTATTCAGAATGGGTTATATGACACAAAGGTCCTTTCCCGGCTAAACCGAATAACGAGCGCAATTAAAAATCATATGGATACTGGGGTCTCAGTTAAATCATAGCTTAAAGCCCAAAACTTTTCATTCGAATGGTTATAACAAATTACCATTTCCAATCTTTTAAACAAAAAGATTCAATTCAAAAACCTTCACTGGTTTAAACAATTTCCACACTTTTAATCTTTTAAACAAATTAATAAATTAATCAATTGTCATTTAATTAATTATCCTATAATTAATCATACATTAACCCTTAATTTATTACCATTTAATTAATTATCCTTAATTAATTAAAATAAGTGATTATTCTTAAGTTAATTGCATAATTAATTTACTTTTAATTATTAATTAATCCTTCCTTTACAATTTCAAATTCCATTTACAATTCAAATTCTTTTTTAATCCTTTAAATACTTTTAAAGTTATATAAACAAGTTTAAATTTTTAAAACTTTATTTATCCCTAACTTTAGTTTCAAACTGAACTGGAGTTTATACTTGAACTTTGATTTTAAAACCCAGATTAAATCTTACTTTACTTTAAATTTTAATTCAAAAATTTCCAAAGCAGGAACAGGTTTGGTTTAAACCTGTTCACAACTTCTTGAGCCCAGAACAAAATTTCTTCGAGCCCAACACAAATTTACTCAAGTGAATACTTGAGACAACCATGCGAAATCCCAAGCTACTCACGTTCTACTTCGAGTTCCTCCAAAACCAACCTGAGCCACCATTCTTCTTCCCCAATCTTACATCGCCAGATAACACACAAGTGCACCATGCACGTGCACGAGCGCCGCCGACTACCGGCGATCACCACGATGATGCTCCACGACCCCACGGCCTTCCTCGATCACGAAGACGTACCCAGATCGTACGCAAATACTACGGAGCGAAATCGAGCAAAAACTCGACCAATCGAAGACCCAGATCACCAGAAAACTCGACCTCCATGTCGCCTCCAACCTTGAAACAATCGGTCACCTTTACCGAAGCTGCGACACACCTACCAGCACCCTTTCCCCCACTCGCGATCAACTCCGATCACCCCTATTCGCCGCGAAACCCACTCGAACTCCAACGATAAACACAGGGTGTAGAACCCTATTTCGATCGATTCTGGCCATCTCGAGCAACTAAAAATTCCCAATGCATTTTTCCAACGATCATCGACATTCCCTCGACCTTCATGCTCAACCTCGACGTCAAATTCGCCATCGTTCGCCACTAATTGGTCAAATTGTCCAATACATTCAATTCAAAACATCTCACTAATTACTAAACTAAAAATCGTGATACAACCCTTAAAATTCATGGTTTAGCATCACGAATTCAATTAGGTAATCAAAACTTAAAATTGTTTTGATAAATTTTTAACCCAAATTAAGAATTTACTGTAAATTTAAAAATTCGGAACCCAAGATTCATTTTATATACCTATAACTATTTTTAGATGAAAGATTACATGATTTCCAACATCTTTTATTTACAAATCATAAGCAAATTCGAATTCAAAATTTATTTATTGAATTTATTATAAAATTGAGACCTATAATAAACACACAGAGTATACGTTTAAACTACCCAGGCATTCAAATATACTTAATTCAAACATGCATCCAATTTTAATTCAAGTGTTCAGATAACATCAAGATATTCATTCACAAGAACAAGATGAAATCCAAGATTTAAACTGCTTTTAAAATTCATTTACTCCCAGATTCTCAAGCACTGTATTCAAAGAAAGGGTTTTAAAAGTTAAAGTTGCTCACCTTAAAATGAAGACAGAGCACTTTAGAGCCTGAATTTGGAATTTGGAAAAAAGAGGTCTGGAATGTTGAAAACTGGAAATAGATAGATTTAGTTGCCATAACTTGCATGCCTGATCGAGATGATTTGGTTTGAGTTGTTTTAAGTTGAAGATGATAATACTTTAGTTTTTATTTTCCTTTTCACAGTTTTGAATAATCAAAACTGAAATGAGGTAGATGGATATAAACAAATGAGTTTACAGATGGAAATGAAATATACAGGGATATGGTTTGTACAGGTGATATGTATTTCTTTATACAAGGTGATATTATGTTTTGTACAATGTATCAGAGATTCTTTCTTCAATTGGAGGCTGAAGTGATATGGTTGTGGCTTGCATTTATGAGTTTGTACAAATATATATATTTTCTTTTCACTTTCAGCTGTACAATATAATTTTATCAAATCCTCGGCTGTACAAATATGAGTATATTTTGCTTTGCTTTGGTGGCTGGTATAGTTGTGGTGGCTGACGAGATATAGTTTGGGCTAGAGAGGACATGGCATTAATTTTTCTTTGTCTTGCTTCTTGTTCAAGTGTACATACCTGAATATAATTTTGTACCTTGTTTGTTTATTTTGCCAGCACTTCATGAATACATTATTTGTTATTATTTTATTTGTTAAAATTTTTAACTTAAGTATTTTTGTTCTATTCCTAATCATATAAACTTATTTTCATCCTTCTTTTATTTTTAAACCTAAACTATTAAATACTCCTTTTACTTGTTATTTTGGAATATGGATGAGGTTCTATATTTAATTTTACAATTTTTTATTCAAAAATTCATTTAATTTTAAATTTAAATTAAATTAAAATCTAGGGTCGTTACATTCACACTCGTGTGTTCACTCGCCATGCTCTGTACCCTTCTCACGTAAGCCCGAAAGGCAGTGCACGATTGGTGTATCTGGCCTCAGTTTATCTGAGTTATGTGTATGTATATAAAAATTCTTTTTAATAACTCATACAATCGATAAGTGTTCACAGTTGTGTGTTCACTCGCCACGCTCTGTATTTCCCTCACATAAGTCCGAAAGGCAGTGCACGAGTAATATGTCTGGCCTTAGTTTACCTGAGTTAGGCATATGTAAATATTGTTAATATCAATAAAATTTTCAAAAGAAAAAATGGAGAGAGTAAGCAAATGAAATCGAAGCACTATTTTAACTTATTTGATTTGACTTGTTATTGAAAAAAAATGAAAATACCACTTTGATAAACTTTGATAATCGACTAAGGATCTATATCATAGTTACATTGTGTTATCAACCGAAACAACGAGTTAAACTATAGTATATTTGCTTTGATAACTTCGTTTTTATTAGAAATTTTGATGAGCAAATGGCTTAAATTTTCAAGATAATGAACGAAACCTATATTTAACTTATTTGTGTCGATTTAAAAGTGAATCCTTCATTGTAAAGAATTTCAAAAACTCGCATTCATCTCTTTGTAAATAAATCTTGCATTTTGTAAATATTTTCATCCTGCATTTGGATTTTGTGGGTAGTATCCGCTGAAAACCCTCACGAGACAACACTCGTCCTATTGGGGACACCCAGAGGTTTAACGGCTTGTTGCATATGCTCAATGCAATCGTGCTACCTACGAAAACGGACTTATCTTAGTTCTTTTCTTTCCTTTTTTCTTTATTCGAGGACGAGTAAAAAGATTAGTGGGGGGTATTTGATGTGCCCGTAAATGTGCATATCTTTACCATCATATTTAATCTATTTAAATTAAATAAGTGTTCATATTGGGTATTTTAACTTGTTTAAACCAAAATTCAAATTATTTTCAAATCGTCATATATTCATCTTCATATAGGGGCACAATGGTCTTTTTTGTGCATACATTGATTTTCTAAAAGTTGATTGAAAATTTCTATGTTATTTTGCAGGAATTTAAATTTGGCTTTATGAAGATATATGCATGCACAAGAGTGAATACAAAGGAATGGAGATGGAAATAATTCATTTTATGGATCATGGAGGACCCTACCAACCCACCTACCTTCATGTACAATTTAGAGGCTAATGCACATGCTAATAGAGTTTAAAGCTTCATGCACACTTAAATGATGATTATTTGATGCTAATGATTACTTGGCCTCCACACTTCCTAAGAGGGTAGTTTGGGTAGTTCCCAAAAAATGAATTAGTGTTTCCAAACATGTATAAATACCCCTTATCTTCATGTAATTAGCTCCTCCCTTCTCTTAGGCTCTTCCTCTTTAGTTTAGTTTAGGATCAAAATAAAAGAAAGCTCTCTTTTACTTTTCATGGCTATTAGCCATTTTTTTATTTCATGTAATTTTCCTTTTTCTATGCAATGTTAATTAGTGTTTTATTTTACTTACATGCTCTCTTTCTTTCATGCTAGTACTGTAGATTTTCTTTTATGTAATTAGATTGGTTCTCTTTTCCATTAGCTTTCCTTTTCATTTCTTTTTAGTTTCATGTTGCATGCTACAATTGTTGATATGATAACAAAAATGAGAGGTTAAACCCCTTCAATTTAGAGGTAATGAAGCTCTCTAATTATGTAGCTTCAATATCTTGATCAATTATTGCTCTCTTTTTGTGCTTAATGACAATTCTTGAAGTGATTAATTTGTTGTCTTTGTTTTGAATTTGATAGCCTATATTGTTGACACCAAATAGACTATGCTTAAACAATCACTAAACACAAATTACCTCTTCATTTAGATATGATTATGGTAATGAAGTGAATGTTGAAATCAAAATTTGATGGTCTATATTTCTAATTAATAGTTAATAGACCATGCTTAAAATAGATTTTACATTCAACTTGTTGTCATTTTTCATGAGAATTAAAAGTGATTTAAAGGTTGTGTTATATTTTGATGGCTTATGTTGGGCTAATTAATAGCACAAATATGCCATACTTATGATAAGAACATCATTTAAATTCACTTATAACCAAAATCGAGAGATCTTAATTTCATATTTTGTTGAATTATGTGATTTAGAGAGTGGATTTATCTCTAAATTGTCATTTTATTCTCATAAATTTCATTCACTTTTGTAGTTGTTAGTTCGATAGTTTTCTCATTTTCTAGCTTAACACTCTCAAAATCTTTGGTTAATTTGATTGAATAAAAATTTAAAATCTAACAATTCCCTGCAGATCGACCCGTACTCGCCACGTACTAACATTTGTACACTGTGCGCTTGTGGTATTTTTATTATAAATTCGCTCGACTGATTTCTAACTCGATAAAATTCTTGTCGACGAACAGAATACCAGAGATCCATCTGGTAATAATATCAAAATTTCTGAATGGAAGACTAGAAATTCATCTTGTAATAATATCTGAATAGAAGACCTGACATCAATCTGGTAATGATATCATAATTTTCTAAATGGAAGACCAGAAATCTATCTAGTAATAATATCTTAATAGAAGACTGAAACCTATCTAGTAATAAATTGTTTTTGACCTTGCTTTGAAGGTTACTCTAACTTTGTCTTAATGTAGAATTAAATGTGTTAGACTATTCTTTTTCTAGAAGATTGCATTGACCTATCTTTATGGTAGATTTGAACTTGCTTGATTGATTTCTTTAGCTCCTTACCACTCTTTAGCTGGTGATTTAAGCTTTAATTCTCTTTGCCCCTTATCACTCTTTACGTGATGATTTAGGTTTTTAATTCTCTTTGTCCCTTAGTACTCTTAGGGTAGTGATTTAGGCTTGAGCCCTTTATTACCTTATAGGTAATGATTTAGGCTAGTCGATGCATTTGGTTAGCCATCTTAGGCACAACCAAAGACTTACCCATCCTTCCTTTAGGTGGAGCTCCGGTTAGGCCTTATAGGCGGGACCGAATGATGGTTTGGTGCTTTCGCTAGGCCATCTTAGATAGGGCCAAAGGCTTACTCCATACTCCCTCTAAGAGGCGCTCCGGCTAGGCCACGTAGGCGGCATCAAAGGCTTGTAATGCTTTGGTCAGGCCATCTTAGGTGGGACCAAAGGCTTACCCTGACATCCCTCTAGGAGGTACTTTTACCAGGCCCATGTGGTGGGATCAAAGGCTTTCTTTCGCCCTTTATTACTATCTTAGGTAGTGATTTAGGCTTATCCTTTTAGTTCTTTCCTTTCATTTGATTATCCATTACGTAGATATACTTGTGTAGGATCTAGATTAACCCTAGAGGGGGGGTGAATAGGGTTATCGCAAATTTTCTCAAATTAAACGCGGAAGTAAACAGCAGATAAATAAATATGCAGTAAAGTAAATCACACACAGAATTTACCCAGCTTCGGCAACCCCTGCCTACTGCTGCATTCCCAGATTTCTATTAGAGTTAAACAGTATCCCGCTTACAAACACTCTGACAGACTTGCAGACACTCGCTCCCGCTCACAAACACTCCTACAGACTCGCACACCCTGCTCCGCCTATAGAGTTTCGTTTACTCGCAAACTCTGCTCCCGCCTATAGAGCTTTGCAAACTCGCAGCCTCCCAGCTCACTGAACTAACCCTAATTAGACAATCTGACAACACCTAAACCCTAGGTGGTGATTAACTCTAACTGGACTTTGACAATACAAACTGAAAAACAAAATATAGTTTAACCCTAGGAGCAAAATTGAAATTTAACCTCGATACCTAATTTTGCTCTAGAAGATAATCTCGGCCTAAAACAAAATAATTAAAACCTGGTCCAAATTTAAACCCTATTTAAACCCAAAATTAAGACTAAATTTAAAACCCTATTTAAAAATTTGACCGGCCCATTATTATTTGATTAAACACGTCAGCCCGCTTCTTTGCTCAAACTTCGGCCTGCTTCCTTTTATTTCTTCGATCCTTTTCTCTGGAAAAATAAATGGCGACTTGCTAATTAGGGTTATGGCGATTCTTCGATTGCTTGTTTTCTCTGGCGATTCTACTCTTCGATTCTCTGTGAATCTTAAAGTCTTTTCCTCTGTATTACTTGCTTGATTGAATTTGGCCTAGCCCTAGTTCGTTTCTCTGGCAAGTTTGAAGCTTTGGAATTAGGACTTTTTAATTTTGAGGCTTCAGCTCTAACGATCTTTGTAACTCTGGCTTGCGATTCTCTTTGTGGATTTGGAGCTTCGGCTCTGAAATTGGTATGTTTCCTTTTTCTGAGAATACTTGTACTTGGTTCGGTTGATCTGTTGTCGGTGATGATTGGGTTTAGCTTTTCTGTTCTTCACCGCAACTTGTCAATGATGATTTGGGTCCTTTATATAGACGTCTGATTTGATATGCGTGCTCTTCACGTTGTTGAGACTTTCCTGTTTTAATCTTTGTATTTTTGGGAATTCCTTCTGTTATACGGCTTTATTTTTGTGACGTTCGATCTTTGATTTTACTTGAATCTCACGGTATTAATACTTTCCTGATTTTCAAATCTTTGACCTTTTCAAAAAGAAAGATACGATTTTTTTTTCTTTGACCTTTTCAAAAAGAAAGATACGATTTTTTTTTTCCTTTTGAACTTCTGCAATCTTCTCTGATCATCTGCACTACTGTATTGAGTTCGGTCCTGTAGTTGTTGTACTTCATTGTTGCTGTGTTATGATGACTGACTTGTACATATTACTTGTATCACTGTAGTAGTTGTACTGCACTCTTCTTTGTTTTCCAGATTTGATACTTTTGCCCATTTCACTGCTTTCCTGTGTGTACTTGCTATCATGTTGACTTTTGAATGTTGATGCTTGACTTGGTCGACATTGTCGAACTCTGCTCTTACCATGTTGTCTAGTCATCATTGTAAATTGTTACTGCCCTTCTTTTTGCAGTTTGCATTTTGTTCATCTGCATTTGTTCACTGTTTAGCTCAAACTCAAATGCTTATTGATCTTGTAGTATTCGTGGGTCTACATCTATGTCTGGTTGTCATTTGTGCTTGATAATGATGTTGAACTTGGATGATCATTTCTGTAGTCACTGCACTGTGTTTTGGTGACATTTGTGTTGGTTCACTTGATAGCCTTTGTTGTTGTCCAGTTTGTACTTGTCTTGTTGATGTTGCACATTCACCTGCTAGTCGAGCTTGCATGTTGCCTTCATAGTTTAATCACTGAGTTCTTCCCTGTTGATCTGTAGCTTCACTTGAGTTGTTGGACTGCTGCACTCATGAAGATATCTACTGACTTGAGATTTGGTTCTATACTTTGACATTTGGTCTGGATGTTGTTCCTCGACTTTGCATAGTTCAGTAGCACTCTTGCTTTTGTTTTGAGCTGAACTTGATTGTCAGTGTACATGTATGCTTTAACCTGTTTGATTTCTCTGTGTACATGCACAGTTCATTTTTATTATTGCAGTGATATTTTGGTCGAGGCCATTTGCACTTGTGTTGAATCTGATATTGATTTGACCTTGTGCACTCGAGTTGGCGAGGCAGTGCACACGTGCATACGTGTGTACTGCAGCCACTCGTAATTCTCTGTCCTTGATATGAATACTGATATGCACAGATATTACACAATCAAAGATGATGACGTTAACCCATATATCTGAGACAGTTTTAAAAACAAATTTTATATTTTTGCAAATTAAATTTGTTTCTGTCATATTACTGCTGTAGATTGTCAATTATACAGGTACACAGGAGACGAGACAGATACTGGAACTGGACAGTGCAAATGCAGACAAACAACTGAGTGTATGAGTGATGTAGTGAGGACTGTGACTGTAAAATCAAATTGTGATGTATACAGAAATTGTACAGTTATAGTGAGTCAGAATTTGTACCATTCAAAATTTGTAATAAAAGATTGTTTGAATAAAATTTCAGTTTGAATTCAAATTCTGTGATGATAAAATTTCTATATATGTATAATCTGTAAACACATCTAAAATACGATATATATATATATATATATAGTTTGTTATCATCAAACACTAAACACACATCAAACAATCTCCCCCTTTTGATGATGACAAACATATATATTAGAGATTTTGAAATTCAGTAGATGTGTTTAAACATAACTATATATAGCTCCCCCTACATGAATGCTCCCCCTACATGAATACTCCCCCTACAACTGAGACTATTCCATATTCAGTCGAATAAAAGAACTATAGAAAATAACTAACAACATTTAACAAATTTGGTGTAGTATTCCAAAAATACTTATTTTCTTATCAAAATCTCTTCCTTCTCCCCCTTTTGTTATCATCAAAAGACTGACAAAAAATAATGAAACAGTAGGGGAAAACAAATGGAAAAAATAGGGAAAAACCATAATATATCATAATAAGATAACAATTTCCACATTTTAGAGAATGGATCGATAATTTGATTTTTATAATGAGAAGAGAGATATTCTATTCTATTTTAATTTTAAAAAGATTTGTCATTTAAGCATAAAAAATAATAAGCACTTACTAACCACGCATAACCATAAGGACTTTTAAATGGGATTAGCAGTTACTCATTAGTTATCAAGCTCCATCCATGCATAACCATAAGGACTTTTAAATGAGAATGGAGTGATGATAACCTCTAATGATCCATCCATGCATAACCATAAGGACTTTTAAATGAGAATGGATGCATAAGGAATATTTTAAAATTTCTTTTATTTTTTCCTTTTTAATTTAAAGAGCAATTCACTCTTCTCATTTTTCAAAACCATTATGAATGATAGAAAGATGGTAGAAATAGAAATGGTCGTGGAATAAGTTACCAAATTAATCATATTATGAAATTTCATAAACCAAACGTATTTCCACTACTGAATACCATATTTGAATCAATCTTTGAATAATATCCAAAACAGGTTTGAATTCTAGAAATTGAAGTTGAAAATAAATATCCAAGAGTATTTCAACCAAAAATTGAAAAATGATTAGTCAATTTCCATAATTCCCAAATCCAAACGTAATGTGGAAAATTTGTCTTCGGGGAGGGGTTTTGTGAAAATATCAGCAAGTTGATTCTCAGTTGAAATGAATTTAATGCAAATGTTTTCCCTAGCAATGTGATCTCTAAGAAAGTGGTGTCTCACATCAATGTGTTTGGTGAGTGAATGGAGAACAGAATTATTAGACAATGAAATTAGTGAGAGTCCTAGCATGAAGCATGTCCTACTAGTACTTTTCCTGTCAACCAGTGAACCCGTATAATCAACATCAGAATAACCAACTAAATTAAAGTTTTCACACGAAAGATATCATAGTCCAAATTTGTGTGTGTGAGAAAAATATCTCAAAATTTCGTTTAGTGGTATTCAAATGTGATTCTTTAGAATTAGAGTGAAAACGTGCACACAAACACACAGAAAACATAATATGGAGTCTAGAAGCAGTTAAGAACCATTTTAACAGTATCAGATTCATCTTCAGAAATAAACCACTGTGACAATGAAACGTACACCACTTTTATCAATTGAAGAGCGAGTGTGAATACCTTTCGTAGAATCACGGTTAAAATATCAAGATTATTTCAAAAGCAATTTAAAGTTTTCATAAGTGAAGCATCAGTTTCAGCAGCTTCTCAAAATATTTTTTAGAGCATGAGCAATCAGAAATCAATCATAGTTTGACCAAACAGATTAAGTTCAAGAAGAAGATGGTTGATCAATTTTTAACCACTGATTAAAGTCAAGTCATATAAGATCATAAATCAAGCAAGTTAGAATCTGTCAACCATCATAATCACTTCAAGTAAGATAATTGGATTAACAATCAGAATTAACATTATCAATCATAACTGGCTGATTTAATTCAGATGCAGATCCTTACCGGTTATCTATCGTTTGAAAGAAATACAACTACCTGTTTTACCTGTACGATAATCTTTCGTTGTTTGCCCATAGTGAATCTGTAACCTTTATACTAGGCTAAGGAACGTTGATTTGTCGCCCGTTGTGTATCTAGAACAGCCAGAATCCAAATAACACTAATGTTGTTCCTTAGCCTGCCACCACACCTACACGGTTAAAGATGTATGTGACCTATTTGTTTTTATAGGTCCATGATTGTTAGTGGCAGAATAACTGTGAATAAATAATCCTTTTGGAACCCAAACTTGTTTTGTCTTTTCATTTTTGTTCCAATAGACATGAAATTTGTTTGTAGAATTCTTAGGAACCCAAACTTGTATAAATCTCGTGTTCTTGTTCCTATGACTACAATTTTCAATATGATGTCCAACTATTTCACATTCAGTAAAGATGCCCTTTCCTTTTGCACTATCGTCAACCTGTGATTTACCAAAACCTAGCCCTCTTCGGTTGTTAGCAAACAGTTGATTGCTTAATAACATATTGAATGATTTTTCTCCTCTAGAAAAGTTATTCAGTGATTTCTCAAGATCTAGGACTTTGGTTTTCAGTGTTGAGTTTTCAGACACAAGCGTAGTGCATCTATTTATAAAATCCTTTTTCCTAGTCTCAATAATTTCCTTTAGATTCAGGTTTTCTTTTTCAAGATCTTCGAAGCTATTTTTCAGTTTAGATAATTCTGAATCTAAAGCTTTACAGTTTTTACATTCTAGGTTTTGAATTTTTTCAAGTTCAGATTCTAACCTAAAATTTTCACGGGCAAGTTCTTTCCTATCAGATTTCAGTTTTTCATTTTTAGAATCAAGAGCTTCAACTGTTTTAGTGAGATCGATGCAGAAATAAGCAAGGTCTTTATAAGAAAAGTTTTTTACCTCATTATATACCTCTGGGCTTACTTCTGAATCTGATTCTGCCTCTGAATCTGATCTGGCCGTAAGACACAGGTTAGCCTCCTCTGAGCTATCACTCGAAGCTTCCTCTCCTTCCTCATCATCCCAAGTCGCTGCGAATGCCTTCTTCTTCTTTTTCTTTCCTTTGTTGATTTTGAGAAGTGGACAATTTTGTTTGTAGTGACCAGGCTTGTTGTAGTTATAGCAGATTAATTCATTTTCAGAGTTGTCAGAATCTTTAGATCTATTACCGCTGGTTTTCTTCTTTCGTGGCTTGAATTTTGACCATCTTCTAAAATTATTGACAGCCGTTGCAAGTCCTTCAATTGGATCCTCTTCTTCATTATCGCTCTCTTCTTTGCTCTTTAAGACAATAGTCTTCTTCTTCGATTCGGAATTGATGCGTTCCTCCTTTGCTTTTAACTCAAGCTCATACGTCATCAGATTTCCGATCAAATCTTCCATGCTCAGTTTGCTCAGATCTTTCGATTCTTGTATTGCCGTGACTTTTGCCTCAAAGTTCATCGGTAGGATTCGTAGTATCTTCCTTATTAGCTCTACCTCAGAGAATTCTTTTCCAAGCGCTCTAGCATTGTATACCAAGGTTGAGAAGCGTCCAAACATGTCTTTAATGCTCTCGCCTTTGTCCATCACAAAATTTTCGTACTCATTGCTGAACAGAGCTAGACGAGACTCCTTGACTTGAGAGGTTCCTTCGTGTGTCACTTCCAAAGTATGCCAAATTTCCTGTGCTGTTTTACAATGAGAAATTCTATTAAATTCAGTTTTATCAAGAGCACAGATCAAAGCATTCATTGCTTTAGCATTTGTGGTTTTCAATTTCTTATCATTAACATCCCACCTATCCTTTGGTTTAGGAATCTCAGTATTACCAACAGTTATAGTGGGAGGTGTATAGCCAGTTTCAATGATATCCCAAACATCATAATCTACAGAACTAAGATAAATACCCATCCTAACCTTCCAATACGCATAATCACTCCCATTAAACATTGGTGGCCTAACAATAGATTGCCCCTCAGAAAAAGCATTATTTGATAGATTCATGACTCTAGAGTTAAAAAAATTTACCTCGCTCTGATGCCACTTGTAGGATCTAGATTAGCCCTAGAGGGGGGGTGAATAAGGTTATCGCAAATTTTCTCAAATTAAACGCGGAAGTAAACAGCAGATAAATAAATATGCAGTAAAGTAAATCACACACAGAATTTACCCAGCTTCGGCAACCCCTGCCTACTGCTGCATTCCCAGATTTCTATTAGAGTTAAACAGTATCCCGCTTACAAACACTCTGACAGACTCGCAGACACTCGCTCCCGCTCACAAACACTCCTACAGACTCGCACACCCTGCTCCGCCTATAGAGTTTCGTTTACTCGCAAACTCTGCTCCCGCCTATAGAGATTTGCAAACTCGCAGCCTCCCTGCTCACTGAACTAACCCTAACTAGACAATCTGACAACACCTAAACCCTAGGTGGTGATTAACTCTAACTGGACTTTGACAATACAAACTGAAAAACAAAATACAGTTTAACCCTAGGAGCAAAATTGAAATTTAACCTCGATACCTAATTTTGCTCTAGAAGATAATCTCGGCCTAAAACAAAATAATTAAAACCTGGCCCAAATTTAAACCCTATTTAAACCCAAAATTAAGACTAAATTTAAAACCCTATTTAAAAATTTGACCGGCCCATTATTATTTGATTAAACACGTCAGCCCGCTTCTTTGCTCAAACTTCGGCCTGCTTCCTTTTATTTCTTCGATCCTTTTCTCTGGAAAAATAAATGGCGACTTGCTAATTAGGGTTATGGCGATTCTTCGATTGCTTGTTTTCTCTGGCGATTCTACTCTTCGATTCTCTGTGAATCTTAAAGTCTTTTCCTCTGTATTACTTGCTTGATTGAATTTGGCCTAGCCCTAGTTCGTTTCTCTGGCAAGTTTGAAGCTTTGGAATTAGGACTTTTTAATTTTGAGGCTTCAGCTCTAACGATCTTTGTAACTCTGGCTTGCGATTCTCTTTGTGGATTTGGAGCTTCGGCTCTGAAATTGGTATGTTTCCTTTTTCTGAGAATACTTGTACTTGG
The DNA here is from genome assembly GCA_030737815.1 of Allium fistulosum. NCBI lineage: Eukaryota > Viridiplantae > Streptophyta > Magnoliopsida > Asparagales > Amaryllidaceae > Allium > Allium fistulosum. The sequence continues at coordinate 111,187,792 of CM060901.1, read as the reverse complement.
TTCGGTTGATCTGTTGTCGGTGATGATTGGGGTTTAGCTTTTCTGTTCTTCACCGCAACTTGTCAATGATGATTTGGGTCCTTTATATAGACGTCTGATTTGATATGCGTGCTCTTCACGTTGTTGAGACTTTCCTGTTTTAATCTTTGTATTTTTGGGAATTCCTTCTGTTATACGGCTTTATTTTTGTGACGTTCGATCTTTGATTTTACTTGAATCTCACGGTATTAATACTTTCCTGATTTTCAAATCTTTGACCTTTTCAAAAAGAAAGATACGATTTTTTTTTCTTTGACCTTTTCAAAAAGAAAGATACGATTTTTTTTTCCTTTTGAACTTCTGCAATCTTCTCTGATCATCTGCACTACTGTATTGAGTTCGGTCCTGTAGTTGTTGTACTTCATTGTTGCCGTGTTATGATGACTGACTTGTACATATTACTTGTATCACTGTAGTAGTTGTACTGCACTCTTTTTTGTTTTCCAGATTTGATACTTTTGCCCATTTCACTGCTTTCCTGTGTGTACTTGCTATCATGTTGACTTTTGAATGTTGATGCTTGACTTGGTCGACATTGTCGAACTCTGCTCTTACCATGTTGTCTGGTCATCATTGTAAATTGTTACTGCCCTTCTTTTTGCAGTTTGCATTTTGTTCATCTGCATTTGTTCACTGTTTAGCTCAAACTCAAATGCTTATTGATCTTGTAGTATTCGTGGGTCTGCATCTATGTCTGGTTGTCATTTGTGCTTGATAATGATGTTGAACTTGGATGATCATTTCTGTAGTCACTGCACTGTGTTTTGGTGACATTTGTGTTGGTTCACTTGATAGCCTTTGTTGTTGTCCAGTTTGTACTTATCTTGTTGATGTTGCACATTCACCTGCTAGTCGAGCTTGCATGTTGCCTTCATAGTTTAATCACTGAGTTCTTCCCTGTTGATCTGTAGCTTCACTTGAGTTGTTGGACTGCTGCACTCATGAAGATATCTACTGACTTGAGATTTGGTTCTATACTTTGACATTTGGTCTGGATGTTGTTCCTCGACTTTGCATAGTTCAGTAGCACTCTTGCTTTTGTTTTGAGCTGAACTTGATTGTCAGTGTACATGTATGCTTTAACCTGTTTGATTTCTCTGTGTACATGCACAGTTCATTTTTATTGTTGCAGTGATATTTTGGTCGAGGCCATTTGCACTTGTGTTGAATCTGATATTGATTTGACCTTGTGCACTCGAGTTGGCGAGGCAGTGCACACGTGCATACGTGTGTACTACAGCCACTCGTAATTCTCTGTCCTTGATATGAATACTGATATGCACAGATATTACACAATCAAAGATGATGACGTTAACCCATATATCTGAGACAGTTTTAAAAACAAATTTTATATTTTTGCAAATTAAATTTGTTTCTGTCAGATTACTGCTGTAGATTGTCAATTATACAGGTACACAGGAGACGAGACAGATACTGGAACTGGACAGTGCAAATGCAGACAAACAACTGAGTGTATGAGTGATGTAGTGAGGACTGTGACTGTAAAATCAAATTGTGATGTATACAGAAATTGTACAGTTATAGTGAGTCAGAATTTGTACCATTCAAAATTTGTAATAAAAGATTGTTTGAATAAAATTTTAGTTTGAATTCAAATTCTGTGATGATAAAATTTCTGTATATGTATAATCTGTAAACACATCTAAAATACGATATATATATAGTTTGTTATCATCAAACACTAAACACACATCAAACAACTTGTCCCAATCTTCTTTATTCATCCATTATAAGGAAGTAAGGCCTTAACTGTTCGGTATTCCAAATTATTACAATTAAATTGCCATTAGGTCGACATAATTGATAAGTCCCTGGTGGAATTACTTCATGAATAACAAGAGGATCTTCCCAATTTGGTCCAAGCGGTCCGTCTAATGGATTTTGGTATTTGCCATGATTTTTTGGAGTACCAAATATACTTTTTGAAAATGATCTTCCTTTAACTTTGGAATTATAATACCTTGATATCCTTGGTTAATATTCAACCGTTTGTATGGCCGCTTCATCCCTTAACTCGCTTATCAAATCTAAAGATTCTTTCCTCGATTCTTGATTGGGATCAAATGCATATGCGATTCTTCGTTGAGACGGAACCTCAACTTTGATTGTAAGTAATGCTTCCTATCCATATGTTAAAGAAAAAAGGGTATGTCCCGTTGCATTTTTAGTAGAATTTCTATATGCCCAAAGCACTAGCGGTAGTTCTTCTACCTAATGCTTCTTTTTCTTCGTCCAGTTGTTTCTTAAGAATAGTTTTAATGGCTTTATTAACAACTTCAATGGCTCCATTAGCTTTTGGATGAGCTACAGATGAAAAGCTTTTGATTATTCCATTCTTATCACAGAATCTGATGAATTCTTCACTTTCAATTGAGTTCCATTATCGAAGATTGACTTATATTCCATACCATGCAATTATGTTCTTAACACGAACTTTAACACTTTTCCTAATGTTATGTTCGGTAATGGTTCTACTTCTACCTATTTGGTAAAATAATCAATGGCTATTACTGCAAACTTAGCTGCGCCTTTGGATATAGGTAATGGTCCAATTAAATTGATTACCCTACATCAAAGGGCCATGACTTGAAACTGGTGTCAACTCACTTGGGGGCATATGTGGAATTATAGAAAATTTCTAACACTTCTCACTCCTCTTTACATGGTTTACTACATCATTACTCATTTAGGGCCAATAAAAACAGTGCCGCATGACCCTTTTTGTTAATTTTATTCCATTAGAATGATCTCCATGGAATCCCTCATGTGCCTCTTTTAACAGTCTTAAGCTGTTTTCTAGACTAACAGAACATAGGTAAGGAAGTGAATATCCTTTTTATAGGGTGTTTCGTTCATCATGGTAAAAGTTGGGGCTTGGTGCCTTATTTTTCTAGCCTTTTTTTTGTCCCTTAGTAATTTTCCTTCTACTAAGTACTCAACAATGTGTGTCATCTAGTTATTTTTGTATTGACTATTAATTTCTTCATGAATGAATCTTTCTTTGTTTACTCCATTGTTATTTCTCAATTCATTTTCTTTATTCGCTTATTCAAGGGCTTGAGATCTAGTCAAAATCAGGACCTCATTTCCTGGCTCAGTGGTTTTTTCCTCTATACTAAGGTTTTTTTGGAAACCTACAAGTACAATTCGAGTTTCTGGTGCTCCTCATGAGCTAGCGAGTTTCGCTAAAAAATAGGCTTGAGAATTTTTCCCACTAGGAACTCAGTGTATGGAAAAGTCCTCAAATTGAGCTAACATCTTTAGTATCTTCTTAACATAAAGGATTAGTTTGGCGTCTTTCATTTTATATATCCGATTTTACTAATTAACCATTAACTGAGAATCGTTGAAAACTTCTATTCTTGGAATTTTTAACTGAAGAGCTAGGGTAAGTCCTACAATCATTGATCCGTATTTAGTCACATTATTAGTAGCGGAAAAACCTAATTTCATAGGATAATGCAGTCAGTGTCTGTTCGGGGTAAATATTACGTATCCTACACCTGCCACTTGTTCATTTGATGCTCCATCGACAAATAATTGCCACTTAGGCTTTAGATATTTTTTCTTCTCTGACTATTCTTTGATGAATCCCATGCATTTATTTTGAAGTCGGCTATAGCTTGTCTTTAATTGCCACTTGGGATTGGAACTCAATATCAAATTGGCTAAGTTCAATTCCCTATTTTACTAGCCATCCTGATGTCTCAGGTTTACTGAAAACTTGTCTGAGTGAAAAGTTGGTTAAAACTTTAATTGGGTATGCTTGGAAATAGGCTCTTATTTTTCGAGCGATGAGCATTAAACAATATGCCAACTTTTTAATGACCACGTATCTAATTTCGGCATCCTTAAGCCTCTTAATAATATAGTATACAGGAAGTTGGGTTCCATTCTCTTTCCTTATTAAAACCGAACTTACCGCATTTTCGGAGACTGCTATGTAAAGATATAAATCCTCTCCCTCTATAGGGCTGGATAGAATCGAGAGTTTTTCAAGATGAGCTTTCAATTCTTTGAAGGCCATTCGACAATCCTCTCCCCATTCAAAGTTTTTCTTTTCTTAATTACGTCAAATAACGGTATGCACTTATCAATGGCTTTAGAGATGAATCTGTTCAAGGCTACCACTCTCCCGTTTAAGCTCATCACATCTTTGCTTTTTTGGTTCTGCCATGTCCCTAATTGCCTTAATTTGGTCCAGGTTGGCCTCAATTCCTCTGGCGCTAATAATATACCTAAGAAACTTCCCAGATTGTATCCCAAAAGAGCATTTTTTTCATATTCAATTTCATCTTATACTTTCTTAGTACTTCAAACATTTTTTTAAGATCCTTCAAGTGATTGACTTCATCTTGAGATTCTACTAGCATATCATCCACATATACTTTCATGTTTCGATAATTTGATCTTTAAATATTCTATTTACAAGTCATAGATATGTAGCCCATGCATTCTTCAACCTGAAAGGCATAACTTTGTAGTAGTATATTCCCAATCTGTTATGAAACTTGTGTATTATTTATCAAAGGCTTGAACATGGGGTTTTGATTATATCATGGGTATGCATCCATAAAAGACAATAAATTATGTTCACTTGTGGCGTCAACTAATTAGTCTATTTGAGTAAGGGATCCTTGGGGCATGCTTTATTCAAATCAGTATAATCTACACATGTTCTCCATTTTCCATTGGACATTTTGACTAGTATGGGATTGGCCAACCATTTTGGGTAAAAAACTTCTTTGATGAATCCATTTTCAAGTAGCATTTTGACTTCCTCTTTCAAGCATTAGCTCGAACTTTATCAAACTGCCTTTTCTTTTATCGAATAGGAGTAGTATTTAGATCTATGTTCAGGGCATGGCTCATGATTGTGGGATCTATTCCGATCATGTTTGAGTGGGTCCAGCAAAATACATCCTTGCTAGACTGAAGAAATAAGATAAGTTCCCTTCTAAGCTTGTCATTTAACTCCTTTTCGATCTTTACTATTTTTGTTGGATCAAGAGAATCCAAGATTACTTCTTCTAGGTCTTCAGTTGGCTTCATCCTTTCCATCTCATTTCTGCAATCTAGTTTAGTGACAATTTCTTCACCATCTATTCTTCATTTATTAGGTTTGCCTCTTTCCTTTTTACTTTTCTTTTGGAAAAAGCTAAATGCTGTTAGCATATTCTTAGCCTATTCAGTTGTCTTCGTCTACTCATTTGCCTTCGAGTTTAGCTTAGAGGACCATCATCCAAGGGCTTTTCGATTCTTATTTTGATTGGTTCGTCTTTCTCCAAGTCATAATAATAAAGATTATCCCTTTTTCATTGATCGATGGTAACAAAATACAATTCTTGAGAGCTGCATTGCTCTCCCCTTATCGTTCCCCATCCACTCTTAGTTAGAAATTTCACTGTTAGATACTATTGGTCTATTATGATAAACAAGATTTTGAAAGTTCTCGAATATGGTGGAATCCCCATCTGCACTAGAAGCTTATTTTCCCTACTGGAGTGGATTCTTTGTTATTGAACCTAAAGATGGGCTCAAAGCTTGGCTCTAATTTTTCTTCCAAAATTCCTATCTGATCGAAGGCATGCTTAAAGATAACATTCATGGCGCTTCCAGTATCAACTAGAATTTTGGTCACTACAGAAAGCCTGATCTATGTAGTTATCATTAATGGGTCATTGTGTGGATGACGAACCCCTCTCAACTCCTATAAGGTTATTGTTAAGTTGGGCATCTGAAGCTGATATTTGCATTTTTTGAGTGGTGGCTCCTCCTAAATAGAAAAGACTCCATCTCTTGCCTCTCTTATGTACTTGCCCCTTGCTGCTTTCAGCTAAATATGGCCCTCCATGGGTAACGTCTATTCGATTAATTGGTGGAATAAAATCTTGTCGAGAGTCATTTTCCACAAAATTCATGGTATTGTTTAGTGGCCTTTGATTACTCTCTTCAAGATGGGCAGGTTTCAGGTTCTCTTTGACAAATTCTTTCAGGAGTCCAAAGCTAAAATGCTACATTCCTCGATTTTGTGTCCATAAGCCTTGTGGTAGGCGCAATAATCTCCTCCTCTTCTTGGCTCGGGGTTATTCCTTGCCTTGTAAGAAGATAGGAAGTTGCCTTCATCCTTCATTGTAGCAAAAATATAGGAGATTGGTTTGTTTAAAGCTATGTAGTTAGATTTTAGGATCTCCTCTCATCTTCCTCTCTAACTCTTATCCCATCTTAGCTTCTTGTTGGGGTGATCAAAGCCGGATCTTCCTGCTTCCTTTTTTGTTTGAGACTTTTTCTCAGCATATTGCATTCCATCCATATGAATGAATTTGTCCGCTTGGAAATGAAAATCTTAAAGGTTTCTACACCCATGGATATAAAGTTCCTTCCAAAAGGGGTTTGCTCAATCAATCCTGAACGCACTACCATCAACTTTTCTCTATCATTCATGTTCTCTGCTTTTAGTGCCTCCATGTTGAATCTCCTCAAGTATTCACTAACCAGCACTCCTGGTCTTTGCTTAACATTGGCCAGCATATTAGAATCGATAGTATGGTCCTTGCATACATAGAACTATGTCGAGAATTCGTAAGGGAACTGATTCCAAGAATAAATAGTTTCCTCTCTATAATATTTATACCACTTTGTGGCTGCTCCTTGAAAAGTGGTCGGAAAAAGCCTACAGCATACGGCTTTAGATGCATTGTGAAGGTCTGTTTGGCTCTTGAAGGCTAGAAGGTGATCATCGGGACCAATGGTCCCGCTATACCTTAGCGATGAAATCTTGATGTGTGATGGAATTGTGGTAGACATTATTCTTTCTTTGAAGGGGGCTTCAAAAAAAAATTGTTAACTCTGGGATTAAGGGTTCTCTTTCCTTTGACATCTCACATGTTCTTTGCTATTTTATCAACTCTGTCTCTCAGTTAAGCTTCATTATCGTTGTAATCATCTCTATAGGGCATGCACTCTTTACACGAGATTGAGCTTCCCGATTGTTTGTTAGACCTTTCTGTTGATTCTTCCTGACGATCTGCTTTAACCTTGTTATCTGCTAGCGCTTTTGGAGAGATGTTGCAGCTCCCACCTTTTGGATTCCTCTTTTTTTTGGGGTCATAACGATTTGCCTTTTATCCTAGCTTATGGGCATGGAAGTATCTAGATTTCTCCTTAGAGATTTGTCCTCTTTTCCTCTAGTAAGTCCTTTTGTTTTGGAAGACTTCTATGAACTAGTAACTCTTACCTTGCAGTTATTTGTTGTGTTAAATCTTTGATTATGGCTTCACTATTTGTTAGCTTTATTGGTACTAAGGGTTGACCAGGCTCTACATTTTCTAGATTAAAGCGTAGAGTGGCATTATCTTCTAATGTCATTTGTTGTACTATTTCCTCATTTGGAAGGTTTATTCTTTTAGCTCTATCCATTTTCCTAGAACAAAACTTTAAATAATTAATTTCAAGACAAAGTTATAATGATATAGAGGTTTGAGCCCTCCTTCTAGTTCCAAAATGTTAAACCAAATATTGGCTTATCATTTATGATACCATGCAAAACCAAATTTTGGTCTGAAATCCTTGATATCATGGTGTTGTTTTTAAACCGAAAATTGACTCAAGAATTAATACACAATTATGTTATTCAAAATAGCTCTATAATGCCTACGGGGATTTTCAGTAGGGTTGTGAAGATTTTGAAAAGTTTAAACTGTATGTCCAAAGACAAGATAGGTAGATCATTTAATTGTGCAACAGTCCATCATTTATCTGTTAATGGACTAAATATACGATTCACATAAGTCACCATCCTTTATTTGTACGTCATCTAAGAACATTAGGCCTTATGCAAGATAATCCTTAATTTAGATAAGGGCTTAAAGGGCTTTGTTATAAGTTTGAATCTAAGTCAAAAAAATTTCATATGCATGATCATAGTTTGATAATAATTATATATGCACAAGTCATGAGAAATATGCCATGCAAAATTGTTCAAGTCCTAATTATCAATAGTTTTGAAAGTTACAAAGAATTCTTGATTTTTTCCCCAATTCAATTTAGAATTACAATTCTCTAATTTTAAAATGGAAAGAAAGAAATGAATCGCCCCCTCCTAGTTGCTTTTAGGTCCGTATTTATATGGGTGGAAGTCAGTGGCATGGCTATCTCGTGATCTCCGGCACCCTTGACTTTTGGCATTATCCATTATGTTGATAGCATGCGGCATCCCTTGTTGGGCTGATGGCATCTGATATCCTCCTCCACATCAATGATTTATGATACCATTCGGTTCATATGGGATCCCCCATGAATGTTGATAATATGCGGCATCCTTGCCATATCAAAGACTTATAGCATCCTTTGTCCTTTATCATTGTTTATCGACTTGATAATAAATGGTTGCCCCTTGTTAAGTGTTGATACTTGGCAACCTCCAGTATGTTATTGATATACGAAATCCTTTCCTATTGTTAATCTATGATATATGCCCCTGTCTTGGTGATGTATGACATCCTTGTCGTATGGGTGATATACGATATCATTTATGTACATTGATGATCTTCGGCATCCTAGCCGCATTAATGACTTATGGCATCATTAAAACCAGGAGGATTATAACATCTTTCTTTATTTTTACAATATTCGACATCCCCGGGTGGTTTCGTATTCCTTCTTTGCATTATGCTTTATAATATTAAGTTGTAGAGGCTCGATATTTAAGTATTTGACACCTTTTAGTAATGTGGCATCTCTCTTTGTATTAATTTATGCTGCAACGGTTCGATGGCTTTCTTTGATCATCCTGAGACTCGATATCCTCCATGTCATGGTCCCTCGGTGTCTATTAATATTCAATATCTTTAAAACACGATAACTCTTCCTTCTTATGTGTTTGATAACCCTTAAGTCTGTAAGGATTTTGACATCTCCTTGAGGTGCTTGAAGTGCAATATTACTTGCTAAATGCTCTACTGCCTTTCCTTCGATATCCTGCATTTCGACATGCTCGTTTTAGATGTCTGATGTATGCATTTGTAGTAACGTTATCCTCCATTGCCTCGCTTTTAATATCTAGTCATTTTGCCTAACCTTTTCGCCCTTCCGCTCGGGTTGAGGCTTCCCTTGGCCCTAAGATGGATCAAAGAAGAGTGGGGAGCCTCTTGATGGTTTTTGGAATTCGACATCAGGAAATGTTTTCACACCATCGACCGACATCAAAGATATTAGTGGCACAACCAGAGCCCGTATTTGACTAGTTTTGAAATAGGGACGAGAGAAATGGAGATGTGGTCTTGTACGGTTGTAAGTAACATATATTCTTGCTCATCTCTTAAAAAATATGTGGATAACACTTAACCTAAGGATAGACAGTGCAACTCTATAACATTTTGCTTCACAACCACTTCCAAAATATAGAACGTGTATATCAGTTTTGAAGTGGTTATGATTTCTAGTCATCTCATATAAACACACTCCTTCGCTTACCAGATGCTTCAAAACCTAGTGGTAGGTTCCTGGTTAACTTAACTCCAGTTCTTTCAGAAATAAGTAAACAATGCGTAAGGGTGGATATCATCTCCTATCTAGACATATTTCCTTATCATTTGTTCTAGAAGAGCAAGATGAGTTTATACAGGGAGTGTAGCATCATCAAAGATAACCGTCTCGTATAATTCTCGTGTTTCCTATAGATATTTCCAAAGTTAATTTTGGTCTAATTCAATATTAATGCGAATGATCGCATATGGAAACCAAGTCTGTATACTTATCATGTTTTCGACCTTCTCAACTTACACTATCCCTCCGTCAAGAGTGAAGCTAGGTAGGTTAAGCACCAGTTGCATCAATGCTCTGCCTAGACACTTCATTTTGAACTCTCACAGATAGAACAATTATACTATGTCGACTTTTAGTGCTAAGTACACGATTAAATACTTTCCATATACAAGTAAACACACAGAGCACGATTAAGTCACACAAAGCATGATTAAGTCATATAAGCGACCTCTAATCTCCTTTTTATTTAATTAATCATTTTATTAATTAAACTTCTTTTATCAAACAATTACTTCCTTCAAAATTAAGTGAACTATATATAGGAGTCCTCCCTAGGGGATCTTGAATACATATGTTCTAAAAGCAAGAGACGATTCAGACGAATGAGTCCTCCCCAGGGACCTCAAACCATATGAATACACGATGCTTCTTTCATTTCCTTTTTCTACTTGTATATATGTATATTTAAATACCTTTATGAAAGATGTATACATGTATTCTACAATTTCACTATTTATTTTTACTCTTTTCAATACTTAATATATATTTATTTACTTATCTCAAATGGTATAAGAATATAAACAAATCTTTAACAGGATTTATTACTTTAAAATATAATTAAAGACGTTAAAAACAAATGTTACCTAAATACTGTTATTATAACCCCTTCTCTTTTATAAATTAAATCTTTATTTCATATAAAAAATTTCCAAAATTTTCCATCTTGTCATTATCTTTAAAACCTCCTTTATAAAGATCTAAGTACATTCACATGTATATTCCAAAGGGTTTAAGACAAATATTACTTAAACATTGTCACTACAAACCCAAAACCATTTCACTTATAATTATCTTTAAAACAATTCTTTTTAGTGATCTTATTGTACTTATTAATAAGATAATATACTTTTAATTAACTTATCAAAACCATTCATTATAACTAAATGTTATAACCAAAACCACTTATCCTTTTATAAAATACTTCACTTACTTTTCCAAACTTATATACATATAAAAATATTTTTAAATATGTTTTAAATATCTATATAAAATATTACTTAAAAATAACATATTTTGAAATTTAACAAAAATTATAAAAATAGCATGTTTTACATTTAAAAATCCTTTACTTTAAAAATCCATAAATAATTAATAAAATTATATTTAAACTTGAAACTACTTTTAAATTACTCTAATTACCATTATTAAACTTCCCTGAAAAAATTACAAAATATAATTAATTTAAATATGATTTTTAAACATTTTAAATCACAAAAAGTGTTAAAAATAATACCGCACAACCAGTGTTATAAAAAGAACCCAGAAATGACATTATAGGTCAAAGAGGCATTTATAAGTGTAATTAAAAGTCCTGAACAGAGAGAACACTAGGAAAAAGAGAGAACACTAGGAAAAAGCATGAACTTTGTAGCCCGTTTTCACCACTTAAATAAATGATTTAAGATCTAATTTTTTACAAGAAGTACCATACTTAGACTTCTTAAAAACCATGCAAAGATACCCTTATGTTTATCTTTCAAAATTATATTAAAAATTACCGAAAACAAGGTCTTTTCAAAGTGCTCATATAGCGATCTTTTCGCTATAACCTTTGCCACTTTGTTCAACCATTTTTATAATCATTTAAACCTTGATATTTTTACTATAAGAGTATACATATAATATTTATTAAAAAATAAAATAAACCCATAAGGATACTTCCAAATTTAGATTAAAAATCATCGAACACAAGGTGATTTCAAAGTGCTTATATAATGACCGTTCGCGCTATAACTTTTGCCACTTTGTTCTATAATTTCTACAACTTTCCAAATCATTTCTTTACTGTTCCATATACCATAATATGTGTAGAGAAAAAAAATTATGTCATGGTATATTAATATATCATCAATTTAAACAAGTTTAAAGCAACTAGATTTCAAAGTGCACTTATAATGACTATCGCTATATAAACACTTTCATATTCACATCAATTCAACATACAAGCCAACCGAACATGTAAACACAATGTCTAGGCCATGATACATGCTTTAGTGGGTAATAGAAGTGATGATATACAATATAGAGTTGTCATTTTCTTTCAAAAGCAAGTAAGGTCCAAAAGTTATATCTTATTTAGTTAACTTTACTTTAACTTTATATTTCAAGAATACAACATAACACAATATGTAATCATTCAATGGTAAGTAAACTCATCTAAATCCATGCAAAAACTACGAACAAGCACAAAAGAACAAAGAACCACTTCCTACCATCACCAACCTGCCAAAGATCCAACCTTTAGCCCATTTTAGTGCTCAGCCTCCTTTCCCAATCCCTTCTTTTCTTATGGCCCACGACGGGTTTGGGGTTTGTGCTTCGTTTCTTCATCATTTAACTTTATAATCCTTGTTGCCTTGATGATCTAAGGCCTTTTTCAAAGTTTGAAAGGGGTTGGAGTTGTTTTGATATGATTTTAGAAGATTAAAGAGGAGGAAAAAAGAGAGTGAAGGCATCATTTTTGCATCAAACTTAGGAAAAATAATTTGTGAACATGTGAAGTGTGTTGCGATTTAATCAAGATGAAAATGACCCCCTATACCCCTTAGTGGATGACCAAAACATCACCCCATGTGTTTTGCTTTCCACCTCATCTTTGACAAAAGTGTCTTCTTTTCTTCCAAATTATCTAAACACTATTCACCAAAATATCTTCTCCCTTAATCCACTTGCTAATCTTTACTAATAACCCTTAATGCACAATATTTTTAGTTGCTGATTAATTACACATTAATATTCTAAGAAAACACAATAAGTTTGAACAACTTATATCGAGTAAAATGTCGTTTATCGATTAAATGATTTTCGGTCACATTATCGATATTTTTTCGAAGTATTTATTTTTGTAAACATTTTTATAAAAAAAGTTTACCATCATTAGTTACTAACAAAATTGGGATTAAAAAGGTTATAAAATCCATTTTATCATATTAAATCCAAGATTCAAACATTTAAATAATTCAGATATTTCAATACGAAGTGTTTGAAATTCAGGATCGTTACATCTGGTCTATAGTCAAAATTTATAATAATATTTATATTTAATTATGAAGTCCAAAGTTAAATTCCATGGTTAAATCTGATAATAATTATAAATTAATCGGTTTGCTCAGGGTAAATATTTTGACTTTACATTGAGTACCAATTACAAAGATATTAAAATTATATTCAAAGAATACGAATCCTCTCTTGAATATTCTTTAATCAAAAGACTACTGCACATCATCACATGAGATCTTCTATTTAAGTTCTAACCTACAGAATGAATCATTGTATAATTGCTCCAAACAACTACATATATTTAACCCCTTTGTGGCCCCAATGGTCATGAGTAATTCATTACGGTGGCCCCAATGGTCACGAGTAATTCATTATCCATCATGTGGGGAACATTACATACACTAGTCTATATGGATATATCAATATCTCATTCTCAATATATTGACTAGGAACATTTAAGGGTAAGTATTTATTTTATATGATTCAATACACATGGTTACAAACACATTCATAACTTTAATCGATTAAATATTTTTCCTAAGGATTTTCTACTTGTTTATATTTAATGTACTTAGAACATTAATTATATCTCATTGTAACAATATATACAATAGAAAATAAAACCGAAAGCTTAGTTTTTTTGAACAAGATTCGTTATAAGAGTTAAGTAATACAATCAAATAACATAGTTTCTTCTAGAGCATGCCTTAATTCTGTCACATTTTATGTTGCATACACATATTTTGGACACCGTTAGCACTTATTCAAGGTACAATACCCGATTGATCGGCACACGCCAACACCATTGGATACTATGCCTTAACTAGACCAGGATCCCTATTGTTGCTTCAAATCTGTGTTAGCTTCTACTACAATAGCTATCGCTGCTCCTCCTTCTACTTCCCTCAATATACCAACTATAGCGGATCCAACTATCGATGTTATCCCTTGTCCGCAGGTGTTGCCACTCCTAGAGGATTACCCAACTCTTGTATTCATTCCAAATAATCCTCCCAACTCTCCTCCTAGCAAACTCAAAGCTACAAATCTCCTATGTTTCCACTAAAGACATCATTTTAGAAAATGAGGTCAAGCTTCTAGAGCCTTCGGAGTGAACCATAGATCACTTATGGATTTCATTGCCTATAGTTGATTTAAGTGTCTAGTGAGCATTGTTCCTCCTTGTTGCTCTTTCACCCATTAAGTCATCGCTGCTATAGAAATAGCTCCATCTCATCTATACCCAAACTCCTATTGTGTTCTACTTTGCATATACATACCTTCATGTAACCATGTGTTCATGCACTAAACATAATGTAACTTTCCTTCCTCTATCACATCAAATGCTAATGAGAAAACTCATCTTTCTTATTCTTTAAGGCACATCTCACCTACCGAGTCATTCTGGACATTCATAACAAGCGTGGTGTTTTTAAATTCTTTTGCTTCCTCACGAAAGACTACTCTGGTTTCCTTATACTTATGATGTGAGTATTCATCATTATTTTCCAAGTTTTTAAATCTAATCCTCGTTTTATCTAACTTTCTAACATGTCACCATGCTCCATAAGTATTCCACATAGGGTCAAGAATGTCGACCTGCATGCCATGGCCAACTAGATGATGGTCATTTTAAAAGATGAACATCGAGCTTTATATCTTCTAATAGATGCAAGGTTGGAGAGTACCACCTTATACAAGTTGGTAGATTGATCAACTATAAGCATCCACCTCTATAGATTGGGAGAGGAGGTGAAGCATTAGCTCTAAAAGGAAGAGCAAGAGTAGTAGAAGAAGAAGAAGAGAGAAGGAGAAGAAGAAGAAAAAGAAGAAGAAGAGGTGGAAGAAGAAGGCGAAGACTCAAATATAGAGTCCATAGGGGTCAACATTGGCAATGAAGATTTTGACTTTGAGATCCCAAACCCTAGTTTAAACACCGAAGGAGATGGACCGATGACATTGCTCATGATACCTCTTTTTCATTCACACACAAATTAGTTACCCTATGGTGTAGGAAGAGGACGAGGTAACATGTCCATCTAATAACCCACTTCCAGTAGATCTACTAGGCTTCAATTTTGACTTCACTAAGCTCGAGGCATGTAGGGATACTTAGCGGGAACCAATCCCTCTGAACCATCAACACCTAGGGAGGGGATACCATCCAATTAGAGCTTAACACTCTTTTGTCTCATGGTGCACAACGAATTTCAATTCATATCACATGCATTCTTTCATCTATTCACTTGCATGCATGCATCCAACATATTTTCCTTATCCATTCTAACGTTGCTTTCCTTAGTGTACATGAGATATTGGCTAGAAGAGATATAGTCAATATTTTAGGTCCAACATAAAAGATGCTCGGAGATATAATTCTCCCCTTAGGGCTTCCTTGTAGTCAAGACTATACTGAGCCCAGGTAGGACCCACCTCTCTAGAATTATTCTCGTATACCTACCCTCCTCGAAGCTCTAAATCCTACTAGTCTAGGCCCCACTCTATTTTATTGTGTTGCTACTCTCAACATCCTAATAGTAATTGCTCTCCTAGCCATCAGTTAACTTCATCTAACCATGACTCATAAGGCTTAGAGGAGCATTATATTCATAGTCTGCACATCGGCAAAGCCATCCATTCCTCATTTAGTGCTAGTGGGCGGTTGGGCTACTCTTCACTCGCTATATCTTATCAAATATGGTCCCCATCTACCTCTAGTATTCGAGGCCTTATAGGTCCATCCTCTTCTCACAACCAAGCCAAGACAACCGTGGCTCTACTTACTCATTCTGTTTTGCTCCACTTTGCAAATCTCTAGGATATGGATTCCAATGCTCTCTTCTTTGTTCGTTCCATCCTTTGGGTCACATACCTTTTTGCACATACACCCCTTGGGGTTATGTTCTAGCACAACCTTGAATATCCCAATGATTATTGTTGCTATCACTATCAAAAATATCAAGCTTTTGTAGTAGAGGTGTACCTCATAGAAGAGAGTGGCCAAGCAGCTCAAGCAAGCCAATGAAAAAAGGACCACCTCCTTACTAAAGAGAAACAAATATAAGATAATGACATTCTAATTGCCTCTCTGAATGTTGAAATCGAGACCATAAAGAAAAATGTTGAGGATACCAATTATTTCTAGAAGGGTCAACTAGACATTATTATAGTTGAATTCGTGGCCCTCCAGAAGGACAGGGAGGTTACGAACTAAAAATTTAAAGAGGCTCATGTCACTAAATCCGCTCTTACCAATGAGCATGATGGTGCCAAGGTAATAACTGATAAGCTTAAAAAATCTGACTGTATGATAGGAAAAACTTGAAGAACTAAAGAAGAACGTGGATCTGTTTGAGCATCTCCATCTTAAATGAAAACAAGCATCCATCTTGGACGCTGAAGTTACCATTCTTAAGTCCTCTTTTTATAGGTATATGTTGATCTCGCTTAAGCTCATATTATGACGACCGTCCTACACCACCGATGCTCATGTAACCGAATAGTGCGCAACTGGCGCATCCAGCCGATGTAGGATGATTGTCAAGGGAAAGAAATAGAAGTAAAGAAGTGAATTAGAAGAGAAGAGAAGAGAAGAGAAAGAGAAGAAAAAGAAAGAAAACATCAAACAATCATATAACCTATCATATATCTCACAGCGCATTAGATAAAATATAATAGTCATCACAGATATAAAACAAGCGAGGTAGTGATAGCTACATGAACCACATAATCAGAGTACACAAGCTTATACAGTTATACAAAGCAGTAATGGGGTTTACGCAAATGATAAATAAACTCCTGATAAATCGTCTCTAATAATAGTAAGCCAACACTGTCAAAGCTCCATGGTGTCACACAGTGGAATAAACAATAATAAGTCCAAAATATAAATATGAGAAAGCGTAGTCCATTTGCATAGCTCCAAATGTTATTTATACCTTCTATATAATTTACTCATTTAAGAGTACCTGAGATAATAAGAAGTAAAGCATAAAACCTCGAGTCGGACAATAGTCTAGTATGAGCGATAAATAATCTAAAAACACTATAAAATTCGGTATAGTCCCTGCATCATACATGGCATGTCCCTGCATCTGAAGAGTTAGCACATAATATAGGATATATGCTACTCTACATCATAGTCGTCGTGAGTGTACTATACATTAAAGTACTAAGGGTGTCTAGATATCTACATCGATAATATCTACATCGTGTAACATCCCTAAGGTGAGAAACAATCAAGCAAACATAGCTTCCATCATCCATCCCTACATTCACTCACTCAGTGCGTTGGATATATGATACTTGTATAACCTCTTCATATAGTCAAGGACTACTCAACTTCCCAATTTCTCGATACTCGAAGCCATGCCACTCAGAAGGCCAGGAACTAGACTGCACATTGTAATAGTCCAAGTTAAATGGATTGGGTCATCGTCTAATCCAGGGCACATCGTTACCCAAGTGAGCGTCCTTGCATACCCCTGCTTTACGAGTACACTTTGAAACCTACGAATACCAACGATCCCTTTCCACATGTCGTCCATAGAAAAGCTCATACTGGAACTGTCCTTATGACTCTCATCTGAAGTCGTCGCTGTTAGGAACTATTTTAGATAGCCATCATCAGTCATAGAATGTCATCATACGTCCCATAACCTTCATCCAATGGTTCCATCATTCTGGCTACTTTGTATTTCGAAGTATAGCTATCCATCATCAAAGTCATTACTTTCCATCATGGAATCATCATCGTCGAATCACGAAGTCATCATGTCTAAGCATCACTACAAGAAAAAATACCATCAACAGCACCTAATGTCAGCGTTTGTGACTTAAGTGCGGTCATTAAAAATTTTGGGGGGAAAATTTTCCGTGTGAACGCTGACAAAAGCTAAATTATACAATTTTTGCGCCATTTTTTTCACTTCCCCTAATTCCTCTTTTCATCCTTCCCTACCTTGAAACATTTTCATCACGTAAAAAGAAGAAAACATCTCTTCCAATCATCAAAATTCGCCTACATCACCGTCGCTTCATTAAACTTCTCCATTCATCATTCAGAGATCTCGTTCATCTTTCAGATATCGTCTACAGGTACAACGCCATCAATTTTTTAGGTTTAAATGGGTTGTTTGATTCTATATAGGTTTAAAATGGGTTCTTTCAATTTTGAACGTATTTTCAACACGTTCAAACATCATTCATCAATCGCGATTTAGAATTGAAGTATTTCTGTATTTCCTTTTCTTTGTGTCCAATTTTAGTTCTTAGATTTTCTAATATTAGTATTTTCAACATCGATGAGTTGGGTACTTGTACTTCTCACTTTTCACCTTATTCATTATCTAATATTCTCGTTGTTGATTTAGCTGAAGTAAGAAAATTCATGATTAAGTTGATTCATAGGGAGAAGTTTGTTCAGAATTAGTCGCCCACTGTAGTGCAAAACTGAAGAAAGGTTATTTAAAACTGAGATACAAAATTATTACCTTTCATATTTAAGTTGTATCTTGAATAATGTGTAATTGTTGGTTGTATTCAAGATATTATGTTAACTATATTCTTTTAAAAAATGAATTTTGATAACATCAAGTCATATGCTCATCTACATTATCAGGCGTTGCCATGATGTTAACTATATTTATTTATTGCAATTTTTTAACCACTGAGATTAATTTTCCCATCTGGATGCTCCTTTTTGGCCCACCTGATAAAAGAAAAATGATGCTAGCCAAAGCTGCCACTTCAGAATAAGATGCTACATTTTTCAATATTTTTGCACCTTCCTTGACATTAAAAAGAGTACTTATTTGGTAGAAAATTTTATAGTGTTTAATTTCAGTTTAACCATAGAGTTAAAAATTGGGTTCCTTGAGTTATTTTGAATTATTCTCTAAAACTACTACTGAAAAAATATATAGTATTTTAAAGCTTAAACAACCAAATCTAAAGCAAATAGGTGAGTAAACACGTGCAGTTCTAGTTTTGATTCTCTTGCATGTTGTTGTTTAATGGATGGTGAGTGGTTGAATAATTTCTGGTTGTTGATCTTTGTTGTTGTGCACTATAACATGCATTTGCTTTATTTTGTTTACTATAGCTCATTACCATCATCTCAACAGGGATTGTTGATATATATCATTGTTTGATATGCATGTAATTTAGTCAGTTCCCAAGCTATGCCTGTTTGCTTTATTTTGTTTTTTTACAAGCAGTTAATATTTGCTTTATCATGAAAATATTCCCAATGCTGCAATGGTTTCAATTTTGCCCAGTCGTTCCCAAGCTATGCCTGTTTGCTTTATTTTGTTATTAAGTCTGAGTGATTAAACACATTTTTTTATAAAGTGAAATCCTTTAAATTATCTTTATTCTGGATTAAAAATACTAAGCATCATGAACATATGGATGCCCTGAGTTTGATCTTTGCATTGTGCATTGGGTAAAGGGGATCAGATTGTTTTAGCCCTTAAGAGTTTCAAATAAAGTTTGTTTTTCCTAAATAAAGTGGCATACTGTATATTAACATGGTTGCATGGTTTCAAACTTTTTGGGTATTCATGGCTTTCTTTCGCAATTGGTTTTGAAACACATGGATTTGGGCATAGTTAAGACTTTAAAAGGGATCATAGGGACTTTTGAATATCTACTTTTTTCTAGCAAAAGCTATGGTTTTATGAATTTGAAGTCTACATAATATTAAGATAATTACATTCATTATTTCTAATTGGGCATTAGCAGTTTAAAAGACACATGGTTGTCATAATATATTTTCTATGGTTTTATGGTTTCCTGCTTGATATTATATTTTCTAAATGCAGTTGTAGAAAATTGGAAATTTTGAGATAAGATGTCAATAATACTTGTGTAATAATTTTGGAAAAAAAATTCCCTTGGAAAGATAAATAGTCAATTAGAATCAAAGATGGAAAAATATTACTTCATGCTACAAGCAGAGAAAAAAATACAAAGAACACATAACAAATTCCACATTCAAAAGCACATAAGAAAATATTAAAGGAAGAAAAAGATTTTACAATAACATTGCAAAAAAATTTCTAATCAGTAGTTATGTTCAAATAAATTTACAAAATTCATTTATAATGCTTCATATATTTTGTAGACCACAACCTAAATTTTTTATTTTTATCAGTAATTAGATTTTAATATTTGTAGCAATCCTAAGTCTTTCTAGTTGAATCTCACTTTTTTTACCTCCTCTTTTTAAGCTTAGAATCCATTTTAGGAAAATTATAAATACTGATGAAAAAAAGTATTCTCAATTTTAATTGGCATTTGTAAAATAACATAGTACATGTTTTAAAACTTAGCATTTGAGATGATATTAATGTTTAATCCATTATTAATTTCAGATCTCAAATTTTAACCAAAAAATAATTTTCATAACTGTTTTTTTGTTCTAATTGAAATATTTTTAATGTTTAGAGTTCATCTTATAAATTCATGAAATTTGGATTTGAGAAACAACTGAACTAATGTCAAATGAGGTCTCAGTTTTGAGGAGCTCAGTTTTGTTAAAACTGAGCATGACAAAACTGAGGTCTCAGCTCTCAGTTTTGAGGAGCTCACTCAGTTTTGAAACAAAACTGAGCTGACCTCCTCTTTTTTTGAGATATAGAAGTTACCGGATGGTGGGAAGGTTGTTTGGAATTGTTGAGTTGCTTCTAGTTATGATGGGGAGATGGTTGAGAGGTTCAGGGCAAGTGTTGTGTTGTCTGGTTGTTTATGTGTAGTGGCAGTGAATGGAGGTTATGAAGCTTATGAGTGTAGGGACAGTAAATGTACGTAGGGACAGTTTCAAATGAATTAGCTGACATGTTCATATTTCATGGTTCAAGAATATGTCATCTAATATCAAAAAGAAAAGAGACGTCAAAATTGAGATTAAGAATAATATTAGAGCATCTCCTGTAGACGATTACATAATGTAATACATATACTACGAGCACCTCTCCGGCAGCGATTACATAATACAATCGGTTACATTTCGAGGCTATTTAGTTACAAATTTATAATCAGTTTGAGCATTTGTTGAGCAAGCGCTCGGTGTTCAGACGTTTGCTGAACAAGCGCCACTTCATGTACCTTATGAAACGTAACATCGATGCAACTTTTTTTTTTGGTGAAAGAGTGGTCCTCTTATGAGGAGAGCATGAATAATTTTATTAATTAATAACCTGAAATTTGTTCAAGTGTCCGATGGGTACAACAAAAATCAATATACAGGATCATAATTGCGATGATCAACAAACAAGACTGGAAGAGCAAAACATAAATATATTTACAATTATTTATAATGGAAAACTACTGAAAGGGGCTGTGAGAGATCGATGAAAGAGCTAATGCCTTAGAGATGCATGAGTAACTATCAAGGAGAATATTTGTGTGATGATGCCTCTACTTATAGGGCCAGGCTGTTAGCAGGTTGTACTATTCTTTTATTTTCACAGTTGAAGTTCTATATGAATGGTAGTCCTGTTGTTAGTTCGTATCATTTGTGGCTTCAGTCTTTGCTGCTTGTCATTCTCTGTTGATTTTTTTTACAAATACAGATAGTAGAATTGGGGAGGTTTTCCGTCCTTCATGATTATGTGAAGTTTACTAGCTTACTGTTGTAGTTGCAGTTGATGCTCTTTATTTACATTCGAATTTGAAATTACTAAGAATGCACTACTTGGAGTAGGTTTCTTAATGGATATCCGAAAAATTCGAAATCCATCCGCATTCTAAAAGCAGATAAATATCTGATATTCGAACATGCGGATGTGAAGTCATTCGCATCTGAAAATTATTCGTTCATTTTTTGTTAAGATTATAGTTTAAAATACAATACTACAATCAAAAATATTTATTTATTGTTTTATTAGGTTGGTGGTTTCTATTATATGTACTTAATGTATGTTAACTGCTCAAAACTATTTATTACAATCATATTTATTTATTTGTAACACATTTATAACCAATGAGATTGAAATCTTTTTTACGTTAAAATAAAATTTCTATTTATATTTCTTTATTAATAGGTGGTTGTTGATTGATTGGATGATTATTTTATTTCCGTCTGTATCCGCGGATATGGACATTCATGTGAATGAAATGTGTACAGATATATGTGAATATTGTTATGTTTCCTACTGTCATCCTCTTGTAGAAGAAAACTGAAGATACTTATGGGATCAACAATTGTTGCTGGGTGATGGTTGTGGGTAATGTTTATTATGCATTGAAAGTTTAATAATTAAAAGGGAAGACTAACATAACCAGTACTGTTCTTTTATTTTCACAATTGAAGTTCTATGTTGATGGTAGTCCCGTTATTACTTAGGATCATTTGTGGCTTCAGTCTTTGCTGCTTGTCATTCTCCATTGATTTTTTTTTACAAATACAGATCGTAGAATTGGGGAGGATTGGCGTACTTCATGATTATGTGCAGTTTACTAGCTTGCATTTGTATTTGCAGTTGATGCTTGTTATTTACTTCTGAATTTGAAATTATAAAAACTACACTATATAATTACTGTTGCTATACAATAACTAATGTTCTAAGCTCTAAATATTTTCATATATCCACGTTTTGGATTATTTTTAGTTAAATTGCATTACCGGGAGATTGCTTAGTATATTATTATTATTGTTCACTACTAACCCCTTTTATAAGCCTAATAATAATAATATTATTCTGGTCTACTTAATCGGTCCTTTAGGCTTATAAAGTCGATTAGCATATTATTATTATTGTTCACTCAGGCTTATAAAGGGGGAGTGTATTATTACTAAAATGATTTAGGGTCCGCAAGCTAATTGAATAACAATGATAAAACTGAATTTTGGCGGGTGAAACAAGCAGTTGTTCATATGCAATTGTAACGTAAACCTGTTGAAATAAGCAGTTGCTCATATGCAATTGTAACGTAAACCTCTAATTATAGTTGTATCTTTGTACATTAAAAGTTGACGATTTTGGTCTTTTCCGTGGCAACCGTTTTTAAGTGCGTGTGCATTTGTGGTATTCTTGTGATGTCGTGAATAAGATTTGATAAGAAAGTACTTTCACCGGTGGACAACAGTCATTGAAATTTAGTGTGTGATCTTCATGAATGGTAGGAAGAAGAGAAATGGCTTTGATAACAGGGTGGACAACGCTCCCACAACGGTGTTGGAGATGGGATTAATAACGATGAGGGTGTTTCCATTGATAACAGGGCAAAAAATGGCTTTGAACGGCCTTTTAGTCTGCTGGTTCCTTTGATTTCGTTATATTGACAGAAAGTCATAAAGAAGGAAAAATAATTGGAAAGTTAGCATCGCTTGGATTTTGTTTGGTTTGGATGATTGATTTTGATTAAGCCTAATTTTTTTCTAGGTAAGGATAACATATTATATTATTTGAAAAAAAAAGATGCATGTCAAATGGACATAAAGTCTTTTCACCTGAAAAGAGGACAACTTGTTTTCTAGTATGAAGGACGGCAGGAAGTCTTATTTTGAAATTAGAAGATATAATTATATTTCAATAGTTTGTAAAACACATAAATTGTGAACTAATTTATAGATTACACAAAACACCAAGAGGTTGTTTTCATGGTTACTTTAGAGAAAGTTTATACGGTTGATCTCTTCTACTATAAATGAAGAGTCGGAAAAAAAAATTTAAATAAGGTATTGATATACTAATATCTGTCCTTTGTTCAAAAACACGTTTCTTCTACTTTTTAAATATAGGCAATCGTTAGTGAAATAAAGAGTAAGTTATTTTAAACAAGAGAAAATAACTTGCACAATTTGATTATTTTTTGTTCCAAATTAATAGTAGCAATGTGAATAGTAACCTTTTTGTTTACTGTATATACAATTGAAATCTATTTTTAATAGGATGAGTAAATGTTGAGACAAAAGCATAGGCTAAAACTCTCGAATGGAATGAAAAATGCAACTACATCAGCGCAAATATTGTTGTACCAAAAATTAAGGATCATTGGCGAACAAGGAGTCAACAATAATATATGAAACTATAATCATATGCTGCAGAGTTGCAACGAATGCAAGATTTACAAGAAACTTGACAAAAATAAGAAATTGGTTGGTTCATCCTTAAAGCATGTTAGATGAGCATAGTTACTTAAATGGATAACCTACACCATTCCACAAAGTATTTACAAATATTGATCTTATTAACATAATTTTTATTCATTTACAGATCCATACGAAGCTGGACCAGCTCTCTGACCTTCAAATAAATGTATCACGGCATATATAAATTCATTGGATATTGTGCTTGATGTTTACATAATACTTTTCTGAAACTATACATGGTAGAAAATGCAGCTCGAGTCCAATGAAGATCTTCGGTAAAGGTATTGAACTTTAGATTAATAATTCATATTATGTATTGTGCAGTTGCAAATGTCAAGACTATATCCGTCAAACAATTAAGTCAAAAACAATAATCTACCCGGTTATGGCCATAGTCATTTGGTAGAGAAATTTGGTGCATTTGAGCTGCAACCAAGACTTTAGCTTGGTTGTACCTTTTCCAACTTTATTACATAAAATTGACAATTAATGGTGAAAATGTATTGAATAAATTTTTAGCATAAAAAATTATATACCTCTTCAACTGAAATATTAGTTATCAGTAAATGAGATATATTTCTATATGGATGTCATAATTTCAATGTTACGGATTTTTTTTGCAAATGTATATAGATTTGATTTGGAACAACTAGTAGTGGAGCTAGAATTAGAAATTATTTTCCACAAGGATGGTAGCGCGAAAGAGTGACTGTGCCTTTATTTGTGTTATTAGACAATAAGGCGGCAATGCATAAGTCTATTGAGGTTTTATCTTTAGATTGCTTTATTTTGGATATCTGCACATTCAATTTAGGATATGTAGCCAAAATGCTCCTCTTCAGAATTTGGGATTTGGATGTTTTTCAATGGGACATTGACATAAACTACACTAACGTGGAAACTACATGCCATGCTCTAAGAAGCATATTAAATCAACTAGAAATATGAATTCGTAAGGTTCATTGCACACAAATTCTTTAAACGGTCATTTTGACGTTCGGTCAAATTCTCAAATTCTTTTCTTATATCGTAGATGTTACGTTGAATACTTATAATTTAATTATATTTCTTTTTATGTCCAATTATTGTAGGATGCAAACTTGATTTTGCGACTTTTACTAACGACTGGCAATAATTGACTTTCTGATCGTGTGGCAGGTAAGTATTACATCTGGACTTTGAATTGCTGTTTCATTTGAAAGTAATATTGAATGCTATATTCCCAAGCCACATCTCTCTTGGAACTTTTAAATCTGCCTTGCTTGTATAGCGTCTCTCTGCCTACAGTGAACGGTTAGGTTTGATGCTTGGGAGAGGGTTCATGCCTCACTTTGCAGCATCAAATAAGCTGTTGACTGGATTGTGTGAGGTTGGAAAGGTAAATGATGCAACTGTTGCGTTGTTTGGTTTGGTTGAGATGAGGTTCGTACCAGAAGTTGACTCATCGGTTATATTGTCTGTAAAGCAATCAGTATATAAGTTCTCATGTGGTCACTCTACCAGTGGCACATCATCACTTATTTTGCTTATAGATTGTGCTTCTGTTACTGTTCAGGTACCGTTGTCAAAGCACTTCATCAAGAAGAAAAACACTCAAAGAATGTACTAGTATAATTGTCAAACATAGTGTTATAGAATCACCACGGACCTCTGCAACATGTTTCTCAAGGATCGTCTACCCTGGTCATTCCAACTTACAAAGAATGTAAAAAATGTTCATTGCTTTATCAAACACTCCGTATCTCCATATCATTCTGTTCTTTGATGATATTTAAAACTATAGCACCGACAAATATATGTTACAATATAACTGAGTAACTGAGTACTCTGAGCTCTTGTGTTTATCCTTGCATCGTCGGTTGATTGTATTTATAAAAAATGTTAAAATGATAAGCCGATATTTTACAACATATATTTGACAGGTTTTCAATAACAGGTTGTAAGCGAGAACATCCAAGCCTTTAATAACATATTATGGACAATGCACATACGAAGAAATCATGAATACTCAGTGCAAGCTAAAGTTTAAAGAACAATCTAGTTGACTGTAATCCCCATCAGGTTTTTCATGCTCACTCTTATAAATTGCAATTTTAAGTATAAAGAACAATCCAGTTGATTATTTTTGGTTGTTAAGTTGTGTTTGCCTTTTTTTTCTTTTTCTTTTTTCTTCTTCTTTTTTTACAGTTCAGAATCATATTAGATGGATGTATCTTACTGGCATCTGATTGCTTGGATTTTGTTGGCATCATTTCCACTATTAGGTATGCTTGATTCATTTGTTGGACAAAATATAATTTGATTATCAATTCATTTTTCCCTGTGCTGTTAAATTGAAATTGAATTCTAGCTTAAAAATTTCCTCTCCATTGCACTTCCAACAAGGGTCTTTTTATTATTTATTTTTTGATTTTCCTATATAAAGTATTAATACCAAATTGGTATACAATCTTTTCCGACCCTTCAATTCTCATTTGATTAGAATTTATTACTAATTCATCTTCTTACTATTTGCTTAGAAAACATGTTACCATCTTTGTTTTTACTTCTCTCTTCACGTCGCCCATGTGTTCATCGTTTGTTGATAGCAGAACATAAAAGCAAACAATAATGATGTAGCTTTGCATAAGACTTACGTAAATAAATGTGAATAGTTTGTAAAACACATAAATGATGTATTCATGTACATACTCAAATGAAGGGAGATCTGAGGGAAAAAATGTGAATGGAAGTAATATTCGATAGTACTCATCGCAAGTAAAAACAAAACAGATCAAAACATCAGAACATGATAATAAATATATGTATCAGTTTGAAATCAAAGAGTAAATGTTATAGGTGGAAGACATAATAGACTTGGTGGGAGATGGTGCCTCGAAAACTTTAGGTCTGAACCAGCAAGTGATCAAAGTAGTTTATGATACCCTGAAACCGGCAGCAGATGTCGCTCTACCTGTACTCCAAAGCACTGGTCAAGCAGCTTTGAAGATCACTTCTCCGATACTTAACATATAACGTGTCTTTGTTTAACAGAATTTGTGGCAACTTGGTTTACTTTGTTATTTTTGTTTATGGATATTATTGAAACTTGGTTTATGGATGTCTTTTGTTTATTAATATTCTCTTAACTAGTTTATGTAACCAATTAATAGTTATTAGAACCTGTTATATATACTAGTTGCTTGAATATGCTTAAAATATAGTTTTGGAATATTCAAAAATAGAGTGGAATATTAAAGCTGTTATATAAATAGAAGACAGCGTTTGATTAATGCTGTCATTGAAGAAACAACAGCGTTTAATTCGTGCTGTAATTATCTTGAAACTGTCAATAACAACGTTTATTACATGCTGTCGAAATAGTTGATGATTCAATCACAGCGTTTTTAACATGCTGTCGAAATTGTTGATGATTCAGTAACAGCGTTTAGAAAAAGCTGTTGTAAACAGTTAAAGTAGAATTTGAACATCTTCGACAACTAAATTATAAACGCTGTTGAAACATAATACAGCATGTTTGAAAACGCTGTAAAAAGATTATTGACAGCTCGTAATAAACGCTGTCATAGAGATGTTTCAACAGCGTTTATAGAAAAGCTGTTGTAAGTTATGTATATACGACAGCATGTCGTTATACAGCGTTTGTAATAACGCTGTTGTATCATATTACAGCGTTTATCAAACGCTGTTAAAAGCCTTTTGTGGTGTAGTGCATCATCCTCGCTTCAGCACCAAAACCGATCGTCAAAGAGATAACCTCAAATCAAATGCCAAACGATTGAATGAATAATCACATCATGCTCATCGAAGCCTCTCCATCGTCCACTTCAAAATTGGCTAAATCGGCCACCATCAATAGTGGTAGATATCAACTAATCCAGAGTAGTTGATAACAACCACTTTGGTTATGTAATTAATAAAAAATGTCAAAGTACAAACCAAATGAAAACATCCAGCATCTATCCTGAAATTCGAAGCACATCTTTGAATCCATCTTCTGTCTTCAGACCAACTAACATGCACAAAACTCTGTGAACGAAATCCTATCCTATGGGATATTTCATAATATTATATCGTCTTCAATGGCCTTTTTGACCAAATTGAGCAAACAAGCATACATGCAACCAACAAGCATACAACATCTATAATAACCTAACTACATCTATAATAACACACTACAATACATCCAAGCAACCAATATGGGATTAATACCAAAATGGCCTAAATCTGTCAATATCGTCAAAATAGTGCATCAACAGAAAAAATTTGATATTTAATTTGAAATCATTTCAAAACACTTTTAATTCTTTTATAAAATAAGATATAGGTTTAAGTATTTTAGAAATCACATTTTAAAGTTAGAAATCATCTCAAAATGATTTTTTAATACTATACTAACAATCATAGTACGGTGAGAGATAATATCACTCACTTTAGAAAAAACTGTCCAAAACCAATGCGAAGTCGTAGAGTTCTCCATCACTAGCGCAATGCAAGAAACCGCATCTAAAACGGGCCTCGTATGCAAAAGATATGCGTAGTATAAGATTCAAGGTTAATTCAATAATTAATTAACTTGATTAATTAACAATTACTTTATTTACCTTTTGTTAATCCTTCTTCCCTAATATCTGTACATGTCTTGCATAATGAAACCTAAAACCCACTTCCTTCTCGCATTAATTTATTGCTCCATAGTCGACGAATCAGTGCACTTTCTTCGCTAACAAACTCTACTACACACCCTCTTTGCAACGGACCTGATGAGATGAGGCTCGGCCCTCCCTATTAGAACGTGACCTAAGCATGCATGTGACCACATAGAGATGTCGCACTTTGCCTTGTTTGATTGGAGAGCTTTAAACTCTAAGGAAAGGTGGACGCCGGCAAGAGAAACTCATATGCACCCTCTGTTTCGCCTCTCACTTCTTCTATCTCTGGCAAAGATTAACCCTAGTTGTCAAGCTATGTACGGCCGTTGCCAAAATCTTCAACGCACCCTACAAAATTGATATGGGGTGAAGCTCTCTTCGATAAGAGCTTAACGGACTTGGTTTCGTAATTTTTAGTGGAGATAATTAGTCAATTTAGATTTTTGAAATATTTGGAAGGAGGCAGGCATGTTTTGTAGAGGATGAAAGGAACAGTAACGAGATAATGAGAGAGGAGGGTTTGGGTAATAATTTTTATTAATATTATTTTTATTTAAATTCTCAAATAAATGGTCATACATTTCGAGCTTTCACGATTACAAGGCACGTTAGGATGATAAATTTCGAGTCCCAATGGTATAAATTTCGTCTCAATCTGAGATAGTGCCGCAGGATGATAATTTTGTACTTTTTGAGATCGTTTCGGCTGTCAGATCGCCCGATCTCCTAATACAGCGATGCCTATACTCATTTTAATTTGTAATGTCAATTTGAACTCAATGGAAGTGATCTTGAGTCCTGATTTGATCATATGCAAAATATCATATTTTTTGGACCATCAAATAAATTAACGATTCAATATTTAAATGTCTATCGTTAAAAATACGGATCGTTACACTCTCCCCCTTAAAATATTTCATCCTCGAAATCCCCGGAGTGAAACAACACAACCTAACACCCTCACATAAGCAACGACATAAGAAAATTATCACATATCAACTCACTATCAAACCTCAATACGGCTAAACCAAATGTCTAAGTTAAGCACTTGTTTCGAACAATGGAAAACAAAAGAGCCAACTCACTAATCGAAAGGCACGTCAACTAAATATCATACATTATCAACTCCTAGACTATCAGTAACGTCTAATACCCTATACATTGACTTTTCTCTCAATTTTGGCTTAAGTCACGGAAAATTTTGGCATCACCTCCTTTGCGTAGATAGGTCTGGGTAAAAACTACAATATAGATATATATACATCTCGTGCCTAAGGCATCTCATATCTGAAGCATCTCGTTTCAAAGGATAACCAAGTATACATACCCAAATCTACACTACAATTGTTATGTACCTCTTTTATAGTAGGAGCATACCATTTATATGTGAATAAAAGCGAGTATGCATCCAAATAGCCAACATTTTCTTCCATGTACCTGAATATGGACTCAACAAAGAGGATTAAACAAAAATGTAACATCATTATGTACATAAGCATACTAAGTCATATATATAGCAATCATCTCAAATAAATATGCTATATCAAATCATAATTATCCTACATGCCCAACAACCATTAAGCATAAGTCATCGTATCAAATGTCAATAGTCAAACATCAAACTGCATATATAAGATCAAACATCAAAAACTAACATCCATGCCTATCCTAGCATGCAGGATACTAAACTATCTAGTATAAAGCATCAAATATGATATTCAACATTAAAGCTGGCGAAAAATGGGAATTTCATCAAGTGAAGAGCTATGGACAAGCGGTCCTTATGCTCCCATCGGTCTCCCATATGCTATCGCCCCCGCTTTCACTCCACTGAACCTTTACTACTTCATCGTCTTCCTGCTAACCTATTTCATAGCACGTCTATCGGTACGAATAAGCCTACGAGATCTTGAAGTTCTTAGTTCAGTCTCGATCTAGTCAATTTGGTGCCAAATTTCCCAACGCCTCTTGTAAGCTCTCCCAAAACCCACTAATGAACAACGGGTTTCGGCCACTTACAATGCTCTTGGCATACAATGGAATTACACTATCCATTCCACACATAAATCCACTAATTTGGATGTCATTCTACTGGAGTTAACGAATATAAATCTAGCATTCTCCATCAATCTATCGACTATGGCCCAACTGCTAACATATTCTCCTTTAGTCCTCGACATTCCATAGATTAAGTCCATCAATTTTAACTCCCATTTCCACCTGGGAATCTCAAGCGGTTGTAGTTCAACAATTTAGTAGCTGACAATTCATTCATCTTGAAATAAACGTTCGACGTCCTTCTTTATCCCTTCCCAATAAAATGTCTCACTCGTATCATGACACATTTTATTGTCTTCGGGATATATAGTCAATCTCGAATAAAAGCACTGTCTGAGCACCTCATCCTTTAAACCACTGGCATTAGGAATAAACAATCTCTCCTCCTTACGGAGCCAACCGTCTCGGTCGAGTCCGCATTGCATCACCTCTACAGACACTACTCATTCCTCTGATTTAGCCATGATCTCTGCTAGTCCAGCTTCACACCTCTGCTAGTATCGATCTATTAAATCAAAGTAGGTCTGATATTCAAACTAGCCACCATCTTTGGCTGTAGCTCACATCGAGTTCTGAAGTATTAACCAACAATAAACTCAAGCAATGTCTACTCTAGGAATATCACTCCCAAACTGGTATATCTTCCACGCAAAGCATCAGCGAATGCATTTCCCTTATGAGCGTATACGAAATGTCAAAGTCGTAGAAGGCCAAGAACTCTGACCATCACTGTTGGCGAAGGTTAAGATCCTTCTTAGAGAAGGGAAACTTCAATGATGTGGGATCAGTGAACAACTCGAATCCCTCCTAATAAATAGAGCCTCCAAATCTCCAAAGAGAACACTATCGTCACCAACTCCAACATGAGTCGGGTACTTCCTCCCTTGCTGTTTTGGTTGTCAACTAGCATATGCGACAACCTTACCTTTCTACAATCAATACACCAACGTAGTTAATTACCACAAATTTGTGTGTACTATCGAGTCCTCATTCCCACTTGGAATGAGTAACATCAGTGCACTTGTCAACCTCTCTGCCATACTCAAAAATGCATGTCTGCACCTCACGTCCCAAATAAAAGTCTGATTCTTCTCTTTAAGTCGGTTAAAGGTTCTACTACCTTAGAGAAATCTTTGGTAAAATGTATATAACATCTCGCCAATCTAAGGAAACTTCTCATCTGTAACACTCTTGGGTCTATTTAAATCTTGGACTGTCGTAACTCGCATGAACCATAGCAATATCCTGCTTTAAAATAACATGACCCAAGGATCTCACTTCCCTCCTTCAAAAGTGATATTTTGATAATCTCATCATTAAACGGTGTTTTTTCAACACCTACAATACAATCATCAGTCATGTCTTGCGCTCCTCTTTCGTCCATAGGTAGATGAAAGTATCATCAATGAACACAGGCACAGACTTACTTAAGTGATTCCTCGAAACATGGTCCAAGAAATCAACAATGAATGTAGGGGCATTGGTTAGCCCGAACGGCATACCAACCGATCAAAAATCAAAGTAACGTACGAAACGCTATGTTTGACAATCTCTCTCTAGATATCTCAGCAGATGAAACTCCATCGCAAAGTCCAACCGAGAGTTCACCTTCACGCAATAGAGCTGATCGAACAAGTCATAAGTAAGTGGGATCTGATACCTGTTCATCATCTCATTCAGCTCACGATAATCCACATACAACATCAAAGAGCTATCCGCCTTAGTGGCGATTAATGCAGGTGCATCTCACTCAAATGTGCTCCTACGAATGAACCCTTGCCTGAATAGGTCATCCGCTTGCACCTTTAACATCCATGCTCCTTGGGCATCATATGGCTTGAAGGCATAACTACTGGTCTAACACTTCTAACCAGGTCGATACGGAACTCAATCCCCATATGGTGGCAATCCGGTCACCTCATCGAATGTGTCGGACACTCTCTAGCTACATGCACAGAAGACAACTCATCCTTTAGGATATCGAGCGAATATAGAAGCTAACCATCACCTCATCATCAAGTGGGCGCCAAACACTATCTTTCGTTCATCTCAGTCCCTATCTTCAATGACGACCTCCCACAATCCATCACTATTTCATACCCCTTTAGCCAGTAAATTCCAAGACTATAATACCAAACCCAATTAAACCCAAAACAAATCAATAACAGACAAACAAACATCCATGACTCGATAAGGCTAAGTCTCGACAAACCACACACAGGCTGGCTAAGCCCCTAGCAAGGTTCATCATAAGTTAAAGGTCGGTTAACTTTCTTGGGTCTCAATCCCAATCTATCTACAATTCACTAGATATGAAGTAATGTGAAACCTTGACGTCAAATAAAACACGTATGGAATTGCCACAAGCGAAAAGCATACCTCAAGTAGTGATGCCATTTCCCTTCTCTTTCATCGATGGAGCACTTGACAAAATCAAAATGGCATTCAATGCGTATGCTTCAACAATTTGTCCCTAATCAACTTGTTCGGTACATTAGGTATAGACACTCAAGTTGTAAAGCCTCCTAGAACAGCTTGTCGAAGCTCTCATCAATATGACCAATCAATTGCTTCTCAAGATGATCGCTCAACCCAGTGACAAACTTTCATTCTTTTTGAATGGAGCATCAATGAAAGGGAGACCATACTTCGACAACACATCAAATTAGACCATATACTATAACATAGACAGATCGCCTTACTTCAAACTGGAGAAATTACCAAACAACATCGGCTTTTGAAAGGTCGAGTTAAATTTCTCTCCAATGCGAACTATAAACTGCTCCTAAGTAAAATAATCCTCTGAATCGAAGCTATAAGGTTACTTCACCAGTTCATTGTTCATCCCTGGAGTCATCTAGAGATTAACTTCAACCTCATTGCGTCATATAAGTCCAAGCCATCAAAAATCCTTTCGCAAATATTCATCCCGTCTTGAACCTCAATAGTTGACTCCATTCCAAGGAACTATTAGCCTCATAGACTCACATGTCTTTATACACTCTAGACGTTTGCACTTGAGCACCATAATCATTTGGGGCAACATAGGCATTCCAGATAATGTTTCATGTTAACTTAGTAAACATATTTTGTAAATCGGGGTAGTGGCCCCCGATCCCACCCACCAGTCAACTCCGGAGATGGACTCAATAGCAGCATTTCTAGTATGTCTGATCATTCCTAACCTATAATAAGGATGGCCAGTCTCTCATAAAGAAAACTGCATTAATAGTGCTCGTGTGTGTAATACAACTTATATACTATATATATTAATATATAGTTTTGAAAACCAAAATATATAACAAATACGCACTCTCTTATATATGTATACTCTAGATCTAGTCTAAGGTGACAACCCGTACCCTATCTCTACTGGATCATGGTATCAACTTAGGTTAATCATGTAACCTAAGCTCTGATACCAAATGTGATGACCGCCCTCCACCACTGGTGCTCGTATAATCGAATATTATGCTGCTGGTGCATCCGACCGATGTAGGAAAATTGTCAAGGAAAATAAATAGAAGTAAAGAAGAGAAATAGAGAAGAAGATAAGGGAAGAGAAGAGAAAGAGAAGAAAATGAAAGTAAACAAAAAACAATCACATAACCTGTCGTATATCTCATAGCGCATCAGATTAAATATAATAGTCATCACAGATATAAAACAAGTGAGACAGTAATAACTACGTGAACCACAAAATTAGTACATGGGCTCAAATAGTTATACAAAACCGTAATAGAGTTTATACAAATGATAAATAAACTCGATTGATAAACTATCTCTAATAATAGTAAGTCAACACTATCAAAGCTCCACAGTGTCACACAGCGGAATAAACAATAATAAATCCAAAATATAAATATGAAAAGGCGCCACCTCCTACCAGTCCATCTGCACAGCTCCAAGTGTTGTTTACATCTGATATCTAGTCTACTCATTTAATAGTACCTAATATAATAAGAAGCAAAACATAAAACCTCAAGTCAGACAATATTCTAGTGTGAGCGGTAAACAATTTCAAAGCACTATAATAGTCATTATAGTATATGGAACAAAGGGTATGGAGAATCATACATGACATATCCCTGCATCTGAAGAGTTAGCACATAATATAGGATATATGCTACTCTACATCATAGTCATCATGAGTGTACTATACATCAAATTACTAAGGGTGTCTAGATATCTACAACGATAATATCTACATCGTGTAACATCCCTAAGGTGAGAAACAATCAAGAAAACATAGCATCCATTATCCATACTAACATTCACTCACTCGGTTTGTTGGATATATGATCCATGACCCCATCATATAGTCAAGGACTACTCAACATCCCGGTTTCTCAATACTCGAATCCATGCCACTTAGAAGGTAAGGAACTAGACTGCACATCGTAACAGTCCAAGGTAAATGGATCGGGTTATCATTTGATCCAAGGCACATCGTAACCCAAGTGAGCATCCTCACATACCCCTACTTTACGAATACACTTTGAAACCTACGAATATCAATGATCCCTTTGCATATGTCATCAATAACAAAGTTCATCATAGAACTCTCCTTATAACTCTCGTTTGAAGTCTTCGTGGTTAGGAACTATTCTAGATAGCTATTGTCGGTCATAGAATGTCATCATGCGTCCTATAACCTTCGTCCAATAGTTCCTTCAATCCTGCTACTCTACATCTCGAAGTACGGTTGTTCATCATCGAAGCTGTCGCTTCCCATCATAGAATCATCATCATCGAATCACGAAGTCATGGGGTGGAGCATCGTCCTTGTTTTAGTGCCAAAACTGCTCGTCAAAGAGCTATAGCCTTAAGTCAAATATCGAAACGAACAAACCATTACATCATGCTCTTCGAAGCCTCTTCATTGTCCGTGTCAAAATTGGCCAAATCGACTATCATCAATAGTGATAGATATCGACCACTCCAGAGTAGACGATGACAACCAGTTTGGTCATGTACTTAACCAAAAATGGCTTAGTACAAACCAAATAAAAAGTCCGGCATCTATCCTGAAATCCAGAGCACATCTTCAAATTAATCTTCCATCTTCAGATCAACTGGCATGCACGAAACTTTGTGCAGAAAATCCTATCTTATGGGATATTTCCAATACTATATCGCCTTCGTACGGCGTTTTCAACCAAACTAAGCAAACAAGCATACATGCAACCAACAAGCATAGAACGTCTATGATAACATAACTACATCTATAATAACACACATACAATACATCCAAGCAGCTAATGCGGGATTAATACCAGAATCTAAATCCATCGATGTCGTCAAAATAGTGCGTCAACGGGAAAAATGTGATATTTAATTTAAAACCATTTTAAAACACTTTCAATTCTTTTATAAAATAAGATATGGGTTCAAGTATTTTAGAAATCACATTTTAAAGTTAGAAATCATCTCAAAACGTTGTTTAATACTATACTAACAACCATAGTATGGTGAGAGACAATATCACTCACCTCAACAAAAGTTACCCAAACCAATGCCAAGTCAGAGAGCTCTCCATCACAAGCGCAATGCAAGAAATTGCATCCAAAACGGACCTCGTATGCAAAAGATACGCATAGTACAAGATTCGAGGTTAATTCAATAATTAATTAACTTAATTAATTAACAGTTACTTTACTTACCTTTTGTTAATACTTCTTCCCTAATATCTGTACATGTTGTGCATAATGAAACCCAAAACCTACTTCCTTCTATCATCGATTTCTTGGTCCACAGTCGACGAATCAACAGATCGTCTTTGCCAACAGACTCCACTACATGTCTTCTTCACGACGGACCTGATGAGATGAGGCTCGGCCCGCTCTACTAAAACGTGACCTGGGCTCGTATGTGATGACATAGAGATGTCACACTTTGCCTTGTCTAGTCATAGAGCTTCAAACTCCGGGGGAAGGTAGACATCGGCAAGAGAAAGTCGTCTACACCCTCCGTTTCGCCTCTCGCTTCCTTTATCTCCAACAAAACTTAACCCTAATTATCGAGCTATATATGGCCATTACCAAAATCATCACCACACCTTACAAATTGATATGGGTGTGATGTTATCTTCGATAGGAGCTCAACGAATTTGGTTTCATAATTATTAGTGGAGATAATCACTCAATTTAGATTTTGAAATATTTAGGATGAGGCGGCCATGTTCTATAGACGATGAATGGAATGGTAACAAGATAATGAGAGAGGAGGGTTTGAGCGATAATTTTTATTAATATATTATTATTTGTTTATTAAAATTCTTAAATAGACGGTCATACATTTCGTGCTTGCACGATCACATGGCACGTTTGACCGTAATGAAACTCGTCTGCGTACATCACCTTGTTTTCCAGTCCCAATGGTATAAATTTCGTCGTTGTTCGAGATAGTGTTTCGGGGTGATAATTTCGCGTTTTTGAGATCATTTCGACTGTTGGATTGCCCGATCTCCAAATATAGCAGTGCATATATTTATTTTAATTCGCAATGTCGATTCGAACTTAACGGAATTGGTCCCGAGTCCAGATTCGATCATATGCTAAAAATCATATTTTTGGGACCGTCAATTAAATTAACGATTCAATATTTAAATTAGTTATTTAAATAACTATCCTTAAAAATATGGGTCATTACATATCTGAAGTCAAAGATAAACATACTGAGCTATGAGAGAAGGATGCCAAAATTAAAGGCTTCGATGATGACTTATTCGACTATTATAAAATGATCTAAAATCTGTGACACCTCCAATTACGAAAGAATTATGATGAAGTCATTATTGATCATTACTGAAAGAACATGGATGACAAGCCTAAGAGAATTAAGCATTGAGGCTATTCGTATTATGAGACTAACACCCTTGTTAGATACCTCGACCTATGACCTCAAGGCTCTTGGAAGAGACAACGACAAGATCACTAAGGAGAGGGAAAGGATATCTGTCGAGAGTATTAAATTTGAGATCCAAGCCAAGGAGATGACTGATAAACCCACTTCCAACATTTTCAGTGATCCTTCCACATCTTTAAAATCCTTCATTCCTACAGTTAGTTCTATAGTAATGGCCTTTCCAATGCCTCCTCCTTTGACTTTGGAAGCTTCCCCCAATGCTACTAAGCCATATATTCTTTTTTAGCAAGGCTAGCCGGCATTTATTATGGGTCGTCCACATGTATAAATGAATTAGAAATAGGTGTTTGGTACATGCACCAGAATAGCTATAATAAAAATAAAGCACATGAGTTTGGCAAAAATGCCAAACTACTAAACAACAACAAGCCTAGTCTAGTCTCCCTCCAAAAAGGAAGATCCACTCCCCTCATCCGAAGATTCAGGCCCAATAACATAAAATACTCAGAAAATAGAGCAGCTAACAATGGAACAAAATCCACAAATTCGGAGTAGTAAAGGAATTTCCTATCCCAGGAGGCATCTGTAATAATAGAACAATTCAAGTTACCTAACTACCCTAGCACCAAAAGCACAAGGCCTTCTCCCTCAACATCTATGCCATATATTCTAGCCTTTGTGACTTCTCATCCAGGAACACATTTATCCCTAATTACCAGAGATGGGTTACTTTTGATCACTCCACGGTTGAAGGTTCATGCAAATGATGATCCTCCCTTGATTGAAGATATTCAAATATTTTCTCCTTTAATGCAAATGTTGGATATCTCTCTATTTTAGGCTCATAATCTTTATCTTCTATACTCGATATTGTAAAATGCTTGGATTTTCTTCAGTGGTCACTCCTCTTACGATATCTACTTCAAAGATGATTAGGTCTGAACCTAGATCCGGTTCAAAAAGGATTAAAGCACTTAATGAAGGGCATGACATTTTCATTGATATCGAAGGTGTGGGTGATGTAGAGTCCACTCATGCGCCCAGTAAAAAAGCAACTATTGGCACCATACAATTCAATCCTAGAGAAGACATCCTACTCCAAGTTAGAAAGGAGAGAGTGGAAAAGATAATATCCCAGAAATCCAAAGCTTTCCCCATGAAGAAATCAAAAGCCATCAAGTACAATGAAAAGAAGAAGCTTTATACTTTGTTATCAGGCTCTCGAGTATCTCCACCTAAGGATATGCTACCCAAGAAGCCAAAGAAGTGTGCACCTAAGAAACCGAAGAAATGGGCAGTTTTGTATTTTTTTCCTTTGTTTCCTTTTTATTTCATAATTATGTAAGAGATTAATCCCAATTTTTATATCGTAATGAAAAGTGATAAATAAAGATATATTTTGCCATACATATCTTATTTCCTTTATGCTCTTTTCTTATTATGAACTTTCGTGTACCTTTATATATTCATATACTTTTTATGAGATGATTAAATTGATTAGCAATTCCATTACTATTTATTTAGTTCGGTTTAATGAATTTGCAACTTGTAACTATGTACAAATAAAATGACTTCCACATTAATTACTAAAAGGCATGTAACTTAATTTCCTACCAAAATAATCATGTTCAACCATAAGTAAAATAAAAAACCATATATGGTTCTTTTAACATCATTGATGCCTTGTAACGCAAGAATCCAAGTGTATATCCCCTCGATATCCATCTCCGAACATCCATTCCGTTGATCCTATCTACGAGAATCAAAAGTTATCATGTACTCTTGGGTGTACATTTACATCAATGCTTATCTCTGGGGATCTATATTCACCATCGCCTACTTTGAGCTTGATGAAGTCATCGATACGTACTCTAGGTGCTTGTTACATCGATTGCAATCTATTAACATATATTCCATTGACGCCTACCTCTGAGCACTTCTCCTATTGTCACATATCTCTAAGAGTAAATAAAAAAGGACTAATGTCAAGGATGAATTATTTGACCTACCTCTATTTCAATTATACTCTGATGAATCCATCCTAATTTGAAGGAGTTCATGTATGGTATTTTGTATATGCACTAGGTCCGGAATCTCAACCCATAGTTATGATTCGGACCACATATGTCTTTATGTAGTTTGAATCTAGGTTGGTATCCAAATTTTTGTTCTATTATATGACTTATGATCTATGTATTGTCAATCCCATAATGCACAATTAAACTTAAAGAATATGATTCCATCGATCGATTCTAAATGGTTCTTCATTAAAAAACTCATGGACAACGCCATCTTATTATGTATAATTAAATCTAAAATAGTATAAATTAATGTTGAAAAAAATAAATCAAGTAAAATAGAATTGAATATGCATGTTATTCATGCCCATGCAATTCTGAACCTTGGCGAAGAACTATCATTCCACTCTTTGTTGATAAGCACCAACCCTAAGGTTAGCCTCTTCTCGTTTCTCCTCTTCCGAGTCAAGGGTGTGAGCAATAGCTCCTTATTTATCTTAAGATCATAATCCATGTGCTAGTGAGAAGGACTTCAACCTCTAATAGAATCATTGCTTCATTTCCATATGCTAATGCAAATGGGTGTATGCATAGCCGTAGTCTTTTAAATGGTATGCTAAGCCCATATTACTAGTGGTAACACATCAATCCAATTTTCTTTTTCCTAATGCAATCTTTTCTTTATGATCGATTTGGTGGTCTTATTTACAACTTGAACCTATTCGCTTTCCCATGGGTGTGCTACCAAAGATAAGCTCTTTTGAATTCGATATCAAGCACAAAAGTCAATGAATTATACATAATCAAATTGCATTCCATAATATGTAGTATTCTTTTGTTGTGCTCTAAAACTACATAGAATATTCCTTGGTACAACATTGGTTACTTTTTGGATAGTGGCGATGGGATCCGGTTTAACCCACTTAGTGAAGAAGTCCATTACCACGATTGCATATTTTGTTCCCCCACGTACCATTGGTAGCACCCTAATATATATTTCCCATACTGCAAATGGCTAAGTGCTAACCATATGTGTAAGCTGATTAAATAGGGCTCTTAGTACCTTAGTGAATCTCTAACACCTGATGCATCTTTTATCGAGTTCCAATGCATCATTACCGATGAAGCGCTAGAAATATCCATAGAATAATAACTTCCATGCTAAGCTCTAACCCCTAGTGTGATCTCTATATTTCCTTTGATGTACAATCTCAAGGGTTTTCTTTGCTTCGTCCTTACCCATGTGCCTTTTGGGATCCTCGTTAATACAAGATGTCACCCTACATGATATAAGGGACTTTCGTAAGAGCTTTCGTGCCTCATTCATGTTCTTTGGCAAGGTTCGTGAAACAACCCTACTTTTTGCACCGTTATAACAAATGGTTTTAATTAAAATGAAATGTTTGAATTCAATTTTTGGATAATTTCATTTGAAAATATAATTTATTGATTTATGACTAATTGATAAGTGAATTTTATTTTAATAAATTGAATTGATTAATAAACTCCTTTCAGAAAATATATTAAACTCGGACAAAATATTTATAATGGAAATAAAATATTTAGATAGTGTGAATAATTTCTATATGATTGAAACAGATGAAATAAATATTATTTGATATTAATAAACTCAGTAAATCAATAAAGATGAGCAATTATTGAATTTAATATTTGTATAAAATTATCAACACGTATTTTTGTAAAATATATATTGGATCAATTTTAATAGGAAATGTATTTATAATTAAATAATAAGAATTATTTATATGTAAATAAGGAGAATTGAATTTGTAATTAAAAGAGATAAATGAAATTGTTTTACTTCAGGAGCTATGTTGGAAAGAAAAAAGAAGAATAAAACTCTTTTCTCATTCAATGTTCAAACACGTACTCATCTCATTATTTTTTGAATCCACCTGTGCTCCCAATTTTATTCCCTTAGCCCATCTCAATGATGCAAACTAGCATAAGGAATCAATTACTTATGAAGACCTGGAATATAGTGAACATTTATTAGTGTACAAATCACTCCGACATATGTAAGAATCAATACAGAACCATTTACCAATTACTTACATGTAGCATCATTATTGGGTTGCACTTCCTTTCTTATGGACATAGTAAATAATAACCCTTATTAGGCATCTTATGAAAGGAAATACAAGAATTAAGAACCCAATTGCCTAAAACATCAAACACTATCACCGTTAAAACATTGCTAGAATCATCATTTACCACCACAATTGATGAATATCTATCTACTAATCCCTTCTTCTTTAAGTCTAGACAATTCCTTATGTAATGTCCTAGTTTCTTCCAATGATGACACTTCCTATCTCTAGATTTACTCCATCATGCATCCTAGAATTGGAATGCTCCCTAAATTTCTTTCCCTTCTTCCCACGTCTACCTCTCTAAAAAGATAAGACTTAACAACTAACATTTCCTCTAATACAATCACTAACACCCAACTTCTTCATATGATCATGCAAATCCTCACTTAGAAGATTAGTCTTTACATCGTTTATTGTTAGAGTATTCCTACCATAATAAGACTTTTTGCAAAAGCAAGCACCTTAATTTATGTTTTCTTGCAAGTAATAAACTATTGAACCGAGTGCTCTTGTTGTTTGATTGCCCTTATCAAGTATGACTTACCTCTTCTTCGGCTTTCTTTCGATCGGGTGAAAGGCATAGTGTTTGGATGAATGCGCGTGAAAATACAACTATGTATATCAAACTTAGCTATCTTTTAATAAAAGACCTAGTCTACTCAGATCTTTCTGAATTCAAATATAGGATAAAGATGAGAAAGGCGAGAACGAACTCGATTTCCAACCAACAAGTAGTGATTGGGGTATATTTCTATGGAAATGAACACAACAGAATGTAACTTACTTCTCATCATCGATTTTCAAGTCAAATAATTTCATCTCCATCGGAAAATCATCAAACACATTCAAATGTGCTATAAAATAATTAAATAGCTGGCTAATTACTTCTTCACATAGAGTTCCTCTAGCTTATCTTAATACCTTTCTTATTGGTCTCACCACTGATTTCAAAAATGATATTCCCTCCCATAGTTAGTTTGAGAGTAGTATAGTCCTGCTCTTCCACCTCCTCTACTCAACATTTGAACATCAACAATTAGTTAATCAGTATAAAAAAATCACATAATGAACATGATTTCTTTACAATACCATCGTAATCTTCTATTGTAACTTCTCAAAATAATTTTCTCCATTCCACCTCTATATTACTAATTGCAAAGTGAATGCCACATAGGATGTAACAACCCATAATCTATCACTTAGCAAAGTGGATGCCACATAGGATGTAACATCACATATTCTAGCAATTAATAATTAACATAATAAATTGTTTAATTGAATTAAATAACTTACACAAACTAATGGATTAAAAGATGATTTTTTAAACATGAATGAATTAGGACTCAAAATCTATTACATTTTTTTCATAATGTCATTTACATATTAAAATAGATAAACTTTGTTAAAATTAAATAAAATGATAAAAAGTGAAGAAAACAGAAGTTGGGGGTGGAACAATAATTCAGCCATAATTGCCTTATTAATTCTTTGAAGCCTCTCTTTCTTTAGTAGTTCATTCTTCTTCATCTTCTCAAAAGATAAAAAACTAGGTTTCTTCACTTCAAATCATCACAACTCTTTGGTTCCTTAATAAAAAAATCCAAATTAAACATCCATATTCAAGTTGGAAGATTCTCTATAAATCCAACTCTTCACGTTTGCATTTTGAAGAAGGCTGAAGCTAGACTTGAGAATCAAGAGAGCTTCAAAGTTAGGTTGATTTGGAGCTTGGATTTTACAGTGTTTGGTGAGTGGGATTTGTTCTTCAAACAGTATGATCACCAATTATGCTATATATTAGTGTTAAATACAAACGTTAGTTAGGGCTTAATTAATGAACATTAATTAGGATTTTAAATATGATAATCTTTATTAATGAATGTTTAATAAGTTCTAAACTATAAAATGAATGTGTTCAAATTTTTTTGAAAGGTTATTCTGGGTTAACTGGACCCCTACAGTTTTATTTAATTAAAATAGAATTTACAATACAAAGCCCAATAGGCCAGAAATAAAACACAGTCCAACAAACACTAATAGAAGAATAATTAAATAAGTTGCCTAATATGTCTACTCCTTTCTCGTGGAATGTTTCTCATAACTTGTGCTTTGATCGTTTACGCTACAATTAGCGCGGGCTTTGTTTCTCCCCTGAATATGTACTTATTCCTTTTTGACCATATGTTCGAGATTAATCTTTAAAAAGGGCTAGGGTAGTAATTGCATTTGGGGTTTTCCAGCGAGTACCCTTGAAATTTGAATACCATTCCCGCTTCGAGTTTCTTTGCAGAGTGTGTAGGCCTGCAGACACAAGAGAGTATTTGCAGATATGTAAACAACTTCACATTCGAAGAATAGATGAGTGTTAGACTCACTATCCTTCTCACATAGGATGCAAAGCGTTCTTTAGACCAGTTTTTCCTTTGTTTAAAGCCCATTTGCCATCACCTTCTGGGGTAGAAAATTGTCCTTCATTCTATGCGTATTAGACCAGGTTCGCTTATGCCATGGAAGAGTTTGGGTTTGAAAAGGTTAAGGATAGAGTGATATATGCCCCTTATGTTTAGCCCCCCATTTTCAATGCTCCAAGAGATTTTTCCATTTGAATTGGTGAAGGAAGTGTTTGAAATTTCATTCCAGAAACATCTAACAAATTGAGAGCTTGAGTGAGGGAGATTGATGTTTCCACCTTTGTAGTAATAACTTATTGTTGTATTTAAGGGGATACCAGACTGGATCATGAGTTGTAGCTCATCGCCTTGGAAAGTATAAGATCCATTATTGCCCAGGGAGAGTGCTAGAAGGAGATGCTTGGGTTAGTGTGGATGTTGTATTGGATAAAAGGAAGAAAGACAGTCTTATTTTTTGGATATTTATCCAGTTGCAACTAGTAGATTGTGCAATAGGAGAGGTCTAGAATTCCTTATTCTTAAGGTGATGCTTCCTAAATGACTTAGCTAAAGACTTGGCTTGCTTGAGAGGAGTGTGTCATATTGCTTCATCGTAGCGGCTTTGTCATGGTTGCAAG
The DNA here is from genome assembly GCA_030737815.1 of Allium fistulosum. Lineage (NCBI taxonomy): Eukaryota > Viridiplantae > Streptophyta > Magnoliopsida > Asparagales > Amaryllidaceae > Allium > Allium fistulosum. Next base: position 111,143,072 of record CM060901.1, on the reverse strand, counting down.
TTCGTGATCTCATGGCCATCATATTTTTTGGAATGCATGATTTGGAGGATAGAGGTATGGGTTTCCTAAAGAGAGAGAGAGTCAACATGCAATAGGATGTGTTTTAGATCGCTATTTATTAAATTGATTAACTTTGTTGGCTAGATTAAAGTTTTAGACTAGTAAGAGGTCATGATTGATGCTATAGAGGTTATCATAATTAGCCTGCCTACTTGAGAAAGAAGGGAGTTTGACCAAGTTCTCAGTTTCTTAGTAATGGTTTCATATAGTGGCATGCACTGGGTTTTAGTTAATCTTGATGTGATCAGGGGAACTCCAAGATAGCAGGCATCATTAAGGAGGGGGTCAAACTAGATAGAAAGGTTATGTAATTAGAGCAAGCTTGATTAAGACCAACATTAAGGATGTAGCTCTTGGTTTTACTGATCTTTACGCCTATGATTGCATGGAATCTATTGACAGTGCTTAGAATACACGAAATGGCCAGATGGTTGGGTTTGGTGAAGTAAATAAGGTCATCAACAAACATTAGTGTGGTAATAAGAGGATCGGATTATTTGGGGTGCAGTTGGAAGTTATTTACAATTACTTGTTTTATCATTAGATAATTAAGGCATTCCATGATTAATGAGAAATTATAGGTAGATAGCGGGTCTCCTTGATGAAGTCCTTGTCCTGAGAAGTAGCCATGTAGAGAACCATTCCTAGATATGGAAAATGAGGCTGACGTGATGTAATTATACACCCAGAAAATAAAAGTATGATGGAAATTCATTTTGGCTATTATAGCAGTAAGGGAGTGCCAAGATACCGAGTCAAAGGCCTTTTGAATATCCAATTTTTGCATACATATGGGAGAGATGTTTTTCCTATAATAACCATGAAGAATATCTCGAGTTAATTGGATGTTTTAATAATGGATCTTGAAGGGATAAAGGCAGTTTGATTCAGGCTTATTAGAAGAGGTAGAGCATTCTTGAGTCTATTTGCAAGTATCTTGGAGATGGTTTTGTATGTTACGTTGCAACAAGATATCGGTCAAAAGTTAGTCACACTGGTGGGGGTTTGGTTTTTAGGGAATAGGGTGATGGCAATGGAGTTATAACCCCTAAAAGATCGTTGATACTAAAGAAATGCTTAACAGACTTGGTGAAGTCTAGGTGAATAGTAGGCCAATGTTTTTGGAAGAACATTGCATTAAACCCATCAGGCCCTCCCGAGCTCTTTGGATTAAGAGAAAATAAAGCTTCTTTAACTTATTCATTGGTAACCTGAGTGACTAGATTATCCTTTGTAACTTGGTTAAGTGAAGGTGTCTGGATCTGGAATAAGGGAAACGGATCAGGTATGTGAGGGGAAGGGGTGGCTAGTGTGGATGATATATAGTCAATGAATGCCTTCACTAAACTGTCCTGGTCATAAATTTTCCTAGAGTGATCTGTGATTGAGTGGATACATCTCATGGTAGTTCTTTGCTTCAAAGCTTGGTGGAATAGCTTTGTGTTTTTATCTCCTTCTAGATCAAAATTATCCTTTGTTTTTCGCTTAATACCTTTTGTTTGCTTCTACAAGGCTTTTTGCGGTAAATCAGATATCTAATGTTTAGCATTGGAAAGGGATGCACTATAGGGGTCTTTATGTAATGCTAGTTGTTCTGCAAGGTATTCTCTAAGATTAGTTATGGTGGTAGTAGAGGATCTGTAGTTTCTAGCCTAGCTCTTAAGATTGTTTTTAGTAGCTTTAGATTCTATGATTGGACAAATACAGGGTTACTATGAATAGATGTTGCCTATACCTGCAAGAAAGTAGATTGAAATGTAGGGTTATCTAGCCAATGCCCTATAAATTTAAAATGTGGGGATATTTTAGTGGCTTCTAGTCCCCATCTTCGAACGAGAAGGCTATGGTCAGATATGCTAGGGGTAGGGATATGGTTATATCGTAGGAGCCATGAGCAGAGAGCAAGGCTTCTATAGAGTGCATGATCTAATTTGCAACGGGTTCTTCTACACATTCTTCTTTTGTTGTTCCAAGTATATGTTCATCCACTACAGAGAGTAACAAGGAGATATGAGGTGGATATTGAGGTGTTAAGGGGAGCAATGTAGCTTGGGAGTAGAGGGGAGCCTCCATCTTTCTGGTCAGACTGGGACATCAAGTGAAAGTCCCCTAGACATAGCAAAGGGAGAGGATGTAGAGAGAGGAGAGAGAGTTAAGCATTTGCCGTCTGCCATTGACATGATTCGCTACATAGATTTCCGTTAGGAGGAAGTGAAAGTTAAAGGGCTTGCGAACTACTTTGAAGTGGATTAGCTCATTAGTAGCTAAGAGTTTAAGTATATTAAAAATGTTGTCATTCTATAATATAAGTATTCTTCCATAGGGGATTTGGTCTAAGTTGTTTTCAAAAGACCATTGAGGGGTAATGTTTTAGCAGCTAAGACATAAAGTTTTAGGTCTAGCTTTGCTTCAAGGATAGCAATGAGTTATTGGTTATGATAGTTGACGAATTCTTTTATTTCAGTTTTCTTATGAGGGAGGTGGGCTCCTCTCACATTCCATGTGGCTATATTATGGATGGTCATAGGGGTAGTGGCGGGAGGAGAGAGGTGGCATTTTTTCTAGTATGCCTTTTGGATGTGGAGGAATTAGCAGAGTTGAGTTAGAAGGCTGAATAACTAATATGAGATAATCAATGCCTTCATCAATGTCATCCCCAGGCTAAAAAATGTGGTTTCTTTTGGACTTGCTCTTCATTTTCTTTTTAACAGTTTTACTAAGGGGACTAGAATCTAGACTAATAGAGTTTGTAGTGAACAAAGAGAAATGTTTTATTATACTGAATTGAATACATTTCTTACAAACAATAGCAGTATTTATACAGTAGAAAGGTAATGGGCTTTAGCCCAGGATCCTAGACTAAATAGAGAATACATATCAGACGTTGAGATGAAAGGCTGAGATTGCTTGATAAATACCGATGTGGATAAGTAACCTATACCTGTTTGTCTTAACATCTTAACTCCCCCTTTCAATTGCGGCTAGGGTTTTCTTTTCTTCCTTTTACATCTGATCTTCGCAAATGTCTTTGATACAGAGTTTGTTCTTTAGATCTTCGAAGTATCTTCGTGATAGTGCTTTTGTGAATATGTCAGCTATTTGACTTGAGGCTGGAAGATGATTAACTTCAAGCTTTCCACTTGCGATTTGGTCTCTGACAAAGTAGAGGTCGATCTCTATGTGTTTCGTTCGAGCATGTAACACTGGGTTAGCTGAAATTGCTACCGTGCTGGAGTTGTCACACCAGATAATGGTCTTGCGAGATAGTTTGATCCCTAATTCTTTGATTAGGGCTTCTGTCCACATTATTTCAGTAGTTGCTGATGCGACGCTTTTGTATTCGGATTCGGTACTCGAGCGAGAGATTGTTGGTTGCTTCTTTGCACACTAGGAGATGGTATTTTGAACTAGGAAGATGCAATGTCCAGTTGTGGATCTTCGATCATCACAATCTGAGGCCCAGTCTGCATCGGCAAATCCTTGAATAGATAAGTTTCTGCTTTTGTTTAGTTTGATGCCTTGATTTGAAGTACCTTTGAGGTATCTGAGTATTCGTTTTACAGCTTTCCAGTGTAGATCTAGTGGTCTCTGCATAGATTGACAAACTTTATTTACGGCAAAAGATATATCAGGTCTAGTTACAGTTACATATTGAAGTGCTCCAACTATGCTTCTGTATTGCTTTACGTTATCAAACTGTTCTCCTTTATGCTTAGATAAGTGTAAGTTACTTGTCATTGGTGTAGGCATTGATTTAGCTTCATGCATTTTTGCTCTACTTAAGATTTCAGTGATGTATTTCTGTTGACTTAGGATAAGTCCTTTGTCAGCAGTGGTAATTACTTCTATACCTAGGAAGTAATGTAGTTTGCCTAAATTTCTAATGGAGAAAGTTTTATCTAACATATTGACAACGTATTTTATTTCTTCCTTATTGTTGCCTGTAACTATGAAGTCGTCAACATATACAAGTATGTAAGTGATACTGTGCAGTTAATGCCCCGCTATTACCCCGCTACAACCCTGCTATATCTCATAGTGGATTTCTACCGCTATGATTTTTTCATATAGCCCTAAATATAGCCTTTCCGCTTTAAGTCCCGCTATTTCCACTATATCCTGTTATTCCCGCTATATTTCACAATTTCCGCTATATCTTCTTTAAAAGAAATGAATTGAAAAATGGCATTTATACATTATAAAAATTATGAAATTAATTAATTTAATTGAATTTTTAATATACTTTCAGAAATGAAAATACCATAATATTTTACTAAACTCAATTATGTTATATAACAGTTTTACATTTATTTACAGTATATTTGCACATGTTTTTATTTAATATTATTTATATATTAATTATAATTCAATTGAATGTTAATTTTTCATTGAATTACCATCTATATATTTTTAAAAACATTAAGTACGAGTTTTATATGCTATTTTAGAGTCATCCGCTATATCCCACTATATCCTCGCTGTATCCCCGCTATGACTTTTTGCACCTCCACCGAATTGAATCTGCCGAGCGCTTTAACTGCACAGAAGTGATATACCTTTCTCTAAGATTTGTGTAAATAGAGTTGTCAGATTTGCATACCTGATATCCCATAGAAGTTAAGGTAGTTTTTAGTTTTTCATACCATACTTTGGGAGCCTGCTTCAGACCGTATATTGCTTTATGAAGCTTGCAGACAAGATTCTTTTGGTTATTTTGAATATAACCTTGAGGTTGCTGCATGTAGACTTCCTCCTGTAACTCTCCATTTAGGAAAGCATTATTTACATCTAGCTGTCTTATGTCCCATTCATAATGTAAGGCTATAGTTAGAATAATTCTTATAGTAGCCAGTTTGACTACTGGTGAAAAAGTTTCAGAGAAGTCAAACCCATATTGTTGAGAGTATCCTTTGGCTACCAGTCTGGCCTTGTATTTGATTTTATTGCCTTCTGGCAGAGTTTTCAATTTGTATGTCCATCTGCTGCCTATTATGTTTTTACTTGTTGGTGCTGGGACTAAGCTCCATGTTTTGTTTTTGATTAATGCACTATATTCTTCATCCATGGCTTCTCTGCATTTGTTGCTTTTGGCAGCTTCATCAAAATTGCTTGGTTCCTTGTAGCTTATGTTGGTAGTGTAGATTTTCGGTTTGAATATCCCATCCTTTGATCTTGTAATCATAGGATGTCCCTCTTGTGCAGGTGCTATATCACTGCTGTCTGGAAGTGGTATGTTGTCTTGATCATTACTCTGACCTTCAGACTCACACCCATCAGACTCATTGTTATATGAGTTTCTGTCATCATCCTGACCTGGTCCTTCAATGGGCACTGTGTGTTGGAGGTTTGATGCTGATTCCTCACTATTTTCAGTACTTTTGGATTTTTCCCATACAGGTATGGGTGGTAGATATTTCTTGGCACTGTAAATCTTTTGGGTAGTTTTTATGTCTTTACTAGTGAAGGGAAACACACTTTCATTAAATGCAACATGCCTTGATATAATTATTTTCCCTTCACTGGTAAGGCATTTATATCCTTTCTGGCTAGTGGCATATCCAAGAAAGGTGCAGGGTAATGATCTAAAACTTAGTTTATGTTGATTGTATGGTCTAATACATGGATAGCACAAGCATCCAAAAGTTTTGAGGAATGAGTAATCTGGTTTTGTATCAGACAATAATTCTAATGGTGTTCTGTTCCTCAAAACTTTTGTAGGCATTCTATTTATTAAAAACACAGCAGTTGTAAATGCATCTGGCCAGAATTTTAGGGGCATTGATGCATGTGCAAGCAGTGTTAGACCAGTGTCAACTATGTGCCTGTGTTTTCTTTCGACAATACCATTTTTCTCAGAAGTGTGTGGACAGTTAATTTTGTGATTAATGCCTTTTTCAGAAAAGAATTCTTTTAAAGTTTTAAATTCTGACCCACCATCTGTTTGTATGGTTTTGAGTTTTTGATTTGTTAAATTCTCAGCTTGCCTTATAAAATGAATTGTTGCATTCTTTGCATCAGATTTTGATTTGAGTAATAATATCCAAGTATATCTAGAAAAAGCATCAACAAAAGATATGTAGTAGCTCATTCCATAATCATAATTAATGGGTGCAGGTCCCCATAGATCAACTGCAACTAGTTCTAAGGGTCTGTTGTACTCTGTTAATGAACTATTAAAAGGTATTTTGTGACTCTTTCCTAGTTGACATGATTGACACATATATGGTAAGGATGTTTCTTTATATTTGACATTGTTGTCTTTCAAAATATTTTTAACAATAGCCATACTGGGGTGACCCAGTTCACAGTGCCAAGTATCAAGAACTTTGTTAAAATCTATTGTTTCATCAATTTTTGAATGATTACACCACTTATCCTTCTCCTTTGGTTCACTATTTTGCACTAGATTGAACCTATATAATCCATTGTGCATTTTACCCTGTAAAAGAATATCCTTACTCAGTATATCTCTGACTAGACAGAGTTTTGGAAAAAATTCAAAGTATACTTGATTGTCATTAGCGAACTGAGATACACTTATTAGATTTTTCTTGATTTGAGGGACTCTAAGAAGATTATTTAAGTGTAACTCTCTTTTGCTAATTAGTTTAGCTTTGCCAGTGTGTGTGATTTTTAATGAATTACCATTACCAACATAAATGGATTACGTACCTTTATATTCTTTGTTTCCAAGATTGAGATTCTCTAAATTGTTTGTCACATGATTAGTTGCTCCAGAGTCTGGATACCATTCTTCATGTAGTATATCATCATTCTTGATTTGATTGTCTGGTTCATTCTGATTCTTTGAATGACTGCCTTGATTTCTTGCCTCTGTTTGAGTGAGATTCACATTTGGGTTTTGATTTCTCTGAGTATTGTTTGCTTGCTGAGTTATAACAAAATTCTGATCAAATCTGAATTAACATTTGGATGCAATATGTCATATTCTTTCACATATTTGACACTTGATTCTGTTGTTGCCAGTCCATCTTCCTCTGCCTCTGCCTCTGAAATTTTGGCCACTTCTTTGGCCTGTTTGGGTTCTGTTTTGCCCTTTTCCTTTAAGATTGGTTGTGTAGTTCACTGAGTAGTCAGTGTTGTTGGCTTTCTTTTGTTCAATTCTTCCTTCTTGAGATAGGAGTGTAGAATGAACATACTGTAGATCTGGTAGAGTTCTCTGAGATGATATAACTGTGACTAATGCTTTATAGTTTTCATCCAGACCACTTAAGATGGTTAGTACTTGTTCAGATTCTGAGACTCTATGTCCAGCCGAGGCAAGTTTGTCACAGTAGTTCTTTGCTTTGGTAAGATACTCTTGCATTGTCATATTGTCTTTCTTTAGGTTTTGAAATTGCTTTCTGTAGTGCATGATTCTTGCAGCAGTTTGTGAATTAAAGATTCGCTCTATAGCTTCCCATATGTCACTTGATGACTTACAACCAATTATTTGAGATAGTATGTTCACACTTAGAGATGACATTATCCAGGAAGCAAGAAGACTATCTTGTTTTAGATAGTTTGAATATTCACTATTGTGTATCATATTGTCTTTATCATCTTTAACCATTTTAGGTGGAATGATTAGCATGCCATTGATATATTCTTCTAAACCATAACCTCTGATGGCTGTTTCAATCTGATATTTCCATAGTAAATAATTATCTTCATCCAGTTGCACTGCTAAGTGTCCTTTTGGTTTGATAATTTGCAGATTTTGATTGGAGCTGATGTTTCTGTTGGTTGGAGATGTGGTTCCTGAGTTTTCTTCGTCTCCAGCCATGGCTTTAGTGATAGATGGGGCAGTTGAATATGAATTGCAGTCAAGAATTGATACTTTTACTTCAAGAAAAGGGGCTGGTAATGGTGTTGTTTATCAAGAACTGGTTTCTTGATAAATTTCACACTGTGAGGGTTGTAATCTGACTCAATGATGTTCAACAGAACTGAGATATCTGCAGCCTAGCTCTTTGTGAGTTTTAGGCGAGGCAGATGAATGGAATTTGCTTGGTTAAGAGAAAGGTATAATCTCCAATGATGAGAATTTTCTGAGGAGATGATCAAAATATACTTTTTCTTTGCCGTTGGGCATTAACAAGCTCTGATACCATAATAGAGTTTGTAGTGAACAAAGAGAAATGTTTTATTATACTGAATTGAATACATTTCTTACAAACAATAGCAGTATTTATACAGTAGAAAGATAATGGGCTTTAGCCCAAGATCCTAGACTAAATAGAGAATACATATCAGACGTTGAGATGAAAGGCTGAGATTGCTTGATAAATACCAATGTGGATAAGTAACCTATACCCGTTTGTCTTAACATCTTAACTCAGACATAGTGATGGGGTGGGAGTAAGAGGTGTGGAGTAGGGAGATGTGTGCATAGGGGAGGAAAGGAAGTTTCATTTGGTTCAAGAAGGTATTTAGCATGTTGGGTAGTAGGGGATGGGAGCTGGAGGGTTAGAATATGGGTGATATGAGGAGGACTTTGGATGATATTTTAGGTTTCTAGTAGTTGCATGCAGGTAGTGTGGTGGTTTAGAGAGTCAGCATGTAGTTTGATTCAACATGGAGACTGGTTACATGTGGGTATGTGGTGGTTTAGAGAGTCAGCATGTGAGTTTGATTCGATATGAATTGGTTACATATGTGTGGTGTGAAAATTTTTTTGCATGAATATTGTTGGAGTTTATTGGGAAGAGAGTAGAGGTTAATGCATGTGAGTTTGATGCGCTGAGATGAAGGTTTTGCATGCTGTGTTGATTAGCTTATTTGGATAACAGGAGGGGATGCATGGATGTATGAAGATTTGCTTTTGGGGATTGGTTGCATAAATTAGTGCATGCATGGGATATATGGAAGATGGTGCATGTTTTGTTACATGGTGAGTTATTTTCAACATCAAAGGTGAAATCTTTAGGGAGGTTGGATAACAGATGAAATGAATTGGAAATTTGCATATATTTGGTGGAGTGATTTGGAACTACGTGGTCTGTACCAGTCAGTTCTGACACAGAAGAGAGAGGATGACATGCATTTAAAGTTTCTAAGGTTTCAAATGTTCCCAAAGAATTACTCCAGGGGGAATAGGTTGCATGCGCATGTTGTTGCTCTTTATTTGGTGAAGTGGAAGCGTGGTTAAGAATGCTAGCTAGCTGCATTGGGTGTGGAGGAGATTACGTGTTCTGGAATGACTGGCTGCATGAGGAATGCATTGGCATTTGGCATGGGGTCCACAGTAGAAGCTTCTTCTAGGTTGTTTTTATTGTTAGGGGCATGGTGTGGACTGTTTCCAAAAATAATTTGTTCTTTGACTTATAATGGCGTGGGATTATTGGTGAAAGGTTGTGTGCTTTTTCCCTATGCTACATTCCTTAGGACGATTGGTTGATTTTTACCTATATCCATTTAGAGTTAGTTGTGTGGACTATCTCTTGATTGGAAACCTACTGAGATGTTGCTAATTTTGATTTTCCATGAGTAGTTCTATTACATTCTGAAGTATTGTGCCTAAATATTTTGCATGTTGTACATATCTTAGGGATCCAATCATACTCAACTTGCACATCCGGACAACCGCCACTTATTCCTTGCATACTAAGTGATTATGGTAGCTCTTATTCCGACGTTATTTCTGTTAGTGCCTTTGCATATTCAAACCTTTTGAGATTTTCCATGTTCCCATCAAAGCAAATGAACTCCCTAATATGGCAAGCTAACCAATTAATTCTAAGTAGTTTCCATGCTATTAGTGAGATATTGTGGAAGTGTACCAAATAGGGACACTCTTGATTTGAGCTGCGTCGTGCCATATGATAGGTTCTAAGTTGTAATTATGAACATATTGCCATTGATGAATAACAGATCGGATTTCAGCACTCTACCGCTGTCTTCCTCAACTGAGAATTGGAAATAGAAGTTTAGATTGTCAAATTTAATCCCTATACCCCCTCTAACTTACATACTTTTCTTACAAGAGTGGAGACCATAGTGTAGGAGAGTTTGTCTCCTATAAAGAGCCCTAGAAGGTGGTCTTGCCAATATTTGATGCCAACTTTGCATACTTCCTTAGGGGGACATTAGGAAGACCATTCCTTATGATGTTGAATTTATGAGGGATAAAGCAAAAAGTGTTTCTGGGCTTAGCTATGAATAGAGAGGAACAAGAATTTACATGAGTGAGAAGACTAACTTGTGCATTACATGAGCTTAGATGAGGTAAGCCTAGATTGTTTCTACTGTATTTTGCATTGTGTTTAGAGAAATGTGGACATGATATGCTGGTGGTGATTGTGAGGGGTTGACAAGGATAATCTAGGAGGGAAAGTAGGAGGGACATGTGGCTTGTTGGCATTTGAAGAGGTGTGGTGATCTAGGCCTAGAATGTTAGTGTTGATGTCAGCTTGGTGTGGCACTTTTGGTAGGGGTTGGAGATCTAGAGGACGTGGTGGAAATATGGCTGAAGGATGGGGGAGTTGGAGAAAGTGGGTGGTAGTCAGAAGAGGTTGGAAGGAAGGGGAGTTGGATTTTAATTTCATAATTTTCCAAATTAAAATGAATATTTTATGAATTTCCTAAGGAGGAGATAATGTATGTTTCGGATTTTAATTATTAATAATAATTAAATTTGACCTTGAAATTTTTATGTATGAAAGATTATGTCAATTCAGAATCATTATGATTTTTTAGGATTTTTCCCAAATGATTATGAATTTATTATGCTAGATAAGCATTTAAATAAATAGTTAATTAAGGAAATTAATTAATTAAGTTGTTATATGTTTCTAGGAAGGTAAACTTTGTTTCAATAAATTCTAAAAAGAAAATGTAAAGTTTTGGTTTCAACCAATCATATTTTGACAAGAAATAAGGTAAGGTAAAAAGAAATTGCTTTAAAAAGAAAGAAAATAATTTTTATAATAATTACAACAATGCCACCGGTATATGGCATCCCCATGACGTTCAGCATCAAAAATAAGCGGTATCACTTTACAATTGTAAGCGATATCGGAATAGGCGACAATGACATGAAGCAATGTATGTGATATTTATACCGTGAGTATGTGATGCATTGGTTCATGCATCTGACATTGTCGTTACGGGAATACTGCATCTCATGGGTATATGAGATATTGATGTCGTGAGTTTTTAATGTCGACATCATATGCTTTACGGTAGAATAGCCGAAGTGCCATGTTTCAGGCATCCTTATATTATTGCCACAAGTATTGTTTTCGACTTAAGGTTTTGATGTTGAGGTTTATCGATGTCGACATCCTATATTTCATTATTTTCGACAACAACCCCATATGTCATTAATGTCGTACTTCTTTTATGTCGACACTAAGGCCTTGTAGGCCAAGTTGTCATGATTTTATGTTAACCAAAGTTTCTTTTAAGGGCGGGATAGCATATATCTTATGTAAGTCGACAACTTTATATTTCGATATGAAATTATTATATGCGTAAGAATATTTAAGCTTTTCTCTAAACTTAGATAGAGTTTCAACATAGTTAATGCGACATTCTATTATGCTATATTGATGGTGCTAAGCTATATGCTTCATGATTTTGACATTAATCATCGGGGATACTAATATTTTATATCTTTATATGCCATAAGTTTATGAATTTGCCATCATTTATTGGGGACACCAATGTATGTTATATTTGACTTGCCATTTATTCTTTGATTTTGACATCACATAAATTGGGGGTACCATGTGTATTATTACAACATGCTATAAATTTATAGGTTGTCAACCTAATTGGGGATACTAATAGATATAGGTTGGGCCCTTAAGTGAATGAGATAAATTATGATTTAAATTGATAAGTGATGGGTTCATGGTCATTCTTGGAAAACTATGGAATGTGTAATGGATAGTCCACATAATGCCCGAGATGGATAATCTCTATATGGTTAATGAAGGGTTTATAGTCATCCTAGGATAACTATGATATATGCGATGGACAGTCCATATAAGTTTATGATGAATGAAACATGTGTGATGGATAGTCCACATAATTTTAGAAAGTTAAACCATGTGTGATGGGTAGTCCATATGGTAGGGGATAGATAATCCATATATTATATACATGTGAGATGGGTAGTCCACATAAATATAAGAAGGATAGTCATTTGAAGTTAAGATAGATAATCAGATGAAATTAAGATGGATAGTTATTTAAATTTAGACAGTAGTCAATTAAATTGGATGGGTAATCCATTATATGATTTTGGCTAGGGTAAGGAAGTGGGTAACACTATGAAGGTAGATTAGTCAGACTTACCTATGTTGCATGCCTGCAAGTGATTATTTTACTATGTTCCAACCATTGTGGAAGCAGGGGCACAATATATGTTTGATATGTATTGGTTAAGATACTAGTAAGGGGAAAACCCCTTCTGCTCAACGGCGTGGTCTCACGAAAAATCTATTTTGGTTCAAGATGGTAGGTTATTATTCACACCACACTGTTTGTTCAACCCGAAGTTTTTGTTTTCCCCCTTAAACTCTCGGGTGCTCATTTGAGTAGGCCGGAAGTATGGGTTTCAGGTTTTCCAGTTAGACGAACAAGCTTTCGGAGACGTGCAAGAGGCAAGCTAGCTATCACTAGGAGCTTTTATTTTCCGTTGTGTTGTTTTATCTGCTTGAATGGATGTAATGGCAAACTATATAATTGCCAAGTATTAGACTCTGATCAACCAAGGGGCATCTTCATATGTCGCTCTTAGAGTATTTTGTAATGATTATGATTTCTCTAAATGTGGGATCGAATGGGATTATGTACTGAATATGAAATTTTATTTGTCAAAAGAAATACGAAAGTTTATTAAATTGTGTTTGTAAATTTATATATTCATGTACTTCTGATATTATTGATATGGTTAACAAAGCCGTATATTATTACCATAAATTAATACTATGGATGACTGTGACATCCGTAGTGATTAGTTTCGAGCCTTAAAATAGGGGATGTTACAAGTCCTGGTCGGGTGCCATGATGATTTATATATGATAGACATATACATATTGCATAGTACAATAGTTGAAATGTACTAACTTTTTGGATATAGGTGGAGATGTTGGTTGAGGGATGGTTTCATTATCTCACATATTACCAATTAGTATTGTATATGATATAGTGGTGTATTGGTAATCATGTAGATCAGTGGTATTACTTTTTCATCGGACTTTATGTCTGACCCTCTCTTTGTTGTCTATTTGTTATATATTCTTTGAGCAGGTTTACTTAGAGGTAAGGATTCTACTAGTTGGATGTGATTCATAGAGCCATAGCTATTACTGCTATGATTATATCTATCTGGTATTTTCAGGATATCTACATGTTAGACTATATTTATTTCGAGGGATGTTGTATATAAGATCTAATGTACCAATTGCACGATGTATTATGATATGAATCTTATGTCTCTTTGATATGATATGCATTTATTCTATTACATGTTTCTGTTCATATTCTATTTATTCCTTTCATTATGAGATTCGGTATATATAGAATGATAGATATGCTCTATGGTTTTTTTCAAATTCTATCCTTTACGAATCGTCATCCGTCATACCTATGGAATCTGAATGCATTAGTAAGTAGATTATAGGTGTTACGAATGGTGGTTCATTAAATTTGATATCAAAGCTTAGGTTACCCAAACATCATAAATTAGGATAAAGTTGAGGGAGCATAAGTATTGCATATTACATTTAGGCATACATAGTTTTGTTTCTAGTACTCTACACTATCTTTTGTGAAAGTTGCTAATAATTCTCATTTACAAATAGCTATTATGAGTCTCACCATTCAAGCAACAACCTATAGAGACAAAGATGACACTCTGGATATTCAAATACCATATGGTTTTAGAAATACTTACATGCTACAGTGCAGGGCACCTCCACCTCCCATGGGAGTCTCTCATGTACCATCACTAGTGGGAGTGATTTTATTCTTCCACTATCTCACTTCTCTTCCTTAATTTCCCTATGATTTGTAAAGATTACTTATGTATGGGTGGAAAGCCTTTATGGGAATAGAGTCATTCATTGAGACTCAAGAGTGACTCCGCACTAGTGAGCGGATATTTAATGATATAATGCTTGAGAGTTTGGTAAAGTGATGACTTGCTTCTATAAGACTTTTGGAGGAAGCTTTGTGTTGGTGGGATATTGTAATTGCGGATGTGAATGTACATGCTATGAGTTAGGTAGAATTTTAAAGGAGATACGAGGCTTGGTTTATTTTTAAGGCCAAGAAGGGCTTGCAAGAGGAAAAATTCATGTATCTCCAACAAGGTGAAAGACTGTGAAGGATTACATCAAGGAGTTCACACTTTTGCCTCGATTCGGGGTGGATATGATCAATACTCCACTAAGAAAGCCAATAAGTTTTCTATGGGACTCAACCAACCTCTTAGGAATCTTACTCCAAGACATGTTCATATTGGTTCTACTTTCAGAGGACCTGTCGAAGTGGCGTTATTGAATTCTATATCTAGAGAGGCCTCAAAGGAGGAAGATGCTAAAGTTGAAGTCAATCCTTAGTTTCAAGGCATGGCAAGGTAAGTGGACCATGAGTAACCAAGGCTAAGCTAAGAAAGGAGAGCGACTTGCAATAGATGTCATTTGATAGGGGATTTTAGTATATATTACAAAGTCAACCCCCAAGCGAGGAAATGCTACAACTGTGTCTAACCATGCCATTTCAAATGGGATTGTCCATTTATTTTAAAAGCTTGACAAGTGGTTAGATCTTGACAAGGGGAAGAATATTGTTAAGGAAGGTGTGCTTTCTATTTATGAGTCTCCAATATGTGTTTTGTTTGATAAAAGAGCTTCACATTCTTTTATTTCTAGTCATCTTATTGATAGTTTGCACTTAGTGCCCCATGTTATTGATGACTCTCTTATTGTATCGAATCCCGTTGAGGGGTTGGCACATCATTATATGATATATAGAGATATTAAATTATCTAGAGACAAGTTTAGGTTTCCTTGTGATGCTTATGTACATTTGGTATTTTGGATTATGGACTTATTCTAGGGATAGAATGAATGACAAAGCATAGGGTTGTCATTGATTGTGATGTTCACATATTTTGTATAAAGGATAGTGGTGGAAATAGGCTTAATGTTTGTTATCAATTTGAGAGTTCAAGGATGTTGAGTTACATATACTCATTAGATCTCTCACATGATGAGCTGTGAAAGTTCCTACCGTGCAGAATTTTATGGATGTACTTGATGAGGTTTCTAGCTTACCTCCATGTCAAGAGATTGAATTCTGAATCAATTTGGAGAGTGATGCAATGATGGTTGTTTACCTAATGGGCATATGGATTTGAGAGAGAGAAAATAATTAGAATCTGAAAGTCTAAATGCAAATGGAACCTTGAGAAATAGGTGTAGGCTATAGAGAGTTGAATAAGTTGACAAGGTAGAACAAATATCCTCTACCTCGCATTGATTACTTATTCAACTAACTTAGAGGAGGAAAGATTTTCTCTTAAATAGATCTTGCTATGGATTTCCATCAACTAAAAGTGGCGAGCGATAATATTTAAAAGGCTACTTTTAAAACTCTCGGCGCATCTTATATGTCGTTGGTCATACCATTCTATCTTATGAATGTATATACATATTTCGTTGATCTTCCGATTAATGTCTTTCGGGATCAACTCAATAAATTCACGATAGTATACATACTTGATATATTGCTCTTTTGTAAAAGTGAAGAAGAACACATTGCACTTGAGAGAAGTGTTGGAGGTGTTGAGACATAATCTTTTAAAAGTGAAGTTCTCTAAATGTTACTTTGGAGGAGGGAAGTGTGATTCTTAGGTCATGTCATATCCAAGCATGGGATTTCCATTTATTAGAGTAAGGTCTCCATAATGCAATATTGGAAGGTACCGAGTAATGCAACCGAAGTTCGTAGTTTTCTTGGGTTGAGGGATATTATCGAATCTTCATTAAGGACTTCGCAAAGCTTCCCACACCTTTGACACAATTAACTGATAAGAACCAAGTTTTTTTATAGGATGCATGAAGTAAAGATTATTTTATTAAAATGAAGCAATTGTTGATTGCTCTGATTCTTATTATGCTGGAAGGATCTAAACCGTTTACCATATACATTGACGATTGTGGTATAATATTCAGTGCAATTTTTATGTAAGAAGGAAAAGTGGTTTTTTATATGAGTAGTGTGACGCCCCACC
Organism: Allium fistulosum; assembly: GCA_030737815.1. Taxonomy (NCBI): domain Eukaryota; kingdom Viridiplantae; phylum Streptophyta; class Magnoliopsida; order Asparagales; family Amaryllidaceae; genus Allium; species Allium fistulosum. Next base: position 111,126,763 of record CM060901.1, on the reverse strand, counting down.
TCTATACCCACGCTAACCAAGAACACTACGATGTAGTGCTGTCAATTAGCGCGGAGAATAAGGCTGTGGAGGAGCGACCATCCATGTAACTTCTTTGTGCGAGCACCGATACGTCAGATAGAATAGAATGCATATCTTTTAAGGAGGAAATCCGACATACCGATACAAACACAAAGCTATCACACGGTGGCTATATATAATCTCCGGAAACAAACATAGAAATAATCATAACATAAATCAGTCACAGACATCCATATCACAAAGGCGGAAGAAGATATGAATAAATATATAACACATGAAAGTGTACATCAGAGTAGTGGTCAGAAAGATCCACAATAATACAAAAGAATAGCATCACGTGCTATACAAAAGAATAAGTACACAACATAGAGTCTATATCTCAAAGGTGTACATCCAAAAACTACTAATCTATGTAGTTAGCCAAAAGTCAGAAATATCCGGAAGAGAAGTCAAGCAGAAGCACCTGTAACATCTCGGTCTGACCCGAGTATTATTTATAAGAAAATAATAAACGGATCAGTCTAACTATAAATATCAGATGATATGGTATAAAGTAAAAGGCATGACATGAACATGAAATAACTATAACGACATACTACTATAAGTATGTAAATGATAATCAACAAAAGATTAATCAATATCACAAGAATCTTCTCAAAGATAAGGTAAGGTATCATACCCTAAACTTGTATTCATAACAAGTCAATAACACATGAATTCACCAATGCACAAAAACTGATATCATATCAATGAAAATCATGAAAATTGGTGAAGCACAAAATTCCAGAAATCATCATCAGAAATCTAGAAAACACATAAAAAGGGGGGAGGCCTAACACATGAATGGGAGCATGAAAACTCACCTACGCGTAAACACATGACGAGAAGCTATCTCATGGAAGCTATCCATTAAATTTTCACACAGGAATGGCCCGAAGACCGTAGGGTGCTACCCTAGAAATGTGATGGCGAAACATCACATAATCGGGGTATAGTCTCCCACGTAGACAAAGAGACATCGCTCAATCGCTAGTCTAAATCACAAAAAATGATCGTCATGATCATAAGGAAGTGTCAATCACACCAAGCTAGTAAATATATGAGTTTAGCTTCATGTCCCATAACCACTTGCTTAACTTAAATATTTACGAACAAGCTGTAAATCTTCACTAGGAAATTGTCACAAAAAGGGTTCAATCGAACAAGTCCAAGAGCTAACCGACGAAGTGAACGCAAGCGTTTCATACCACCCGTTTTACTAAGTCGTTTAAGTCGATTTCTCATTCGAGTGAAGTAAAGGCTTGTATATACTAGTAGATTGAAAATCGGTTTGAGAAAACGAACTTTTGATATTTAAAATAGTGTTGAAATCGCTTTGATGAAAGAGTTTTGATATTTACTATTAGTATTGAAACCTTCATATATCTTTAAAGTGACAAGTCATAAAACGATTGTAGAAACAAATCAATTCACGTTGGAAGTCGTGAGTAAAGTCCAAAGAAGTCAATCCCAAAACCATCAAAGTAGAAATTCTGATAAATGTTTTTCAGAAGAGATTGCCTAGCATGACCGAGCTAAGGAATGGTGCGACTCAACCAGATGAACGACTTAAGGAAGGCGAGCGACTTACGACTTAAGGGAGGCAAGAGACTTACGACTTAAGAGGCAAGAGACTTACGACTTAAGGGAGGCAAGCGACTTACGACTTAAGGGAGGCAAGCGACTTACGACTTAAGGGAGGCAAGAGACTTACGACTTAAGGGAGGCAAGAGACTTACGACTTAAGGGAGGCAAGCGACTTACGACTTAAGGGAGGCAAGCGACTTACGACTTAAGGGAGGCAAGAGACTTACGACTTAAGGGAGGCAAGAGACTTACGACTTAAGCCTTAACTCGTGGACGACTTAGCACAACTCGCGAATGACTTAGCACTTTAACTCGTGAACGACTTAGCACTTTAACTCGCGAACGACTCAAGCCAGTAACTCGTGAACGACTCATCACTTTAACTCGCGAACGACTCAAGCCAGTAACTCGTGAACGACTCAGCACTTTAACTCGCGAACGACTCAAGCCAGTAACTCGTGAACGACTCAGCACTTTAACTCGCGAACGACTCAAGCCAGTAACTCGTGAATGACTCATCACTTTAACTCGCGAACGACTCAAGCCAGTAACTCGTGAACGACTCAGCACTTTAACTCGCGAACGACTCAAGCCAGTAACTCGTGAACGACTCAGCACTTTAACTCGCGAACGACTCAAGCCAGTAACTCATGAACGACTCATCACTTTAACTCGCGAACGACTCAACGATGGCCAGAAACGACTTAAGGCCAGAAACTCACCAAAACGCCAAAATTTATAGTTTTTCGCCAATCCAATGCAAACCAAAGGCAGATATTCATACAAATGCAATAGAGGATCATTCCCAACAGTCCAAGATAGATATAGGTAAGATGTGAGATCAAAAATCTCACCTTTTCACGAAATTTGATGAAGATGGAGATTTGAGAGCAAAGCAAGAACACCAACAAGCTTGAATCAATGTTCTTCACGTGAATTTGATGTTGAATCTCGGATTTGCAATAGAATTTGTGTTTGGAGTTTTAATTTCCACTTCCCACCACCTTTTTTGACAAAGCTTGAAGTGTTTTGATAGAGTGAGGAAGATGGTTGGGCTGAACTAAAGGGGTGCAGTCCAAACCAAAGTCAAAGGCGGGAAAAAGTGTCGAAAATTTCACTATCTCCAAACATATTGAAGTTTACACTCAAAAAGATCGCAAACGTCATTTTGAACTCAATGGGAGTGGTCTCGAGTCCTAATTTGACCGTATGCAAAAAGTAGCTTTTCGGACTAACATCCGACTAACGATAAAATATTTAAATATAATATTTAAATATAAAATCGATAGATATGCGGGTTGTTACAAGTAGGTAACTCAATCCCATAAAAGGAATTACCTAACTCATGATTTGGAGTTGGCAGATATTGTCTTTGCTTTGAAGACATGTAGGCATTATTTGTTAGATGAGAGGTTTGAGCTATTTGTTGACCACAAATCTATAAAGTATTTATTTTTCGAAAATCTTTTGTCAATAAATATGGATAACTTCGTACTATTTTGGTATTTCCTATACTCCGGGGATGGGAAATATTGTAGTGAATGCATAGAGTAGGAGGCATGCAAAGTTGGATTCTATGTTTGTTGAGTGGAAGGGTTTGGAGTATATTACAGAGTTTGATTTCTGACCTTCTTATGATGTGCTGCCTAGTTTGAAGGCGCTAGAGGTTAAGCCTACATTTATAAATCAGGTTGGATATTTCCAATGACAAGATGCGAGTTTAGTAGAGATTATGGATCATATTGGGAAAGGAGGAAAGTGTAGTAATATAAATCTATATGTTATTGATGCAAAGGGTTGGCTTTGTAGAGATAGGCAGTTCTCTGTTCCCGAAATTGAGAATTTGATTGATAAAGTACTTCGAGTGTGTTATCGTTCTAGGATGACAATTGGTCACGGTGGCAATAAGATGTACAATGATGTTAAATGCACCCATTATTGGAAGCATATGAAACAAAATGTTTTAGAGTTCATAGAGAAGTGCATGACTTATCAACGGGTCAAAACTGAATTAAAGAAGCCTGGTGGTATGTTATTAACTTTGATGATTCTAAACTAGAAGTGGGAGTATATTTTCATATACTTCATATTTGATTTTGCTATGCAGTCGAAGAGTAAAGGAGAGCATATGGGTCATTATAGACCGCTTGATGAAAAGCGCTCGTTTCATTCTAGAAAAGGTTTCTAGGACCGCTATATCTTTAGCTACGTCATGTGTGCAGGAAATAGTGAGGTTGCATGGTGTTTCCTCTAGTATTGTGAGTGGTCAATATCCACTCTTAAAGAATGTGTTTTGAAAGAGCTTGGACCGTGCATTAGACACATAATTGAATTTGAGCATGGCTTATCATTCTTGAGAGCTTATATACTTGATTTTGGAGGATCATTAGAGGATCACTTGCATATTATTGCATTTTCATATAACAATATCGATCAAACTAGTATTGGTATGGTACTATTCGAAGTATTGTCTGAAAGACCTTGTAAATCACCTACATGTTAGTGGATAATGATCAATAAGGTAATAGTTGGACTACATATGATCTGTGATACTTTGGAGAAAGTCGAACTTATATAGTAAAGAATGAAAGCATATCAAAACTGATAAAATTATTATGCTAATAAAAGCCATATCAATCTAGAGCTTGAAGTTGGTGATATGGTAATTTTGAAAACATCACCATTGAAGAGAGTTGTATGATTTGGAAATTCGGGGAACCTTGCATCGAGATTCGTTGGAACTTTTATATTGTGGAATGGATCAGAAAGTTAGCATATGAAGTTGATCTCTCGGAAAAGATGTCAAGAGTACACAATGTGTTTCATGTTTCGCACTTATGCAAGTGTGTACATGACTCAAGTGTGGTGATTGAGCCAAGTAAATTAGAGGAAGTGGAAGTTGAAACCTTTATGCCTAGAGTACAAATTTTGGAAAAGGTTGTTAAGCTTGTTTGAGTTTAGTGGGGGCATGGATTCAAAAATAGCAGTTAAAAGCTGAAATAGAAGATGCGTGCTTCCAATCCGAAACCTTTTACTGGTGTGATTCCATCTACTGTAAATAAATTTTGTCTCACTATAGTTGGTTAGAGTTGGATGTTAGCGTACAAATTGCTTTGTGTGTTATATTTGAGTTGTTTGTTTTGATGTTAAGTGTTAGTAACGTTTTATACATTGGGGCAGATTCAATTATCCCTCTTCTTGATAATTTTAGGGGAGAAATCCTTTTGAGACGGAGGAAGAATGTAACAATCCATATTTAACACTTAGTAATTAACAAAATATTAAAACATTTTGATTGAAGTAAATGACTAAAATGAACTAATGGCTTAATAGATGAATTTTTAAAGATAAATGAATTATGAATCGAGACCTATTCCATTTCATTCGTCATTTCGTTTTTATATACAAACCATATAAAGTGTGTCAAAATTAGATAAAATGAGAAGAAAAAAAAAGAAGTTAGGGCCACAATGGTAATTCGCTATAATTTCTTATTAATTTTGAAATGAAACCTCTCCTTCTTAATTATTTTATTCCTCTTTTTCTTCATCTTCTCAAAAGAAAGAAAACTTGTTTCCTTAACATCAAATCATCGTAACTCTTTCATTCTTTAACCAAAAGTTTTAGGTAAAATATCTAAATCCAAATTAGAAGATTCTCTATAAATCTATCTCTTCAAGTTCGCATTTTGGAGAAGATTGGAAATGGGTTTCAAAAACCAAGCTAGCTTCAAAGTTGGTTGAGCTAAAGCTTGGATTTCAAAGTGTTTGGTGAGTGAGATTTGTTCTCTTAGCTATATAATCACTATTTATGCTATATTAGTGTTAAATGCTAATGGTTGAGTTAGAGCTTGATTAATGAACCTAAATTGGGATTTTAGAGACGAAAATCTTGATTAATGAATGTTTAATAAGTGCTTAATCATAAAATGAATGTGCTAAGAGCTTGATAATTAATATTATGTATTATAGTGATTCATTAGCAGTTGCATTGAATGTTATTAATCTGGCATTAACAGTACAATTAAGAGATGATTCATTATGTTGATGAATGATGTTATTGAAAGAATATAGACGTCGAAGTGATAATCAAGTAGTTGAACTTGAATGGTTGTTTGAAATGGTTTAACGCCTCAAAGTTGTTTGTCGAGTATGAAGCTGTACTCGTCTACATGTCGAAAGACTTATAACAAGGGCATGAATCCGTATCGAGAGATGTTTGTGCGAAGTGTTTCAGTGACACGAAGCCAAATGTCAAAGATGAGAGAAGAAAAGACGAATTGGAAAGAGGTAGAATGAACTTCCACTAAGGAAATTCTTCTATCAAGGTTCAGACCCTACTGTGTTAGGCATTCGGATGTTTGAATCTTAAATTTAGACGTTTGAATCTCAGGGATCTTTTCCCGCAATTTTCCTTTGTGAAATCGGAGTTTTCAGATGTTTGAATTTTTTGGTCGGTTGAAAATAGGGTCAGAAGTCTGAATCGTTTATCAAAATGTTTGGACTGCAATGTGATTGGCAGGAGTTTTTTGTTTTGTGAAGTTGATATTTTTTGGTTTGGGTTAATTTTAAAGACCTATGTGACACACATATAGTACGGAGAGACTATATTGTGATATGAATGGAGACTGTATGCCCCTCTTCAAAAAACGTGTGATAGATGTTAGGCGAGATAGTGATGATGGAGGTGGTTCGAGATGCAATTCGATTCATATGGTGGTTTTATATAGTCATCCAATGGCTTCGAGATAAGATGAGTACGGTATTGTAATATATGATTTCATAAGATATTGTGTACATGAAGTTAGTTTGTATCCCTTTGTTACAACCTTGGGATTTGATGATTATAGACAATTTATAGGATGAGATGTTGTTGTTTCGATTGCTCGTGTTAGGAAACATTGAATTGGAGATAGAAGACATTTCATCCTGGTAGCAAAGGAAATAAACCTTGGGCTACTTTGTAGCAAGTGTTATTGGCCTGAAGTTACTTATTTTAAGTCCACTCGTTAGACAAATGGTAGTTGTTAGGCACGTATATATCGATTTAGGTTTGATATGCTTGTAGGTGATGGACGATGCGGTGAAGTGACATAGTATTGATGTCACATTGATGACCATACTTAGTGGGTCTTGGCCTTACTGGGAGAGCCAAGGCCCCAAGCCTAGTGTATGAAGGTTGAGTTGGCTTTTGGGTGCCATGATGATTTGTATATGATAGAATTGACACCTATTGCATAGCACTATAGTATAAATGTGTTATCTTTTTTGATGCATGTGAAGATGTAGGTTGAGGTATAGTTTCATTCCCTTTATATTACCATTTGGTATTGTACATGATATAGTAGCTTATTGGTAATCACGCAGATTAGTGATATTTCCTTTTCAACCAGACTTTATATTTGACCCTCTCTATGTTGTCTCTTTTATTATCTATTCTTTGAGTAGGTTGACTTTGAGGTGGAGAATATGCAAGCTAGAGGTGAACTACAGAGCCATAGCTTTTATCGCTACGATTATGTATATCCAGTATTTTTGGGATATCGACATGTTAGGCTATATTTTTTAAAACATGTATATAAGAGATTTGTTGTATCATTTGCATGATGTATTATAATACGGATTATTATATCTTTTTGATGTAATATGCAATTAGTTTGTTATATGTTTATAATGATACTATGTTTATTTTCCTTTCATTGTGAGTTTTGGTATATATAGATTGTGATAGATATGCTTGATGTTTTTTTAACTCTACCCTTAATGAAACTTCATGCTTGATAGTTATGGAATCTCGGTGCATTTATGCATGGATTACAAGTGATACAAATGATGGATTGTTACTTTGAAGCTCCTAGCTTAGGGAAACTACTAAACCAGAACTGATCTCAGATGTACTATCCTTTAAGTCTTTTGTTCCATCAAACAACTTTATTCATCAAGTGCTCCACTAACAAACCCAATATTGTTGACACCAAATAATATAAGGAAATTACTCAAAATTAAATTTCCTCATTGTAATGAATGGTTGTAGGATCCCTTATATGCATGATGAAACAAACAAACCAATTCAGCCAAACCCATTTGAACAATTTTCACAAACAAATTCAATCACAAAAAACATAGATACAGAAATCAATTGGAAATGAAATATGTAGAGACACATAGATCTATAGTAGTTCCACTATCAATGTGACAATTTACGTCCCCTTCGGGGAAGAGAAAATTTTATTACTTTCAAAGAGAGTTTTAAATAAATATATAGTAATTTTAATAGAGGCTTAATATAAGGGAAGAATATGGACTAATTTTTTCAATAGGTATAGGAATTATAGGAGATAATATGTATATATAGGGCTATAATAAGTCACCGCCGTCAGATTGGCTTTAGGAAAATACAAGAGATAAGATATAAAGTTTAGATCCAAAATATGTGAATGCCCTTTTTAAATTGCTCAAATTCGGATCTAGATGCTCCATGTTCGCCGACGTTAGTCGACTAGCTTTGGGATTCCAATTGATTGGCTTAGATTTTGGTCGATAGGAGAAGAAAGTCTGATTGATTGAAATGCCTCCGAAAAAATTAATATAGTTCTGCTTTGATTCTCACTTTTCTTTTGTTTCAGTAGCTCAAGTCAGTCGCATTTTCCATTCCTTCTGAACTTTCTCAAGGCAGCACAATTAGCTCTAGAACTAGTGTATGTCACTAACACACCTACACGGTAACTTTAATGCTCCATGTGTTTTAAACCATAACTCCAAACGACGAACCATTTTCACCATCATGATCATGATAATATCCTCTTTGATATAGATGTATTGTAGCATATATTACACAAAGCCTCTCTAAATTTATTTCTAGTTTATAGATATCATTCCCCTTTTTTTCTACCCAGTTTGTCATAAAATATCTTTACAAAAATCTTGTTTAGTTATACTAATAACTTTTTTACTACATATTTAAGTTTTTAACACTTCTCTACATCCTTTTCTTTCTTTTTTATTACTTTTTTGCCACTTAAAACCTATTTCTTTGGCTTAGCTTGTTGTACCTCTTCTCCTCGCCACCATGTTTCCTTTTTGATAAAAAATCCCCTTTAGTTTCTCCTAAAATTTATTTACCTGTTATTTTATTTTATTTTATTTACTATGTTTTCCTATAACTATTAATATCATAATTCCAATTCCATTTCATTTGTTTTGCCATAAGTTGACTAAATATATTTATATTATCAAATATTAAAAGGCAATGTTGATTTGTTAGACTTTCACCAAATATTACTTTATAAATTTTTAATGATTTAACTCACTTCTTTTGTATAAAAAATAATCAATTTGTGTTTTATTAATCCACTTTTGTAAGATATCAGATGTTCTTTTCTCTTTTGAAAAAAGTATTTGCTATAACTACAAATGTTTTGGCTAAGTCTATAAAATTTTCTCCTTCCACATTACTTGTTCCAAAAACACAATCTTGATGTAATCCATTATTTCCTTTATCACTTTCCCCTACATGCCCATTAAAGTACTCACCTATAAAAAATTTCTCATGGGATGGCATTGAACATATAATATCATCCAACAAATGCAAAGAACTTGTTTTTAGTTTTCCTCTAAACATATTTGGGTGCGTACGTGCTAATTATATATAGAACTTGGTTGTTTAAAATGAGTATAATATACATTAGTCGATCCTCATGTAGTTAATATCGAATATTATCGTCGGTATATCAACAATATATCATGTATTGCTTTCTAATTATTTCTGTTCTTAATATATAGCTTAAAATATTGTTAATAATACATCATTAGATATTACTAAATATATAGCTTCGATATTTAGGTTTAAATATTTGATATTTTAGATATTATGCATTACTTTAAGTAATGAAAATAAAAAATTGACAAATAAATCTTTTAACCTTTTTAACTTTTTTTCTAGTAAATGGCAATTGACAAACCACACTAGAAACCCAGGTACGTCAGTTGGTCGATTGTGATCGCATTCTTCTAATCTACTTAATTAAGTCGTGAACAAAGCAAAATCTGCTCATTTCTTTATTTAATATGTTTCTTAAATATTCAGATTTGATTTAAATTTAAATAAATAATAAGAAAACAAATTATTAATATAACGACTTAATTTTTATTGATGTATTTTGAATTTAATTTATTTGATTTTTTCCATAATTTTTAATTCGGAAAATATTTAAATTTTTGTTTGGTGATTTATTGGCAAACAACAGTGTTTTTGTGATTTTACGTAATCCAATAATCAGTGTTTATTATTTCTGTTTTGGGATCGTATTACTTTTCTGAGCGTGGCCATATTTTTGTTTGGTCATTTTGAGTTTGTACAAAAACAAAAATCAGTACGGCGAAATGCCAAAAATCGCTATATATATATATGTGTGTGTGTGTGTGTGTGTGTGTCAACACCTACAATCACACACATTTTTCCTCTTTCCTTCCGTTTCTTGTTCCTTTCCATATAGACAAAGATGAAAGAGAAATTTGTGAATTCTTTTATAAAAACATTCAAAATCAATTCAAAAAAAAATCTAAAAATTTAAAGGTGTCGATCTATGAGCTATGTAGGTTTAGATCTATATTTGGGTCGATTTTTGGAGGTCACGACATCAAGTTAGGGCATGCGACAGTTTTCAACATAAGGCAAAATCAACTAGGTTTTCGATTTTCTAAAATTTGAGGTGGTATTTCGTGAATCGAAGCTTGTATTGTGGTTTGTGATGGAGTACGGCATCTTGTGGTCAATTTGGGCGAGGAGTGGTGGCTTGAGGTAGATTACGACATTTGATGTGTTACATAGGGAGGCACGGTCGTGATTTCCATGGGAGTGTCAGACCTTGAATGGCGGTGGTGGGTAGTATGCGCAAAGAGAAAGAGAATGGAGGTTGTTGGGTGCATTTCCGTCAAGCGAGGAGTGAGTGGCTGATGGTCAAAGTCCGGTCATGGTGGGAGAAGAGCATCAGGTTTAGGTGGCAGTGTTTGATTGAGGAGGAAAGTTTAAAAATAATTTGGTAATTAATTTGTTAATCAAGTTTTTTAAGGAATTAATGAAATTAATTTATCCGAATAACTTATTGTATAAATTTCTCATACAAGGTCCAAATAAAACGTGGTCAGTCACATTGTAACCGTGGAATTCTTAACTACGCAGTGGAATTGAATTGGTTGAGTTTTGAGCTTGTTGAATTTCACGCTGAAATCGAATGCTGTTCGACTTCAGCCAGAACCAAAATGCTTCGATGACAATTGGAATTTCGATGAGTTTAACTCACCTTTTTGGTTAATCGGTAATGTTTTATAGTAGATAAAAATTATTGGTTGTATGCTTGGATATTATATTGGTTTATTGTTCGTTTTGATGAATTGTCACTTTTGAAAGCAGTCAGTATATGAAATCATTTGTAGGAATTTATATGACAAACATGGAATTTGTAGAGGGATCCAACGAAATTACTCGCCATTGTTGTATTATTTTCAATAATATTCCTATTATATGAATTATTGAATATCAAACTTGATTGTTGGCCTATTGGTTATGACATTGTTATGAGTTCAAAAAAAAACTTTATCCCCTATAGTGATAAAAATCAATAACAGCATTAGTTAATTGCATTAGTGGATATTGGCCTAAATTTAGTATTTTGAAAATACTTCTAATTACCGTTGGCTTGAAAATTTGTTTTGATTTAAAGAATGATTTTAAATCTGACTTTTGACTTTCTGGAACATTTTGGTTAAATGGATTTTGGAAACTTCTTGTTCACTCCAACCTTTTATTTGTCTTTCCTAATATATTTATAAATAATTTATAGTTATTTTAGTATTAATAATGTTTAAAGTTGTTTAGTTATTATTTTATAATATTTTAAAATTGTTTAATTTTTATTAAATAATGTTTAAAATTGTTTAATTTTGAATAAATGTTTAAAGGTTATTATTTCTATTTATTATTGTTTTAAAGTTATTTATCAATATTTTAGTATTGTTAAAATTTATTTATTTAAATAATTAATATTGTTTAAAGATAATAATTATTATATATAATAATGTTTTGGAACTAATACTAATTATTTATTAACAATGCTTTGGAAGTAAATAATAATTTATTATAATAATGTTGAGGATTGATTATAATTGTTTACTTAATACTGTTTTAAATTATTAGTTATTTTATTTATAACGTTTTTGAAGTTAATAATTTATACTGTTTTGCTATTAATAATTATTATGATATAATAATGGTTTGAAGTAAATAATAATAACAACTGTTTATTTAAGATGTTTAAAATTTATTAATTAATTTAACTAATTGTATTAATAAATAATAAATTGATTTATAAAGGAATTGCATTTAATAAAGAGTTTATCAGTGAGAATGGAGTTGGATTTATAAAGGATTTTTATAAAGGACTTTTATAACGGGGTTTTAGTGAGAATTTTTATAAGGTTCTTTATAAAAGACTTTTATAAAAAACAATAAAGTTTTATAAATGTGTTTATAGATTTATAAAAGGAATTTATAAATAATTTTATAAACTTATAAAAGAGTTTGGTAAATGGTTTTAGAGATTTATAAAAGGAGTTTTATAAATGATTTCAGAGTTGTATAAATTCATTTTCTAAGTAGTCAAACTGTAGTGCTTTTTTAAATATACTTATATGTTAAGATGGGTATATGGATATCTTTCCAAGTAAAAAAAAGAGTATGATGGGTTTGGGAATATATCTTTGTAAAAGTATTTTGATACAAGTATTTACAAAGTAATTTTAATTAATGAAAGGATTAATTGAAAAAGGTTAGTAGTTTCCTACGTGCTTAACCATGTTGGTTTCCTATGGAAATAAATCCCTGATTCGATTGATGTTTGTTAGTTTATTTGATAGTTAAATAACTTATTATCAAACTTGGCCAGTTTTAAATTATCATTGTCGATTCGGAGAGACCGGGATCAGATATGTTATCCGACAACCACATTGAACTAGCATTAGCGTTTTGAATTGGAATATCTGGAATATAATTAAAGATGGAGCTATTTAAAGTGCAAAGGCTATTTGCTACTAATCCCAAGGGCGATTCCAAAATGGATGTAACGACCCGAAATTTTTTAACGGTTTTTATAACGTAATTAATTGAAATTTTGTGAAATTTAAAACTATAAAATTTTGCAATTTCGATATTTGGAATACGTCTATTTAGACATAGCAAATGGAAATTTTCATTAGAAAATATGAATGTTAATTCTGTTGTGTAAATTTCAAATTTCAATTTAATATCAGTAACTTTTATGAAAATTAAATATTTTCGAAGCCTGGATATTTTTACATAATAAAATTGTTTATCATTTTCTAAGTGAGACGTCATTTTTTTGTTTCATCAAATTTGGATTTCTTTAACCACGTTTATCTTATTTTCGATGAATTTGCAACGGTTTGCAGTGAAATATCGACTTTTGATAGAATGGTCGTACCGCCGGTATTTGTGTACCATTCTGTTCATCTTGTCGTGCTGATCTCCGTAAAATATTCATTTGTGCATTTCGGAGTTCGGAACATGACAGAATCGGTAAACAAATCAGTCATATCGGTAACCGTATTTGAGCCTTTTGGTTTTCTTTCTCTATTCATTTTCCATCGTATAAATTAAATAGCCACTAACTATTGAAATTCCTATAAATTTATGTCAAACTTTTGTTATTCCTACCGATTCATTTTATTTCATCTGTTCGTCTATATTTCCTTTCCACTTCTGTTGTTTTAGCTGTTCATTTGCTTTGAAATATATATATATATATAAATATCAATAACTTCATATATTTGCTTTGGGAGTCCTCTAGCTTCTCCTTCTTCTTGTTCATATTATAATTGCTCAGCCTTCTTCAAACCCATTCGCGCAAACCCGCTCCTCCCCTCTCGCATGCCCAGATCCAAACCACAGTAAGCCTCTGATCAATGCAACATGCACACGTGACAGCCCTGACCTAGCCACTGCCTAGCACTCCCCGACCAACAGCTCACCACTCACCCATGAAACTGAGCATTCCATCAACTTTCCACAGCCACGCAACCTCCCACACCCCTTCCGCCTTGCTCCACTAGAACCCGTCGTGCGCCTCCCCTACATGCTCCGCCTTTGTCTCTGCACGTAACCCTAGCACCACCTCGTCATTAACGCAGCAGCCCCGCCCAAACTCCAGATCCACACACCCTCCCCATCATCAACCGCGGCTCCACTATCTACAGCCTACCCACGTCCATTCATCATTGTTTGGCCGAAGCTCCGCCTCACCTACGTTCGGCCTCCTCCTCGTCCTTGAATATTTGGAAGGTGTATATATATATATGTTAGTATTATATTATATATGATCAGTATAAACAATGGCAGTACGTGTAATCTATGTATACTTGTTTTATTCAGAGCTTTATATATATGTGTTAGTTTATATATATTAGTTTATATATCTTGATCAGTTGTTATATATATATATATATATATATATATATGAAAGTACTTTTATAAAATATATTATCTGTTACATATAAAAGTTTTATAAACTGTATATGATTATGTATGTTGTATATAAAGGCTTATATAAGTTATGTAATATGTTGTTATATATATATATATATTCATATATATTCGAAATGGATTTATTTTATGGTTCTGTAATCTTTTGAAGTGTGTGTATATATAGATTTACATAATATTTTATGTATGATCAAATTTGATTAGGACAATTTTTCAAACGAAGCCTCTCCGAAAAACTTATTGCGATAATAGACTCACATGAAAACTTATTGTAGAAATAGGCCTAGTTTTTTATATATCTTGCGCATTTATGGAATGCGCAAGCTATATTTTGTAAGAAAAAAAAATTAAAGCTTGCGCATTCCATAAATGCGCAAGTTTTATAAAAAAAAATGCTACATGTTACTTATAACTTGCGCATTTATGGAATGCGCAAGCTTTAATTTTTTTTTTAAAAAAATATAGCTTGCGCATTCCATAAATGCGCAAGCTATAAGCAAACGAGGCTTATTTCTGCAATAAGTTTTCACTTGAATCTATTATGACAATAGGTTTTTCGAAGAGGCTTCGTTTGAAAAATTGTCCATTTGATTATATATGTTATATAAATGAAGTTATATCAATTTTTATAATGAATAATGATTTTAAAATATAATAAGTATGTGAGTTATATATAGGTATATAGTAGTAATATATATGTTTACTGTATATATATTATTTTATGACTATAATATAAAGGTTATATATGTAAAGTTTGTTTATGTAGAGTTCAAGCAAGAGGTGGCTATCCTTGGGAAAGTGAGACATCCCAACATTGTTACCCTTATAGGAGCATGCTTAGATGCATGTGTCTTGGTCTACGAATTTCTTCCAAATGGAAGCCTTGCAGACTGTCTCTCATGCAAGAACAACACTCCACCTCTTACATGGAGGGACTAGGGAGCGTTCTCGCATAGCTATTGAAATATGTTCTGCACTAATATTTCTCCATTCAAATAAACCATCCAGTATAGTTCATGGGGACCTAAAACCCGAAAACATTCTCCTTGATGCCAACAATATAAGCAAGCTTGGTGACTTTGGCATATCACGGCTTCTACTGCAGTCAAGTCAGTCTGTCACTACCATGTTCCACCATACCCATAGACCTAAGGGAACTTTTACTTACATAGATCCTGAATTTCTTGATAGTGGAATTCTAACTCGGTACTGTGACATTTATTCCTTTGGCATTGTGATCCTCCAGCTAATTACCGGACGGAAGCCTTTAGGGATTGTTGATGTGGTAAAGGCAGTAGTGGATGACAAAAGGTTCAGTGAAATAATAGATCCAGGTGCAGGGCGCTGGCCTTACGTGCATGTTAGGGAGCTTGCTAACTTGGGATTGAAATGCTCTAAGAAGAGTAGGAAGGATCGTCCAGATCTTATGGGAGAAGTTTGGAGTGTGCTCAAGCCAATGATGAAGGCTGATTCATTACCCTTGTCCACGGTTGTGCCTGACAATTGTCCTGATCATTTCATTTGTCCATTATCAATGGACATAATGGAAGATCCACAGTGTGCAGTGGATGGCTACACATATGAGGCCAAGTGCATAAAATCCTGGTTTAATGAAGGGAACATAAGCTCTCCTGTGACCAGTTTACCACTTCCTAGCTTCGATCTTTTTCCTAACCTCT
Source organism: Allium fistulosum (assembly GCA_030737815.1). NCBI lineage: Eukaryota > Viridiplantae > Streptophyta > Magnoliopsida > Asparagales > Amaryllidaceae > Allium > Allium fistulosum. The sequence goes on along the minus strand of CM060901.1, from coordinate 111,110,882 downwards.
CTTTCTTTCTTTTTTTTCTTTTTTTTTTAAACCAGTATTATTATAAAAAGGAGAAACAAGCCTTTCTCTAACGGCTCACAAAACACGGCAAGGCATACAAAATATGCTTCCCACAAACCCGAAAAAAGAAACAGTAGATAAAAAACAAAGGAAAAGAAAAAGCTAAGCTAACAGCAGCACCATAAGACAAAGCTGAAAAAGAAGTAACAAACAACCGCTCAACCATCATTCCCGCTACACCAAAAATGGTGTAGGCCAGTCCACCAGATAGAAAACCACCTTTTTCCTAACCTCTCCCTACGAACTGAAATCAAAGAATGGTTAGCCAAATATAGGAGGACTTGATCATTATCTTTATTATCTCCATTTTTATTATCAACTTCTGATTATTGTGTTCTAAATGCATTATATTATCCATTGTGAATCCGTAAACTTCTAAATTATGTATATTGGGGACATAATTTGATTCATTCTGTTGGGTGATTGAAAAAAAAATATGTAAAGTTTGTTTATAATATAAGTTATGTAAGTTATACGAGTTGTTAATTAAAATGTTGTATCAGAGAATTTGTTTACATATAATTATTTAAATATATATATATATATATATATGTCTGCACATTTTATACATATTAAGTTTGTTCGCATTTATTTTGCATGCATACGTATGTTATAGTGTCTACATGTATATTTTGGTATGCACCTATATGTTATCCCTTGGCTTCATAATTTTACTCTATATGTTAATACTTTGTAATAGTTTAATATATATATATATATATATATATACACAGTTTAATGATTTTTCAACATGATATTTATGTAAAGATTTTCTTATGAAATTGAATAAAATATATAACGATTTTTTTTTCATATTAAATATGTGTTTAAAACGAATATTTATTTGAATAGAAATTTATTATATACATACCTTTGTTCAAGCCTGCCCTGATTTGTTTACATCGATTCAAATTTCTAGCTTTATCGCTGTTCGGATCCGCTTTTGAATGACGTGCCAATTTCCATGTGCATATCCGTGTCACTTTCCCGCTGTTCTCTAGCCTCGAAAGGTGAGCAATCACTCACGATTAACATTCTTATATTTAATAAATTTGATTTCACCTGAAACGACAATTGAAATATGCTGTTAAATTTGAATTTCTAGCTATTTAATTTTTAAATATGATATGCCATTATCTGCAATTGTTCACCTGTGATATATGACACCATATCCTGCTGTATATATTTTTATTTAATTTATCACTAATGATATATGCCTGTTATTGATATGTTATATTTTATCATATTTGTTCTCACTCTACAGGTTCCCTGTTAATTTAGAATTCCTTATGGGTTGAAATGATACATACCCGAACGATTTTGTAGAATAGGGAAAAATCGTTATGGATTGAAATGATAAACCCAAGTGATTTTCATTGATTTTGAATTCTGGGATTGCGGGTTGAAATAATATATACCCGTAGATATTTAAATTGCGGATTGAAATAATAAATATCTGTATCACTTGATCATAGGATAGAAAATTATATACGGACACCGTTGGTCTATATTTTGAAAAATGATTTCCAAAGTTTTGAAAGGAAAAATATGGGTTTATTGATTTCTAAAATATAATATGTATAAACATTATTTTTATATATATCTAAATTTAGATTTTTAAAATAATATGTTTTGGAAATTTTAATTTATAAGTTAATTTTGAAAAAATATGAATTTTAAGATTTTCTTATAAAATTTATTATTTTAAAATCATATAAAATAAGATTTAATAAAAAATACATTTAATAATAAGATTTAATTTAATTTAATAAAATTTAATTTAATTAGTATATAATATGTTTAAGTATTTACTTAAATTTATATTAATATTTTAAAAATATATTTTTATAACTTCAATAATAAAGGTTGGGAAGATAAATTAATGTTGACTTGGAATTTAAATTGGTTAATAATTGAATTTAAATAGGAATTTATTTGAACTTATTGATTTTGAGATTTTGAAAATTATGATTTATAACTTGATTCGATAAAAGAGTGATTAAATGAATATTCTCAACTTTAAAATAAAATTGAGACTAAATATTTAATATTGATTTAAATTTATAAATTGAGATTTTTATCTAATTGTTATTAAAATAATTAAGTGAATACTTTCCAATTTGAATAAAATTAAAGTTAAATGTTGAAATATAAATGAAATTTATATTGTAGATGTTTGAATATTTAAACTTGAATCTTATTGGAATTGAAGTGATAGTTCAAACTTGGATTTGAAATCAATATAAATTGAAATGGTTTATTGAGAATTGGAATTGAATCTTTGACCTTTAAATTTAAATGGTTAAACTATAATTGATTTAAATTGAATTTTGGAATTTAAGATGATTTGAATTGACTTGCGAAATGGGAGGAAACTATTTTATTATATAAAGTATTTTTAATATATAAACTATTTTATTATATAAATTATTTTAATATATAAACTCTTTCAATTTATAGCTATTTTAATATATATACTATTTTTCAACATCTAAACTGTTTAAGCTCAAAGTGTTATGATTTCCAAAGTGTTATGATTTCAAAAGTGTTATGATTTCAAAAGTGTTATAAATTTGAAAGTGTTACGATTCTAGAAATGAATATTTTTAAAGTGAATAATGATATCGAATTGATGTGTTTTGAAATGAATATGATATTTTGATATGAGGTACGAACTATTTGATATGAAATGACCACGGTGTGAAATAAGCGTTCGGTTGTTAAAGAGACCGGGATCGGATATTGTCATACTCTCTGCCAATACCAAAAACCACTTTAACAACTGTGCACGTGGTGGAGATTCCAGAACGAAGTAGGATGGTTGGCGATGATTTTGTATGAGGTATTAACGTAGCCCTGACTCCCGTGATTCAGCTTGATGTTGCTAAAACAGGAGCCATGTCGAGGCCAAGTGAGGTTATTCCTCCTATCGGACACATTTCTTCGGTACCATTCTATTACTTTGTGATTTGATTGGGTGCACCTTTGATTTGGGAGTGTGACACGAGGTGGGCGGTAGTAGCTGCTATGCGTTACCACCAGTCCAGATCCGCAAACGGTATATCTACCCTGGCATTGCCTCGAGTGCCTTGTCGCATGCCCTATCGCGCCTTCTACGAGTTTGTTTTGTACCGTACCTATGTGGTGTCCTCTGGGTAAACCACCAGTTTGGTGGAGCGTACGGTATTGTATAGAATACGAGAATATATAAAATGTGTTAAGGGGGATATGGGTAACGCCTTAATGCTATTTTAATAGTTTACTTTACTATAGACATATTATAATAGCGTATATTACTACATAGTAGATAGTTCCACGGATCCTTAGAGGATGGAAATCCCAAACATCCTTTAAGTTACTTGTGTTTCAGTTGACATTTCACTTGAGTTGAATTTATTAATATAAGAATGTTAATCCTGACTCGAGTGTTTGTGTTTTGCTTTATGCTCGGGTCAAACTGAGTGTCACAGCATTGAGACTCGCCTTTGAAGTTTGGAGCTTCGCTTAGAGATCCATCTATCTATCCAGCTTTCAGTTTTTCAGTGTTTTCAGTCATTGATGTTTAGACTCGTCGGTTCCTTCTGTATTTGAGACTACTCTGTATTTGTGATATTCTGTTGTATTTTATTTCAAACTCTGATGTTTATATAATAGCTTCATGAACTACTATTTATCTATTCCGCTGCTTATTGTTGTAATACTCTGTGTCTGTGATTCTGTGATTGATTTATTTACTGTATATGCTGAGTTTTGCCAAATATAAATTAACAATATGATATTTTGAGCAATTCAAGTCCGACATGTGTGGATGTGAATGGTTCGAAATAGCGGGTCGTTACAATGGATGTAGTAGAAGTAGTGCCTTCATTTTTTTTCAGACTCGGAACGAACTTGTATGGATGAATGCTGGCATTACATTTCTGCCTGGAGGGCAACGTTAGCATTTCAAGTGGGATTGCTATATTAAAAAGGTAAAACGTAGCCTCAAGTCTCATCAACCGAAAATGACTAAAGTCAGGGGAGATGCAGCGGGGATAAGTGGGTCGCACCCATTAGGGTATTGTCACCACTTTTCTAGATATATTCATTTATGAATTTGGTTGCGCATAAGAGCTCTCGAAAAGGTTGCAAAAGCAACCGGGTGACGAAATGTTCGATACTATCCAGTAACGGGTAGGCCGGTCATGTATTGGCAGGGAGTCCATGTGTGGCTCTCGGTACATTTTTATAGAGGTGTACCGTGGTAGTTGGTACCCTGGTGCCTTGTCATTGTATGGAAATCCATTCTCCAATAAGCGCCGTGCGGACTTGATTGTAAACCTAGTATGCTAGAATTTAATAATGTCACAATTTCGACTATGATTAATATGTATTTGTATCATAGACATTATTATAATATCACTGGATTTTCTATAGAAATGTTTCGGTTATCGTAAGGTAAAAACCCATCTGTGTTTATGTGTGGCATCATACGAGATACCTTTATTTTCAAAAGATTTTTGTAACATTAAAATTAAATTATGGTATGTTTCTCACGCTAATTTACAAGACTGGTCTGGGCGTTATTTTATTATAATGCTCGGGTCAAGCCGAGTATATTTACAGATCTAGTTTGGACGCTTTGGAGCTCCAGGAGATGAGCTGGATGCCTCCAAGTCGTATTCATGTATATTCTATTTTATTTCCGTTGCATTGGTTGTTTATTTATCAGCAATTGTGAGGACAGGTTGTTATAACTGTCCATGCTGTTGATTGATTAGTTGACTGTGATTGGTTATGTGTAATAAAGTTCGGTTTTTCTGTTGTAAAGATGATTGTTATATTATAGATTGCTTGTCACGTTGTGAGATTTTGTTCTGTCTTTTCTTTCTTTTTCCCCAAACAATCTGACTTTCTGGCACTCGGATGCTCGGCACGTGAATACCATGGATGTATTAGTGTCGACTTCTGAAGTTTGAAAAGGCATGTCATTATACTTGGTATTAGAGCTTAGGTTGAGCGAACACCTAGGCCTTGGTTGGGTAAAACTCATTACAGATAGTGTTAGTAATACCCTAGAATGAGCAAACTAATCGGAGATTTGGTTAGTAGCACCCTAGAATGAGTTAAGTGTATTATGTAAGAGTGCGTATTTGTTAGTGATTATAAAAATGTTTTATATTATGATGGTTGATCTATTAAGTTTGAATTTTGGATTCTGGTCAATATGAGTTGCTTATGTTATTGATAGGGATTTCAAAACACTTGAATTAGGCCAATTGACACGGTATTGTTTTTAAATTGGTAAATGAAATAATTTTACCTAGGACTGTATTTTCTGTATAAAGAAATGATTTTTAAAATAAATTATAGTTAGTATTGATGTGTTTGATTTTTAGGAAAGTGATAATATTAAGTTATTATCAATTATTGTTTGATTAGTCATGCTCACCTAGTTAGGAGCATTAATTGTTATTTGTTCATTGAGTAGTTGTGCCTGACCAGTTTATGGGCAATTACTATTATGCTTAGTTAGGAGCAGTTTTATCCTTTTTACTGCATGTGTTAGGTAGATTAGTAATTGTGGGAAACTTTAAAATCGAACACCTTGAGAATTCTGTTTCACAATTTGACTATATGGCGTTCGGTGATAATGTTCAGTTAAATTTTGGTTTTAATAAAAGTTGTTTATTATAACTTAAACAAAGTAACATTGGTGAAATGATTTTATATAAGGAAGTGAGTTTATATAAATAAAATTAATAAACATGGTTTACAAACAAAAAGGATTTAAACTGAGAACTTAAGCCTTGGTGTTTTGGGAGTTGGTTTTTAAAAGTTTTGGGAAAATAATAATAGTATTATTTGGAAGTATTTTTGAATATAAATATTCTAAAGGATTTTGAAGGAAATATTTCAAATGGGTTTTAAAAGGAGATAGAAAGAATTAAACTCACTTCGGTCGCTGGAAATTAATTTCGGTGATGACTACAACATCATCGGTGTTCATTTTCGAGTTTCTAAGTGAAGAATTACTACCGGGATGATTTGTTTTAGAGTTGTTTTGGTAAAACAAGTTTTGATTCGAATTCAGAAGTAAGATTTGATATATAAAAGGGAGATATATATTATTTCAAAACGTTTTGAAATGAAACCGGGTGTTTAATTCTGAAGTTTTCAGTTAAGTTATTTATATGGACGCATGTATCCTATGCATTAGAGTAGATTGGATTTGCATCTTTTTTTAATATGTTCTTTTGTAATTTTCATTTATTGAAATGAAATGGATTTCCGACGATTTTGGATAGTCAGGACTTTCAAGTTTGGTATGAGATTAGAAACTAGGTATTTTGGTGGAATTAAAAAGAAATGAGTTTTTGTAACTTATAAATTTGAAGTAGTAGAAATTTTAAACAAGTTTTATATTATGGTTAAGTAAAACCAACCTGAAATTTGAAATTGTATATACCCTTTTGGATATAGGAAAGTATTATATTAATATGAACTTAAGTTATATAATGTTAATAGACTTAAGTACCATTGCTTAACTAAAATAATGATTCTAAAAAATATATTTTTAAACTTGGAAAAGTGTTTTATTAATGAATTCTTGTATAAATTAAGAGTATAAACTTAAGTTATGGAAGATTTGTAAACTTAAGTAATGTGCTATGGAATTGTTTAAAATAAATATACGTCTTTAAGAAATGTTTATAAACTTAAGTTGTGAAATATTTCTATACCTAAGAAATGTTTTATGAAGTAACCAAAATGAATATAATATGGATTGGAATGTTATTAAATATAATTTATTGTGAACTTAAGTTTTAAAAGTGATTGAAAAACATAAGTGGTGTTTTCGAAAGTGTTGATTAAACCAAGTTAAATTTTATAGATGTAATAAACTTAAGTAAATTTTTATGAAATGATTCATAAATGGTTTAGTATTAAATGAAATACTATTGGTGTAAATTAATTGTGATTTAAAAATAAATGTGAATGAATTAAAAATAATTGGTATAGTTAAGAAACCAATTAGAATAATACGTAGGATGTACGTAGATCATTCTATTTGCATGAGACATTTGATCCAGATTCAGGCACATGATTTCAAGATGTTTTACATCGGTCTGAACAAGGATTATTCATTCGATTCTTGATGGCGAACAATTAATACGGATTTTTGATTTGATTATGAAGTTTTCTATCATAGTGTATGGCTATGCAAGGAGAACGGTTGTTTCTAATCAAGGAACTAGATCGGAGTCTCCACTAAAGAAATCGTGTGAACAATACTAGCTTGGAAATGAAATTTTGCGATCGAGCTAGCGATCAGGTACGATATTACATACGGATGATATATGTAAATCATACATTCTTTGGATGAAATTATGGACTTCTTTTCTTTTGAAATGCAAGTATATGATTTGATATGCCATTATTGTTTGAATTGTTTGCTTTGTATGGTTTGGCATTCTTTGGTTCATGATATAGTGATTGAGTTATAAAATTGTTTCAAATTGTCATATTTAACTCCCTTTTAGATTTATAAGTGAGTTTCAAGTACATGGAAGCAAAGGCTAGCTAGCTGCTTTTGGTTTCATGAGTAGAGTATTGCTCGACAAATAGGTATGTTGTAGATTTAGATTTTGGGATTTGATTGGAGTTTTATACCCCAGTTATGGGAGGTCACTTTTGGGCTTTTGTTTATTTTGTTGGTTTGAGACCGTAGAGGCAATTTGTAGTTTTTCCAATCTAGCCGTGCAAGAAAGTTTCCGAAAATTTAAGCCAAAGTTGAAAGAAAATTGACGTTAGGATTATTTGAGATAGCCGATAGTCATATGAATCGGTGAAGTGAATTATTGGAGTAGCCCAGAGTGACCTTAGAAATTCAGTGATGATTTGGAAGTTGTCACTATAGATGTGATAATAGTTACTTATTTGTTTCGAGTATTTATATATCGATTCAGGTAAGAGTGTCATGTAGGCTAACATGTACACCCGTTGGTAGGATAGTGTCCAGGATAGATTAGAGTCGAGTTTTCTATTTCGACATAAGTTGAAGATGATTTTCATATCATCAAATATACTATAGTGTAAGGCTTGTTGTTTAGTCATTTAGGATTTTGGGGACGAAATATTTTGGGGGAAAGAGAGTGTAATGACACGTAATTTTTTGTCTTTCCCTCTATTTCTTGTTCCTTTTTGTATAGACAAAGGAGAAAGAGAAAATTCTTTTATAAAAACATTCAAAATCAATTCAAACAAAAATTTAAAGATTCAAAAGTTTTGATCTTTGAGCTAGGTAGGTACAGATCTACATTCGGGTGGATTTTTGGAGGTCACGACATCAAGTTAGGGCATGCGACAGTTTTCAACGTGAGGAAAAATCAACTAGGGTTTTGATTTTTGGAATTTGAGGTGGTATTTCGCGAATCGAAGCTTGTATTGTGGTTTGTGATGAAGTAGGGCATCTAGTGGCCAGTTTGTGGCGAGGAGCGGTGGCTTGAGGCAAATCATGACATCTACTGTATTGCATATGGAGGCACGGTCGTGACTTCCAATGGAGTGTCAGACCTTAAATGGTGGTGGTGCATGGGTAGTACACGCAAAGAGAAAGAGAATGGAAGTCACTGGGTGCATTTCCGTCAAGCGAGGAGTGAGTGGCTGATGGTCAAAGTCCAGTCATGGTGGGAGAAGAGCATCAGGTTTAGGCAGCAGTGTTTGATTGAGGAGGAAGGTTTAAAAATAATTTCGTAATTATTTTGTTAATCAAGTTTTTTAAGGAATAAATGAAATTAATTTATCCGAATAACTTAAATATTGTATAACTTTCTCATACAAGGTCTAAATCAAACGCGGTCAGTCACGTTGTAACCGTGGGATTGTTAACTACGCAGTGGAATTGAATTGGTTGAGTATTGAGCTTGTTGAATTTCACGCTAAAATCGAACGTTGTTCGACTTCAGTCAGAACCGGAATGCTTCGGTGACAACTGGAATTTCATTGATTTTAACTCACCTTTTTGGTTAATCGGTAATGTTTTATAGTAGATAAAAATTATTTGTTGTATGTTTGATGTTATATTGGTTGATTGTTTGGTTTTGATGACTTGTCGTTTTTGAAAGCAGTCAATATATATATGAAATCATTTGTAGGGAATTTAAATGACGAACATGGAATTTGTAGAGGGATCTAATGAGATTACTCGTCGTTCTTGTATTATTTTCAATAATATTCCTATTATATGAATTATTGAATATCAAACTTGATTGTTGGCCTATTGGTTATGAAATTGTTATGAGTTCAAAAAAAAACTTATCCTCTATAGTGATAAAAATCAATAACAGCATTGGTTAATTGCGTTAGTGGCTATTGGCTTAAATTTAGTATTTTGAAAATACTACTAATTGCCGTTGGCTTGAAATTTGTTTGATTCAGAAAATGATTTTAAATCTGACTTTTGACTTTCTGGAACGTTTTAGTTAAATGGATTTTGGAAACTTCTTGTTCACTCCAACCTTTTATTTGTCTTTCGTAATATATTTAAAAATGGTTTATAGTTATTTTAGTATTATTTAATAATGTTTAAAGTTGTTTAATTATTATTTTATAATATTTTAAAGCTATTTAATTTTTATTTAATAATGTTTAAAATTGTTTAAACTGGAAAAATTGTTTAATGGTTATTATTTCTATTTAATATTGTTTTAAAATTATTTATCAATATTTTAGTGTTGTTAAAAATTATTTATTTAAATAATTAATGTTGTTTAAAGATAGTAATAATTATTTATAAAATTGTTTGGAATTAATAATAATTATCTATTAACAATGATTTCGAAGTTAATAATAATTTATTATAATAATGTTGAGAATTGATTATAATTGTTTACTTAATAATGTTTTAAATTATTAGTTATTTATTTATAATGTTTTTGAAGTTAATACTAATTATTATTTATTTATACTGTTTTGCTGTTAATAATTATTATGATATAATAATGGTTTGAAGTAAATAATAATAACAATTATTTATTTAAGATGTTTAAAATTTATTAATTAATTTAATTAATTGTATTCATAAATAATAAATTGATTTATAAAAGAATTGCATTTAATAAAGAGTTTATCAGTGAAAATGGAGTTGGATTTATAAAGGACTTTTATAAAGGGGTTTTAGTGAGAATTTTTATAAGGTTCTTTATAAAAGACTTTTATAAAAATAAAGTTTTATAAATGGGCTTATAGATTTATAAAAGGAATTTATTAATATTTTTTATAAATTTATAAAAGAGTTTGGTAAATGGTTTTAGAGATTTATAAAAGGAGTTTTATAAATGATTTTAGAGTTGTATTGCATTTTCTAAGTAGTGAAAGTGTAGTGTTTTTGTGAATATACTTATATGTTGAGATGGGCATATGGATATTTTTCCAAGTATTAAAAATAGAGTATGATGGGTTTGTGAATATACCTTTGTAAAAGTATTTCGATACAACTATTTAAAAAGTAATTGTTAATTAACGAAAGGATTAATTTAAAAAGGTTAGTGGTTGCCAGCGTGCTTAACCATGTTGGTTTCCTATGAAAATAAATCCCTGATTCGATAGATGTTTGTTGTTTTTTTGATAGTTAAATATGACTATCAAACTTAGCCTGTTTTAAATTATCGTTATCGATTCGGAGAGACCAGGATCGGATATGTTATCCGAAAACCACTTTGAACTAGCATTAGCGTTTCGAATTGGGATATCTGGAAGATAATTGAAGATGGAGCTCTTTAAAGTGCAAGGCTACTTGCTACTAATCCTGAGGGTGATTCAAAAAATGGATGTAGTAGAAGTAGTGCTTTCGGTTTCGTTCAGACTCAGAACGAACTTGTATGGATGAATGCTGGCATAACATTTCTACCTAGAGGGCAGTGTTAGCATTCCAAGTGGGATTGCTATATTAAAAAGGTAAAACGTAGCATCAAGCCTCATCAACCAGGGTTGACTAAAATCAGGGGAGATGTGGCAAGGCTAAGTGGGTTGCACCCATCAGGGTACTATCATCAACTTTCTAGATATATTCGTTTATGGATTTGATTGTGCATGAGAACTCTTGGAAAGGTTGCAAAAGAAATAGGGGTGATGAAATATTCGGTACTATCCAGTAAGGGGTATCCTTTGTTGGCAGGGAGTCCATGTTTTGCTCTAGGTACATTTTTCTAGAGGTGAACCGTGGTAGGTGGTACCCTGGTGCGTGCCCCATCATTGTATAGAAATCCATTCTCCAATAAGTGTCGTGCGGACTTGATTGTAAACTTATTATGCTGGAATTTAATAATATAACAATTTTGGTTATGATTAATATGTATTTGTATTCTAGACATTATTATTATATCACTGGATTTCTATAGAAATGTTTTGGTTATCGTAAGGTAAAAACCCGTCCATGTTTATGTGCGGCGTGGTCTTACGAGATACCTTTATTTTCAAAAGATTTTTATAACATTAAAATCCAATTAAGGTGTGTTTCTCATGCTGGTTTACCAGGCTAATTCGAGTGTTATTTTATTATAATGCTCGGGTCAGACCGAGTATATTTACAAATCTAGTTTGGATGCTTTAGAGCTTCAGGAGATGAGCTGGATGCCTCCAAGTTGTATTCACGTATATTCTATTTTATTTCCACAGCATTGGTTGTTTATTTATCAGCAATTGTGAGGACTAGTTGTTATAACTGTCTAGGTTGTTAATTGATTAGTTGACTCTGATTGATATATGTATAATAAAATTTAGTTTTTCCTTTTATAAATATGATTGTTATATCATAGATTGCTCGTCACATTGTGAGATTCTATTTTGCCTTTTCTTTCTTTGTCCCCAAACAATCTGACTTTTCGTCACTTGGATGCTCGGTATGCGAATACCGTGGATGTTTTAGTATCAATTTCTGAAGGTCGAAAAGGTGGGCCGTCGCATATTGGTAGTTGGTCAATAATTGTTGATATCGATATTAACAACACAGGTCCTCGCCTCTCTCTTTTTCTTTAAAAACCATGTCCAGATAGCACTATAATTCTATTTTCTACTCTGTTTTCCTCCAATCATAGACACAACTATTTTTCCACCTCTCCCAAGGTCGTTTGGTGCTCGCTCAACTGTCGTTGTATCGATTGTGCCTTCTGTTGTTGATGCGTTAGGATCCACCATACATGCCTTGTCTTTTCCATCCCCTTATATACATATCCCTTTTCCATTGGATATCCTTGCTTCCATTACTCCTCCATAATAATCTGCACCTCATTTTCATGGCAGAGTAAAAACTCTTATCTCAATTCATGCTTGGATGTAAATGATATTGCTTCGGGAGAAAAGGTACCTCTTGCACTGTTTGAGAACACTGTCCCTATTATGAAACTATATGCAAACCCACCTATGACATAGACTTAAATTTTTAAAAGAAAACCTAGTAATGCTAAAATTTATGCTCCAAATAAATTATTATAGGTTTTGTGGATACTATTGTAGCTCTATCGAAAGACGTTGTTGACGTAGGTACGTCTTACTGGAAGGATCAGTTAGTGAGGTTCTTCTTAAATAAAAATTTATAAACCATGCTGCCATAATTCATCTTATTCTTATTTTTAAATTAAAGGGTTCTATCAAAGTTAGATGTGATAAGTCCATACATGTTCATTTTCAACTTCTCTTGCTCTGTAGAGAGACGTCGCATTATGGAAGCTGTTCCTATTATCATTGATGGTAAGGATTTTATCATCAAGTGGCAGATTCCTTATGCCGACCTCGCCTATGAGTAGTTAATCTCCTTTACGGTTAGGGTTTATTTGTTGAATATGCCTTCAATTGATCATCCATTGGAAGGAATTAATTGGTTGATTAATCATATTAGTTATCTTATTTGATTATACATTTTTACAAATGGTCAAGTTAGAACTGAATATGTTAAAGAATTAATTGAAATTATAGCTACACTACTTCTGAACCATATCCCTATAAGTCTATCATGAAACAATATTTATGTTGATGTTTCATACCAATTAAATCCAAAGATATGCACTACTTATCATTCCTTTGGTCCCTTAGTTGTGTTCTTCCCTCATCCTAACTCAATCCTTACTTCTATTGCTACCAAAGTATACATATAACAAAAATGCTTTTCGTCAATGGAAAATTAAAGTTCATAATACATAACCCTCTATTATGATTGATAATCCAGGTCTTTATAACACTTTACCTTCGGATGTTGTCCTCATTCATGATCTTGATAAGCTTAATTTATGGAAGGGTTTTCTCGCTACTACTCTCTCAGTTGCAGCCTCTTCCAGTTCATTTGATGTCGCCTAAGTGGTTAATATCGGATAAAGTCACTGATATATCGCCGATATATCTAATATCGCTCCAAGCTGGCACTTTTTCAAAATATCACTTAAAATATCATTACCGATATATCATCTGATATTTGTCAATATATTGCTCTTATATTTAGTCTAAAATACCCGATATATTTTAAGAATATCGTTCAATATTCCATGTTTTGGAGAAAATATATTTACAAATAAATATCTTCACATTCTCAATATTTTTTTGTATATGGTGAATGACAATTTATAGGTCATATTAGAAATCCTAATACACTAATTTTTTAGTTTTAACCATATAGTTTTAGGCTTCTTCATTAGTCTTTTAATAAAGAAAACTTCACTTATTCAATTATTTTATATATATGTTTTATTTTCCTTGAAGACTTTACCGCTAAAGGCAAGATCATGAAAGAGCTACTTCTCTTTTCAGTTATTTTTTCTTTACCATTCCTAATTGATAAGTTAGCTTATGAAAATCAATCTTATTAGTTATCATGCATCCAAAACTTAAAGTTGAAGAGAAGTAAAGTTACATATTTGACATGTCGATAAGGAACGAGCTAAAGTAGTAATTGTTATCAAATCAACATTGCTTATTCGATCAATTAAGTGAAAATGAAAACGACAAAACTATAAATATGAAAATTTTAGGAAAGTAATATAGATGATTATATAACTAAAGAAACAATGAATATAGTATAAAAATAAACAAAATAATAAAGATGTACACTATAAAAATTTCTCAATTTTTATGAGCCTATATTATGATTTGTATTAAATAAATATCTCAGTAAATGGATTATAATCTATAAATTATATGCAGCCGGTCTTTGATAGCTATTTGGAATTATTTATCCAAATATTTGAATACTTAACATCAATATAACATTATAATATAGTATAATATTGTTTATAATATGTTCAATATTTTACTGATATCATCCAATATAATCATGATATTTTAAAAAATCTCTTATCAGTACTTGACCGATACGTACCCGATACCGATATTAACTACTTAGGATGTCGCAACTCTCTCTACATACCATGTGCTTCATTTCAAATGATCCTTACTCTTCCACCTCCTCCTTCTTTGTCCAGTGCTCTATCCTGCATCCCTTCAGATCCTTTTAACCTAGACATTGATCTTGATAAGGGAGTGAAGTACTCTATTAATGATGTTTAGCATCTCTCTACAACAATTGCCATGTATGCCATGGTTATCTTGGTGCTTACTAAGATCCATGTTTATAATGATGATCTTAGTTTGTATCTACTTGGATCTTTCAAGGATGAATACCGCCCTTCTTTTGTTTCTACAATATTTTAAATTGTGTTTCATCCATTTTATCTTGTATTTATAGAGTGGTTATGATGTGTAACTCATAGTCTATGTGACTAGTTTTGTGCAAGTTATGGCTGTTGAGACCATAAACCTCAATCCTTTGTTTGAATGAGTTTTATAAAAATGCAAGGATTAGTCAGATAGAGTTAAGGGTATGATTTAGGGGAAATTATGTAATTTATTACATGTTTCGAACTCTGTAATCGATCTTGTTCATAATAAAGGTATTTGATTTTTATTATATGCTTTTTTATACAATGATAAAATTAGTTAAGAAATTAGCTGAAGGCGTATAAATAAGAAAATTCTTAAATGAAATGTTATGTAATTGTTGTTGTAATCGTGAGTAATTAATCAAAATACAAAAAAACATTTATTTTAAATATTATTGGTCAAGATGTTTCAAGAAAGAATATCGATACATCCGTTAAGATTAGAGTATGGAACGCTCTCCAAATATTGGATAATGTATTACTCAAGACTATTGGGGCACCAAAGAGTTATGTAATGATAGTGTAACGACCCGACTTTCCAGACCGGAAAATCGAACCATTTTAGTTAAGAAGAAGAGGTAGAAGAAGAAAAATAGAAAACAAAATCAGAATCTAACCATCGCAGCGGAATAAAATATAAAAGTTTATGTATTGAAATAATTGAAGTAAATAGGGAAATTTATTTCAAAGTAAAGTAAAATGGAAATCAATTGGAAATTGATTTAAGTGTTTAAAAACTTGGATTTTTAAAAGAGAAATGAGATTTTGGAGAT
The DNA here is from genome assembly GCA_030737815.1 of Allium fistulosum. Classification (NCBI taxonomy): domain Eukaryota; kingdom Viridiplantae; phylum Streptophyta; class Magnoliopsida; order Asparagales; family Amaryllidaceae; genus Allium; species Allium fistulosum. The sequence continues at coordinate 111,095,362 of CM060901.1, read as the reverse complement.
ATAAACTGGGTTTATAAAGTAAAATAAATATCATTGGATATTTGAAAATATAAATTCAAGGTGGGAATTTATAAAGGGATATGAATTGGTTTAAAAATAAATGTTGATTTATTTTTAAAGATGGGAACGAGAAGTGTATTTCTCTGGATAGCCAAGTACGTTTTCAAAGAAATTTTTAATATAAGTTAAAAGTTCTAATTTGTTTAAAAATGCATGTTTTAGGAAATTGATTATTTCTAAAGGTTAATATCCAAAGTAAGTATTTTCAAAAATCTATTATTGTAGTAATTATATAAAAGTAATTTGGTATTATGTTTTAAAAGAAGAAATTTAGTTTATATTTATAAAGTGGTTTATTTTAAAGTATATATTTTTAATAAAGTATTGAGCTAGTTTGATTTCAATGTTATAATATATTTAAAATAAAGTATTTTTAAATTATTTAAAATTAAAAGTATTTTGTACTTGGTGGTTCGGAGAAAATAAATATTTGGGAAATGTATTCCGTAAGCGGAAACTGTTTTGAAACTGTTTTCAAAGGGAGTTGAAAAGGGAATTATATCTTGTAAAAGATATTTGGGCAAATAAATAATGTGGGAAATTATTTATTGTGTGATGGTTGCTTGTGGATGTTAATTGATAGTTAAATAACCGACTATCAATATTGGCCAATGCGCTGATCGTTTCGAAGAGACCGGGATCGAGTTTCCGTATACCGAGATTCTAGGTCTGGAGACTCGAATACCACTTCGATCCGGTTTGTACGTTTCGTGTAACGTGTTCAGAGTTGAAGATGGAGCTGTGAAGTGCAAGGGCTAGTCGCTACTAATCCTGAGGATATTTCCAAAATGAATGTAGTAGGAATAGTGCCTTCGGTTCCGTTCGGACCCGGGACGGACTTGTATGGACGAATGCTTTCGTGACATCGTCAGGTGGACGATGGGCATTCTAAGGGATATGTGCTATAAAGGTATCGTTTAGCCTCGAGCCTCATCAACCGGGAATGACTGAAAATCAGGGGTTATGCAGCAAGGCTTCGTGGGTAGCCCCCACTTGAGAGTAAGGTCATCCCTGTCTAGATGTCCCTTTATTTCGGCTTAGTGGTGCGGTTGCTGATCCCAACCGTGGGGTGATTTTATTTGGAATTATCCAGTAAGGGATGATTCCGGCCTTGTGTTGCAGGGGAGCGGGCGTACTCCTCGGTACTGTGATCTAGGCCACGTACTGTGACAGGTGGTACCCCAGTGCCTAGTCATTCGTTGGAAATCCATTCTCCCTACGAGCCTGTACGGTTTTGATTGTGCCCAACTATTGTTGAAATGTGAGATGCAAGCATTTCAGCTAGATTCTATTTTACTTTCTATAGACACTATTATAATATCAGAGGATTTTTATAAAAAGTGTTTTAGCTATCGTAAGGTAAAAACCCGACATGTTTATTTGTGGCGTGGTCTTACGAGATGCTTTTGTTTTTAAAGAATTTTGAAACTTTAATAATCAATTGGGTGTATTTATGATGCGCTGGTATTCCAGACTGACTCGGGTGTTATTTTATTATAATGCTCGGGTCAGACCGAGTATTTTACAGGATAGGTTGCTATGGAGCTCAGGAGAGGAGCTGGAGTTCGAGACGTATTTCTCGTACTTGTATTATTCCGCTGCTGTGATTGTTGTATCGATTGATTGACTGGATATTGTTGATTGTGTGATGGACTCTGATGATGATGTATTGTATATAAACAGATATAGTTTTCATTTGTGTAAAGATCTGTTCTATATATTATATTTTATCCGTTGCGACTGTGAGGTTCTGATGTTGTTTAGTTTTCTTCTTCTTCTACCTTCTTTCTTTTTCTACAATCTGTCTTTTCCGGCATTCGATCGTCGGTATATTATACTGTTGAGTATTTTATGTCGATTTTCGAGGGTCGTGAAGGGCGGGTCGTGACAGTTGGTATCAGAGCAAAGGTTGGCGATAACCTTGGCTCTGGTGGGAATTTTGAGAGTACTAATAGATATGAGCGCGTATTTGTTAGTGGATATAAAATGGTTTTATATTGTGTTGGTTGATTTATTGAGTGGCATATGAACCTTCGTCGGCACAGTCTGGACAACTGTATCGAAGGGGTTTCTAAACACTTGAATAGAACAGTTCGACACAGTATTGTTTTAAATAGGGTGAATGAAATAATTTTTCCCAAATTATTTTGTATATAAAAGAAATAATTATTCGAAAATTATTATGGTTATATATTTGGTTGCTTGGTTGATAGAAAGCGATGATATTAAATTATTATCATCATTGTGTAAAAATTGAATCAGAAATTGGAAAAGTATAACCAAAGGTGAAAGAATAAATTTATATAACAAAATGGAATTTGAAATATAGACTAAATGAAATTTATAAATTGAGATAAACTTTATATACAAATGTGAATTACAAATGTGATTTATAATCAAATGAGATAAATTCATAAACAAATGAAATTTGTAAATGTAAATTGTAAATGTGACTTATAACTTGAAATAAAAGCAAAGGTGAGTTAATCTCACTCAGCTGAATTTTTAATTTAAATTTAAATGGTTAAATTTAAATAATTGATTGGATGATTGCATTGATGATGTGCTATATATAAAGTAGTATATAGCAATATATACATATTGACATATGTATATATTGGAGTTGTTGATATTCCCGCATTGTATAGCGGATGAGACCCTATGCGCCGCATAATAGCGAATGATATTTTATTAATCCCATATACCGCGATATTCCACCTCGAAGTGGAATTGGTATTGTGCTAACGTTTATGGATGCAGGGAAACAGGTTGGAGGGATCCAACTGGATTCCTCAAAATATTTAATTTTGTTTAAATATTCTGTGATATGTTTGTTGATATCCTGTGATGATTTATATTGGATAATCTGGTTGGATTGAATTTCCCAGTATAATGAGTTATCAAAAGAAATTGAATTGGATTTTTGGAAAGAAATAAAAGAGTAAAATTCAAGTTAAATAATTCTAGTGAATTCAAATAAATTAAATAAGGAATTGTAAAAGAAATAAAGAAATTTCTTAATTCGAACAAATATGGGGAAAGAGGATTTTGAATTTAACAGGGAAGAAATAAATCTTTAACTAAAGTGATATTATTTAAAAATATAAAAGGTTTGATTTTATTGAATTTAAAGATTTAATTTAATTAAAATATTAATTGAAGAAGTTTGGAAATTCGAAATTGGTATTTTAGTTAAAAGGGTTTTAACTCATAATAAAGAAATAAAATATGAAAGTTAATGTATTGAAATAATTGAAGTAAATAGGGAAATTTATTTCAAAGTAAAGTAAAATGGAAATCAATTGGAAATTGATTTAAGTGTTTAAAAACTTGGATTTTTAAAAGAGAAATGAGATTTTGGAGATATAAACTGGGTTTATAAAGTAAAATAAATATCATTGGATATTTGAAAATATAAATTCAAGGTGGGAATTTATAAAGGGATATGAATTGGTTTAAAAATAAATGTTGATTTATTTTTAAAGATGGGAATGAGAAGTGTATTTCTCTGGATAGCCAAGTACGTTTTCAAAGAAATTTTTAATATAAGTTAAAAGTTCTAATTTGTTTAAAAATGCATGTTTTAGGAAATTGATTATTTCTAAAGGTTAATATCCAAAGTAAGTATTTTCAAAAATCTATTATTGTAGTAATTATATAAAAGTAATTTGGTATTATGTTTTAAAAGAAGAAATTTAGTTTATATTTATAAAGTGGTTTATTTTAAAGTATATATTTTTAATAAAGTATTGAGCTAGTTTGATTTCAATGTTATAATATATTTAAAATAAAGTATTTTTAAATTATTTAAAATTAAAAGTATTTTGTACTTGGTGGTTCGGAGAAAATAAATATTTGGGAAATGTATTCCGTAAGCGGAAACTGTTTTGAAACTGTTTTCAAAGGGAGTTGAAAAGGGAATTATATCTTGTAAAAGATATTTGGGCAAATAAATAATGTGGGAAATTATTTATTGTGTGATGGTTGCTTGTGGATGTTAATTGATAGTTAAATAACCGACTATCAATATTGGCCAATGCGCTGATCGTTTCGAAGAGACCGGGATCGAGTTTCCGTATACCGGGATTCTAGGTCTGGAGACTCGAATACCACTTCGATCCGGTTTGTACGTTTCGTGTAACGTGTTCAGAGTTGAAGATGGAGCTGTGAAGTGCAAGGGCTAGTCGCTACTAATCCTGAGGATATTTCCAAAATGGATGTAGTAGGAATAGTGCCTTCGGTTCCGTTCGGACCCGGGACGGACTTGTATGGACGAATGCTTTCGTGACATCGTCAGGTGGACGATGGGCATTCTAAGGGATATGTGCTATAAAGGTATCGTTTAGCCTCGAGCCTCATCAACCGGGAATGACTGAAAATCAGGGGTTATGCAGCAAGGCTTCGTGGGTAGCCCCCACTTGAGAGTAAGGTCATCCCTGTCTAGATGTCCCTTTATTTCGGCTTAGTGGTGCGGTTGCTGATCCCAACCGTGGGGTGATTTTATTTGGAATTATCCAGTAAGGGATGATTCCGGCCTTGTGTTGCAGGGGAGCGGGCGTACTCCTCGGTACTGTGATCTAGGCCACGTACTGTGACAGGTGGTACCCCAGTGCCTAGTCATTCGTTGGAAATCCATTCTCCCTACGAGCCTGTACGGTTTTGATTGTGCCCAACTATTGTTGAAATGTGAGATGCAAGCATTTCAGCTAGATTCTATTTTACTTTCTATAGACACTATTATAATATCAGAGGATTTTTATAAAAAGTGTTTTAGCTATCGTAAGGTAAAAACCCGACATGTTTATTTGTGGCGTGGTCTTACGAGATGCTTTTGTTTTTAAAGAATTTTGAAACTTTAATAATCAATTGGGTGTATTTATGATGCGCTGGTATTCCAGACTGACTCGGGTGTTATTTTATTATAATGCTCGGGTCAGACCGAGTATTTTACAGGATAGGTTGCTATGGAGCTCAGGAGAGGAGCTGGAGTTCGAGACGTATTTCTCGTACTTGTATTATTCCGCTGCTGTGATTGTTGTATCGATTGATTGACTGGATATTGTTGATTGTGTGATGGACTCTGATGATGATGTATTGTATATAAACAGATATAGTTTTCATTTGTGTAAAGATCTGTTCTATATATTATATTTTATCCGCTGCGACTGTGAGGTTCTGATGTTGTTTAGTTTTCTTCTTCTTCTACCTTCTTTCTTTTTCTACAATTTGTCTTTTCCGGCATTCGATCGTCGGTATATTATACTGTTGAGTATTTTATGTCAATTTTCGAGGGTCGTGAAGGGCGGGTCGTGACAGATAGTTATTGGATAACCATGGAATGACTTGTTCGAGAGTTTCATGTTGGTTAATAACAACTAGGTCAAATGGAAAATCTCGAAGTGGCGATATTACACTGTTCTCTCGTATAGAGAGTACCGTCGAATTTCAAAGTGGAAACTCCACTTTGATTATACTTAAACCGTGGTAGGAGTCAATCAAACAACTATAGTTGGGTCTAAGTTGAAGCATTGAAAGTGAAACACTATTCAGTAGAGAATCTGTCTCCTAAGTTGTATGAGGTTAGTATCACGGTTAACTGCAGTCAACTCAACGTCAAGATCTCTGGCCATAGTAGTACAGTTAATAATGAATATTATTATCGAACCAAGTACTTTTTTATAAACTAACTAAGTTGAATGTATATGATATTGGAATTTTGACTATAACCAAATTTCATAAGTCCTAATGTGATATAGTTTGATGAAGAGAATTGGTGTAAATAATCATTGCTAAATGGTACCATTAAAGAATTATAAAATGTGATTTTACTGAAAAGATTTATGAATGATGAATTCGGCCAAATTGTCAAAACAATAGATAAGATGATGTGTGAACATTAATATTTGAATGTTTCACTATTAATTGCTGGCTGAACTCACACCTCTAAGTCACATTACTGTATAAGTGAATTGTCCAAAAAACCACATTATTTAATTAATTTAAAAAATAATACATTGAGAAATATTAATTATTATTTAATTTATTGGTGTTGTTGGTAATTATTTGGATGTATATATAAAAGTTATATATGCACGTATTGGTATATATTTAAACGGGTTTTAAATATAATTAATTACTTAACAAACTTTTGGAAATAATTATCCATGTGATAAAATGATGTGGTCTATCATGCTAGAGAGAGGAAGGATATGAATGAGATTTGATTGAAAATTAATTGATTATTAAAAGTGGAGTTCTAAAGAGAGAATAAGAAATGTTTTTATTCTTTCATTAAAACAAATCCTCTCATTCATCTTCTTTCCTGAATTCTTTTTTTATTCACTTTTTTCCTCCTCTTCCTGCCATGGTTGAATTTTCATCACCCCCTTTCCAACATATTTTCAACTCCAAATAAAATTCAAACATCAAATAAAATATCATAAGTGGTTTATCCACCTTTTATAAGAATTGATTGTGGATCTTAAAGATCTGACGAGTAATACAAAATCAAGCTGTAACTTATTGGCTAGATCTATAAGGCAATGTTCCTTTTCATATGTATGTTTTGTTGTATCTTTTCATAATGATTATACATATGTGTATGTATGTATAGGTATGTACATATTCAAAAAAATGGTGAACTTTGACATTGAGGCGGGAACGGTTACTCTTCCTCCTCCTCCCAAACCACCCGATATCTCCACGCTGGTCAATTTACAGGCTGCAACCAATGATGTGGCGAGTCGCGCTTCTGCTTCTTCACGGAACTCAACTGCAACTGATTTCCCTCCATTACAACCGCACTGTACCAACGAGCCCCCCTTTAGCCAATCTGCCTGCCACGGTCTCAGATCATCGGAGGATGGCAGTTCCGCTTGGAGTCAGTCCTGGGCAGAAACTGTAAAGTCGTGCGTCAGTAATAAAGAGACGGAGATAACCGGCTTATCCTACTTTGCCCCCTCCGTAGATGGAGACGTTATCAAAGGAGTTTTATTTGAAACGGACTTCTCTGCCGCGCTTGATAAATGGAACAATACGCTGGTTGTTTATATCTTGGGGCGACGTCCATTATATGATAATTTCCAGAGCTTTATTGAAAAAACTTGAAAGCCTAATGGAATGTTTGAGTTATTCTATAAGAAGAACGGTTTCATTTTTATCAAATTCTACAATTCTGACGACTGTGCTAAAATCATCCAATCTGGTCCTTATACAATTGGATCTCGAATTCTGATAATTAAAAAATGGAAGCCAGGGATAGAATTAACTAAGGATACGTTTTCCACTATTCCTACATGGGCACGGTTTATGGATTTTAAACTCGAATACTGGAATAATAAGGGTATCAGTAGGATTGCGAGCGTACTTAGTCGACCTATTTGTATGGACACCACTATGGCATTGGAAAATAAGTTGAATTATGCACGGGTATTGGTAGAGGTGGATGTCAACTTCGATTATCCTTCAATGATATAACTGCAATTATATAATGGTCTTACAGATAGTGTAACCATAGAGTATGAACATAAATTCAAACCATGCTCAAAGTGTAAGGTTTACGGCCACTCAGACTCCACATGCAACAAATATTTCAAATGGGAATGGAAGCAAAAAAACAGTTATAAATACAGTAGATAATGTAAATCAGGCAACATCACAGAGTACATCTACATTACAGAGCACTGAAATTGGAGATACATATGGTACAAAAACAGTTGAATCTAATCCCACTATTTCACTACACAATACATTTTCTGTATTACAACCAGCAAATAGAACCCCAAATAAGCATCACTGTGCGCCATGCAATGCTTCCCAGCCAGTAGCTGCTCCATTAGTTTCTTCGAGTTCTACATCTGAAGATGTATCTGCAGTTAGAATTCCACTACCAAGTGAGCCTTGTACTTTGTCTGAGACTGCAGCCTCCCCCTCTAAGATGAAGGACACTATACCTGAAACTATGACAAAATTGTAATTTAGAAGACAAGGAACGTAAGACTATTGATACTGAAGACAATGCAACTTTCGTTCAATGTATAGCAAATCAAATTACAGAAACTGGCAGAGAAGTTAATCCAACTATTGATGTCTCTCCCATGATTTCGAAGAACCTTGCATATTTGAAGAAGTGGGAGAAATCTGCGAATTCCAAAAACCCAATTCATGCTCCTCCTAAAAGATCCACTCGGAGCATGTCGGTAGGTAAATGAACATCATGACATGGAACATTAGAGGTATGAATACTGACGATAAAGTTGGTCATGTATTTCCACTTCTAACGTCTCATAAGCTTATACTGCTGAGCTTAGTTGAGACTAAATTCTCTGACAGCATTGGAAAATTGAAGGACAAATTCTCCAAGTGGCATGTTATTCACAACAATGACACTGACAGTAAGGGTAGAATACTAATTTTAATTGACATATCTGTATGGGACTACGATGTGCTCACTAAATCCCAGTAGCATATTACCTATTTGCTCATGAATAAGGGAGGTTTCAGTGCTACTGTACTAGCGTTTATGCGAGCAATTCTTTCTCAGAGCGACAAAAGCTATGGGATTCGCTTTGGCTCGACGCTTCGACTATAGGGTCTCCATGGCTTGTCATGAGGGATTTTAATAATGACCCACAGGATAAGAAGGGAGGTTTGCCAATAACCTTTTCCTATTTGAATTCGTTTAAAAATTGTCTTTACAACTGTGGGCTTGTGGAATCCCCATTGCAGGGTTGCAAATATACTTGGCGACGACGAGGAATTGCAACGAACATAGACAAAGTTCTTGTTAATTTTGAATTTATGTCTATGTTCCCACAACTCAGTACTATCGCCTTGCCCACTTTTACAAGTGATCACACCCCCATTTTAATTTCTTTTAGCACAGTTATTCGGCAAAAGAAAAGAGTCCCTTTTTGATACATAAATAACTGGTGCTATATCGAAGGGTATGAGCACTGTATACGTAAGGGTTTGTCAGCCACTACTTGGGGTTCCCCATCATACATATTTTTAAATAAATTAAAGAGAGTGAAGGCATAATTGAAGACATGGTATAGATCGAGAGCAAATATAAATTCTATTAACAAATTACAGTCTGACTTTAAAACAGTTTTCTATCAGTTAGATCAGCAATCAGAGAATGAACTCCTCTACGATAATGTGTACTGTTTGGGAAAGCAGCTTAACGATCAATGTGCAAACATTATGAATTTCTGCAGCAGCAAAGTTTGCTGGCTACAAAAAGGGGATCGTAACAGTAAATATTTGTATGCTAAGATGTCTATGAGATGACATAAAAATAAAATACATGCCCTACTTGATGCACAAGGAATTACATCTATGGTAGTGACAGTATTCGAAATGAAGCAATAGAATACTATCAACTGTTGTTTAATGGAGACACAATCACTTCTTATCCACCTATCACAAATGAATGCAAATTAACAACTCTGGGAAAGAATACATATCTGCATCAGTTACGCTGGAGGAAATAAAGGCTGTAGTTTTCTCCATTGACGATTCCAAAAGCCCTTGGCCTGATGGTTTTTCAGCCAAGTTTACAAATTGCATTAGGAACACCGACATGAAGACATTTTCAATTCAGTGTCAGAAATTTTCCAATCAAAAAAACTGCCACATGGATTAAATCATAATTTCATTACTCTTGTCCCCAAAAAAGATAAGTCGCAATCTATTTTATATTATAGACCTATTTCATGTGCTAATGTTCTCTATAAAGTTATTTCTAAGATCTTATGTGATCGTATTAAATGGTTTTTGCCGATGTTGATTGCAGATAATCAATCATCATTCATTCCTAGTAGAAATATCGGTGAGAACGTGCTACTTGCTCATGAACAGATTCGTGAGTTCAATTAAAAGGGTAAACCAAAAATATGCTTAAAAATTGACATGCAAAAGGCTTATGATATGGTAAATCATAATTTTGTTTGTCACATGCTTATGTGTATGGGGTTTCCTACGTCTACCATACAGCTAATCCATGAGTGTATTTATACGCCTACTTTTTCTATAATGATTGACGGGAGACCGCACGGTTTTATTTCCTCTAATAGAGGACTACGGCAGGGTGACCTGCTTTCCCCTTACTTATTTTGCATTGCCATGTAATATTTTACTTTATTGATGGAAGGTGTGAATGACAAACATCTACAGCCTTTTTCTACTATGTAACCTATTATATCACATCTTTTATACACGGATGATGTTATGATCTTTTTAGCCGCTGCTATGCAAAATGCGAATTATTTGAATCGTATTTTTGCTACTTTGGAGGACACTATTGGCCTATGTATCAAATCAAACCAAGTCTCAGATATTTTTCAGTAGGGGGACTGAGAATAAGACTGAAATTTCTACTATCTTACAAATACAAGAGAAGATTTTACCTGTTAAATATCTGGGTGTCCCTCTAACTTCAGATTATATTCATGCTGCGCATTGTGTTCCCCTGTTACAGAAAATCGATAATAAGTTAGATGGCTGGGACAGTAATTTTTTAACAACAACTGGGTGTGCTGAACTCATACACAGTACTATAACTCCCAAAGTTATGTATTGGATATTAATATACCATTTGCCAGTGTCTATTCTGTGGAAAATCGACAAACTATGCGCTGATTTTTTGGAAAGGGAAGCTGGGATACCTTATGCAGACCCAAAATTAAAGGGGGCATATGCCTGAGAAAGTTTACTGATCTTACTACCACTGCCAGGATTAAGTTATTATGGAACCTGTTGACTAATAACAATCTTTAGGCGAGATGGATGAGAGCTAAATATTTGGCGAAGACAAAATTTTGGGTATTTCCTATTAATAATAATGCTTCTGGTACTTTTAAATCTATCTTACGTCAACGTGACATAGCAGCAAAACTTATGAATCGAATTATTGTTAATGGGGAACAAACTAAACTGTGGTTCAACCCGTGGATTAATCACAAATCCTTAGTAGACCTGATTGGTTGAAACAGAGTTAATATGGGTACTTCAATTAACAAGAAGGTGAGTTACATAATACGTAACAGACAACTGCAACCGCAGCTCTTATCTGAGACTAGGGAATTCTCTTCACTAATCCTACAAGTTAATGTAAGCGATGAAGGTGTTTACGTCAAAATGTGAACGCCAACACCCGGTGTGTGTAGTAAGATTGTGAAAGCACCACCCGTGTAACGGGAACAGAAATCAAGCAGGAAAATAGCAGAAATGCAGTAAAAGACAGCAGTTTATAGTGGTTCGGCTTAAGATTCAGCCTACGTCCACTTTGAATCTCTTTATTATTGAATCTGGTTACAAATTGGTACAAATCTCCTGTGAAAACAGTACAACTCGATCTCAAGAAGCAATCTTGACTACTAGCTCAATCTTCGGCGATGAAACTCGATGAATCCATGTCGGATGTTAAGAATTTCTCTCGAAGTTTGTTGTAGTGTCTTGAATGCTTGAAGGATCCTTGTTTGCTGAATGATTAGAGAGTTCGACAGAGTAACGGCGCTTTAGAAATGAATTGCCAAAAGTCCCCTCCATGTTGGAAGTGATGGGGTATTTATAGAAGCTGATCTGGACTTAGGAAATTTCTCTAAGTCTTTAAGTCGTCGCCGACTTAGTGTAGGTCGCTGCTGGTTTATGATCAGTCGGTCACTCGTTAGGTCGGAACCTCTTTAAATCGGAGCATTTTGTAGCTCGGAATCTTCTCTAGGTCGTAACCTTTAGTTCGCAGTACTACTAGGTCGCGGAGCCTCTTAGGTCGCAAGCTTCCTTAGGTCGCGACTCCCCTTAGGTCGTGACATTCCTGTAGCCTTAGGTCGCTGGGCAAGTTAAGTTATAAGTCGGCAATCTGTTAACTCGGCAGGCCTTGCTAACTCACAATTTGCTAGGTCGGTAGGCTTCTTAAGTCAGCAGGTTCCTAACTCGGCATCCTTCTTAACTTCTGAGTCACAGATCTTCTTAAGTCGGCAGGCTCCTAAGTCGGCACAACTCTTAAGTCGGCAGCTCTTCTCAGTAGTTAGATCGGCAACTGTTGGGTCAGAGCTTTCTTTAAGTCGGTTACGCCTTTAGCTTGTTAGGTCGTCTTCTGTCTTAGGTCGGCAAGCACCTTAACTCGGCATACCTTCTTAAGTCGGCAGGCTCCTAACTCGGCATGCTGCTAGGTCGTGAGTCGAAGAGGGGTTAACATTTGCCCCTCGAAGTATATGCCTAAGCCATAGGTCGTATGCTTCGATTCTCTTAACTCTTTGGTTAGGTCGGTGCCGACTTAACAAATGCCTTAGGTCGTACACCGTATGTCGATTCGTCTTTCACTGCCCCAGTGAGTAAATAGCTTAAGCCGTCCCTTCTCTTCCTTCACCTGTTCCAACTTCCTGTGCCGCCATTAACAAAGTTCTTCAATTTCGAATACAAATTCAAGTCCACCACCCAGCGATTCACCCTTGCTATCCAATTGCGTAAGCGTTTTCGATCCTTTTTCACTTCACGTTCGCCATTAAACCCTGAATTCTAACCTCCGAGCCCCGAACCAGAATCATACGTCGCGCTTCATTTTGAATCGTGCTGTGATCAATTTTTTATCGTCACTAGTTGTTGATGTGATTTACGAACGCATGGCAGTAGGTCAGGTTTATGACAGATCGGAGATGTGTTGAATTGTTGTTCCAGCGACTTGGTGATATGAAGGGAACGGTGAATTTCGAGTTGATTGGTGGAAGGAGGCGAAATTTATGGTGGAGGAGAAGTAGCTTGAGACGACTCAAAACATTCATGCGACCTAACTGTCTCAGCAGCCCAGTTTTTCTTGCGACTTAACTATTCGCCGACATAAGCCTTAGGTCGTGGCCGAGCTAGGACTTAGACATTCATGCCGTTCTGACTTGAGACCTTTTGCACGCAGCCCGACTTAACTTATCACACAGCTTCTTGTATTAGGTCGTGACCGACCTAGAACTTGGAATAATTTCAACGACTTATTTTTCACAACAAGGCTATAGGTCGCAGCCGAGTTATGACTTAGAGAATTTCTGGTTGCCTCGAACTATTTTTGTTTCTTTATTCGACCTAAGACTCAGGGACTGCCGACCTAGACCCATAGAGAATCTCTTAAGTCGTCACCGAGTTAATACTTGGGTTTTCAGCAAACTAAGCAGATGACTTTTAAACTTTGCCTGGACTTTGAACTGTTGAACTATAAACCATGTTGCATGTATTTCTTTTTACGGATTGCTTCAATTTTGCAAACTAACAACCCTGCTTAAAACAACATTCACAGAATACTGGGACGAATATACTGTCACTGACTGCCCATATCAAATGACAGATTAGTTGGTAAAGAGAAAGTTAAATTAAATGAATATGAATGAGATGCTGTACAATAACCAATTCAAGTGAAGTATTAAAACAAAATCATAATAGTCAAATGGAACTGACTTGTCTGTATTAACACTGCACTTGATCATTGACAAGTTCTGAAATTCTGTAATCGATAATTTAATTCCAGTTATGCTTGTCTTTTATTTTCATTAGTTTCTGCACAACACTTCACACTTTTAGGGAACGTGCACCTTCACATTTGAACATTCAGCTGATTGTGTAGAATGTCTTCTCCACAAGAAGGAACAGAACAAGCTGAAGATGTATTTCCAGTTGCTATTCCGTTGAACGATCCTCCAGAGAGGACTCCTACTACCTTGAGCCATAAAGCCTTTCGTCAACTATGCACCCAGTTTGGCATTGCTGAAGCTGACGCTTTGCTTCCTGAAACAAATGATACTGCTGACAGGCCGCCCCATGGCTTCGTTGCAGTTAACCGCCAAATGTGCTTGAGCGGAGCTATCCCCCCATTCAATGACTGCATTCGAGAACTTCTTCTCCAACTATCTATCTCCCCTTTTCAGTTACATCCCAATGGCTACGCCATCTTGCTGGGACTATGCGTGCTTTTTAGGAGAACGCTGGACCGCTTTCCTACCTTCGGAGAAATTCGCTATCTTTGTACCTTTGCCAAGAATAAAGATCATCCCTCCATTATAGTTGTAAGGAGTGCGAGGAATCGTAAGTTGATCACCGGTCTCCCTGAAAGTGTTCGCAGTTTCCTGAGCCCGTTCTTTTATGTCCGCTGTCCTCCTGGGTTTTATGCTATTTGGAGAATAGGGAGTAAGATCACTTGCACTTGTCTCTTACGTTCCTTCAAACTTACCGAAGTTCGGATTATCAAGTGCTAACTTCGATCTTTTCTTTTTCTTTTCAGCACTTCCTTCTCCTTCTAAAAATCTTAGTCACAAAGTGACTTTCGAGAGGCTTATGGCGGTGCCTGTGGAGGAGAGGAGTATCCAGTTTCTATTAGATGATGAACTTTTGCACCAATTTGGGCTTCTACACCCTTCCAGGTCGACTCGAATTCATGAAACTCCTAGCTCTGATGCAGAAACGTCGGCTGCTTCGGGTTCTCAAACAGAGGCGTCAAATGCCCCAGTTTCTGCGGAAGAAGCTGCATCAAAAACACTCGTCATGGATGCTGCTTTGATAAAGTGTTCTGGATCCACTGATGCTGTAGGGTTAGCTGGCAAGTCGGCACTTCCCCCAATTATTGAGGAAGAAGAGAATCTTCGAGCTTCTGAAAAATCAACTGATGTGGAAGTTGAGAAGGAGAAATCTGCCGAACACTTGGGCGATGACACCTTCGATGGCTTGAGTGACATTATGATTACTTCTCAAGAGCTTTTCAAGGATAATATTCCAAAGGCAAACTCTCCTGTCATTGAAGCGACTTCCTCTTTGAAACAGATCTCGACGCCTTCGACACCTGTCGTCTCCGTTCCTGCACTGAAGCGTGGTTTGTAGTTTGACGCGCGTAGTTCGTACGCCGCACACACTTAGGATTTTTCTGCACTTATAAGCATTTACTTTTTCCTTCTGGAAATTTCTAAACTTTACTTCTTTCCTGTTTTCAGATTCTCCGATGGGACGCTCCGGCTCATATTATGACTCATTTCAGCGCCATGGAGGCCGTGGATCCTATGACTTCAAGAAATATCTTGGTGACCAGAGAGAGACAGATGAGGAACGGGCCCAAAGGAAGGCTCAAGAAAAATGGGACTATGAGCAGCGGCAGAGAAGAAGGGATGCTGATCGATACGATTCTTCCTACAAAACTTACGATTCTCATAAGCGAAAAACTTATGATGACAAAGGGAAGAGTCAAATTACTGATGAATCGAGCAAACGGTCTAAGCCAAGTGACGCGTCTGCTATTTCTGAAAAGATCAATGCTCCCATTTCTTCTGACATTCCGGCCGGTTCTCCTCCTCTAAAGGAAACTGACATTCAAACCATCATTAACAGGCCACAATATCAAGCTAAAGACGGCCCTCCAACGCTTCAGAGCCGATTTCCGAATTGGTGTCTAAGAGGAGTCCGCTTTGACTTAGATTTGGTTCCCATTGATAAGCAGGCAATGCTGAGAAATGTCGATGCCGTCAAGCTCGATATTGAAAGAATGTCTGGATGGCAGAAGTTGGTTGATGAACTTCAAAGGGTCAACCACCTTAACCTTGAGGCAATGATGACGATGGAGAATGATAAAGCAGAATGGGACAAATGGCGTAAGCAGCATGACGCGGAAATGACGAGTATTGCAGACGACAATGCAAAGCTTGCGTCTGAAGTTAAGCAGCTTAAGGAAAATCTCGCTTCTTCTTCTGCATCATATACTCAAAAAGAAGAAGTCTTTCAGAAGCATGTGCGGGACGCACACGCTGCACAAAGAGATGTAGAAATGAAGCTTGCCGCCGAACAGCACGTTAAAGAGAAGTACCGCGCAGAAAACGCCGAACTGCGGGAAAAGGTCACCTCCCAGAACATGGAGATTGAGTTACTAAAGTCTCGACTTGCTAAAGCTGAGGCAGCTCGTGATGAGGCTATTACTGGTAGGGTCGCTGCTATTGCCGAAAAAGAAGCGATTGAACAATCACATGAGGCAACGAAAGCAAGCATCAGTTCTACCTTATTCGACTTTTATTTACACTGCGTTCTGGGTCGTGGGAGCCTTGCTTTTCTGGGTCCAGATTATGAAATCACTCTGGCTGAAGTGTGGGAAGCCGCGCTTGATATGTTTAAAGGTGCCGGCTATGATGAAGCAAAATTTGAGGAAGCAAAATTTGAGGCTCGCTATCTTGATGATGAGGCTCGCGCCGCTCTGGTTAGAGGGAAGGAGCAGCTTGCCAGGGCACGGGCTGAATCATTGGGAGAAGAACTCTCGAAAGAGGAAGCTCTTTTAACTGCCCCTGTTCATGCTTCCACTTCGGCTGATGCAAACATTATGGATTCCAGCTCTCATCCTTCACCTCCAGTTGTGACCACTCCTACAGAAGAGGAGGCAATGAAGGACTTTTAGGCTCGGGAATTTGAGATTGATCTTGCCAAACCGGCTTCTCCAGGTAACTTTGACGATTCACGGTCTTCTTTTTTCTCGAGGAATACTAATTTTGATTTCTTTTATTATGCAGTAGTCGCGCCGGAAACTGCACCAATTCTTCCTTCTTCAGCTGCCATTCCTTCTTCTCAAGTTACTCCTCTTCCAGCTTCTCAACCAGGTTCACGGGAAGAACCGATAGCAGCCCTTCAAGGTTTGGACGAACCATCTGCTTCCGAAGAACAGAAAGCAGGAGATCTGGAAGATAGCGAGAAGACCCCGGAGCGGTCTTTCGACTACGACACAAAACTTTCTACATTTCTTACTCCGGGGAGTGAATCTTCTTCCAAGAAGAAGGGGAAACGTGTGGTTTCGAAGAAAGGAAAGAAGAGTTCTACTGCTGCTGGAGATGAGGCAGAGATTGATCCGGCTGAGTCTCTTTCTCCTTCTTCTCCAACGCGGCCTACGAAGCTAATTACCAGGCCGGGTAAAAGTTCCAAGGGTGGGAAGAAGGGGAAATGAGTTTGATTTTGCATTTTCTGCTTTTTGTATTGACCGGGGATTGTGCGGATTCCGGTCTCCGCTTCTTTTTGTAACCTGTACAATGTAAAAATTTCTCATAGTGTTGAAATAAATAGATATTTTTCTTGTACAAATCCTTGTGTATGTAGGAATACATCTGTTTTTCATTTGAAGTGTAGAGTAAATGATTCTTTTTGCTTGTACAAATTTTTGGTCTGTGTTTCAAGAACGCACTTACTCCACATCTTTATTACGTGATATTGCAATGAACTTGTGGTATGTTGCTTGTATATTACTTTTATTAATGTAACTGAATTGTATAATGTTGCCCCCATACCACAAGTATATTGTAATATTTCTTGATTTCACAAGACCGATACTTTTATTTTAGAGAATAACTTTCCACTTTTTCAGGGAAGAATTATTCTGCTTTTAATAGAGTATATCTTGTCTTTGGAGAAATCTTTATTTTCTTTTTCTTCCTGAAGAACACTTCGACTTCTGGGAATGATCACTTTTATTTGTTTGAAAGTGAATTTTCCTGTATAGTGAAATGAGCTTCTGAAGAAGGTTTTGATTTTCGTGCCCCGGTAAAGGGTTTATTTTTGGTACTTCAAGCAAGGTGAAGTACGCCTCTGAAGAGGTCTTTTGGTCTCCGAAGAGAAGCGATTTTGGTCTCCGAAGAGAAGCAGTTTTGGTCTCCGAAGAGAAGCAGTTTTGGTCTCCGAAGAGAAGCATTTTGCACTTCTACACGGGTGAAATGTGCCTCCGAAAAGGGCTTTTGCCTCCGAAGATGGCTTGTGCCTCCGAAGAGGGCTTGTGCCTCCGAAGAGGGCTTGTGCCTCCGAAGAGGGCTTATGGTTGCCTGGAAGTTACTTTCTCATGGTCGGAGGGGTCCACGGGACAAGCGTAAGTCATTCGATTGGATGTTTGTTTGTACAAACGATCGCAATCGATTAACAAGGTGCCCCTTTTTGGTAGTCCCACCGATCTTTTTGATTGAGGAAAGCTCTCCATTTATTGGCGTGCCTCGTTAGAGGGCTTTGTTGATCCTTGGGAAGGAGCATCAGTTGGTTGGCGTGCCAGGAAGGTTGCATCTTAGGTGCAAGTAGATCCATGGGATGGACACAAGCTGCCTGATTGGATGCATCACAATCAGCCAGCGAGGGTCTTATTCCTTCTGCTTGGGAAGTTATCCCTTTAGTGGATCTACCTGCTTTCCTGTTGAGAGGCATACCTTCCTTTGGCTGCTTCCATGTCTGCCTGCTCATGTTGTACCATCATCCGCCAATCTACGATCCTTTATCATCATTTCCAAGCGCGTGTTTCTTTCTTTTGCAAGTAAATTTCTTTATCCGAAGAGGTAGACTTTACTGTCGAATGACTCCACAGAGTAAACGCAAGTTATTTGGTTGGATGCCTTTTTATATCAACGATCACAACCAGTTTACGAGGGCTTGACACAGTGGAGCCGTCAACTTTTTATGTGAAGTCCCTCTTGTACGGGATTTGAGTTTGAAATTTTTGTTGTTTGAAATTTGCTAAATGATTTGTAAGGCTCGCTTAGCTTTGCGATGGGTGAGCTTTGCTTTAATGACCTGCAGTATTAGATCGATATTTTAGCAATACATTTAGAGTATTTACACATCGAAATATAACAGGCATTTTATAACAGAAAACACAATGCATAGTTTTTTCATTATAGATTTACGCTGATTTCTCAGCGGTTTACAATGCAGAAGTTACACATCTATCATTATCTTTACAAATTCAAGCAATGCTGTTAAGTAAAAATGAATGCTAGTTATTGTTGTTTCAGAATCTCCAAGCTGGATTTCCATTTGTGCTTGATTCATAGCTTTTGGATTTTTATGCCAGAGAAAGTAAGAGATGCCCCAGTCGCAGTTTTGTGGGTAATTAGTAGTCATCCCAACTTCTGCTTGCTGGGTATGGTCCCCCCGTGATAGTATTAATGACAAGCTTTTCTGAATCTTGCACTGCAGTGTTGTTGTGAGAATCGGATTGATGGGTAGGGTGTTGTTGATCCCGAGTGGATGAGGTTGGATCGGTTCCGCTTCTCTTAACGTATTGTTGGAGTTTACCCTGCTCTAGCAATTCTTCAATCACCTTCTTTAATTGGCGACATTCGTCAGTGTCATGGCCAGGTTGATTGTGAAATTGGCAGAATTTTCCATTACGCTTTGCCCCTCTTGTCATCTCAGGTGGCTTAGGATACCTGACAACGTCTTTTGTTGCAAAAAAGATATTTCTTGGTGTATCGGTTAAAGGAGTAAAGTCCGAAGGATTAAAGCGGCGAGGTTTCTTTTCATTTCTCTGGCTTTTTCCTCCTTCATTCTCCCTTTTCTGACTTTCAGATTCTCTTTTCTTAGGTGGGACATTGGCATTATTAATCTGGGCAGTAACCACCTTCGACGTTGCAGAAAGGCTTTCAAGGCGAATGAACTCATCGGCCTTTTTATAGAATTTATCAAGTGAGTTTGGTTCTTTCATCTTTAACCATATCCCAAATTCACTCGATTTATCAATGGCTCTCATCAAATAAGTCAGGATCATACGTGGTTCTGCATTTTCTACTTCGGCTAAAGCTATATTGAAACGGCTCAAGAAAGATTTGATTGATTCTCCGGGCGCTTGTTCAAGGTTAGACAGTGACATTATATCCTTAGCTTTTGAAGCATACAATCTGAACTGTTCTTTAAACTTTTGCGTTAAGTCGGAGAATTTATCTACAGACCGAACTGGAAGCTTTGTGAACCAAAGTAAAGCCACACCTTCTAGGTATACCGGAAAATATCGACACTTGATCTCGTCTGATGCTCTTGCACCAGTCATATGCCAATCGTACTTGTAGAGGAAATGATTAGGGTCACTGGTTCCCCTATAGGCTTGGATAGTAGGAGGTGCAAATTTCCTTGGAAACTCCGCTCTTAGGATCCTTTCAGTAAACGAAGTTCTGCTTGGCGCAAATCCCCAGTCAGCCTCATCCTCTTCCCTTTGCATGCTCTCTTTCATGATGCGGCCAACCATTTCAGACAGGTACTCCTTATTGTTCAAAGATACCTCCGGGCAAGTATTAGTTCTTCCCTCGGAATTTTGCCCGGGCATATGCTCATGACAAGTTGGTTGCGGCATAGAACCATCAGCTTGGAAAGGTGGCATTTCAGGAAGAGTAGTTCGACGGTTTTCTGGTTGACGATTTGCCACGAGCAGAGCAGTTAATCTATCCATCATCAAAGCGTTTTGAGTTTAAATTTGTTGGTATAATCCAGAAACTGCGTCATCCAATTCAGCCCTGGTGACCCCAACGGTTGGAGTTGCTTGGTCTGTTATTGGGGAAGCGGAAGTTCCTTCGTGAGCGTTTCCGGATCTGATAGGTCTACCTCTTCTTCCAGGAGCCATTATTTCAGATCTGGTTTTTAAAGAGAGGTTCTTTTTATGAATCTTTGCGAAGCAACGGTGGATGATCGCCTGAGTTGGGTTCTCAGTGAAAGCACCAAAATGTTTACGTCAAAATGTGAACGCCAACACCCGGTGTGTGTAGTAAGATTGTGAAAGCACCACCCGTGTAACGGGAACAGAAATCAAGCAGGAAAATAGCAGAAATGCAGTAAAAGACAGCAGTTTATAGTGGTTCGGCTTAAGATTCAGCCTACGTCCACTTTGAATCTCTTTATTATTGAATCTGGTTACAAATTGGTACAAATCTCCTGTGAAAACAGTACAACTCGATCTCAAGAAGCAATCTTGACTACTAGCTCAATCTTCGGCGATGAAACTCGATGAATCCATGTCGGATGTTAAGAATTTCTCTCGAAGTTTGTTGTAGTGTCTTGAATGCTTGAAGGATCCTTGTTTGCTGAATGATTGGAGAGTTCGACAGAGTAACGGCGCTTTAGAAATGAATTGCCAAAAGTCCCCTCCATGTTGGAAGTGATGGGGTATTTATAGAAGCTGATCTGGACTTAGGAAATTTCTCTAAGTCTTTAAGTCGTCGCCGACTTAGTGTAGGTCGCTGCTGGTTTATGATCAGTCGGTCACTCGTTAGGTCGGAACCTCTTTAAATCGGAGCATTTTGTAGCTCGGAATCTTCTCTAGGTCGTAACCTTTAGTTCGCAGTACTACTAGGTCGCGGAGCCTCTTAGGTCGCAAGCTTCCTTAGGTCGCGACTCCCCTTAGGTCGTGACATTCCTGTAGCCTTAGGTCGCTGGGCAAGTTAAGTTATAAGTCGGCAATCTGTTAACTCGGCAGGCCTTGCTAACTCACAATTTGCTAGGTCGGTAGGCTTCTTAAGTCAGCAGGTTCCTAACTCGGCATCCTTCTTAACTTCTGAGTCACAGATCTTCTTAAGTCGGCAGGCTCCTAAGTCGGCACAACTCTTAAGTCGGCAGCTCTTCTCAGTAGTTAGATCGGCAACTGTTGGGTCAGAGCTTTCTTTAAGTCGGTTACGCCTTTAGCTTGTTAGGTCGTCTTCTGTCTTAGGTCGGCAAGCACCTTAACTCGGCATACCTTCTTAAGTCGGCAGGCTCCTAACTCGGCATGCTGCTAGGTCGTGAGTCGAAGAGGGGTTAACAGAAGGCAATACGGATTACTGGACAATTGCAGGCAAAAATAAATTTGTCTTCGCTTCGGTATGGAATAATATCAGCCAGCATCTACGAAGGGATGACAATTTTGTTTTAATATGGCATGCTATGACAGCTAGGAAGTTCTCATTCACTACGTTTTAGCCTACAACTGATCGACTAGCGAGTTGGGGTATGAATGTTGAACAACAGTGTTTACTTTGTGCTACAGATCGAGAATCTCATGACCATATATTCTCAGAATGCAAATTTAGTACTTATTTGTGGAATAGCCTGCTCTAGAACTTAGATCTTCCATATACCATTGCAACTTCGTTGAATCAACGCCTCTCGAGTTTGAGATAGAGTTTCCAATCCAAATTAGTTGCTCATGACCTCGCATATGTCGCGACTTCCACTCTGACACACCACATATGGCTAGAACGAGTTCGCCATCGATTCGAAACGAAATCTTGCTCGATGAAACAACGAATGATATTAATAGAGATAGACGTTCGATTGCAACTTGTGCGTCGCTTCCAAAGGTGAAATCTGGCTTCAGTGGACAGACAGAAGCTCTTGAAATGGGGGATAGAGTTAGAAGATTCTGGATAATCGGCTGGAGCTTTCGAAGATATTTAGGGTTGTTTACTTCGTTATTGGTCTGGGCTGGTAGATACTTGCAAGAGAAGGAGTTTAGCTATTAACCTTTTGTGGGCCGACTGTTTTTTTTATCTTATTTTACGTTATTTAGTATTTGTGTTGAGTTGTAATATTTTAACTGTACAAGAGTTGTATTGTGGCATAGCGGCTGTGCTATTTTTCCTTACCACAGTGGTAAGGTTTTAAGGAGACGAATCTTGCTATTTAGGGTTCTACTCGTTTAATTAATGAAGAACCTCTCTTTCAAAAAAAAAAAAGTATGTATGTTATATAAAAAATGGGGGAAGCTGTTATGCCTAATGGTGATTCAGGGAGGAATGGTCTACACCGATGAAAGGGCAACAACATAATAGAAAACCAATAGAGGGAAAATGTATAAATATGCAGAAACTACAAATTCTCAGAATCAAACAACAAAACTGCAATATTACACACCAGAAAGAGAAAAAACGGTGGAATTTGCTTTCTTCCTGATGAAGTTTTATAAAGAACAGAACATAAATGGACAAACCTTTTATTTTGTTCCGTTTATGGTTACAAACCAACTTACAGTCAATTTAACAATTACATACAATGGATTTGGAAGCCGAAGGAATACTATGATCTGGAAGTTCATTAAGGCAATTTTCTTATCCACTTTACAACTGTTTCTGATTTAAATCAAATTCTGGAAAACAACCCATATACATATGAATCTCGCTACATAATTACAAAACTATGGTCTGTTAGGATGAATTTAACATCAGAAACATTAACACAAATGCCCTTCTGGATAAAACTCCGCAACTTAAAACTGGAACACTGGGACATAAAGGCTTTGAGTAGGATTACCAGCGTAATTGGAGTACGATCAGTACTGATGATGTCACTGCATCAAGCTACAGAACCAATTATGCTAGGATTCTTGTTAATGTAAATGTTGACACTAAATACACATAAACTATCACTGTTAAGACCACTAGAGGAGATAACTGTGAGATTCATGTTGCTTATGAATTTAAACCCTATATATGTATGCATTACCAACGATTTGGTCACCAAACTATAAAATGTAATAAAAATAGACCTACAAGGAAAAGCACAGAACATTGTTGGAAATCAAAATCAACTAAAACCACATCATAACCCTCCTCTAGGGATCAAACTAACCACAGTATGACCACACAGTCTGAGATTCATGCAGGTTCCTATCAAACTAAATCAGCAGAAACACACTACAACCACTACTGAAGACTGGCATTATAAAGGCAAATCAGGGGTACCACAACTACATAAACATGATAGATCAAGTAATATAGGCAATTTAGACAAAAAGGAAGACAACAACAAAATACATTTGAAAGGAAAACAGTAGATGGATCACAAAAGCAAACAACCAGAACAGAATGATTTTATTACAACTAATAAATTTCAGGTACTTAGTTCATTAGAAGAGGAGGACCCTACCGATCAACCCATTCCACAAAAACACGACGAATTCAACCTTGCACACAAAGAGTTCATTAATTATTCAGATTTTATTGAGAACATTACACAAAATATTGAAGAGGATGAGGAGGATCAAGCATAGGACGCAAAATTTGAATCATATGTTTCGCCTAACCCACTTTACGAGCAGGAAGTATCAGCATCATCCAGTACTACTTACCCATCAACCTCCAGCACTAATAACCAACCTGAGCCCCTTAAAAGAGTGACAAGGGCTCGAAAAAATGGTAAACGACAATCATCATATGGAATGTCAGGGGGATTATTATTGATCATAATGGACCAGATTATCTCTACCCGGACACCCAATAGACCAAGTATTATTGGTCTACTGGAAAACAAACTGTCAACATAGAAAATACCCCAATTCCTTTCCAAATTTAGTAAAAATGTGGGTCACTTGCATAATATTGATCACGGGTCTAAAGGAAGGATCTTGTTGCTATGGGACACGTCTGTTTGGACATTTCAACTCATTCAATCCAGTATTCAACACATTACCACTATTATTACTAACTTAAGTGGCTTTTTTATGTCTTTAACTATTGTGTATGTGAGTAATTTGTTTTCAAATAGCGAACAATTATGGCATGAGTTATCCCAGTAGTCAAGTGTTATAGATAAGGCATGGTTGCTAGGAGGGGACTTTAATAATGTACTCAACCCTAAAGACAAGAAAGGGGGACTACCAGTCCCTTTTTCTCATCTCAGAGGGATTTCTAATTTCATAATCCATTATGGCCTCGCTGAGGTCAATATTCATGGCTTCAACTTCGCAAGGAGGAGAAGGGGCATTGCTACACATATTGAAAAAGTATTAATAAATAGCACACTGCTACAACACTTTCCAACCTTCATGGCTACTGCATTTACATCATATCTAAGTGATCATTACCCTATCATCATTAAACTTCACACATACAATGCTCAATAAAAAGGCACATCTTACAGATATAATAATGGATGGCACCTACTGGCTGTATATGAAGAACAAGTAGTAACTATCTTATCAAATTTGGCATGGGGCTCACCAGTTCAACAAATTATGATTAAACTTAGAAGGATCTAACAAAATCTAAAGGACTGGAACAAAACAAGACTAAAAGACATGTCATCATTACAAGCAACATATCAACACAAACTATTGGAAACAGACAAAAATCCAGAAGATGTGTATTTGTATGATGATACGATCACAACATGCATCAACTTAAAACAGAGAATGCATGGAAAATATATTGAGGCTAAACAAAAATCCGAGATTACTTGGTTAAATGAAGGAGATATTAACTCTAAATTTTTTTTATGCCGAGATGAATATGAGGAGATACATAAATAACATCAGGGCCCTAT
The DNA here is from genome assembly GCA_030737815.1 of Allium fistulosum. Lineage (NCBI taxonomy): Eukaryota > Viridiplantae > Streptophyta > Magnoliopsida > Asparagales > Amaryllidaceae > Allium > Allium fistulosum. The sequence continues at coordinate 111,070,267 of CM060901.1, read as the reverse complement.
ATGATGCAAATGGTATTCTCTTCTTTGACACCAACTAGATTCATGAACAAGTAGTACAATATTACACTGACCTGTTTTGATGGAGAGTAAGAAGATATCTTCCAAGATATTCAACGCAGGAAAGTGATTAATGAAATGGCAGTGTTCAAAATTATGAGAAGCAAATTATGCAAAACATTATAATTTCATTAGTGATAGTACGGGTATATATATGTAGTGTTTGTAAAGAGCAATTGCATGCTACTGTACTACAACTTATTACAATTATTATCTCTAACATTTCCCCTCAATTTAGGCTCTCTTTCTTCGACTCATCCTTCTTTTCTTCCAGTTCTTCTTTGCCATTAACTTTAGGAGTATCTCTGACATTCAGTTCATCTCTCATTTGCATGAATCGACTTTGTGATAATGCCTTGGTCAGTACATCTGCTTTTTGATAAAGTGCTGGTATATGATTGATGCAAACATCTCCTTTGGTCACCTGTTCCCTGACAAAATACAAATCTAGTTCAATGTGCTTGGTTCGAGAGTGTAGTACTGGGTTTGCAGCTAGCGATACTGTGCTAGCATTATCACACCATATGGTAGCAGATTCAATCTTTCTACCCAGCATTTCAAACAGTAAGGACTTCAACCACATAATTTCAGAGACAACTCGTGCAACACTCCTGTACTCCGCTTCAGTAGATGATCTTGAGACAGTAGACTACTTTTTGGAACACCAAGACACCAAGTTATTTCCAAAGTAGACACAGTATCCACTCACTGACTTACGATCATCTCTGTCCACAGCCCAGTCTGCGTCTGCAAATGCACTGATCTTTAGTGTCTCACTTTTATACATCATCAGCCCATGATTTGGAGTTTCTGCTAAGTACATCAGAACCCTTTTAACAGCCTTCCAGTGCTCGGTTGATGGGTTAGACATGAATTGACAAATTTTGTTGACACTAAACGAAATTTTCGGTCTGGTAATTGTTATATACTGCAAGGCACCTGCAATGCTCCTGTATTGTTGTGGATCATCCATAGGTTCCCCCATGTTTTTCGACAATTGAAGACTCGAAATCATAGGAGTTGGTACACCTCTTGCTTTTTCCATGCCTGCTCTCTTTAGGACATTTTTAATGTAGTTTGTTTGACTGAGATGAAGGCACCCATCAGTTGTCTTCTTCACCTCAATGCCCAAGAAGAAGTTTAGAGTTCCCAAGTCTTTTAACTTGAATTGTTTGTTCAAGTGTTCAGTTATTTTATCCACTTCTGTGATGTCACTTCCAGTGATGATAAAATCATCTACATAAACCAATATGTACATCACGTGAACTTCACCTTTTCTGATGAATAGAGAACAATCAGATTTTGCAGACTTGAAACCTAATTCCACCAGAGTTCTTTTCAGCTTTTCGAACCAAACTCTAGGGGCTTGCTTAAGTCCATATATGGTCTTGTTCAATTTGCACATCATTTGATTCCTACTGTGAATTTCAAAACCACTGGGCTGCTCCATATACACCTCTTCCTCCAGTTCCCCATTGAGGAATGCGTTGTGCACATCAAGTTGCTTCACAGTCCAACCATTATGTAGAATTATGGTTAGCATGGTTCTGATTGTGGTGGGTTTTATCACTAGTGAGAACGTCTCTTTGAAATCAAATCCTGCCATTTGTGTGTAACCTTTAGCAACCAGTCGAGCTTTGTATTTATCTATGCTTCCATCAGCTTTGTGCTTTAGTCTGTAAGTCCATTTACATCCTATCACCGTTTTGTTTTTGGGAAGAGTAACTAAGCTCCATGTTTTGTTGTTCATTAGGGCTGTGAAAATGGCGAGTTTCAAGAAAATGGTGGAAAGTTTTTCTCTCTCATCTTTTTTTAATAATTCTTTCTTTTCATCATTTCCGAGTATCCCTTCTTCTCATACACGTGTTTCTCAAAACCCCTTTCATAATTCCTATGCCGATGTGGTTAAGTCTAATAATACTATTCATATTCACAAACATAACTCCACATTTATTCCTCTTCACAAAAAAAATTCGAATATCAAATCTCAGAATCTTTGCTTCAGGTGCGGAATGGCAAATCATAGAGCGAAAAATTGTCGAAATGGTCTTATATGCTTTTACTGCAACAGATCTGGTCATCGATCTTCGAATTGCCCTAATCGAGCAAGATCGCAGGAAGATAGAGGGAAAGGGGTTGTATCCAGAGACAATACTCTTTCGAAGAAGCCAGTGGATTTTTCTAGAAAGTTAGATAAACTTGAATTGGTTAACGGAGTTGATGTAAACAAATCGCATAGTATTGTTCTGGACAATTCGGATGGTTTTGCTAAAGCCTACAAGAAATGCAGAAGATGGGTAATTATCACAATTATTTAGGTAAATTCACGATTCAAGAAATTGCTGATCTTCTTACTTTTTATTTTGGCAATCATAATTGGGAAATAAAGAAGTATAATCGAGAATTCAAGATTCTTTTTCCAAGCTTTACTCTTGCTTTAGATGCTGAGATGAGAAGTGTGCTGAAGCTTTCCAACAAGGCAATCAGGCTGAGGCTCTGGAATTTAAATGAAGGGAAATTTGAAAGAAATTACTCAGTTAAAACTTGGATTCGACTTGTTGATTTACCAGATTTATGTTGGGAGCCGGATCTTCTAGAAGAAGTTGTTAGTGGGATTGGACTCTTGGTTAATATGGATTTTGCTGAAGGTAACAAATTCGATTATTCCTATTTGGATGTTAAGATAGAAAGAGATATTAATGTGTCTATTCCTAGTAAAATAGAAATTGTTATTGGAAGTGCAAGCTACATTGTATCAGTTAAGGAGACCTCTACAGAAAATGATCTAAATTTTGATGCTTGGAGTGACACCCATTTTGGACCTAATGATAGTACGTTTTAGAGGAAAAAATATAATTGGGATAAGAAATTGGAAGGTAAAAACAACTTGATTGATCTTGAAGTGAGTGGTAATCAGGTTACTGTTACTCATATTTCAGAAAGTAGTAGTAATAGTTCGGGGAAATGTTTTGCTGCACATGTTGTTGATCCAATTTTGATCCCAGACAAAGTGTTTACTGAGGTGATTGTTCCGGATTCTAGTGATCAGAATTTTCTTAATTCTGATGATCCAAACAAAGTCTATGTTGAAGATGCTGTCACGGATTCGGATGATGTCAATGCTGTGGTTTTTCGTGCTGCTAATTCAGATGAAGTCAGGGATTTTATCAAAAACACTGACCTGGTGGTAGCAGGTGGAGTTAAGAAGGATATTGCAAATAAAGAGGTGGTTTCTGATGAGCCCAGTGTGGAAATTTTTGAAGTAGAAAAGGAGCCTATTCCTGTTGTGGAGCTTAGTGATAATTCAAGCAAAGAAGATGATGCTGCTTACAACAATGTGCGTAGAAGTGCCAGGCTATTGGGTCAAAAGGAGGATACTCTGAAGAAAGCCAATAAAAGAGCAGGAGTGAAAGCTTTGGAGCACGTTGCCTCTTCAAGTAAGTCATCTCATCCTTTTTTTGGAAGTGTTCATGTTCCTGCCGCATTAAATACTCTCTCATCTGAACAACTTTTTGATATGGCTAAAAAAATTGGTTTTACTTTTCAAAATGGTATAATGGATATGGAAAGTTTCAAGTTATTGGAGTTACTAAGGGTCTCTAATAATTCATGAAGATCTTAACATGGAATGTTAGGGGTCTCGGCAATCCCTAGAAATGTGCCAGAGTAAAGAACATAGTTATGTCTTTAAGTGTGGATGTAGTGTTATTTCAGGAAACTAAGATTGATGATTCTTCTGTTTTCAATTTTAACACTTTGGGTGGAAATTTTATTGATAGTTGGTGTGTTGTTAATGCCATGGGTAGCAAAGGTGGTATGTTTGTTGGATGGAGGGGGGATAGATATAAGATTATAGAAGAATACAAATATGTTAATGTACTGCATATTAAATTGGAGAATATGAGAGATGGGAGTTATTTCTTTTTATCAAATGTATATGGCCCTTGTAATAAAAATGATAGATCTTTTTTCTGGGATTGTTGTTCTGACTTTTTGAAAAAGGTTAATGGGCCTTGGGCCATTGGAGGTGATTTTAATGTTACAAGATTTCTTGGGGAAAGAAGTGGAAGAGAAGGAAGTTATTCAGAAATGGAGAAATTTTGCGGATTTGTTGATGAATGCAGTTTAATTGATCCGCCTATGTGTAATAGAGCTTACACTTGGAGCAATGGGCAAGAGAATCCTATAATGGCTAGATTAGATAGATTTTTAATCAATTCTCAATGGGATGACAAATTTCCTTTTACTGTGCAATTCGGTCATGCTAGAATAGTTTCAGATCATTGTCCAGTTATTTTAGACTGCAAGGATGAGGTGAAATTCAAGAAGATTTTTAGGTTTGAGAAAATGTGGTGTCTGGAGAATGATTTTGATGATTTTGTTAAAATGAAATGGGCCAGTTTTACCAGTCTGGAAAATTCTGCTAAGAATATTATGTTTAAGCTTAGATCATTAAGAAGCTGTATTAAACAATGGGAGAAAAGTAACTTTGGTAATTTGAAAGATAAGAAATTAAAACTGAATGAAGAGATTTTGGCTCTTAATAATAAGGAGGAATCTAAGGGGTTATCTCAGGAAGATGTTGCTGTTCTTAAATCCAAAGAAAAAGAATTGCTGAAAATCATAGATCAAGAGGAAATCATGTGGAAACAGAGATCTAGAGTAAATTGGCTTAACCATGGTGATGCAAACACAGCATATTTTCATAAAATTGCCAATGAAAGAAGGAGAACAAACTTCATAAATAACATTATTATTGAGGGAGTTGAGGAATTTGATCAAAATAAAATTTTAAATAAGTTCTCTGATTATTACAGAGAATTATTTGGTAGTGCTCAAGAGAAATTTACTTCAGTGGATTGGGAATTAATGTTTGACGACAATGAGAAGGTGGACTTGAACTGTTTAGAGCAAGTTTTTACGGAGGAGGAAATCTGGCAAGCTGTTAAAGATCTTCCAGCAGACAAGGCTCCTGGACCAGATGGTTATCCTACTTTTTTCTTTCAAAGATATTGGTCTACCATTAAATCGGATGTTGTTGCCCTCTTCAATGATCTTTATATGGGAAATTTAGATTTTAGTTATATGAACTATGCTTTTATTGTGTTACTGGCCAAGAAGGAGGGAGCAAATGACGTTAAAGATTTTAGACCCATCAGTTTACTGAATTGTATCACAAAGATTATTACCAAAGTATTAGCCAACAGACTTAGGGGTTTGATGAATTCTCTCATTCTCAATAGCCAATCTGCTTTTATTAGAAACAGAAATATTATGGAAAATGTTGCCATGGTGCAAGAAGTGGTCAACTATTGCATACATGAAGATTTGCCTTCTGTAATTTTGAAGTTAGATTTTTCAAAAGCTTTTGACTCACTAAACTGGGATTTTCTCTTAGATGTTCTAAAAGCTAGAGGTTTCGGTAGTGCTTGGTGTAGATGGATCAGGGGTCTTTTGAACAGTGGAGTTTCATCTATTTTGCTGAATGGGATGGAAGGTAGGAAAATCAAGTCTAAAAGAGGTTTAAGACAAGAAGATCCTCTCTCTCCTTTGTTATTCAATATTGCAGTAGATATTTTTGCAAGGTTGATTAGAGTTGCTGTAAGAAATGGAATGTTAGAATCTTTTGGTAACTCTTTTGTTGCTGGTGGTGTATCTTCCTTGCAATATGCTGATGATACAATCATTTTTAGTTCTCCCAAACCACATTTTATCATTACATTGAAGCTTTTGTTGTATGGTTTTGAGAACCTGTCAGGTTTGAAAATTAATTTCAATAAGAGTCTAACTATGGCTGTGGATGGTTCTGATTTTAATATCCAAGATATTGCTTTGACTTTGAATTGTAGAACTGGTAATTTTCCTTTATCTTACTTAGGAATGATTATCAGACCTAAAACCTTGAAGCATGAAGATTGGGTACCACTGATTGATAAAATTGGGCTAAGACTTGCAAGATGGAAATGTCATACTTTATCTAGAGCAGGAAGATTGATACTATTAAACTCAGTTCTCACTTCACTGCCTTCATTTTGGATGTCTTTATATAAATTTCCCAAATGGGTCATTAACAAAATTGATGCTATTAGAAGGAATTTTCTTTGGAAAGGATGCAGAAATGGGAGTTCAGTAAAGAATTTAGTTGCTTGGGAGATAGTTTGCAAATCCAAAAATCAAGGTGGTTTAGGGGTAATAAATTTGCAGGAGTTTAATTGTGCTCTTCTTTGTAAATGGCTTTGGAAAATTGCTGAAAACAATAGTTCACTTTGGAAAATTTGGGTTGAAAATAAATACTACTCTGGTAATTTTAACACTAATGTTTTCTCCTTGCATCGAAATCCAAAATACTGGGCTAAAATTATCAAGTTAGAACCTATCTTCAAAATTGGTTTAAACTGGCAATTGGGTAATGGGGGTAAAATTTTATTTTGGCACAATTCTTGGTTATACAACATTCCTTTGAAGAATGTCTTCCCTGATCTTTATAACATTTCTTTGAATCAAAATGCTAGAGTAAATGAACTCTACTATAAAGATTGTAATGAGCTTAAATGGATTCTCAATTTCAATAGAATTTTGGTTGGGGATTTACTCTTTCAATATTGCAAACTCATAAATATGTTAGAGGGTACAATCATTCACAATGATAAAGATGATGTTAGTTGGAATTTAGAAAGGAATGGTAAATTCAGTGTTAGTTCAGTTTATTCATTACTAAATTTTGGTGGTATTAAGGTGAAGTACAGTAAAGCTTTATGGAAGATGCTTGTACCACACAAAGTGAAGCTGCATATGTGGATCTCCATCAACAACAAGCTAAATACTAAAGTTCTTCTGGTTCATAAAGGTTTAAGGATTGAGTCTAAATGCCTATTCTGCAATTTCAGAGATGAAGACATTAATCATTTATATTTCCAATGTCCTTTCACCTACTTGCTCAGAATTAAATGTTTTCAGCTGCTTCATGTTCATCCTCCTCACTTTTTTAATCAGTTTTGGTATTGGGAAGAAGATAGGAATCAGGTTTCTAATAAAATAGATAGAATACTATCTGATTTTATAACTATGAGTGTTTCTTGGGTTCTATGGAATGAAAGGAATAGTAGATGTTTTAATAATAAAAGTAAAACTTTTGATGTGCTTCTCAGAACTTCGATTTCTAATATTTCTTTCTGGCTAGGCTGTGCATATCCTTATGGGCATGAATGGAAAGCTATGTTACCTGAGCTGCAGAAGAGAGTTAGAGAGAGCATGGATTCAATTAGCAAAAGAGTGGTGCGCAGAAAGAAGGGTGTTGATGCTACTTGAACTGCAGTCTTATGTTTCAGTCATTGCAGTTGTACATATTATTAGCTATGTAATATTTTGTGGGTAGAAATGTAATGGGAATGTGTATTTTTTGGTTGTACAAACTGTGTAATGCATGGGTATGTGTTTTTTGGGTTTTGTGTTTTGGGCAGTTGCTGTGTTGTATTCAGGAATGTAAGAAACTTCTTTTAATGCTAAGTTTATAAGCTGGGATTATTTTCCCATCCCGGGTTCAAAAAAAAATATTCTTTACAGCTTGTTCATAATTGATTGGTTCCTCATTTGAGCACTGTACTGAGTAGATTTTTGGTTTAAAGATACCTCTTTTTGATCTTGTGATTATATGATGACCTTGATGTGGTTCAACGATACTGAATGGCGTATCTCCTTGTGGTTGATCCAATGTCTGATCTGCTATGCCTCTGGATGGTGAGGATGTGCTCACAGATTGGTTGGAATCTTCTCTTCTGTCACTATCATTAGTTTGAGTAGCATTTTTGCTTACACTGTTGTCAGATCTGGATATATGCCTTGATGAAGATGGATCATGAGTTTCCTCTCTACTGGGTGTTGAAGCATTTTTCCACCTCTCATCAGTTGTGTAAATTGGAATGGATGGTAACATTGCTCTAGCATTTGTAACTCTTGTTGTACACTTTATTTCTTTGCTGGCAAATGGGAATACCTTCTCATTGAACATAACGTGCCTTGATATTATTATTCTTCCTTCACTTGTCAAACATTTGTATCCTTTTTGTTCGTTCCATAGCCTAGAAATGTACATGAAGAGGATCTGAAGTCAAGCTTGTGTGTATTGTATGGTCGTAGCAATGGAAAGCACAAACATCCAAATACCCTTAGTCTCTGGTAATCAGGTTTAATGTTGTACAGTGCTTCGTATGGGCTGATATCTTCAACACTTTGGTGGGCAAACAGTTGATCAAATACACTGCAGTTGAGAATGCTTCTGGCCAGAATTTTAAAGATAGGGATCCTTGGGCTAACAGTGTTAGTCCCATTTCAACCACATGCCTGTGCTTTCTTTCCACAATCCCATTCTGTTGAGATGTATAAGGACAGGTGCACCTATGTATTATTCCTCTTTCATTAAACATGTTCTTCAATGATTTGAATTCGGTTCCCCCATCAGTTTGAAGAATTTTCACTTTTCTATCAAACTGTCTTTCAGCCTGTGTTATAAATTGTTTAACTACAGCATTAGTATCTGATTTTAGCTTTAAGAAGTAGATCCATGTGTAGTGTGTGTGCATCGACAAATGCAATATAGTATCTGAAACCATAGCTTGAGTTTAGTGGTGCAGGACCCCACAAATAACATTTAATCAGTTCTAGTGGATTATTATACACAGTTTTAGATTGTTGAAATGACAATTTATGACTTTTGCCTAGTTGACATTGAGAGCACAACCGTGGAATAACATGATTCAAATGCATTAGGTTTTCTCTATTCAATACAATTTTCATTACACTGATATTAGGATGCCCAAGTTTTTTATGCCATACAATGTATTCATCTTCGGCATTATTATTAACTACATTATAACAAGCTACTTTGTCTTCAGTTCTTCCAGATCCAAGATTGAACTTATACAGGCCATCACATAGTTCCCCCTGTAACAAAATTTCACTATTCAGACTGTCTTTAATTAAACAAATATTGGGATGAAATTCAAAAAACACTTGATTGTCTCTTGCAAACTGAGATACACTAATCAAATTCTTTTTGATCTGCGGTACTCTTAATAGATTATTTAGCAGTAGTGTTCTATTTCTGTCACCTGAAACAAATTGAGCATTTCCTATGTGTGTGATGCTAAGTGGTGTGCCATTCCCCATGTAAATAGAATTATTACCTGAGTATGGAGTACCACCTAGATTTAAGTTTTGAAGACTATTGGTGACATGGTGAGTAGCACCTGAATCTGGAAACCAGGATTCATCACCAATATCAGTGTCATTAGCCAGAGTTTCTGGAACCTCTCCTTGATTAGCTTGACTTCTGGTATTTTGTTTAGTGATTCCTTGAGCTTGACTTAGATTTACATTGTAGGGATAGTTCTTAGTGACATTCTGATTGGGAGTGACCTGCTGATTGCCTGTAAAGTTGTTATTGAACCTGAAATAGCACCTGATAGTAGTATGTCCTATTCTCTCACATATTTGACACTTTGGATGATTGTTTAAGAATCTTCCTCTTCCTCTTCCTCTTCCGTAGTATCCTCCTCTTCCATAAGATGAATTTCCTCTTGTTATTTGTGCTTCCATGTTGTTTGCTGTTGAACTAGATCTGTTTTGTTGTTTCGTGTTTTTCTGATTTGCTGCATAGTTAATTGAGAAATCCGAAGTAGTGTTATTCTTCTGTTCCAGTCGCCCTTCATGTGCAAGGAGAACTGAGCTTGTGTACTGAACTGATGGTGATGCTTCCATAGATGTGATGACAGCTACTACAGCTTCGAATTCATCTCCCAGACCATTGAGAATGGTGAGAACTTGTTCAGTTTCACTTATTTTGTGTCCAGAGGATTCAAGTAGATCACACAAGTTTTTGATCTTACTCAAGTATTCTCTGATGCTCATACTGTCCTTTTTAATATTTTGCAGTTGTCTCTTATAGCTCATAATCCTAGCAGCAGCTTGTGAACTGAAGTTTAGATGAATAGCATTCCACACTTCTAAACTTGATCTACATCCTATGACTTGTGACAGTAAGCTAGGACTTATAGAGGAAAGCAACCATGAGCATAGCAAACTGTCCTGCCTTTGATACACTAGAAACTCCACATTTGTATTTTTCTGCCCTTCCTGTCCAACGATGAGCTGTTGTGGTATGGTAGTTTTTGGATAAATAAACTTTTGCAGTCTATAGCCTCTTATTGCTGTCTCAATTTGAAATTTCCATAACAGAAAATTACCTTCATCTAGGGTCACGGTAATCAATTGAGTTTGAGGATTTGTGATTGTCTTCAATGCTTTCTCAAGAGAATCTGATACCAGGTTAGCTATATTATCGCCAGTGTTTGTTAAATCGACACTTGATGGTGAGTTATTGCCGTGAGACATTTTGATTACAGCTAGCGATTGAGAGACTCGGTTAGGAAGATTGATGTTGAGAATGTTTTGCTGTGAAGAAGAAGGTGAGATCAGATCTGAGATAGATCGGATCTGAGATCTGAGATCTGAATTTTGGTTCAGATTTGGCGCTCTGATACCATGTTCAAAATTATGAGAAGCAAATTATGCAAAACATTCTAATTTCATTAGTGACAGTACGGGTATATATATACAGTGTTTGTAAAGAGCAATTGCATGCTACTGTACTACAACTTATTGCAATTATTATCTCTAACAGGCAGGGACTACCCGATGTTATCTGTATCTGAACAAGAAGTACATGATGTTGTATGCTCAATCAAAGATGATAAATCACCAGGACCAGATGGCTTCTCATTAAAATTCTTCAAAATCCACTGGTCTCACATCAAATATGAGCTTATCCTTGCTGTTAATTATGTTTATACTCATGCTGATATCCTAGAGGGCTTAAATCATACTTTCGTAATTCTAGTGCCTAAAACAGATAAGCCTTTTGAGATATCCCATTTTAGACCCATATCCTGTTGCAATCTACTATACAAAGTGATATCTAAAGTACTTTGTAATAGAATAAAGTGTTTTCTGCCTTTTTGATTTCTAATTCTCAATTTTCTTTCACACTTGGAAGAAATATTGGAGACAACATATTATTGGCACATGAGAATATCAAGAATTTCAATAAAAGGGGTATCAAAAACTCTGTATTAAAGTGGATCTCCAGAAAGCCTATGATAGGTTAAACAAGAGTTTCATTTGCTATATGCTGAAAAGAATGAACTTCCCAGAGAAAATTATCGGTCTCATTCATGCATGCATCACAACACCTACTTTTTCTGTTCTCATAAAAAGATTTCCATAAGGGCTAATTGCATCAAATAGAGGTATAAGGCAAGGGGACCCCTTGTCCCTTTACCTATTCTGCATAGTAACGGAATACCTGTCGCTAAAGCTTGAGGCAGCAAATAGAAGGGGGAAATTACACCTATCAACAACATAGCCTATTATCTCTTACCTTTTATATGCAGATGATGTCATGATATTTTCTACAACAGACACTAAGAGTGCAACTACTCTTAGGAGCACAACAGAATGTTTAAGTAAGGTGGCAGGCTTGACTTTGAATCAACTAAAAACTAAAGTCTACTTTAGCACAAGTTGTACCAACAAAGAAGATATTCTTGGTATTCTCAACTACAAGAAGCATTGCTACCTATAAAGTACATGGGTGTGCCAATTTCCACTGACTACCTACGTTATGCTGAATGCACATCTTTATTTCAAAAAGTTATGGGGAAATTTCACAACTGGGACAATAATATGCTTTTTGTGGCAAGCAGAGCAGAACTAATACACACTGTCATTACTCCTATGATGTTATATTGGCTACTAGTTTACCATATACCTACTTCTACTCTAATTAAATTAGATGTGATTTAACTTAATTCATTTGTTTAAAACTGAAATTGTTTATGTGTGTAAAATTACAAATTCTTCTATAAATATGGCTTAATATATATGCAATGATTTTCTAAGGTTATTTGTAATTTTAGTGAATCAAATAATATTGATTTGAATCACTTTGAAACATAAAATACATTAAAATCTTATTGTAAACTTAAATTTTTTTTTAAATTCCTTTCGATTGTATTTTTTTAAATTACATCAGTTTTGAATGATAAAGTTAAACATATGTGTATACACACACGTTTGTTATAGATTTATATACAAAAGCATTTAGAAATATATGAATCTTATGTTCACATTAAAAATTTAAATTTAAATCTATGCTTATGTGTGCGTTGAATATTGAAATTATTTTCAACTTACAAGTTTAATCTAGATCTTAATTATGAATAAAACTTGCCAAATCAAATTTAGATTCTAACTTTAAATTTGGATTCTAGAATTTCTATTAGTCATCTGTGTTAAGTTTTGTCTAATTAATCGTTGTCATTATTATTCAAGGCCTCATGATATTTTGTAATCAAACATACATCTTACAAAATCAAATTAATTTGAGACAACTGATATATACATATAAATGGCGAATATATATATGGTAGATATAAATCTCAATATCTACACATGTACATATTAACCTTGTTGTTGTTTTTTTGTCATGTCACGCATTTTATTACCATATGTTAATTGAATAATATTTAGGTATAGTTTCATTAGAATGTTTGCAAAGAGTAAGATACAATCAATTGTTGATACAACATTTTTACCTTTTAGATCCTGATGTGATTACATTTAGATTTAATAATAATATGTTATTCCACTATAAACACAATTTAGAAATATGAATATATTTGATATTCTCATACATATTCAAACTTTACACCATATATGTTCATTGTTATTCATGAATTTTCTAAAGGATATAAGAATAAGAAGCCATGCCAAATATGATGAATAACGCATGTAGCCGATGCCGCTTCTCTTTAATGTCGCATCTATCTCATACCGCCACTCTTCGTTACCACTTCCCAAGCATTACCACATATCAGTAAAGCTGGGTTGAATATCGCCCCTAATCAGTATCGTCATCAATCAACATCGCTGATAAGCAATGTCGCTTGTCATAGATGTTGTCTCATTCCTAATACTGCTTTGTTACAACATGCCGCCTCCCATTTATATCGCATCTCCTCGATGTCGCATGTCATACCAAGTGATATCAGTACCACATGGAAACAATGCCACATCTCTCCAAAGAAGTGATGATATCGAATTCAATCAATACCGTAAGCCGTTACTGTATGTGGACATGACCTATGTCGCATCTCATTGATGCCGCGTTTTATCAATGTCGCTTTTCACTTGTGAAGATGGAATGTATGGTGCCACTTATTGATACTGCACGACATCGATGCCGCTTGAGGTCAATACCGCTATATAACGATAACGTGAATCATTGTTACCAAGGTCATTTGATTGATGAAGCCACTTCAATGATACTTCCATAAGTCAATGCCACTTATAAACCATACCACTAATAATCAGTGTCGCACCTTGTTGATAACGCATTTCATCAATCCTTAAAGGACATCACACATCCAATGATGTTGAAAGTCATCAATATCCATAGAGGTTACAATGTCACTTTTTATTAATGATGCACCCTAATCAAGCTGCTTCAAGTCAGTGTTGATCTTTAATAATAATGAAGAACTATTAACATAGAAAAGGCCATCAATACCGGAAGATGTTGATGCCGCATTCCTTTACTAGTAAGATAAAGCCGAAGTAGTACCATACATCAAAGACTACCGAAGATCATCACAAAACAAAGCCCTATGCCATGTGGCATTGACAATACCGAAGCCAAGCATACTGAAGCCAAATTCCATGCCATATTCCTACCTCTAAATACAGACCTAGGGGTATTGGAGGGATGGCTCATTTTGCTTTTCTTAACTCTCAAAATTAAACTCTTGTAACCCTAAATTGAATTGGGAAAAATTCTAATTCAATTGTAATCATGCTTGACTTATATAAACAAGGACTTAGACACACATATTGCCTTAATTGTACGCTTTGGACACTATCGACATGGATATGAGCTCTTTAGGCCCAAAGCAATTATGATTTATTGAATCACATGCGCTTCGGTCTAAACTAGTGTTTATATACATAACCTCCATCTTGCCTATTGCATAGGAGCGTTGGACTAAGGGCCATGAGGATTGTTTATCAAGTCCATAATGTGCTTACATTCACGGCTTACGTACTCTCTCCTTTGAATATATGACATGGGTCATGGAATATCTTATTCCTAAAGACTATTTGAGCTCTTGAATATACATTCCAAGTGACCTTAAGGACTCTCGGATATTTGTTCCAAGTGACCTTAAGAGATCTTGAATATCTTATTCCAAGAAATCATATAGACTTTTGAATATCATATTCCATAAATCCATGGGCATAATGGAAAATTTTCTTAATAACATCATCTAGTACCTAGTTTTGAATGCTAAGCCTAATCTTGATCCATTAGCACTATTTAAGTCAATACCAACTAACCCATGCTTAGTTGTGTCGTCATAAGTGTTAAAATAAGGTTTAGCTCATCATATTTGGCATCATAGGTTTTATACCAATTTTTGGTTTAATATTTTGGCACTAGAAGGATAGCCTGAACCTCAGATTTCGTTTGATTCTCTTCTCAAAATAATGTGGGTAAATTTGTATTCTAAGAAAATGGGAAGATCAAGGCGAATTAGCATTCTATATGAAGAAGTTACACAAATGGCAACATTGGAAGAAAATGTCATTCCCAACTTCAACTTAGGAAATGTAGAGCCTCGACAATGATCAGAGCCGGCATAACCTATCAACAACAAAGCTAAGATTAAAGGCCTAGAAAAACAAGTACCAATGATGAAAGAACTCTTAGATGGAATCCTTGCTAAAAAAATCCTCCAAACTCACGGCGTATATGAAGCAAAGTCTCCAAGAAGAGGCTTGGATACCTCTTTGCTTAAAACAAAATCAGAAGTAAACTTGTTATGACTCCACAAAAAAGGAAAAATTACCAGCATGCTGAAGCAACTGAACTTTCTCCAAGGCCATTAGAGGATAATAAAGTTAAGGCAATTACCAAAGGAGATTGGAGGATAAGTCCAAGGAGCAATCTAGAAGTTCAACCTCCAAGGGATACAAACCAATTAGAAGCAATTACCATAATGATGAAGCTTATCTAAGAGACATGGTCGAGAAAACGTTGAAGGATATGCTTGATCTTAAAGGAAAAGGAACTCTTGATGAGAGGGTCAACAATAACCACCGAGAAGCTCCCTTCATAGACGAGATCATGTCCACCAGGATCCTGTCCCACATCAAAATTCCATCCTTAAGATACAATGGAACCACTGATCCAAATGACCATTTAATGGCCTTCAAAATTCAAATGGACATATACAATGCGTCTGGAGCTGGGCATTGTAGGCTTTTCCCTACTACTTTCCAAGGTGCGGTAGCCAAATGGTATAGGCAGTACCGTGAGAAAACCATATATTCCTAGAAGCAATTCTCTTATGAATTCTCAGCACAGTTCTGTATTTGTAAAGACCCTACTATCGACTACACTGTGTTGGCTAATATTAAGCAAATACCAGAGAAGTTATTGGGCAATTATCTGAAGAGGTTCGATACAGAAGCACTAAAGGAAAAGGGTATGATGGATAGGGATAAGTTGGTGGCAGTACATTCGGGGCTAATTGAGCAAACCTCATTCTGGATGGAGCTCTATATACAAGGATACAGAGATTTGCACTTCCACTTCTAGTCTGACAAATTCATCCATATGGATAAAATATTTCATGCTAATGGGAAAGCTCTAGCCAACAAGGAGACCGGAAAAACAGGCTATAACCGCAACCATAAAAGACCGAGATGGGATGAGGTTCTCGATACTAATCACATTGCTCTAAATAAGCTGTTATCTTACATATACACTATAGCAAAGGAAAACGATGATTTCCCATACTTAAATAAAGCTAAGAAAGACCAATCCTAGACCAAAAAGGGGGGAGGACAATTGTATTTATCATAAGTCGAATGGACACAAAACTAATGAATGTCGCATTTTGGCGGGCATAATTCAACGCATGATTCGCTCTGGACGTTTAAAGGAGTTTGTTAAAGACAATCAGAAGCTTCTCACTTTGAAGATTCCTACCAATGACTGCAAAATAATGGTGTCAACTTAGTCGAAAATGATGGTAAACTGGATTTCGTACCACCCCTTAATAGAATCGAAGTGATCCATGGAGGACCGCATCAAGCTGGAAGCAGTAAGGGATGTTAGAGAAGCAAAGGAGGGAGTTTTGTCTATTTACGAAGAACCGCCACTCAAGAATCCTAGATACAAAATTCAAATGCACAGCCTAACCATCACTCCATAAGAGTTAAGAGGAGGAGTTTGTCATCCACACAATGATCCACTCATGATTATTGCTCAAATTGGACTCTCTGTGGTTTCCAAAATTTTGGTGGATGTAGGAAGTGCGGTCAGTGTGATCTTTAAACATGCTTTTTATTAAATGGGAATTCCAGAGGAGAAGCTAGTGCCGAGATTTGAACCCATTTTTGGGTTCAACAACAAAGGATCAACTCCTATGGGGCAGATAAAGCTTTTGGTGTAGATGGGGATTCCGCCAAATTCCAGAATATTTGAGACTCTCTTTGTCATCATGGATCAACCATCATATTACAATGCCTTCTTTGGGAGGCTGGCTTTGGGCAAAGTTGGTGCTTTTGTTTCACCAAAATACTTGAAGGTGAAGTTCTTAACTAAAAATGACTGGAGAAAAATAAGGGGAGAACAATTTAGCTTTCGTGAAATGTATTTTACCACTCTTGAGCAATATAAATGGGACAATCTTTCTTGCTATGACTCGGAGAAAAATGAGTTAGTTGGAAATGATATTAATAAGCCTTTGGATGATGGTTCTTCAAACCAATCATCCAAAGCCAAAACGAAGCCTAATGAGAAAATTAAGCATGTATTAAAGAAATTCAATTTCTGTAGAAAGAAAAGGAAGAGGAAGGAAACAAACCTGGTGGGGGACGAAATAGAAGGTGAGGAAATAATCATCGAATTAGATTGTAGTGGCGAGCAAGAACGAATGATACCCACAGAAGATCTTAAGGAGATATTATTGGATCTAATCGATCCAGCAAAGATAGTCAATGTCGGAAAGGAGTTAGAAAGCAAACTTAAAGCAGAATTAGTTCAGTTCCTTCAGTCCAGCAAAGACGTATTCGCATCGACTTATTCAGATATGTTTGGGATAAATCCAGCTGTCATGTGTCATGCTCTGTATATCGATTCCAGTATAACACATGTCCGACAAGAAAATGAGCCAATTTGATAAAGTCCAGTCCAATGCTTTAAAAGAGGAAGTCAAGAAATTGCTTGAGAATGGGTTCACCAGAGAGGTACTTTATCCAAAGTGGTTGGCCAATCCAGTGTTGGTCAAGAAAGCCAATGGCAAGTGGAGAACGTGAGTTGATTATACTAATCTAAACAAGGCATGCCTAAAGGACTGCTACCCCCTTCCGAGAATAGAATAGTTGGTTGATGCAACCAATGGGCACAAAATTTAATCTTTCATGGATACATATTTTGGCTACAATCAAATTCCCATGTTCAAGCCAAACGAGGAGAATAGTAGTTTAATAACATATTGGGGAACCTATTGTTATAAGGTAATGCTCTTTGGGTTAAAGAATGCTGGCGCTACATACCAGAAACTAGTAAACAAAATGTTCAAGGAGAAAATTGGCCGGAATATGAAAGTATACATGGATGATATGATGGTCAAGTCTCATGATGGGAGCAGCCATTTAAAAGATCTTGAGGAGATGTTGGGGGTATTGCACAAGTATCAAATGAAGCTTAACCCTTAAAAATGCTCTTTTGGAATTCAGTCTGGGACGTTCCGAGGATACATTGTCAGTGTTCAGGGAATTGAATCTAACCCTGGTCAAATTCAGGCTATTAAGGACATGGCAGAGCCTAAAACAAGTAAAGATGTAATGTGTCTAAATGGAAGAGTAGCAGCATTGATTAGGTTCATTTCCAAGGCCACCGAAAAATGCATTCCATTCTTTAATGTGATTAAGAAAAAGAAGAACTTTGAATGGGGAGAAGACTGTCAAAAAGCTTTCAAGGAGTTAAAAACCATTTTGAGAAACCACCAGTCCTATCTAGTCTAGTAGAAGGAGAAAACCTTTATCTTTACATGGTAGTTTCTAAACATATACTTAGCTCTATATTGATAAAAAAAGGATTCAGCTTCTGGTATATTATGTAAGCAGAATGCTAAAAGATGTAGAGACTAGATATCCAGTCATAGAGAAGCTTGCATACTGCTTAAAGCTCATAGAATAAAATCTAAGAGCTTACTTTCAAGTACATCCAATTAAGGTTTAAACCAATTTTCCACTTAAGAAAGTTTTTAGCAAACCAGAAGCCTCGGGAAGATTAGTAAAATCGAGGATAGAACTTAGTTGATATGACATTGAATTCCTGCCTCGAGCAGCAATCAAAGGAAAAGCTTTAGTTGGTTTTGTTAACGAGTGTATGAGTTTCATCAAAGAGCAGTCAGAAAAGGAAAAAGATTTAAAACATAAATGGCAGTTATTTTTAGATGGAACTTCGAATGAACAAGGTGCAGGAGCAGTATATGTCATTATCACACCGATGGACATCGCCTACATTATGTAATGAAATTGGGATTTCCGTCCACAAATAATGTGGTGGAGTATAAATCAATGGTGGCAAGACTTACTTTGGCCCTACAACTGAAAATTCCTAGAATTGAGATTTTCAGCGATTCCCAACTAATGGTAAATCAATTGAAATAAACATATTAGACAAAGGATGCCAAGTTATTCTATATGTAAAGAGGGTATTAAAAATGTCAAACCAATTTGAGGATTTCTCAATACACCAAGTACCAAGAGGAAAGAACTTCCAAACTAATTCTTTAGCTAAATTAGCCAGTTCATGGGAAGCGCCAAAAACCCGGATTGTTCCAGTGGGCTGTCAGCCAAGTCCCAACATAGAGAAAAAGATTCCTAGGTCAAGGAAAGAATTGGTGATATTGACATCTCAAGCCCTAGCATATAGAGAGGAGGAAAGAGAAGATAAAGATGAAACCCTTCAAGAGAAACTCTCCCATCCAAAGATAATTGATCGCTATAAGAATAATTAGATGACGCCCATTGTTGAATACCGTGTAAATGCAACACTACCGACCAACAAAAAGGAGGCAATAAGGATTAAGCATCAGGCTCCGACTTTCCTTATAATAAACAAAGTACTTTATAAGAAGAGATTCTCTCTACCCTACCTAAGATGTCTCAATACAGAAAGTTGAATAAAACTACTTGAAGAAGCCCATGAAGGATTTCGTGGGGATCATTCTAATGGTATAAAATTAGCTAAGAAGGTCATGAGACAAGGCTTCTATTAGCCTCAAATGACTAACCATGCCATTGGCTATGTAAAAAGATGCAACAAGTGCCAAAAGTTCTCTACAATCCCACATTTGCCGCCAAGCGAATTGACTTCAATCTTAAGTCCATGGCCTTTCGACATATAGGGAATTGACCTAATAGGACCACTGCTATATCCAAAGGAGGAGCCAAATACGTTGTAGTGGCCATTGATTATTTCACCAAGTGGGTGGAAGCAGAACCCTTGCCAAATATCACATCTGGAAAAGCACTCAAGTTCATAATCAATAATATCATCACCAGATTTGGAATCCCACAAAAGATAATATCTGATAACGAAACTCGATTTGAAAGCGAAGAATTCACTCGATTCTGCAATAGAAATGGGATCATCAAAAGCTTTTCATTTGTAGCTCACCCTAAAGCTAACAGATTCGTTGAGGCAGCCAATAAAACTATAATGAACAAGAATTTTAGGTATTTGAATTTGGAATATTTAATTGATTTTAAATATTGAAAAGTTAATTTTATAAATTAAATAACTTGAATTTCAAAAATAATGATTTATTGGATAATTTAATTATTGAATTTAATAATTGAAAATTTGTTAAATAATGGAATCTTGAGATTTAAGTTAGTTAAAAATAATTTTAAAGGCTTATTAAATCTCTATTTATAAGAATGAAGGTTATAAAACTTTTAAATTTGCTTTAAAGTTGATTTAACTAATTTTGAAAGTATCTCGTTTTAATTAACGAGTAAAAATAGCTTTTTGGGGCACAATCTCGGATTCGACGAAACCAGTGTCATTGGGTCCATAATAATGAATTATAATACGCTGTCAAATTTCATAGCGATCAAACGTATCGTTTGGTCGTACGAGATAGAAACGCGTTGAAATGTATATCAGAAATTTAATATAATAACTGGATTCAAAAAGCTATCTTCTCCATACGATCGAATTAGGTCCCGAACTTGTTCCACTACGTTCGGAATAGGGGTATAACATTAAGAACGTCTGGCGGCACGCCTCGATTGGAGTCCGTAATTATATCTAGATTTTTTTTTGAATTTAATAATATATATATGATTTTGACCACCAGCCCACAATACTCACCATCAGCCACACTACCCCTTAAACCAAGCCACCCTACCTATGATCGTACCCAACTCTTCCTTTTAAACATCGTTCCCTCTCTTCATTTCTAAACGCACAAAAAAAAGAAACGTTCAAAAAATTTCTAACACCTAAATCCTACGGCCACCATTCTTTGGTGGCGTAGGGGTATAGTCGGCCCTCGCCTCCAACTGCAAAGGGGTTCGTCTCGGCAAGATGGACGTATTGATCGGTGGAGATCATCTAAGGTGATCGGTGGTGGCCAAGGTCTCTAGATGAACGGTGACGAGTTCATAATCCTCAAGGTGGCATTGCAGGCAATGGTGGAGAGGATGGGTGGTGCCGTTGGGTCGGGAATGGCGAGGCGAGGTTTGGGTGGTCGTGTAGTGGCGTTCCATGGTCGGAGATGGTCGGAATAGTCAATTAACGTCATTTGACGTTTGAGCTTTTGCAGGTGATTGGTGGCGAATGGAGGGGCGTGGTCTGTGGTGTTCGGCACAGAGGAGGTGAGTCTACCCTCTGGCAAGTCACGGCGGTCTCAGGCGAAGCATAGGGGAGGCGCGAGTTGATGAAGTCGATCGACTTTCTAATGCCTGGGTGGATCGTGTTTTGGGAAAGAAGGATTACCTGCTAATAATTAAATTAAATGGGTAATTAATGGTTTAAGTTGTAATTAGAGAAAATATTGTATTATTATAACAACCCGGTATTTCGAATCATTCGCATCCGCACATGTCGGACTTGAATTGCTTAAACAACAGATTGTTAATTTATATTTGGCAAAACTCAGCACATACAGTAGATAAATCAAATCACAGACACAGAGTATTACAACAATAAGCAGCGGAATAGATAAATAATAGTTCATCAAGCTACTATAAAACATCAGAATCTAAAACAAAATACAAAAGAATCTCAAATACAAATGAAGTCTTGAGTACAGAATCAACTGACAAGCCGGAACATAAACAACTGGAGTAAATTGGAGTAACTGGAAAGCTAAATAGACAAAGATCGATCTTCAAGCAAAGCTTCAAACTCCAAAGGTGAGTCTCAAATGTTGTAACACTCAGTCTGACCCGAGCGTAAAGAAAAACACAAAACACTCGAGTCAGGATTAACATTCTTATATCAGTAAATTTAACTCAAGTGAAATGTCAACTGAAGTACAAGTAACTTAAAGGATGTTTGGGATACCCTCCTCTAAGGATCCATAGAACTATCTACTATGTAGTAATATACGCTATTATAATATGTCTATAGTAAAGTAAACTAAACTATTAAAATAGCGTTAAGGCGTTACTCATATCCCCCTTAACACATTTTATATATTCCCACAGTCTATACAATGCCGTATTCTCCACCAAACCGGTGGTTTACCCAAAGGACACCACATAGGTACGGTACAAAACAAACTCGTAGAAAACGTGATAGGGCATGTGACAAGGCACACAAGGCAATGCCAGGGTAGATATACCGTTTGCGTATTCGGACTGGTGGTAATGCATAGCAGCTACTACCGTCCACCTTGAGACACACTCCCAAATCAAACGTGCACCCAATCAAATCACAAAGTAATATAATGGTATTGAAGAAATGTGTCCGATCGGAGGAATGACCGCACTTGGCCCGGCGTGGCTCCTGTTTTAGCCACATCAAGCTGCTGACTCACGGGAGTCAGGGCTGCGCTAAAACTTGATATAGAATCGTCTCCAAACCATCCTACTTCATTCTGGAATCTCCACCACGTACACAGTTGTTAAAGTGGTTTTCGGTATTGGTAGAGAGTATGACAATATCCGATCTCGGTCTCTTTAACAACCAAACGTTTATTTCACACCGTGGTCATTTCATTTCAAATAGTTTATACTTCATATCAAAATACCATATTCATTTCAAAACCATATCAATTCGATATCATATTCACTTTAAATAATATTCATTTCTAGAATCGTAGCACTTTCAAAATTATAACACTTTCGAAATCATAACACTTTTGAAATCATAACATTTTTTTTTGAAATCATAACACTTTCATAATCATAACAGTTCCAACTTAAACAGCTTAGATATTGAAACAGTATATATAATAAAATAGTTATAAATTAAAATAGTTTATATATATTAAAATACTTTATATAATAAAATTAGTTTCCTCTAATTTCGCAAGTCAATTCAAATCATCTTAAATTCCAAAATTCAATCTAAATCAATTCTAGTTTAACCATTTCAATTTAAAGGTCAAAGATTCAATTCAAATTCTCAATAAACTATTTCAGTTTATATCGATTTCAAATCCAAGTTTGAACTATCACTTCAATTCCAATAAGGTTCAAGTTTAAATATTCCAACATTTACAATATAAAATGTGTTTATATTTCAACATTTAACTCTAATTTTATTCAAATTGGAAAGCATCCACTTAATTATTTTAATAACAATTTATTAAAATCCCCATTTATAATTTTAAATCAATATTAAATATTCAATCTCAATTTTATTTAAAACTGAGAATATTCATTTAAATTCCAATTTCAAAATCAATAAGTTCAAATAAATTATTATTTAAATTCAATTATTAATCAATTTAATTCCAAGTCAACATTAATTTATCTTCCCAACCTTTATTATTAAAGTTATAAAAATCTATTTTAAAAATATTAACATAAATTTAAATAAATACTTAAACATATTATAAACCAATTAAGTTAAATTTTATTAAATTAAATCTTATTATTAAATGTATTTTGTATTAAATCTTATTTTATATATTTTTACAAAAATAAAATTATAAGAAAAATCTTAAAAATTATATTTCCAAAACTAACTTATAAACTTAAAATTTCCAAAACATAAAATTTTAAAAATAAAAAATTTAGACAAATGTAAAATAACATTTATACATATTATATTTTAAAAATGAATATTTATTTAAACCCATATATTTCCATTCAAAATTTTGGAAATCATTTTCAAAATATAGACCAACGGTGTCCGTATATAATTTTCTATCCTATGGTCAAGTGATACAGATATTTATCATTTCAATCCGAAATTTAAATATCTACAGGTATATATCATTTCAACCCGCAATCCCAAAACTTCAAAATCAATGAAAATCGCTTGGGTTTATCATTTCAACCCATAACGATTTTCCCTATTCTACAAGATCGTTTGGGTATGTATCATTTCAACCCACGGGGAATTCTAAACTAACAGGGAACTTGCAGAGTGGGAACAAATGTGTTACTAATATAACATATCAACATAAGCATATATCATTAGTAACAAATTAATTAAAATATACACAACAGGATATGGTGTCATATATCACAGGTGAACAATTGCAGATAATGGCATATCATATTTAAAAATTTACTAGAAATTCCAATTTAACAGCATATTTCAATTGTCGTTTCAAGTGACATCAAATTTACTAAATATAAGAATGTTAATCGTAAGTGATTGCTCACCTTTCGAGACTAGAGAACAATGATGGCGAAGATGGTGACATGGACACAAGCATGGATACGGACATGAGCAAAGCAAAAAGCTACTGCGATTAATTTTGGACAGTGGCACAGCGGCGAGACAAAATAAAAGCATGATGAACTGGATCTGATGAAGATCAAATATATAAGTGAACTATATATAAGCTATATATATATTTATTTATTTCTAAAAAGCATTATTAAATTTGAAACGCATATTAGAATAAAATCTATATATATTCTATTTCAAATCTTTTTATATATATGTGTGTATATTGCAAAATCAAAACAACATAATATTTATATACCCAAAAAATCAATATTCAAATCCCCTATATAAACATAAAATCTATATATACAATATATTACAAAATCATCACTAAATTTAAAACACATATTTTAAAATAACATATCTATATATTATAATTTATTCTAAAATCAAAAAATTTATTGAGAAATCAATATATTTGCAGCCTATATCTATGAAAAATACATGCATGCTACTCAAAACAAAATATATATAAATATATAAACAGACAGGTCAAATATGTTTTTCTTATATAAACTTTTATATACAACAACATATCATATATAAGCTAATATATATATATAAGATAGAAACAACAGCCCCAAACTTTAAAATCTAATATATATAATTCTGTAAATAAGAAGAAAAAAATAAAACCAAAGAACCCAAACTATAAACAACTTATGTATATTATATATATATATATATATATAAAGCACTACAACCATTATGCAAACCTTTACCAGAACCCTATATCTTAAATCATTTTTCCTCACCTTGTCATCCTTAACGTCTACTCTTTCCCTCACACGGTACTTCTTTCACTTGGTTCTATGATTAGGTCTGTGAGTGAATTCATATGTTCTACTTCTGAATGTAATTTATGTTTGTAATCAGTTTCTCTGATATAACATATGTGTTTTTGTTTGTCTAATGTAATAATTCTTTTTATTGGATTGTTAATTTCTAAATTTAAATAATTGAATTTTTTGTAACTCAGATTCATCGGGCCTAGAAATCTTTTAGGCTCTGATACCATAAAATAGAGGGGGGAATAAGGAAGAAAAGACAGCATTTAGCCATAAATGCTGTTGATATTTGCTGTTGAGAGATGTTTTTTTAATAATGTGGTAAACCACATATCAACTAAATGTTTTGTAAAAATTTGTAAGTAATATCCCAGAGCATAACATGCTATAAATATTACAGTGTAGTTTATTATTTCAAATAATATGTAATATTCTTGCTCTTGTTTCTTCATTTTTTAACTCCCTTGCTGGCAGCTTGTAAGTATAATACCCAAGGGTGCAGCAAGTAGGATGTTTGAACTAGGAATTAGGAACCTTTTCATCCTTAGTTCAGAGTCTTCTAATTTTTTGTTCAAATCCTTGTAGTCTCCCTCTTTAATAAAACTCGTTATATGAATCATCTTCATACCAATAATCTGTATCTATGTAAGTTGTCAAGTCTAGGGATTTATTTAACCATTCCCTGTTTTCTTTAAGTATTTCTTGTCTAATCTGTTCATAATGTTCTTTAACAAATCTGGGTGTTAGTACTATGTTTCCAGGTTCTCTCCAGATATTAAAGTTATTATATATTTCAGTTAAACTTGTTTCACAGTCATAAATACTAATCAATTCGTGTGAATATTTTTGTTTGAAAATACTTATTATTTGGTGTTTTTGGTTTTCTGTAAGGTCTGTATTGTTTTTCATAATGTTTATTATATTCATCATAAATTTATTTTCTAAATATTGTTGTAATTTTTCCATTTTAATTGTTTCTCCTTTTTATGAAAGATTGGTTGTTTATGTTAGAGAAAGTAGTCAAAGCTTTTGGAAATACTAAGATACAATTCTGCTTATGAGCATTATGTATTTCTTATGTTGCCATCCTGATTTATCATTAATATTATTTTCAGGTTTGTCAAAAATATCCATGAAACTTTTAAAACCTTTACCAGAACCCTATATCTTAAATCATTTTTCCTCACCTTGTCATCCTTAACGTCTACTCTTTCCCTCACACGGTACTTCTTTCGACTAACGGATTTACGTCTGTTGGAAATACTTATTAAGCTTATAGCAACTGGTGTCAATTGTTTATAAAGATCATAGTCATTCTAACATAGTGATCATAATATTAACGAAAAAAGGAATGGTAAAACAAAAGAACTTACATAGCTGAAGCAGTACTGTATCCTTTCTTTCCTTAGCTCTGACTTAATGTTTAGTTACTCATAAACTTTGCAGAAGAAGAAGAGGTTTTGGAGAAGTCAGCCATTAACACAAAAGCTTATATTATTTTCACGATATGATACAATACTAGTGATTCGATATCAATTACATACAAGACAGGCTCCTTATATAGATGGAGCAAACATAAAAAAGAGACATACAGCTGTTAGGAAAAATAAAAGATGCCTTCCACACAAAGAAAGAAAAATAATACTTATATCTTTACATTTGTTTTATTTTGGATAGTGGGCACTAGAGTCACATCCTTTCTTTAAAGGGGATTCCCACTGAGAAAAGTAGGATACTTTGTGGTTGCTTTTGTCAAATCAATTTTCGTCGGTGGACATCAAGGTTTTAAATCTCCCCGAGATCAGCCGAGATGAAAATCCGAGATATTAGCCAAAATCCGAGATTTGGCAGCTTGGTTAGTTATAAGTCTTTTAAATATCGCCCAAGACAGCCGAGATATTTGCCCGAGATATTGGCCAAAATCCGAGATTTGAAACCTTGGTGGACATATTGGTTGATTCGATGTCTTCTTTGTCTTCGTTGTTCCTTTTTCTTTGTTTTTCCCTTTTGTAGTTTTTTATCATTGAGGGTTTTGGATAAAATATATCAAAATTTATGTAATTTATCCCTTGATCCCTCAAGGCTTTTGTGATGAATATTTTTGTTGTGGGGGTCTCAGCATATAAGTAAGAGCCTTTGTTGTTCCAATCATCTTCTTCCACTATTTTGAGGGCTCTGTACCTTTCATAAGTTTGTTCTTTGATTTTTATATAATCCATTTTTTCTGGATTATTTTCTTCTGTCCATTCTTCATAATCTGGATCTAGGAATTTTGCCCTGATGTGGACAGTGTGTTTTGTGGGTTCGAAAATATTTTTTCCAAAATGTGGAGGTGTGGACGTGAAGTCCATATAAATGTCAGTTGCTAATATATTTGTTAGTTGTTCTATTATACTTCCAAAAGGTTCTGGAAGATCTTCTTGAATCCATTCATCAAAATAGATTCTTTTAACAAGCCCATAATTTAGTAACATATTTGGGTCAAATATGAAGTTTCCTTGGGTTAGGTATTTATATTTTGTGAGATTGAGAGTGATTTGTGGGACTGCACAGGATATCGTACATGAGCAGTCATGGGTTATTTGTGGACAAGAGGGAAATCTTTTTGTACAAGGGATATTTGTGTTTCTCATGATATCCCATTTTATTTGTAGTCCTTCATTTTTTTAGAGATATGTGAGAAGAATTCACATATTTTATTGAAATCTTGTGGAGAAAGTTCAGCGAGGTGTTGTATAAAGTGCAACTCCCTTGTCATTTGTTCTGGAAAGTTAGGCAGAGTTATAGGTTTTTGGTTTGTATTTGGCGGAGGTGTGTTTTGGTAGACGTTTTTGGGATTGCCAAGATTTGTCATTTTTGTGGGATTGGCTTTGGTTATAGTAGCAAAAGAAGTTTGTGGTCTGAAGTTTGTAGAGGAAGAAGTTTCAGTGCTTTCTTCTTTGATTTGTTTTCCCAAAGAAATTTGTTGTAGACTTTGTATGTCTTCAGAAATTATATAATCTTTTCCGAAGACCTTTTGTAACTCATTTGTAGCTGCTTCAAAAGTGTTGAAGCCTTTGTATAGTGGTTTCCCATATCTGGGATTTTGTTCAAGATATTTTATTTTAATGATCATTTGTTCCCATGTGGTATAAATACCAGCATCGGGGCCAGTAAACAGGCCATAGTAGAGATATTTTGTTCTTTTCTCATTTGTGAACATTTGTACTAGAGTGTATAAAACACTCAATTTTTGTTTGTTGGACTCTTGAGGAGTCTTCATATTCCAGATATTGTCTAGAATCATTTGTTGGTCTTCAGTGACTTTCGTCTTTGTCTGAAATTTGTTTGTAGTATATATCTTCAAATGCTTGGATGGGTTTAATTCCTCCATTTCTGCAAGATAAATGTTAGTGATGGGTATATATGATATTATTTTAGTAATCTTGATAATTGGTCTGGTAAGAAATTATTTTTTCCCTTTATGTGTTCCCAACTAATGTTAGTTCCACAATTCGATATGGCATGTTTAAATTTTAACCATCTGTTATTTATGGTTCCTTTTTCTTTTTTATTATCTGTATATTTCACAATTGATTCACAATCTATTCTAATTGTTATTTCTTTTTGGGAGATTATAAATAACTTAAAAGCTTCTAAAACGTATATTATGGCTAGTATTTCATAGTCTAAAGATGTCATATATCCTTTTTCCTTGTATGTTCCTGAGGTATATCTACATATTTTTTCTGTAGATTTACTTTCATATTTATTATCTTTACTTAATAATATTCCTCCCCATCCTAAGGAAGATCCATCTGTTTCGATTATTAAATATTCTGTCTGTAAAGGTAAACTTAAAGGTTTTAAGTTTTGGGCCAATTTCTTTATTTCTTGGATTTGTTTTATATCTTCTATGTTAAATTCTCTGTTTCCTTTTGGACTTGCCTTGTTATAAAGAGGTCCAATATATTTTGAAAGGTTTTTTATATAAGGTCTTGCATAATTTACAAGTCCTAAAAAGGCTTGTAATTGTTTCAAACTTTCTAATTTGTCTGGAAACTCTAAAATTTTTCTAGCTATATGTGGCTGTAATTCTATAATTCCTTTACCTATTTTGGCTCCTAAAAATTCTATATTTATTTTCAATAGTTCTATCTTTTTCTTTGATACAATTAATCCGTGTGCTTCTATAAGTTTTAATACAGTATACAAATGTGATATATGTTCTTGCTTAGTTTTGGAAAATACAAGAATATCATCTATGTATACACAAGTGTATTTGTTGCAATTTTGGAAAACATTATCCATTTTTCTTTGGAATATTTGTGGTGCATTTTTTAAGCCAAATGGCATTACTAACCATTCATAATGTCCTTCACTGCATGTAAATGCAGTCCAAGGTATAGATTCAGGATGCATTTTTACTTGCCAGAATCCTGATTTTAAATCAAATTTGGAGAACCAATTTGATCCTTGTATTTTGTTTATTAATACATCTTTATCAGGAATGCAATATCCATCTTCATGGGTATTGTCATTTAATCTAGTGTAGTTCATGACCATTCTAGATTGGCCACGTTTTCTCTCAGATTCCTTTTGGACAATAAATGTTGCTGTCCTATGTCTTGAATCTATTTTTCTAATAATATTTAGGTTTGTCAAAAATTTTATATGCATCTTGAATTCTTCCATGATCCAAGTATCATATTTTGGAGATCATGTTTTTATGGTTAAATCAGGGTTGATTATATCTAATTTGCATTGTATGGAGTCTTTGTTCCAGTATTTTAATGGTTTTTCTCCTATAATTTCTATTTTTTCTAGTTTGGAGATTAGTTGGTCTATGTCATCTATTGTTAATAACAATCTACTTATGTCTCTTGGATTTATAAGTTGGACATCTTTAATAAATCCCTTTCTTTTATATTCATAATTTTTAGAATTCTCTTGTATAAATTCTTCATTTTCCTTTTCCGTAATTGTGTGTATATTTTCGTAGTTTTTGCATTGTCCTGGTATGGGGCAATTACATTTTTCGTTGTCTCTTTTACTATCGCTTTTATGGTCTGTTTTTCCACCACGCTTCTCAAATGCATATTCTGATAGAATTGGGGTTAGTGTAGTCTTTTTTGAAATTTGTATATAATCTTTATTAAATGCAAAACTCCCGTTGTCATTTAGTAAGAAATCTAATCCTAGGATTAGTTTTATTCCTTCAAGGTTTAATTCTAAAACCCATAATTGTTTTATGTTGTAATAAGGAGACCATTCGCCACATGTATTGTTAAAGCTTATGTTTATATTTTTTACAACATTTGTAATAATATTAGTAGTTCCATCAAATTGGATACTTTGTTTTGGTCTGTCTGCCTTTGTTACATGTTTGTAAGGTATGAGGCTAGAACAAATGGTTGAACTGGTGGCTCCCATATCTATAAATGCTAATATCTGAATTTCTAATCCTTTTATATTTAACTTTGTTGGGATACGCAATTCTTTTAGGTTTCCTGAATTACATATTAGTGGAATTTGTATTGGTTTGTCAATGTTATTTAAATTGTTATTATTTTCATATGATGTTGATACATCATGAGTAACCTCTTTCTTTTTTTCTAAGGTTATAATTTTTTCTCTTATTTCTTCTAGTTCTAGTTCAATATTATTTGTTCTTTCTTCAAGTATCTTAATTCTATCTTCATTTATCTTATTTTTATCTATGTAAGCAGGTTTATTTTATCTGGGTAAATCTATATCGAATTTGTTCTTTGCATATATATGGCATACTTCCATTGTGCATTCTATACATTTAAATCTTTTATCAAAAGCAGGGTACCAAGGACAGAACTCACATTTCGTGGTATCTGTTCCCATTTTATGTTTGAAATTATGTTCGCATAATTCTTTGTTTACAATATTTAGTAGGTATTCATGTGGTATATTTTCTTGAAAATCTGTTAATTCATCAATTAAGGTGTAATTTGATGTTTGTATTTGTTCTTGTTCTTGTAATCCTTCTAAGGATATTATAGAATATATTGTAGAAGTTTCTGAAACATCAGAAGCAATTTCAATCAAATCTTCTTTGACAGAATCTATAAGGTTAGATTCCCTAGTAAATAAGTTATGTCTTTTTGGACATGAGGAAGATAAATGTCCTTTTTCATTACAAGCAAAACATGTGATTGTATTTGTGTATGTTTTTCTTGGATTATATTTTCTAACATGTTTTTCTTTGTTAAGATAAGGTTTTTTGGCATTTGATTTTCTTAAATAATATTTTTTGTATACCTCTTTTTAAACTTAGGTTTTCTATCTATGTTGTAATTTCTTGATCCATATTGCTGTGGAGTATATATTTGTCCACAAAATCCGTAATTTTTTTGTTTTAATTCTCTTTGTATTTGTATATAGGTACATTTCTTTTTTAGTTCAGAAATAATATGTGTTATTCTTATTCCAATGTTATCATATCCTTTAGGAATGTTTGCAGTATTATTTTGGTAATGTTCTATCCAAGATTTATGTATCTCTTTTCCTAAGTCTCCTGGTAGTTTAGAAAAGAGTCTATTTCCTATTTCAGCACTGTAATAATTTCCTGAAATAGTTGCGTAATGTAAAAATTCTTTTAAGAATTTTATTATGTATTTCCAATCTAGCAATTGGATTTGTTCTAAATCTCTCATGGCTTCTTGTTGTCTTATGGTTACTCCTGTGTTTACATCTCTTCCTGTTATTATTCTGTGCATGGTGTAAGCAAAGTTGTAAATATTACTTCCTTGTATTATTAAGTTGTTTATTTCTTCAGGGAAACTTTGTTTATAGGCTTCCCATATGGCTTTAGCTATATCTCCTAAATAGTTTTCAGCAATTCTGATCATTTCTTCACCAGAATTTATATTTGTATGCCTTGCTGCATAATCTCTTGCTATGGCAGCAGTCCATTGTTCTAGATATGTATCTAGTAACTGGGGATGGCATTCTGTGACATTTAGTATTACTGAATTGTCTTTAAAGAAAGTTGTTTTGTTAGGTAATCTTTTGCCTATTGTTCTTAGGTTTTTATTTTCATTTGTATATGGTTCAACTGGTTGTCTAGGGGGTTGTCCTAATGTGTAAGGCATTGTCTCTTAGGTTTTATTAGGATATGAAATCCCTGAGCTCCCACTTTCCTCATGGTCAGCCAAGTCTATGTGTTCTGTGAATTCTGATATTATATCATTTAACATACTTTGTTGTTGTATTTCATTATTTGTTTCTTGGGAATCTTCCAAGAAGTCGTCTAGATTATAGACTTCCCTTGTTCTTACATTGTTTTCATCATCTATGTAAACAAAAGTATTTTCATTTATTTGGTTTGTTAGCCTTAGGGTTTGTTCTAGTTCATATATTTCTGATGGTTCGAGGACCATTCCAAGTTCCTTTGGATATATAATTTTATCCATTAATTCTTTTATTTAATTCTTCAGCTTCTTCATCTGTTTCTATTTCTTGTTGGTTTGATGGTCCATAATCTCTAAATCTTATGGACATAGATTTGTTTAGATTGTTGTATGTTACAGCATTGTTTGGTTTTAATGTTGCTGTTGTATTATTTGGGTTTTCTATATTCCATTCATGGCCAGCAAGAATAGAAGAATCTATTTCCATTGGTTTTATGAAACTTATGCCAGTTGAATTTAAGGCTTCTATGACTTTGTCTAATTTTATTTTTATTTTGGGGGTATATTTGGACATACACTTTCCTAGGAATGTAATGTCTAGTAGAATATTTTTTCCTATAAAGTTTTCAAATCCTTTTGTTTGTATTATAATTTTTATGTGTTTGTAAAAATCATTTAATGTCATTGTAAAATTTGGAGCTATATAAACAATACCTATGTTATTGTTCATATCTACTTCCATCATTCCAAATATGGCTTTATCCATATCTTGGTGTCTATCGTCTATAAGTAGTAATAATAATTTAGTTCCAATTTTTTGCCTTACTAATCCTCTTATGCCTATGACTATAAGTCCTAGATGCATCAGTTTGTATTTCTGGATTTTTAATTGTTTTACAACTTCTTGTGACATTAAACTTATTATCTGTTGGCTTCCATCTGGAATGGAAAGTATTTCTTCCCTATGGTGTCTATACAATCCTGTTACCGTTGTAAATAGCCCCGTTCTATATATTTCTCTAGGGTTTAGAGAATCTAGCTGGTTATTTGAAAATATTTCTATATCCCTTTCCAAATTTATTATTTCTTCTAACTGGTTTTGTGTATTATTAGATCTTCTTAATACATTATCAATCCATCCCATGGATGATAAGCTATTTGATTCTGTAGGTCTATCTGTTAAGGTTCTAGATGGACCTGTAAAAGACAATCTTCTATTGTTCATAATTGATCAAGTTTCTTATACATTAGAAAATTGATTTTAGTCTTTTTACTCGTTATATGTGTAGTAGGATCAGTAGGTCCTAAATTCATTTTTTGTAAACTTTCTGTGAGTTTGTTTATTTCGAATTCCTGTTCCTTACCATTTTTGTCTATATCAAACATTTGTTTCTGGATGCTATCTATCTTATTTTGTATTTGGGTTAGCATTGCTATTATCATATTATTCTGTAATATTTGTATTCTATCACTTTTTCCCGGAAATTCATCTTTGTTATATCCAACATTTATGTTAGGATCACTGAATCTATAGTTGGATTCTACGTATTTAGTTGCTTCTTGGTAGTATTTGTTTTCAAAACTCATTAGCTTAGTAATAAATTTTTTATTTCATCTAACATTTTTTCAATTTGTTGTACTTGTTTTTCAAATTGTTTTTTATCTTTTTCTGTTTGTTCTTTTAATTCCATTATTAGTTGTCTGGAGTGTTCTTCTATATCTTTGGGTTTGTTTTCTTCTATTAAATTTTTTAAGTTTATTATATCGTCTTTATCTGGAAATTCTTTTAATATTATGACTTTGAATTTGTCAGTTAGTTTTTTCAAAGTTATTTCTATGTTGTCTATTTTGTGTAAATTTAATTTTAAATACTCTTGGTTGTTTGAGATTTGTTTTAGTAACTTATTTTTTTCAATTATGCCTTCTAATACTAGTTGCATTAAGCTATAATGTTTTTCATTATATAGATTTAAGTTTTCACTTAGTTCTATGATTAGGTCTGTGAGTGAATTCATATGTTCTACTTCTGAATGTAATTTATGTTTGTAATCAGTTTCTCTGATATAACATATGTGTTTTTGTTTGTCTAATATAATAATTCTTTTTATTGGATTTTATGTATATAATTTTTTTTAGCAAAAATCACCTTGCAACTTGCATCATATAAAAGAAGGCTGCCTAGAAGTGAGAAAACATGGGATGCTGGAGGTGAAGCTGCTGTCGGGGTTTACGGTGCCTTGGCGAGGCTAAATATATATAAGTTTATATATTTAAATAGGTGGCGTGCAGCAGCTATATATATATATATATTCCACAAATCAGAGAAAGGAGACGAAGAACAGGCTATGATGGAAACTGGCTCAGCTATAGGTAGACATGGAGTTGCGTACGGTCGAGGGGAGGCGCTTAAGGCTAAGGCAAGGTAGCCATGCGGTGAAACTGGGCTTCTAAGGTGGAAAGCTCGGTTGTGGTGACTGCCTAGAAGGGATAGCGAGCTACTACGGGTTTGGCCGTGGGCTGCGCGGCTTGGTGGGTGAAGCTTTTCAAGAGGCGGAGGAAGGCTACGAAGTGGTGGACGTCGCATGAGAGAGCGGAGCAACGAAACTGGTCGGGGTTGAGGCCATGAAGGCGTGAGCAGGTTTAACCAAACATGAATGCAGACTGTACATATTTGTTTGTTTTTTTTTTCTTTGCTTGGTATATATATATATATTTCAAAGATGCAGGTGGCGGAGGTCAAAGGAACGGAGCACGGTTGTGTCGCATGCTGGTGCATGCGGTCAGGGAAGAGGATGTTATACAGTGGCGGCTACTACTGTAGGTAGGCCGAGAGTGGCTTTGTGGTGCTAGAGAGAAGGGAAGAGGCAGACTTCAGCGAGGTGGTTATGTGGTGGGAAGAACGTGTGCGGGTCTAAGGGGTTTTGGCAATACAAGGTTGAGGGTGGTGGCGAATGAAAGGGTGGATGAGCAAGAGATAAGAGATGGATACGTTTCATGCAAATATGAATGGTTACTTTATATATCCATTTTTTTTCTAAGCAACAAGAACCGGAAAAAAAAATGAATGGACGACCAGTTTGAATTTGAAATGGTGGGATAGTGATAGTCAGATATTAAATACCATGGCTGTTGGTTAATACCGTGGATAATGAAAAGACACCGGAAACCAAAAGACTTCAGAAACGGATACCGATACGGTTAACCGTTTCGCGGATTCCGCCACGTACCGGGCATCAAAATATAGGAATGAATATACTACGGAGAACAACATGATAAGACTAATAGAATGGTACACAGATATCAGTGATACGATCATCCTATCAAAAGTCGATATTCGCTGCCAAAACTGCTGCTAAAACGCCGAAAATAAGATAAACGGGGCTATAGAAGTCCAAATTTGACGAAACGAATTATGACGTATCACTTGGAAAATAACTTACGTTTTTGTTATATAAAAATATTCAGATTTCAGAAATATTTTATTTTCATCAAATTAACTAAATTTAAATTAAAAATTTCACAACAGAATTTACTTTCATATTTTCCAATAAAAATTTACCAGTTGCTATGTTTACATAGACATGTTCCAAATATCAAATTTTAATTGTAAAATTTTATAGTTTTAAATTTCACAAAAATTCAGTTAATTACGTTATAAAATCGTTAAACTTTACGGGTCGTTACCATTATTTTATTTGATAATTTTATAAACGTGGTAACTTGCACGTTTTAGGTCCAAATCGAACGCAGTCTGTCGAGGTTGGTTCGTATTGAAAAGCATTATGGAATGGAGTTGATTTGGTGACAATTGGAGTTCATAGAAATTTCGCGTTAAATCGAACGTTGTTCGATTTAAACAAAATCCAGAACGTCCCAGCGACGACTGGAATAATTGTGAGTTAATCTCACCTTTTTGGATAACTAGTTTGATTTATAGTTGATAAAAATTGCTAAATGATTGTTTGAATGGATTGATAAATTATTCTCATTTGGATGTTTTATTATATATTAGTATATATATATATTAGTAGTTGGATTGAATATTCCCACTGTTTGGAGCGGATGAGACACTATGCGCCTCGCATAACAGTAGATGACCCTTTTTATTGCGATATCTCGCCTCGAAGTGGGATTATTATGATATATAACATCTGTGGTTGCAGGGAAACAGATTGGAGGGATCCAACTGGATTCCTCAAATTTTATTGATTGTTTTTCATATATAGCGATATATGATGTGACTGGATAATCTGTTATGGATTGTTGTGTGATTTGATTTATTGGATGCTATAGTAGCACTGACCTTATTTTGGTATTTTAAATACCATAAAGAATATTTTTGAATTTTAAAAAGGAATCCAAAAGAGCGATTTGTGGAAATATAAATATTTATATTGATATGGAATATTCGATAAGGAATGAATGTGAATTAAATAAAAAGATTTGATTTGGAATTAACTTAACTATTTTGCAAAGCGATTTCAAATAAATATTTTTGAAATTAATTTATACAAGGAATTTGGAACAATAGATTTTAATGATATTTCTAAAATTTTAAATGGAAGTTGAAATTGAATATTTGAATGGATTTGGAATATAATTGGTTTTATTAGAAATAGATTTCTAAATGGAATTTTAAATAGAAATCAATTTATAAATGATATTTGTTAATATAAATCTATGATTAACAGAGGAATGAGAGTTGAGTTTATAAACTTATAAACGATGTTTATAAAAAAGTGGAATGTTTATCATTTGATAAATTTGAAAATATAAATTCACATTGTGAATTTAAAAATGAGATATGGAAATCGGTTTAGAAAGAAATAGAAAATTCTATTTTGGAGTTCGGGAATAGTTATAAAATTGGAAATGTAAACCGATTTGTGATAAATCAAGAGTGATTTATAAGTATACAAAAGGGGTATGTTGAATTTAAAATGATTTTCATAAGAAGTTAAGGTTTGTTTTTAGAAAAGAATTTTTATTTATTAAACTATTAATTGGATTAAAATATTTCAAAAGTTAGTTATTTAAATATTTAAATTTGTTGAAATGAATTCTAAGTTATAAAAAAGTTTTGTAAATCGATTAGAAATTTTATAAATGAATTGGAATTAGTTATTGACGTTTATTTTTAAAGTGCTTTGATATTTTAAATAATTATTTATCCATATTTTTTTGAAATTTATTATTTTATATATATATATATATGTATGTATGTATGGTTTAAAAGTAAGTTATTGCAATTTATTTATAAATGCTCTCAAGATTTGTGAACCAGGTTTTATTTAATGGATGTGATTTTATAAGAAGAAATCTTATAATGGAATTTGGGAACTTAAGAAATTTGAGAAAAGGAAATTTCCAAATTTTTTAGATACAGGAACTTTGAAAATGAATCTGAATTCATTAAAGGAGTTATAAATTGTTAGTTGGATTATAAATAAGTATAATCGATAATTTTTGGAAATTGTAAGAGAATTAATAAAAATTCCGGAGATTTATGAGATAAGTACGGAATATTTCCCAAGTATGGATATTAGAAATGATTTTGGGAAAAAGACTTATAATATTTTCCTAAGTATTGGAATTAAAGGTTTGGAGATATTTAGCGACGAAATGATTTATATAGAAATATTTTATTTCTAAGTAATGAATTATAAGTTGGATTTGGAAATATTTCTAAGTGTTGATATGGGTTGAAATATCCTGTTATGGATTTAAGTATTTGAAACCGTTTTCAAATATTGAAATACTGTGAGAGATTTGAATATATATCTTTGTAAAGATATTTTAAAATAAATGTTTGAAAGATTTATAATATGGGCCTAGTGACTGCTTATGTGTTTAATTTGATAGTTAAATAACCGACTATCAAAATATGGCCAATTTCGTTGATCGTTTCGAAGAGACCGGGATCAGATTTAATTATCTAAAAACCACTTTGATCTGGTTTGAGCGTTGCGAATTGTGATATCGTGAAGATGGTAAAGATGGTGATTTTAGAGATTCAGTTTGTTCAGAACTAGAACAACTTGTATGGATGAATGCTATCGGCATATTTTCATTGGAGGGCAATAAGCATTCTAAGTGTAAATTTCTTGAAAGGTAATCGTAGCCTCAAACCTCATCAACCGGGAATGACTGAAAATCAGGGGAGATGCAGCAAGGCTAAGTAGGTCGCACCCATTAGGGTATGTTGTCACCTTTCTAGATTACCCTACGTCTACATATTTATGGATTGGTTGTGCATGAGATCTCAAAAGGGTTGCAAAGCAACCGGGGTGATGACATATTCGGTACTATCCAGTAAGGGGTAGGCCGATCTTGTGTTGGCAAGAATCGATAGGTTCAATCTCGGTACATTTTCTAGAGGTGTATCGTGATAGGTGGTACCCCAGTGCCTAGTCATTGTATGGAATCCATTCTCCAATAAGTGTCGTATGGTTTTGATTGTGCCCAACTATGTTGAAATGTGAGATGCAAGCCTTTCAGCTACTTTAATAAGTAGTTGTACTTAGACACTATTGTAATATCACATGATTTTGATATAAAAGGTTTTGGTTATCGTAAGGTAAAAACCCGTCGTATTTATATGTGGCGTGGTCT
The DNA here is from genome assembly GCA_030737815.1 of Allium fistulosum. Lineage (NCBI taxonomy): Eukaryota > Viridiplantae > Streptophyta > Magnoliopsida > Asparagales > Amaryllidaceae > Allium > Allium fistulosum. The sequence continues at coordinate 111,031,619 of CM060901.1, read as the reverse complement.
TACAAGATACCTTTGATTTTCAAAGATTTTCTTATAACTTTAAATCCAGTTGGGTGCGTCTTCCCACGCTGGTTTTCCAGACTGACTCGGGTGTTATTTTATTATAATGCTCATGTCAGACCAAGTATATTACAGATTGGTTTGGATGCTTGGAGCTTCAGGAGCTGAGTTGGAGGCCCAGGGACGTATTCACGTAGATGGTTATTTTTCGTTGTATTCATTATTGTGCTTATCAGCAATTGTGAGGACAGACTGTTATAACTATCCAGGCTGAAATAGGTTAGTATACTCTGATTGATGTTTGTATATATATACATATTACAATTTTGTTTTTGTGTAAAGACTTGTGATATATTATAGATTATTCGTTCCGCTGTGAAATTCTGTATTGTTTAGTTTTTCTTCTTATCTTCTTTCTTCTTCTTTCCTCTGGAATCGGGTTTTCCATCATTTGATTTCTCGGCATATAATAAAGTGGACATATTAGTGTCGATTTTCAAGGGTCGAAAACTCGATCCATTACAAAAACTATTAAAACCATTCTTAAGAAACGATTAGACAAAGCAAAACGAAACCGGGTAAAAGAGCTGGTATTATGGGCATATAGAACTTCTACTAAAACAGCAACAAGACATACCCCGTATTTATTAACATATGGTTATGAAGCAATGCTACCAATTGAGGTGGAAGTGCCCTCTCATCAAAGAATTGCATATGCATTCAATCTGAATCAAGAATTGAGAAAAAAAATCCTTAGATCTAATTAATGAATTAAGAGATAAGACAGCCATACAGATGGCTGAATATCAACGAAGGATATCCAGGTATTACTACTCAAAAGTAAAAGCATGGTCATTCCAAAAAGGAGATTTGGCACTCCGAAAAGTTATGGAAAATACTAAAACCCGACAGATGAACCACTTGGGCCAAATTAGGAAGGACCCCTAATCATACACAAAGTAACCCCATCTAGGACCTATAGATTATGACGACCTGATGGCAATGTGATAGCAAGAACATGGAATGTTAAATATTAGCGACCATATTTCCCAACGATGGATGAATAAAGAAGTTGAAATAAGAATTTATATTGGATCAGGGGTAAGATTCTCCTTAAACAAACGGAAAAAAACCTTAGTGCTGTCATCAAAGACCTTACTAAAGCACATCCTAGAGGGAGTTCGGGTAAGTTTCTGGTCCTGCTTAAGATAGCTACCCAGAGCACCGGACTAAGCCTTCAGTTTCGTCATCAAATGCCTCACTGAAGCATCTCCTAGAAGAAGATCGGGTAAGTCTCTGGTTCTGCTTAAGATAGCTACCTAGAGCACCGAACTAGCCTTTAGTGTCTTCATCAAAGGCCTCATTAAAGCGCCTCTTAGAGGGAGGTCGAGTAAGCTATAGATCTGCTTGATATAGCTAACTAAATGCACTAGACAATAAAACCTAAATAATCACCCAAGATGATGATAAGGGGTTCGATCCAAGTTAAGATCATCACCTAATATGGTGCCAATCAAATTCAAAAGCAAATCTAACTCTATCCTAAAGAACGGATCAAAAACAATCTTCTAAAGGAAGATCTATCAAAAGCAAGTCATTTGTACCTCGAAATAAATCAATTAATCTTCTAGAGAAAGATCTGTCAAATACGAGCCGTTTATGCTCCAAAGCAAAAGCAATTTTCAAATACCAGACGGATTTTCTGGTCTTTCTTATTATTACCACATGGGTTTTTGGTCTTCGCCTATTTATGTTACAAGATGGGTTTTTTGGTATTCTATTATTGTCAGATATATTTTCTGGTCTTCTATTATTATCAGATGGGTTTCTGGTATTTTGTTATTACCAGACAGGTTATCTGGTCTTCTATAATTGCCAGATGAGTTTTCTGGTCTTCTACTATTTATATCTCCAAATGGGTTTTCTGGTCTTCTTCTATTATTATACCAAATGGGTTTTCTGGTCTTCTTATATTACCACTAGATGAGTTTTCTGGTCTTCCTTATTAATTATCGAAAAGTTTTCTGATCTTCCATTATTATCAGTTGGGTTTTTTGTCTTCTACTATTATCAGATGGGTTTCTGGTCTTTTATTTATGATATTGCCAGAGAAAATTTCTGATGCTTCCTTCGATGATATTACCAGATAATCTTCTGGGCTTCCATTTGAAAGTTTATTGTTATTTATTGATCCTTAAAGCAAAATTATAACCTTGACTCATATAGATAACAGGGACAATATGTACATATTTATAATTCAATCAAATCCATAAAGGGATTGCTTAAAATTGAAATTGAGTTTACAGTTAATAACAAAAATTATCATTCAATTTATGTTTTATAGGAAAAGAGGATTGGAAAGAAAATCTCACAAGGAATAGAGAAAGTAAAGAAAATTCTTGGGTTTATACTAAAGTATAAAAAGCTTCTTCTATACAGGGGGAAAATATTATCCACATATTTTCTAAATGATATAAGCAGAGGAAGTCATGCCGCATATGATCAATAATGCATGTAGTCAATGCCGCTTCTCTTTGATGTCCCCTCTATCTCATATCGCTACTCTTTGATACCACTTCGTAAGCATTACCACATATCAGTAAAGTCGAGATTGATATCGCCCCTAATCAGTATCGTCATCAATCAACATCACTGATAATTAAGCAATGTCTCTTATCGTCGATGTTCTCTCGTTCCTGATACTGCTTTGTTACAACATGATGCCTCCCATTTATATTGCATCTCCTCGATGTCGTGTGTCATCAATGAAGCCAGGAATACCAAGTGTTATCAGTATCACATGGAACCAACGCCACATCTCTTCAAGAAAGTGATGATATCGAATGCAATCGATACCGTAAGCCATTAACGAATGTGTACATGTCCTTTGTCGCATCTCATTGATGCCGCATTTTATCAATGCGGCCTTTCACTTGTGAAGATGGAATGTATGCTACCCCATATTGATACTACACGACATCGATGCCACTTGAGGTCAATACCGCTATATAACGATGGCATGAATCATTGTTACCAAGGCCATTTGATTGATGAAACCACTTCAGTGATACTTCCATAAGTCAATGCCACTTATTAACCATACCGCTGATAATCAGTGCCGCACCTTATTGATAACGCATTTCATCAATCCTTAAAGGACATCACACATCTATTAATTTCGAAAGTCATTAATATCCATGGAGGTTACAATATCACTTTATATCAATACCGCTCCCTAATCAAGCTGCTTCAAGTCAGTGTTGCTCTTTGATAATAATGAAGACCAATCACCGTAGAAAAGGCCATCAATACCGGAAGATGTTGATTCTGCATTCCTCTACTAGTAAGATAAAGCCAAAGTAGTACCAAACATCAAAGACCACCGAAGATCATCACAAAACAAATCCCGACCCCATGCGACATTAACAATACCGAAGCCAAGCATGTTGAAGCCAAACGCCATGCCGCAATCGTACCCCTATAAATACGGACCTAGGGTATTAGAGAGAGGGCTCATTTTTCTTTCTCAACTTTTGAAATCAAACTCTTGTAACCCTAAATTGAATTAGAGAAAATTCTATTTCGATTGTAATCATGCTTGACTTATATGAACAAGGATTTGGACATGCATATTGCCTTAATTTTGCACTTTGGACATTATCGACATGGATATTCATATAATAAAGCTCTTTAGGCCCAAAGCAATTATGATTCAATTGAATCGCATGAGCTTCGGTCTAAACTAGGGTTTATATACATAGCCTCCATCTTGCATATTGCATATGAACGGTGGACTAATGGCCTTAAGGATTGTTTATCAAGTCCATTAACGTGCTTAATGGGCTATTGCACACATTCGCGGCTTACTTACTCTCTCCTTTGAACATGCGACATGGGCTATGGAATATCCTATTCCTAAAGACTATTTGATCTCTCGAATGTATATATTTCAAGTGACTTTAAGGGCTCTCGAATACTTATTCCAAGTGACTTTAAGAGATCTCGAATATCTTATTCCAAGAAATCATATAAGCTTTCAAATACCATATTGCATAAATCCATAGGCATAATGAAACCATTTCTTAATGACATCACCTAGTACTTAGCCTTGAATGCTAAGCCTAATCTTGATTCATTAGCACTATTTAAGTCAACATCGACTAAGTCATGCTTAGTCGTGTCGTCACATGTGTAATGACCCCGGATTTTAGTTAAATTTAAATTAATAATTAATTCGATTTTTGAATAAAAAATTGTAAAATTTATCGATCAAAGTGATGCGAGTTCCCCCGAGTCCAAATAAAAATGTATTAAATCATTTTAAATTTAGAAATTGTATCTATATGTGAATCTATATAGTTGGGCCTATACGAATAGATTTGAAATAATAAATATTGATAATTGGATTTAAATCTTAATATAAATGGGTTAAAGATAAATAAAAAAAATATAGATATATATATATATGAATAAAATATATACATGAATTAGTTTACAAAAGAAAACTAATACACATAAATTTGAAACAAGTTAAAAATATACTTCATTTATGTTACAAGACATAAGAAGAAAATGAACAGACAAACAAAAATAACAAAAGAAAAATACATTCACATATGAACAAAAGGATAAGTATGAACACTTATAAAAGTAAATAATTGTACAAAGTAAAATAAAAATACAAACAAAGGTACTAATTGAGATCATATCAGCCGAGATAAAGAAATCCAAGGCAAGTAGAAATGATCTGCATAAAGTTGTAAGCAAGTAGATAAAAATACATATTTTGTACAAGCCTCATAAATGCAGCTACCAAAACAAAGCTCTCAGCCGAAATCAAATGTATCATAGTCAATGCAAGAAACAAAATAAAATATTCATTTGTGCAATAACAATTAATGTTAGCCACCAAAGTCTCTCATCAGCTAGCAAAAGTAGAAGAAAATCTATGTACAAACTCAAATAAAATAAGTATAATTGTACAAGATAATTAATGCATGAAGCATTTGTACACTACAAAGATGCATAGCAGCCCCAAGCAAGAAAAAATCTCTGCGTATGATTGTACTAGAGGGAAGAAAATATATCTATATTGTACAAAACATATTATCATCCAGTACTAAACAAAATGAACACACCCTGTACAAAGTTTTATACCAGTAACTTCATTTTTCATATCTCCATCATTTCTTCAATTCCTTTTTGTTCCATTCAAACAAACTGAGGAAAAAAATGAAGTGAATGTCATTTGTAAACAAAACAAAATCTCAGACCAAATCAAAAGCATCAGCATTCAAGCAAGTTTTCAAAAGATTCAAAGGACTTTTCAAATACCAAGCAAAATCCTAAAATGAAATCATCACTGCAACAAGTTCTGTCCTCTATTCCTCTTGTCCTCTGTCTTTCTCAATAACAGGTGAGCGAACACTTAAATCCTTATATGTTTGAAGTGTTTGAATGAATGTGCATGCAGAAATCTGGGTGTGTTAGTTATGTTTTGTGCATGTCTGTCTACTCTAAGGCATGCTCTGTTCCAGGTTTCAAAACCTATAACAATATAAACATCCCCTCTCCAATCTCCTGTAGGTTCTAGAATCCAAAATGAAACATGTTTGTTAATCATGTCTTAGGGTTAAAAGAAGGGAAAAAAAAGATTTCTTAGCAAAGTAGTTTAAATACTTCTGGGAATTTTTTATGTGGCTTGTCCCTTTGTATTTTGGTTACAAATTGCAAAATTCTTTCAAAACTCAAATAGTCCTCATTTAAACATTTTTAAATCTGAAAGTTTTCAACTAAAACAATAGGTTTAAACTTGAATAGAAATTTTTAGAAGTTGATTTAAACCATGTTGGGAAAAAAAATATACCACTACAATCTGTTTACAGGAAATTAAGTCATATTTTGATAAAAAATAGATTGTTGTAAAATGTTGATTCGAGTTTATAGATTGAATCCATACTGCAAATCATGATTTTTAAAACTAAAATGGGAATTTTTAGTTAATAATACTAAGAGCAGTTTGGGAATGAACTGAAAATGGTTTTTGGGTAAATTCTAGTGATCGGAGAATGTTTGGACCTCGGGATCATGGGTGGAGTTTGCGAGGAGGTCGGTGGTGTCGGCAAAAATGGTGGTTCGATTTCTTTGACGTTGTGGTGGCCAGGCGACGTTGAAATAGGGTTTAAGGACCCGAGTTGATTGTTGATGAATCTCGAGCTCGGTGTCATCAATGGTGGACTGGAATTCTTCGCTCCGGTGGCGTTCGAAGCCTGAAAGTCAGGCGATGCTTTGACCAGAAGTGCATGGTCTCTGGCGATGGTACGTGGTGGGGCGTGACGATTTTATCAATCAAATTTTGAGTTATTGTTCAATCGAGAAGCTCGATTTTGCTTTCGAGCTTGTTGTGGATTTTAGGTGATCGGAATTGAAGGTGATGGTAGTCGTCGACGTGCTGGGGGTTGCTGCGATGGTCGGAGACGACGAGGTTGCTGGTGCACGTGCACGCGTGGGTGATGATATCTGAGGTAGTTGTGGATTTGGGGAAGAAGCGAAGAGCTCGGGTTGGTCTCGGGAACATTATCGCGTGGACTCGAAGTAATAAGGCAGGGGGGTAACTCGAAGTGATGTTCGAATATTTCAAACGTTGGCTCGGGTTTGACTCGAGATTTTCTGAGTTCAGAAATGAAACAGTTTTAAGTTTTTATACAAGTCAAGTTTTAAATAAAATCAACCAAGTTTTGAACTATCTTCTTGAATAAAATTTCTTTAAAATAATTTGATGTTGATTTAAAGATTCGGAGAGATGAAAGTTGAATAATTTATTTTAACTTGAATTAATTAAGATAATTTTCAAGCCTATTTAAATAAATTAAATGGTGTAATTAAGAAGATAAAAAGTCTTATGTTATTAACTTATAAAGAACTAAGTTGATTTATGAATTAATAATAATTTTGTTTCCAAAGATTAAAGGTTTAAAGATTAAATGTTTTTAATGATAATTGATGAATAATTACTTGTGTAATTAAATTAAAGAAAATTAATGCAATTAATTAAAGTATTTATTAATTAAAGGAAATTAATTACTTAAAGATGATTGATTATTATTGAAATGCTTTGAGTAGTTTGATATCCCTGTTTGCGATTGTGATGCTTTGTGATATAAATTACTTTGTGCTGAGCTTTGATATCTGTTTCTGTGATATATTACTATGTGAATATGAAACCCTTGACCCGTAAACGACATTTGAATTTCGATGCGACAGGGTGTCGGATTCCAGTTGGTTATCCGAAACCCACATCGAATTGTAATAGTGAATCTTTGTGACTGATAAATTTACTTTATCTATGAATCTGTGAATGAAGATAAGCGTTATGGATTATACCGCTTATCGATATATCTGTGATGATTGATGTTGTGCACTATTGTGTAAAACCCCTGGACTACACCTTTACACACACAAATATGGATTTCACGTGGAAATCGGTTAAGTCACAGATGATGTAAATTCAATGTTTTGAAATTGAAATTTTAATTTCAATTGATTTTGAAATTGGAAATTTGGGTTTAATATGAAATGCTTTTGAAATGGAATTTCAAAGATAAAAGTTATTTTGAATAACTTAATCGAGTTTTGAAAATTTAAATAATTTGATTTAAATTTGAATTCAAGTTGAAATTGAATTCTATGATTTGAAACTAGGGATTAAAGACGCTGTACAAGTTATATACGGGTTAAACCATTTTAAAAGTATTGATTTGGGATTTTGAAGTTAATTCAAGGGTTTTGACTCGTGTAAATATAACTGGATTTTTTCAAAACGAAAACTACTTGTTTTCAAATAATAAAAGCTTTCACATAAGTAATGAACTTCCAATTTGTGTTGAACGGTTTCAAGTTTGAAATGGAATTGAAATGTTTTGAACTACGAAATGAGTCTTTGATTTCAAAGACCAGATGAGTTAATCTAACTTGAAATGGAATTGTTTTGGAAGATTATGAATGAATCTTTGGAAACGAGTTTTGAAAGCTATAAGTTAAATCTTGATTTAAGGATTTAACGAGTTAATCCAATTGAAATGGAAATTGTTTTGAAATCTATGAATAGATCTTTGTGAACGGGGTGAATTGAATCTTTTTGTTTAAAAGATTAAAAGTGTGGAAATTGTTTAAACCATCGAAGGTTTTTGAAATGAATCTTTTTGTTTAAAAGATTGGAAATGGTAAATTGTTTTAACCATTCAAACGAAAAGTTTTGGGCTTTAAGCTGTGATTTAATTGAGACCCCAGTATCCATATGATTTTTAATTGCGCTCGTTATTCGGTTTAGCCGGGAGAGGACCTTTATGTCATATATCCCATTCCGAATAGTGATACGACGATATGGATAGCATTTGAAGACCGGTGGTGAAGACCGGGTATTTGCGAGAGCGATAGGATGACCTATCGATTTTCTCTGCATCATGGCTCCGGTATAGAGATTCCCTAAGTGATGGGAAGTCCGATCGAGATTGTGAATACCCGGATTTGCAAGGGCTTCTTTGGAAGTGCCTTCGGTTCTGTTCGAACCCGGAACAGACTTGTATGGATGTGTGTCTGACGTTACACTTTGAGATGTAAAGCTGGTTTCTATCAAATACATTTCTGTTGGTGGCGGAGAATTTATTCTCTTAGCTTAACACCCTTCTCTGAGACGTACGAGCTCAGAGGTTATGTAGTTGATGGTTACTAGTGATACATTCCCAATTTGGTAATGTGGCATACGAAGTGCTGATGATCATTTGTTGGTCAAAGCGTGCTTTGTGAAAAAGCGTTGCTTTGTGAAAAGCGTGGCTTTGTGAAAAGCGTGGCTTTGTGAAAAAGCGTGGCTTTGTGAAAAAGCGTGGCTTTGTGAAAAAAGCGTAGCTTTGTGGACGAGACTTCGTTGAGCCTCACAACCCGGTAATGGTCGAAACAGGAATGTTGCGACAAAGGTTTGTAGGGGTAGCGCCCCTAGGGTATGTCATTTTCTTCTGGATAAAAGGTGATATCATGGTATGGAGCCTAGATATTTTACCTATGTTGATTATACTTTGTGGCTGTTGCTTTGCGATTGAGGATCCTCGGATAAAGGTCGGTGACGACCAGGGGATGACATGACTTGTGTGTTAGTTACCTAGTTACAGCTGTACAGCGTGAGGTAGCGTCAGTGTGTTAGTTACCTAGTTACAACTGTACAGCGTGAGGTAGCGTCGGCCTTTTGTTTGCAGAGATCCGGTTAAGATCCGGGGCGTCTTTCCAGAGGCGTTTCTATTTCGGTAAGGAAGTTCCTTGGCCTGATCATTTGTTGGAAATCCAAAGAAACAATACGAACCCTGTACGGTTTTAGTTGTATTACCTGCTATGGAATGTGGCGGTAACTTGCTATTGAACGTAGTAGCTATAGTAGGCATACAATAATGGTTGTATGCTGGCTAAGATTTATATTATATTTTCGAAATGTTTTATTCACACTATGCACTAGTAATAATATCAAAAGAGTTTTGATTTTGCGTAGTAAGCATGTTTGACTATCATAAGAAGAAATCTCCTCCAATTCTGCGTTTGCATTGTGTGTGTGGCGGGAGGTCTTATGGTAGTTTCATTTTCGAAAAGCATTGCGGATTTCAATGTTTAAAATCCTTTGTTGTTTGTTTAAAGATAAACTGTTTTTGTTGCTCACACCAGTCCCATGACTGATCCGGAGTTTATTGTTCCCTTCCTAAACTCTGGATGCCCACTATTTTCCACACGGGCAGTCTAGAGTTGGGTTTTTCAGATATTCAGGTTGAGTAGATTATCTGGAGCTAGTTCAGTTCTTGGAGTTCATGGACTGACGTTGCTTATCTTGGAGCATTCTATTGGAGACATTCTATCCGCTGCTGGTGTTATCTATTTTCTTTCCGCTGCTATTTCTTGTATCATATCTCTGATGTATATTGATATCTGTTGTATCATTCTGTTGTATCTATCATTGTATCAATGTTATATATATTGATATATTCTTTCTTTTCCGCTGTGTTGTTATACTTAATGTTGTTATAAGCTCCGGCGAATCGGATTTGAACGGTCGAATCTACGACATTCTAGTACAAGGTGAAGTACGGATGTCGATTTTCGAACGCGAAAAATTCGAGTCGTTACAACATGTGTTAAAATCGGGTTTATCTCATCATACTTGGCATTATGGGTGTTATACCAATTTTTTGGTTTAACATTTATATGACATTTCTCATATCAAAAAATGAAAAATGTAAGTCCTAATTAATTACATATTTGTCACATTTATTATCTATTTAGTTATTTCCTTAATTGACAATTTGACCCTTTACATACCTAAATGATAGAACATAAATACCCAACCAAATTACACTAGCATCATGTCATACTTGTTTGCCACACAATTTAAAATATGAACATGTTTGATATGTTCTTACCTTTTCAAATTTCATATCTAATAAACATTAAATTAAATTTATTAATATAATTAATTATTAAAAAGGAACGATATTAATAAAATGTTATTTTATTAACATAACAAGATTGGAACAAGTGTAAAACATTAGATTTCAAAGGTCCACTATGATCCAAACAGGGAATTTTTTTGAAATCCAGCAATTTACCCCTTGCCTTAAGAAAATAGTTGAAAGAAGAGCATAATTATAGAAAAGATACCATTAAACCATATTCATCCAAATTCTTTTACGAATAATAGAGATATGTATTCATCAAGGCATGTAAAAACCACCATAAATATTCATTTTAGTTATATTTAAAATAAAATTGGTTATCAAGTTAACCAAAAAACATCACGGTATATTGTCACAAAAACCAACAACAAATATATTTTAATGTTAATCAAATTAAATCATCTTGTGTTAAGTCGCCGTTGGTTTTGAAATTCAAAATTATAATTTCTTTAATAAACCGCTACAAAGTACTATTACTTTGATATTTTTTGACTATAAGCCGTACATAAAATTTTCTCAACGTAAGAAGAAAAAATGACATAAGACAATCCATTGATAAGTCATCGTCAAACATGCCTCTAATAGCTTGCCGACGAATACTTTGCTTATAGTTTGTGTACATTACATAACTAGTATAAATTTCTAACAGCATTTTAAAAATTTGAACATTATTTTCAACAGTACAACAGTTGATTTAGGTATCGTTTGTTTAAATGTTTAATGTTGAATAGTGAATGATGAACACTGGATGCTGAATACAAATTTCTGAATTCTGATTGTTGAATACTTACAATATTGTTTGTTTGCATTCTGATTAGAAATGTGTTTTGTAAACCTAAATTACCACTTTTAACAATATATTACCCTTCAATTTTAAAATTAATTATTATTCAGTGCAACTGTCATACAACATACATTTAGTTATCTTATCTTATGTCTTATACCTTATATATACAACATGAAAAACAAAGATTCATGTATTTAATTACTAATAGATTTATAAAACACGACGAAAATAGAAAAATTGATGATGTAAATATATTTTATGAAAGTTTTGTCGAGAAGAAAATATTCATTATGATAATTGAAACTTGTGGTATGTCTGCATTATCTGTTAATGTTCTGAGCATTATCAATATAGGTTCATCTGTCAAATAAGTTATTATAAAAATATCACATAGTTTTTCAAACTATTCGTAATTATTTAATATGTTGAATTTTCATATATGCATTACATATTTCATTTTACTTTTCATGTTAGCTTAAAATAAACTAGCATAGTTTATCTTGTCGAAATAATTGATTTAAAAAAATTTCGCACTTGCATTACATATTTTATTTTATTAATTTATTAATAAAAAATATATCGTAAAAGTTTCATAAAATTATCGTAAAAGAAATTACATTTTATTTCATTTCCATTTTTCAATCAATTTATAAATTATTATGTTTTATGTTGAAATTGTGTTCATATGTTATGATAGGTTGCCATCAGTTTCTATTTTCAATTTCATTAGTTTTTAATATATTTGATTCCAATGATAGGAAATAATAGTATAAGTGTAAAATAAAAAAATCAAAAAAAAAATCATCCCAGCGTAGAAGGAGGTAGAACTGAATGAACTATTTTAATTTCTTGATGTAATAATAATAATAAACTTTATAAAAACAATTAAATTATGATTGATAAAACAGTAAATTTTGTGTTCTATATATATGTATAACTGAGAACCATAATGCAATAAGTGATCAACACTGACAATAAATAGTAAAAAAATTTGTATTCATTTTACTGAATAAAAGAGCTTAATGAGAGCACTTGTTTGAAAACAAACAAATTAATAACCACTTATCACTTACTTAATTAAACATTCAACACTTTTTCTCTTGAAAGAAACAGAGTGTAACACCCCATATTTTTGGTAACATTATTTAGGATATTTAATTAGTTAAATTAAATAAAATAATGTGTTGATTAGGAGATTGAGATTTGATTTTTATTAAGGGTTAGCCATGCCATTTAACCAATGAATTAAAATAAGAGTAGAAATGAAATAAAGGAGGGATAAAGTAGGAAAGAGGTCATTCTTATACGCTAAACCCTTGGCCATGTATCCCATACACGTTCATTTTCATTTATCAAAAATTTTAAACTTGAGGCCGGCCACCATTAACGAGAGAAAGAGGAAGAAGATAAGAAAAGCTAAGGAAGAAGCTAAATCAAATCAAATCCATTCAAATCGCAAGCTACTTAATCTTTAAAGCTAAGGTGAATAATGACTACATCTCAAATTTCTTATTGTTTTTGGTTTTAAGTTGAATCCAAACTTATTTGCAATGATTTGCCATGTTTTTGAATGATGGAATGATTATATATACTTGTTGATGATTTATGGTTGTTCATATAGATTTTATGACATGTTTTGATATGAAAACTCTATCAAATGACATCTAAATACCTTGCGAAAGTTTATATAGACCAGAAATGATATTTTAGAGATAAGTTTTAATTGTCAGAATTCACAATTTATGTGGATTTTATATAAACTTTCTAGTGAAGAAAATGTTATTTTGGGTTAAAAATTATTTACGGTTAAATAATTAATGGTTTGGGTGTGAAATTTATATATGTTAGAAAACATATAAAAAGTGATTTTTTTTGGAATTTTTGTAGAATTTTCCTAAGTGTTTGAATGAGTATATAAAATTATTTAAGTTATGGGACTTAAATGTTTTATATATTTATGAAAGGAGAAGGGGCTTTTTTATAAATAACTAAAATTGTTATTTCTGGAAAGTCGGCAGTACTTCTAGAAAAGAAACTTGCAACCAATCACAATTTGACAAACAAGGCACGTTAGGTATAAAGAAATAGTTTAAAAAGGACAAATCTACATGGTTTTTAATGTTTCGATGCTTTTGGCTCCTTACCTTCGCCTCCTTACCTTTGCCTTCGACTCCATCGAAACCAATGCACATGGTATCAGTTAACTGGTACTTAGTGAATTTGATATAGGCGGAAGGTATATGGTCGAAACCAGGGGTTCCGAGGGGGTCGAAGTGATATTTTGCTTTTAAATGAAAATGCGCATGCTTGCTTTCGACTGAATAGCTTTCGACTGGGTTGGCTTTCAACCAAGTCAATTGGTTTTAAAGAAATGGTTTCGATTGGGTTGCACCTTTGTTTTTAAATAAATGCTTTGACTGAGTCGAAACCCTGACTGCCTTTTTTTTACCTTTCGACCCAGATTGGTTTCGAAAGGGTCGCTTTGCTTTGGTTTGGTTTTTAAACTTGACCGCTTCTCCAATGCTTTCGAATGGATGGTTTCAGCACCATAACTTCTTTACTTAGGAATGATTTCGAAAGGAATTCTTTTGACTTTAATGGGTTTCTAATCCTTTTGCTCTACTTGAAGGCATAATCCAAATGGTTTCGACCGAAATGGTTTTCAAAGGTTTCGAAAGAGTAAATTTTTGAATGGTTTCGAAAGGTTTCCACATGTTTTAAATTGAACCAAATCTTTTCGAAAGGTTTGTGTTTACAAAGGTTTGATTCTTTCGAAAGGTCTTAAAGAAAGGTTTTGAAGGGGTGGTTCCCTAATGGTTTCGAAGGAGTCGAAAGGGAAGGTTTTCTGATTGTTTGGAAAGGGTTGAAATGAAAGGTTTTTCCAATGTTTTCGAAAGGCATGGTTTAAAGGTTTTAAAGAAGGATGTCTAATGTTTTAAAGCTTTCGAAGGGAAAGTTTTTCAATGGTTTCGAAAGGGTTTTGAGCATGGTTTCGAAAGGAAGGTTTTGGCCTTTTGGCCTAGGTTAAATAAAGGGTTTTACTTGGTTTCGAAAGGAGTACTTTCAATAGATTCGAAAGGGGTATTTTTAAAGGTTTGTATTTTTCATCAACTAAAATTTGCGTAAAGTATATATAACATGGCAAAGTGATTTTGAGTAAAGCATAGAGTATATGTATTTTCCTTTTCTAAGTTTGATTTAAAGATTTTAAATCATTTTAAAAAGGTTTTCAAGGAACATTTAAGGGAAGATTTCCCTAATTAAAATGACTCAGATATTAGAATGCCAGATGAGATTGGTAAAGAATCGCGCCCTATACATTAGCTATTAGCCCCGGGTAATTTAGTCCAAAATTCCAGTGTGTAGGGCTTTGTCATAGGTAAGACCAAAATTATGATTACACACATAAGGAATATATGTTGGTATACAGATAGGTTATTGGTGATCCCGAAAAACCATTAGGATCATGTGACCCTAGAAGAAGATAAGTTAGGGACAGATCGTGCAAAAGAGAAGTGTTTAACAGATAGTTAAGGACAGATCATCCACAAGATGAGTGTCTAACAGATGTTAGATAAATTTGGTTTATATTGTCTGGTAGGCCCGATTTAGCCAAGGGTTAGTAGTTAGCCAAACAAAACTTCAGTTTTCGGACAGATAGTCCATTTATTACCTGAAATGTTTGTTTACATGATAATGCTTTACAGATTTAACCATTTTTGGTTGCAGAAAATGGTTTTCAAAAGATATGTTTTAAAAGGATATAAGTGAGGGAAACCCGTTCCGCTAAGTGGCATGATCTCACTTAATATCAATAACCGAGACGTATAGTATTATTCACACTAGGTTTTATGTCTGACTCGAAGTTTCTATTTCCCCTTAAACTCTCGGGTACTCAAAATTGATTTGAGTAGGCTGAGGGTTGAGGTTTTCAGGTTTTAGTAATTTTGGCGAATAAAGCTTTCGGAAACGAGCAGATGGCCGACGGATAGCTAATAAGGAGTTACAGTTTTTTTTATTTCCGATGTGTGTATTAAGTCAAATATGACTATATTAACTCTAGTCAATCAATGAGGCATCGTCATATGTCGCTCTTGGCATATTTTGTAATTAATATATTTGATCATTATTTGGGAACGTCAAAGGATTATGTGACTTAGATATGAATTATTATTTTGAAATGTAATCAGTAAAATTTTTTTTGAAATCTATGATTTTGTTCATATTCAAGTGCTTCTGATATTATGGATACCATTAGCATTACCGTATTTTGTCACCAGAAGTTAATACTATAGATGACTTCAGCATATGTAGCGCTTAGCTTTTGGTCTCCAGATATGGGGTGTTACAACTTGGTATCAGAGCATAGGTTTATGAAAGACTTTAATTAAAAATCATTTTGAAAACATAATCTTAAGGAATTAGATTAAGATTGGGGTATGAGATAACGCTATAGTAATGTACTTGTATTTGCTATACATAAGTATGCGCTTTATCTCTAGTCTCCTATCTTTGTTAGGTTATTTTTCTATATCTCATGAGGTTTGAATATAGATATGGATGGTAGAAGAGAAAGAGTTAACCCAAGAGGGGAAGGCACCGATGGGAATGCCAGACCCAATACGAGAAGAACCCAAGGTCAGGCACAAGCAGAGAATGTAGGTGTTGGAGTCCCGCATGTGGATATAGGAGCTATGTATTAGTTTTTTGTGAATATGATGCAAGCTGGAATTGCAGCTGGAGTGGTAGGAGGAGATGCTGGAGGAGCAGGAGTTCCGGAAGTTCCGATAGTTAACAATTATGCTAAGTTTAATGGAGATTATACTAAGCTTGGAGGGAAGCCATTTATTGGAACAGAGGATGCTATGGAGGTGGATAATTGGTTGCTACACTGTGAAAGGATTTTTGCTGACTTAGGGCTCAATGATGAGCAAAAGAGGAGGCTCGCTTCTAGATAGCTTCAGGGGGCAGCCTTATTTTGGTGGAATAGTGTGACTGTTGATGTAGATGAGGAGACAATGACATGGGTAGAGTTTAAAAGGAGGTTCCAGGAGAGGTTCATGTCGGTGATGGTGCAGTCTGTTTTGATTTGAAAGTTTGTGGAGTTAGAACATGGAGAAATGACTGTTTTTGAGTATGCGAGTAGGTTTGAAGAGTTAGCAAGATATGGGTATGCTTCAGTGGACACAGTGATGAAGAGGAATGAAAAGTTTATTAGGGGATTGAAGCCTGAGTTGGCCAAGGCTACCTTATCGCATATTAGAGATCCATGTGATGTGGTTGTGGAGATGGCTTTGAGGCACGAGAAGATGCTTGCTTGTCAGGAGAAGAGTAAGGTGAAGGAGGTCCAGGTTGGGCAAGGCCAAAAGAGGAAGTTCTTACACAAGAAGGGTACTCATAAGGGTGGAGCAGCTAAGAAAGGAAAGTCTGAGGTGGTTTGTTTTAAGTGGGACAAAAAGGGTCATTTCACCAATGAGTGTCGTACTAGGAAGGCGAAAGAAGTGATCGGGAAGAAGAACACCAGGTGCTTCAACTGCGATCAGATAGGCTACTATAAGAATCAATGCAAAGAGCCTGCTAAGGATGGAAAGGGTAAGGTGTATGCATTGGAGCCTGCTACTTCGAAACCAACAGCTCGGGAGAAGGCAAAGGCAGTTTTAGGAGGTACGCTTCAGATACATGGTATGTCTGTCAGCGTTCTATTTGATACTGGTGCATCATATTCTTTTATATCTGGATGTTTGATAGATAAGCTTAACCTAGAACCCACATATTTAGTTACTTCCTTGCGAGTTGTGAATCTAATAGGAGGGTATGCAACTCTAGAGTTGAGATATGACCAGTTAGAGTTTGACTTGTTAGGTCATGCTTTTGTTTGCAGTTTGCATGTGTTTGATTTTGTGGGGTTCGGAATTATTCTTGGGATGGATTGGTTAAGCAAGTACGATGCTAGGATATTTTTCCATGATAGGAAAATATCGCTTAGGCACCCTGATTATAGTGATAGGATTGTTTATACCATAGGAAGCCTTAGAGTGAGGTGAATGCTTTGTTGGGTGTTATGGAGTTGGAAGACGAGCTTAATCGAGTTTTCGTGGTTAGAGAATTCGCGGATTTTTTTGAGCCTATAGTTGGATTGCCATCGAAACGAACCATTGAGTTTCAAATAGATTTGGTTCTGGGAGCAAAACCAGTAAGTAGGCCGCCAAGCAAGATGACCCCTACAGAGATGAGGGAGTTGAAGGTGCAGTTAGTGGATCTGGAAGTCAAGAATTTTATCAAACCGAATAGTTCACCTTGGCGAGCAACCGCAGTGTTTGCTAAGAAGCCAGATGGATCGTTAAGGCTATGTATCGATTATCGTAAGTTGAATGAGAAGACGATAAAGCATCGATATCCATTGTCGAGGATTGACGATTTGTTCGATCAGTTAAGTGGAACCAAGATATATTTCCAATTGGATTTGGCGACAGGTTTTCATCAGCTCAGAGTAGCAGAAAATAGTATACCTTTGACGGCGTTTAGGACCATATATGGATCGTACAAATGGTTAATTATACCGTTCAGACTGACTAATGCGCCGACATTCTTTGTGGATTGAGTTTTCCGAGAGCACTTGGATAGGTTTATTTTGGTTTTCATTGATGATATCTTGATACACTCTAAGGATGAGAAGGAGCACGAAGTTCATCTTAGAGTGGTGCTTGAGACGCTAAGGCAGCATCAGCTAAAGGCGAAGTTTTCAAAGTGTCATTTCTGTAAAAAGAAAGTGAAGTTTCTTGGTCATGTAGTCTCAGAGAAAGGGTTGTCAGTAGATCTGAATAAGATTGAAACAGTGAATAGTTGGAAGAGTCCTGAGACAATAACCGAGATAAAGAGTTTTCTGGGATTGGCTGGATATTATCGGAGGTTCATTAAGGATTTCTTACGGATAGCAGCATCGATGACCAAGCTAACGAGAAAGGATGTGAAGTTTGTGTGGACCGATAAGTGTGAGGAAGTGTTCCAAAGTTTGAAACACCTATTGACCCATGCACCAGTTTTGGTTGTTCCGGAAGGGAATCGGGATTGTGGTTTATACTGATGCATGTGGAACAGTATTAGGAGCTGTGCTAATGCAGAGAGGCAAGGTGATTTCCTATGCTTCTAGACATCTTAAGCTGCATGAGGTCAGATATCTGGTGCATGATTTGGAATTGGATGTAGTGATTTTCGCATTGAAGGTGTGGAGACATTACCTTTTGGGAGAGAGGTTTGAGTTATATACATATCATAGGTCGTTGAAGTACTTGTTCTCTCAGAAGGAGCTGAACATAAGATAGCAGAGGTGGTTAGAGTTTATTTCTACATATGATTTGGGATTGAGTACACACCGAGGAAAGGCAACAGGGTTGCAAATTCACTTAGCAGGAAATAACAGAATGCAGTGTTAGCGATGATTGCTGAGTGGAAGGATTTAGAAGCCTTATGAGTGCAGTGGATATCCGAGGCTGGGTCTAGCGAAGGGACTGTTGTATTATCTTGTTTGGAAGTTAGACCAGTGCTGATCGAAAGGATTGCTTCTAAAAAGGAGGAGGATCCAGTGTTAACTGAACGGATCAGGAAGTTAAGAGGTGGAACCGAGAGCGATGACTCAAAGGATTTTAGTCTTGACCAGAATGGGTGGTTGAGAAAGAAAGGGAGATTATGTGTTCCGAGTGTAGGAAACATAAGGAAAGAATTTTTGGAGGAACGCCATCATTCGAAGCTCACTATTCATCCGGAAGGAACTAAGATGTATCAGGATACAAAGAGAACTTTCTTCTGGGAAGGTATGAAGCGAGATGTAGGCTTATGGGTGAAACAGTGTTTGAACTGTCAGCAGGTAAAAGCCGAACATCAAAAGTCAAGTGGGTTACTTCAGCCATTAGATATTCTGGTATGGAAATGAGATTCTATTTCTATGGATTTTATTGACGAGTTGCCAAGGTCGAACAGAGGAAATGAAAACATACGGGTCATAGCGGGCAGATTGACCAAGAGTGCCCATTTCATTTTAGTTAAGTTGACCAGAACGACACCTATTTTAGAAGTTGTTTATGAAAGCTGTAGTTAGACTGTACAGAATTTCTAGTAGTATAGTTAGTGATAGAGATTCCTTATTTACTAGCGATTCCTGAAAGAGTCTACAGGAAGTTTTGGGAACCAAGCTCAAGATGAGTATCGCTTACCATCCGCAGACAGATGGGCAAAAGGAAAGAGTTAACAAAATCTTGGAAGATTTGTTAAGAGCTTGTGTATTAGATTTCGGGGGATCATGGGAAGACCATCTGCATTTAGTCAAGTTTTCGTATAACAACAGTTATCATACTATATTAGGATGGCACTGTTTGAAGCTTTGTATGGAAGGCCATGCAAATCTCCCGTATGTTGGTTAGAGATTGGGGATAGGTTGGTTCTTGGTCCAGATTTGGTTAGAGAAGCTGCAGAAAAGATTGAGGTCATTCGAGCTAGGATGAAGGATGCTCAGTCTAGGCAGAAGAGTTATGCGGATAAAAGATGGAAAGATTAAGAGTTCTCAGTTGGAGATCAGGTTTTCGTTAAGGTGTCACCAATGAAGGGTGTGATTAGATTCGGAAGATTAGGAAAGTTGGCACCGAGATTCGTTGGACCTTTCCGTATTGTTGAGAGGATCGGGAAATTCACATATAGAGTCGAGTTACCGAGCAGTTTGGCAGGGGTCCATGATGTTTTCCATGTTTCTCATCTCAGAAAGTGTGTTAGAGACCCGAATACTACTATTGCACCGACTGTGCTAGATGACTAAGTGGTAGAAACAGACTTGACTATAGTGAGAAAGCCGATTCGCATTGTTGCAAGAGATGAGAAGAGGCTTAGAACGAAGATGGTCAGATTAGTTAAAGTTCAGTAGAGCGACGATGATAGGGACTGTACTTGGGAGATTGAGAACAAGATTAGAGGTATTTATTCTGACTTGTTTGATGGTATGTTTTACCACTTTAATTGATTTGTTGTGTACTGATGTGCACGTAAATTTTCATATTTTTACCACCATATTTAATCTATTTAAATTAAATAAATGATCATATCGGGTATTTTAACTTGTTTAAAGCAAAATTCAAATTATTTTCAAATTGTCACATATCCATCTTCATATAGGGGTAAAATGGTCATTTTTATGCATTTATTAAATTGTGAAAATTTACTTGGAATTTTCTATGTTGTTTTGTAGGAAATTTGGTGTATTTTACAAGTTGCTTCATGATGATATATGCATGCACAAGAGTGAAGAAAACAAATGAAGATGGAAATGATTCAAAGTGGTGATCATGGAGGACCCCACCTACCCACCTTTCTTCATGTACAAATTAGAGGCTAATGCACATGCTTATGGAATTAATGGCTTCATGTACACTTAAATGATGATTAGTAGAAGCTAATGATTACTTGACCTCCACACTTTCTCAAGGGCAATTTGGGCATTCCCCAAAAATATGAATTTGGGTTTAACACTTGTATAAATACCCCATATCTTCATGTAACTTGGCCTTCTCCCTTAGTCTCTTTTAGTTATTTAGCTTAGAAAATAAATCAAAGCTCTCTTTCTTTTCATGGCTACTTAGCCATTTCTTCTCTTATGTAATTCTTTTTTTTATGCAATGTAATTATTGTTTCCTTTTAATTACATGTTCATTTCCTTTCATGCTAGTAGTGTAGATTTTCTTTTATGCAATTAGAATAGTTTTCTTTCATTTAGCTTTCATTTTGCTTTCTTTTTTGCTTTCATGTTGCTAGCTACATTTGTTAATCAAATGACAAATATGAGAGGCTAAACCCCTTCAATTTAGGGGTAATGAAGCTCTTTAATTATGTAGCTTCAACTATTTGTTAATTCATGCTCTCTTTTTGTGATTAATGATGATGATTGAAGTGGTTTAATTGTTGTTTTTGCCTTGAATTTGATAGCCTATATTCTTGATATCAAATAGGCTATGCTTAAACAATCACTAACACTAATTGCCTCTTCATCAAAATATGATTATGGCAAAAGAAAGTGATTTGAAATTAAAATTTGATGGTCTATATTTCTAATCAATAGTTAATAGGCCATACTTACAATAGATTTCATTTTCATTGTCAAGTTTCATGAAAGTTAGTAAGTGGTTTAAGGGGTGTGTCAAAGTTTGATGGCTTATGTTTGCAAACTAATAACACAAATATGTCATACTTATGATAGGCACATCAATTAAAGCACTAATGACCATAAAAGAGAGATTATGATTTCATATGTGTTGAACTACATGATCTAGAGAGTGGATTTATTCTCTAAATTGACATTTAACTCTTATATTTGCATCTTTTTTCTTTTAGTTAGTTAGTTCATTCTCTAATTCCCTAGCTTAACTTTCACTCGACTTTGGTTTAATTTGATTGAATAGATTTTAAAAATCATTAATTCCTTGCGGATCGACCCATATTCGCCACGTACTACAAGTGTACGCCGTGCGCTTGCGGTAAATTTTATTTATAATATCGTTCGACGGTTTTCTAATCCAATAGAATTACCGTCGACGAACAAGTTTTTGGCGCCATTGCCGGGGAATTGTTTTGATTTTAGTCTTCTACTCTTCGAATTATTTTTCATTTGGTTTTATTTTGTGTTTATTTTGTGTGTGTTTAAAAAAAATTTGTGTTGTTTGTGTTTTATTATTGTGTGCTTGTTGATTTTGTAGTTTTTTTTGCATTTCTATTAAAAAGACATTTAAAAAAAAAACTTTTCATTTCATCACTTTCTATTTGCATTCACAGTTTACAAGTTTGTTCACATCATTGTTTACATTTGAATTCACTGTTTACATTTACAGTGCTTTGCATTTCAATTTCCCCTCTCTCTCTGTCTATACCAACACATGCACATACATATCTCATGGCTACATTGCTCTGTGTTTTTTTACCACACTTCCAAACACTCTCCACAAAACTATCTCCTACCACCATCTTTTTTAACCTTCACTGCCTTTCACCTCTGCAATTGAATTCGCCTTCAAGTCACGCAACATCCATACATACCACAACTCACAGTAAACAACCAGTTCAAACATTTCTGCCTCAACATCATCACTTCATACAACCATCTTCCTCCATCACTTATCACTTCACAAACATACTTGCCTCTACAACCATCCAGCTAACACAACAGTTCTAACAACATTGCAATCATCATTTCCAACAAAATCCATCAACAAACTGTTCACATACCAAATTGACACATTCTCTCTACAAAACAACAAACTGCCATCCATCAACAGTTACTAACCTGCCATCAACTGCAACTGTCCTACTACTGCTACCTTACATCGTCTCCTTCAACCATTAATTATCATCATCTGACTGCAAAACTACTACAACAACTTCATATCACTATCATCTTTATGCCATCTTCCCTTCTAACTGCCTACATACATTACTGCCTTGCTTAACCAACGTTCATTGCCAATACATCAACAATATCCTTCAACATTTTATCAAACTGCGACAGCACATTTGCACTTCACAACCTCACCGCAACTGTTGCAACAACATCATTCAACTACAAGCATACCCAAATCAATTCAACTGCAATCGCCTCAGTCCCCAAATCAAGTCGAACTCCATCGCTACACTTGAACTCGAGCCGTCTTGCCCACAAAACATCCTCCTCCATCCACGACCATTGCTTCATTAAACCAATCGACCATCCTCCAGTAGCGCCATCATCGAACAAGCAACCCAAATGCGCCTCACCCAAAACTCGAACACAGTCCTTCAACCACGATAGTGCCACCCCACGCGATCTCAGCAAACCACCAGTTGCCCTTCATCTCACCCAAAATCAATCCTCTCTCCAACTTCGAACTCGACCACCTGACCTCCTTCAAACGAAAGCAATTCAAATTGCGACAGTGTCATACGCCCACGGCACCCAAATTTTTACAACAGTCGAACCTAACAGGAGCAAAGCAATTGCAAGTTTGAGAATTTGCGAAGTAATTAGTGGAATTTCTGAATTGGGACATTAGGAATGTTCGAATTTGAATACTAATTTTTGAAAATAAATTGAAATTTTGGTTGCGATTTGGGTTGATAACTGAGGACGTTAATTTGAGGAAATTATTATCTTTTGTTTCAATGGGCCTTTTATCTTTGGGCCAGAAGTTAGTGTTGTGGAGTTAATTTTTTTTAATTTTTTTTTAGTTAAGATTCATTCAAAAAAAAGCAAGTTTTCATTTGTTTTGGTGTCTTTTAGTTTTAATTCAGTCTTGTGTTTCCTTTGTTTTAGTTACTTCTTTGATATTCAAAATTTTTTTTGAAGTAAAACTTTACTTTTAAATTTTATTTCCTTTCCAAAAAATAATAATAATAATTTTGTCTATATCTTGTTTTTAATTTCAGGATGCAGAAGCAGAAATTCAAAGGAGAGGAACTGCTGCCAACAATAATTGCTTCGCTTTGCATGCCAATATATATATATATATATATATATATATATAAACTGCTTGCTTGCTTATCTATTATTCTATTAGTCTTGCATTATTGTTTACTTGCATTTGAAAAAAAAAATCAGAAAATTCAAAAACAAAAATCCATTCGTAGTTGCATTGTTAATGCACGTTTAATTTCTGCTTTGCATTTCATTTTGATTAATAATAACGATTAGACATCAATAACTTTTAATTGTATATTGACAAGTTGTCTTCTTTGAATAATTTAATTTCTCGGTGTCTAGGCTACGGTAGAGAAATAACCATTTATAAATATTACGATGATTCGTAAATATTATAGTGGTTGTTCCTTTGAAGGTACTTAAACCTTCGGCTGCATTGCTACGGTGATTCGTGGTGCACCGATAACCCCGGCATGTTACCTGGCTGAGAACTATCTTGTTGATTTAAGACAGAATGTGATTATACAATTTTGGGTTAACTTAGGATAAATCATTTGTAATTAACCTTGAATTCATTTAGTTGCTTTAGTTCATGCATTTATAACAAAA
Organism: Allium fistulosum; assembly: GCA_030737815.1. Lineage (NCBI taxonomy): Eukaryota > Viridiplantae > Streptophyta > Magnoliopsida > Asparagales > Amaryllidaceae > Allium > Allium fistulosum. The sequence continues at coordinate 111,007,312 of CM060901.1, read as the reverse complement.
AGAAATCAAAATCCAAAACTAAAAAAAAAATTGTAAATATTAATTTTCCTTTTCCTTTGAAATTTTTAAATCCTTTTTCTTTGAAATTTCAAAAATCCAAAAAAAATTAGAAAGAAACCAAAATCCAAAAAAAATTATAAAATCTTTTCAAAAACAAAAGAAAAAATTGAAAAACAAAAATACAAAACAAAAATTAATTTGCAATTTTGAAAAAAATAAATTCTACTTGTAAATATTTTCCCTTTATAAAAAAACCAAAAAAAATCTTGAAAATGTCCGAGTTTCCTTGCCCTTACTCACTTGAACTTAGTTATGAAAATCAATATAATCCATATGATTTCACTCCAAATTCGTATGGATATTTTACCGACAACTATTCTTTAAATAATTCGAATTTTGAACAACAAAGTTTTCAAAACGATGACCAACCCTCGAATCTCGAAAATAGCATTTCATCTCTACTTGAAATCTCGACACAACAAAATCAAATGATAAATGATTTGTGTAATTCATATTTGTGTAACAACTCGAGTCAAGGATTTCAAAGTTTGAATTCAACTCAAAATTCAAACGATTTCGATTATAACCCATGCCAATTCAATTTTGAACTCCAAAATGAATTTCAACCTCAAAATGAAAATAGAAACAACTTTTCAAACGAATTTGGCAATGGGAATAATCTTAACCACGTTACAATTGAAAATTTTTGTCCTCAACAATTTCAAAGTGAAAATCCTCATGCTAATAACTATAAATTGGATTTTGTTGAGCAAATGAACGAAATTTACGATGATCACACGGATTCGTTGTTTGAAACATATATGAAACAACGTGAAAAACAAAATCAAATTCCAACGTGTGACGAATCAAACGATAATCCATCTTTTACCAAAATTGTCGATTTCCAAATAACAACTTTTGAAACTGAAAATGATGATCTTAATGAAGTTGTTGAAAATTTGGTAATTGAGTTGGATTTCAATTCTTTTGAGGGTGAGAAACTCGATTTAAATTTCGATCTTCCTTTTTCTGGAAATTTGAATACAACAACTTTGAATTTTGAACTTGATTTATGCAATAAAGTTGTTGATAATCCAATAAAGGAAGTCGAATTTAACGAGCACGAGTTTTCTGGACTTTTTGAAAACGAGTCGTTGAACTCTGATGGGGAAGATTTAAATCACCAATTTAATTTTGAAACCAATAATTCTAAAGAATTTTTCAATGAACAGCTTGAATTTCAATTTGGTGAAAATAAACTTGAACTGCAATCAATCGTTTTATCAACCCCAAAAATCATTGAAAATAAAATGACTCGTACATTTTTTAATAAAACGGAATTCGTTTTTCCAAATCAACGTTCAACTTCAAAATCTTTTACGATTTGGTTTTCCAAGCTTAAGCTATGTCTCGTATACTTGACGAGACAAATGAATCGGTCTTTGGAAGACCGTTTCATTTACTTTTTGACGATATACTTTCTGATCTCGTGTAAATACCGTTAATTTTCATTTAAATAAAGGTCATGTTTTTATTTTTATTTTTCTCCTTCCACTTGGGTTGACTATGGGGACACAGTCAAAATCAAGTGTGGGGGGAGACTCATCTTCATTTTTTTATGATTTTTTTTGCCTTTTCTTTTAAAAAAACTCAAAAAAAAATAATTTAAAAAAAATCCCAAAAACAATTTTTTTAAGCATTTTGATTTATTTTTAAAGAAACATTATAAGATAAATATATGGTTTTAGTTTATTAAATTGAAATTTTTGAAAATTTATTCGTCTTAACAAAGATAAAAATGAAGTTTGATTACAAATAATAATGGTTTAACTAGTATATAGGAAGATTCATACGTGTTAATTATGAAATATATCCTAATTGAAAATCTTTGTTTTAAAAAGTGGTTGATTTAAAGTAAAGATATAACATTTGTTGCCTTCTAAGTTAAATAGTGCTAAGATAATTTTGTGAAACTCTCTCTTTCAAAAAAAAATCAACATAAAAACAAAATAATATTTCTTGTATATATGTATATATTTTTTAATAAACACATAGAGTCACGTGTTCACACTCATGTGTTCACTCGCCATGCTCTGTACCCTTCTCACATAAGCCAGAAAGGCAGTGCACGATCGGTATATCTGGCCTCAGTTTATCTGAGTTAGGTGTATACATATATATATATATATATATATATATAAATTCTTTTTAATAACGCCTACCGTCAATAGGTGTTCACACTTGTGTGTTCACTCGCCACGCTCTGTATTCCCCTCACATTAGTCCGCAAGGCAGTGCATGGGTAATATATCTGGCCTCAGTTTATCTGAGTTAGGCATATGTAAATATTGTTAATATCAACAAAATTTTCAAAAGAAAAAAAAATGGAGAGAGTAAGCATTTGAAATCCAAGCACTGTTTTAACTTATTTGATTTGACTTGTTATTGAAAAGAAATGAAAAATACCACTTTGATGAACTTTGATAATCGATAAGAATCCATTTCATAGTTACACTACGTAATCAACCGAAACAACGAGTTAAACTATAGTCTATTTGCTTTGATAACTTGATTTTTATTGGAAATTTTGACAAGTAAAATGACTTAAATTTTCAAGATAATAATCAAAACCTATATTTAACTTATGTGTGTTAATTTAAAAGTAAATCCTTCATTGTAAATATTTTCAAAAACTCGCATTCATCTCTTTGTAAATAAATCTTGCATTGTGTAAATATTTTCATCCTGCATTTGGATTTTGTGGGTAGTATCCACTGAAAACCCTCACGAGACGACACTCGTCCTACTGGGGACACCCAGAGGTTTAACAGCTTGTTGCATACGCTCAATGCAATCGTGCTCCCTACGAAAATGGATTTATCTTAGTTTTTCCTTTATTCGAGGATGAATAATAAGATAAGTGTGGGGGTATTTGATGTGCACGTAAATGTGCATATTTTTACCACCATATTTAATCTATTTAAATTAAATAAATGATCATATCGGGTATTTTAACTTGTTTAAACCAAAATTCAAATTATTTTCAAATTGTCACATATCCATCTTCATATAGGGGTAAAATGGTCATTTTTATGCATTTACTAAATTGTGAAAATTTACTTGGAATTTTCTATGTTGTTTTGTAGGAAATTTGGTGAATTTTGCAAGTGGCTTCATGATGATATATGCATGCACAAGAGTGAAGAGAACAAATGGAGATGGAAATAATTCAAAGGCATGATAATGGAGGACCCCACCTACACACCTTTCTTCATGTACAAATTAGAGGCTAATGCACATGCTTATGGAATTAATGGCTTTATGTACACTTAAATGATGATTAGTAGAAGCTAATGATTACTTGGCCTCCACACTTTCTCAAGGGAAATTTGGGCATTCCCTAAAAATATGAATTAGAGTTTAACACTTGTATAAATATCACATATCTTCATGTAACTTGGCCTTCTCCCTTAGTCTCTTTTAGTTAGTTTTTAGCTTAGAAAATAAATCAAAGCTCTCTTTCTTTTCATGGCTACTTAGCCATTTCTTCTCTTATGTAATTCCTTTTTTTTATGCAATGTAATTATTGTTTCCTTTTAATTACATGTTCATTTCCTTTCATGCTAGTAGTGTAGATTTTCTTTTATGCAATTAGAATAGTTTTCTTTCATTTAGCTTTCATTTTGCTTTCTTTTTTGCTTTCATGTTGCTAGCTACATTTGTTAATCAAATGACAAATATGAGAGGCTAAACCCCTTCAATTTAGAGGTAATGAAGTTCTCTAATTATGTAGCTTCAACTATTTTTTAATTCATGCTCTCTTTTTGTGCTTAATGATGATGATTGAAGTGGTTTAATTATTGTTTTTTCCTTGAATTTGATAGCCTATATTGTTGACATCAAATAGGCTATGCTTAAACAATCACTAACACTAATTGCCTCTTCATCAAAATATGATTATGGAAAAAGAAAATGATTTGAAATTAAAATTTGATGGTCTATATTTCTAATCAATAGTTAATAGGCCATACTTAAAATAGATTTCATTTTCATTTTCATTGTCAAGTTTCATGAAAGTTAGTAAGTGGTTTAAGGGGTGTGTCAAAGTTTGATGGCTTATGTTGGCTAACTAATAGCACAAATATGCCATACTTATGATAGGCACATCAATTAAAGCACTAATGACTATAAAAGAGAGATTATGATTTCATATGTGTTGAACTACATGATCTAGAGAGTGAATTTATTCTCTAAATTGTCATTTAACTCTTATATTTGCGTCTCTTTTCTTTTAGTTAGTTAGTTCATTCTCTAATTCCCTAGCTTAACTTTCACTCGACTTTGGTTTAATTTGATTGAATAGATTTTTAAAATCATTAATTCCAAGCGGATCGACCCGTATTTGCCACGTACTACAAGAGTACGCCGTGCGCTTGCGGTAAATTTTATTTATAATTTCGTTCAACGGTTTTCTAATCCGATAGAATTACCGTCGACGAACATGTACCTTACCGTAATTTCAAGGATGAAATTCTTTAAGGAGGAGAGTTTGTAACACCCCATATTTTTGGTAACATTATTTAGGATATTTAATTAGTTAAATTAAATAATGTGTTGATTAGTGGATTGAGATTTGATTTTTATTAAGGGGTAGCTATGTCATTTAACCAATGAATTAAAATAAGAGTTAAAATGAAATAGAGGAGGGTAAAGTAGGAAAGAAGCCATTCTTATACCCCTAAACCCTTGGCCATGTATCCCATACACGTTCATTTTCATTTATCAAAAATTTTAAACTTGAGGCCGACCACTATTAACAAGAGAAAGAGGAAGAAGATTAAGAAAAGCTAAGGAGGAAACTAAATCAAATCAAATCCATTCAAATCTCAAGCTCCTTAATCTTTAAAGCTAAGGTGAATAATGAATACATCTCAAATTTCTTATTGTTTTCGGTTTTAATTTGAATATGAACTTATTTGCAATGATTTTCCATGTTTTTGAATGATGGAATGATTATATATACTTGTTGATAATTTATGGTTGTTCATATAGATTTTACGATATGTTTTGATAAAAAAAACTCTATCAAATGATATCCAAATGCCTTGCAAAAATTTATATGGACCAAAAATGATATTTTAGAGATGGGTTTCAATTTTCAGAATTTTCAGAATTTATGTGGATTTTATATAAATTTTCTAGTGAAGAAGATGTTATTTTGGGTTAAAAATTATTTACGGTTAAATAATTAATGGTTTGGGTCTGAAATTTATATATGTTAGAAAACATATAAAAAGTGATTTTCTAGAATATTTGTAGAATTATCCCAAGTGTTTTAATGGGTATATGAAATTATTTAGGGTATGAGACTTAAATGTTTTATATATTTAAGAAAGGAGAAGGGGCTTTTTTATAAATAAATAAATAAAATTGTTATTTCTGGAAAGTCGGTGGTACTTTTAGAAAAGGGAAACTTGTCACCAATCACAATTTGATAAACAAGGCAAGTTAGGTACAAAGAAATAGTTTAAAAAGGACAAATCTACATGGTTTTTAATGTTTCGATGCTTTCGGCTCCTTACCTTCGCCTCCAACTCCATCGAAACCAATGCACATGGTATCAATTAACTGGTATGTAGTGAACTGGATATAGGCGGAAGGTATAAGGTCGAAATCAGGGGTTCTGAAGGGTTCAAAGCGATATTTTGCTTTTAAATGAAAATGTGCCTGCTTGCTTTCGACTGAATAGCTTTCGACTGGGTTGGCTTTCGACCAAATCAATCGGTTTTAAAGATATGGTTTCGATTGGGTTGCGCCTTTGTTTTTAAATAAATTCTTTGACTGGGTTGAAACCCCTGACTGCCTTTTTCTACCTTTCGACCCAGATTGGTTTCGAAAGGGTTGTTTTGCTTTTTAAACTTGACTACTTCTCCAATGCTTTCGAAGGGATGGTTTCGACACCATCACTTTTTTACTTAGGAATGATTTCGAAAGGAATGCTTTCGACTTTAATGGGTTTCTGATTTTTTTGCCTCTACTTGAAGGCATAATCCAAATGGTTTCGACCGAAACGGTTTTCAAAGGTTTCGAAGGAGTAAATTTTTCAATGGTTTCGAAAGGTTTCCACATGTTTTAAATTGAACCTAAGTGCTTTTGAAAGGTTTGTGTTTAAAAGGTTTGATGCTTTCGAAAGGTCTTAAAGAAAGGTTTTGAAGGGGTGGTTCCCTATTGGTTTCGAAGGAGTCGAAAGGGATGGTTTTCTGATTGTTTCGAAAAGGTTGAAAGGAATGTTTTTTCCAATGTTTTCGAAAGGCATGGTTTAAAGGTTTTAAAAAAGGATGTCTAATTTTTTAAAGCATTTGAAGGGAAGGTTTTTCAATGGTTTCGAAAGGGTTTTGAGGATGATTTCGAAAGGAAGGTTTTGGCCTTTCGACCTAGGTTAAATAAAAGGTATTACTTGGTTTCGAAAGGAGTACTTTCAATAGATTCAAAAGGGGTACTTTCAAAGGTTTATATGTTTTCATCAACTAAGATTTGAGTTATTTGCGCCAAAATTGGTCACAAACACCCAATTGTAGAAGAAAGCACAAAATCACAGTCATAGATCACATATAGATTGTATGTAGTAGAATAAAATATGAAGAACACTCAAAAAATTAAAAAGAAAGCAATAGAAACACAAGGTTTATAGTGGTTCGGCGTTGTAGCCTACGTCCACTTTGAAGAGTTGCTGTTTTATTGATGACCCTCTACTGATTTACAAGAGTACAATTGATAGTATCCGCATTACAATGGAGTCCAACAAAGTAACGGCGTAGAAGAGCCAAAAGATCCTTTTTCTGAAGGCCTGGGACTGATATTATAGGAGTAGGCTACAAATAACTGTCTCAAACTTCGGAAGACTCCTTCTCTCACGTGGGTGGGCCCACGTGATCGATCCCTGGATGTTTGGGATCGATCCATGATCGATACGCATGAAATTCGTATCGATCCAAATTTGGTTCTTTTGGGCTGAGATCGATCATGAGCATTCTTGAAGTTGCACGCAAGCTCCTGTGAAAATTTGATGGCATTTGGACTTGTAGATTTTGACATATGATCGATGCAAGTTTGGATTTGCAGTGTACAACCAAGCTCGTATCGATACTATTCGTATCGCTCCTGTTCGTATCACATCAAGCTCGCATCGGTCAGGTGACGTGGCGCTATATTCTAGGATCGATCCACTTTTTATGTCGAGTGACCTAGTCTTCCTCTTGAACATGTTCTCGTTCGTATCGACCTGATGCGCTCCTTATTTTGCATCGATCATGGGATGTCGCTTCGTACCCATAGCACTTGGTTGATTTCGTATCAATAGTCAATGCCACTTCATATTGATGGTTCCTATTCCTATTCGTATCGACATGTTTTTGAGCATTTCGTATCAATGGAAGAGGTTATTTCGTATCCTTTGTGGGATGCATGCTTCGTATCGATCTTTGACCGATCGATACAAATTCTGGAGAGGATGAACGATACGTGTTGTGTATTGGTGGAAACGATACGAAATGTCCCTAGGTGATGGATACGAATTGAAGTAGGCGTGATGGATACGATCAGATGGGTGCTCGATGGATACGAAGGGATGTGGTGGGCGACCGATACGAACCAAGTTGTCTATGTTCGATGGATACGTGCTTAAACTGCTTGAGGGATGGATATAAAATAAAGGCTCACGAGTTGATGGTTACGAAATTCCATAGATACGAACGTGGGCGGTTTTCTTGATTTTGATCGATCCATATCTTGAGCATACGAACTCTGATTGACTTGAAATTTGGAGTGTTGACTTTCATATCTTTGCTTGTCGTACCATATCAATTGTACCTTGATCCCGATTTGGGCAAAATTTGTCAGTATCCATAGCGAACCTATGTATAACTGATCTTCGGGACTGATTATCTTCGGTTTGCTGTCAATTCTTTGGTATCATGGCCTTGCCAAAAGGTGGGATAACACTTGCCCCCCAAAACATGCCTTGCGATTGGAAGGTTTATTTTGTAGTTTGATAAGCTGATGTTCGTATCCTGTTAATGACCTGTAAAGAGATTGATAATCTTACCTGACTGTGAATAGTGATCGTTCGCGATCGTATGCCGTTCGGGGCAGTATGTGACCGTTCGAGGCCGGATGCCGTTCGAGGCGAATTATGACCATTCGCGGTCGGGGTGCCGTTCGAGGCGAATGGTGACCGTTCGCAGTCGGATGCCGTTCGAGGCGAATTGTGACCATTTGAGGTCGGATGCTGTTCGAGGCGAGTTATGACCGCTCGCGGTCGGGTGCCATTCTGAAAGTGTGTATGCTTGTGTACACTAATTATGGATCGTGTAATATGGACTAACAATATATGCGGAATGTTATTTACAATTATTATACAAGTAAATATTCAATAAACTAGCTATATAGCAATTCATAGATATAGAATAGTAAATGCAGTAAACTGTAAAAATCACACCAGGGATTTTTATACTGGTTCGGACCTCCCGTCCTACGTCCAGTCCCAGACTTCTATCTGGATTTTCACTACCAACTACCTCGCTTCACCCGGAGGAACAGGTTTACAATACCCGAACAGCCGAACGGGATTTCGTGCCTCTTACAACACCGAGGACTTCAACAAAAAACAAATACAATTGCTGTTGACAACTTGTGCTCTTGATAACACTGATTTGTTACTTGTAGTACACCCTTCCTATAATCTTATCCTCAAAATATGTGAATGATGTTTGTGAAGATTGAAGGAAGTATATTACTTATTTGAATCAAAAGATATGAAATAATTTCAATGATTCAATAAGCAATTTGAAGTAGAGAGCTTTTAGAATGCAAGAATATTTAGAAATTAAGATCGGAATTTTAAAGCAAAGAATTGTTGTATTTCAATCAATGATTTAGATATGTTTATATAGAGAATAAATGGTTGTAACTCTTTGTGAAGAGTAGCCATTAACAGATGTGATCATTGATGAAAGGTAAGAGAAGCAACCATTGAAGAAAGAAGTGTCATTTGGGAAAGGTTGCTTTCTGTTTAAAAACGGTCGACAGGTCAAAAATGACCAGTAGACAAAATTTCAAATATATAGACGTTATGTGCATGTGTGCACGTTCATTGTGCAATTTACACAGGAACAGTCGACCGCCTGTTTTTGTACCGGTCGACCGGTCCCTGTTAAATTGCACAGTGAATGTGCAATGCCATCCAAAACGTATATACATCGATTATATTGAGGTGCATGATTATTTGAGGATAGATTTTAACATAAATAATACTACTAACATACCAAATAATCAACCTCTAACGTATGAAGCTCTTTGTGTCTCAATGAATAACTTCTTTTTGTCGATCACGGTTTATCCCTTTGTCAGAAATCAAAACTATATAAAAATCTTGACTCAACACATTCGAGGCGAATTGTGTATGCCCAAGGGGGACTTAGTACCATTAATGTCAGATTGCACATTCGAGTTAGTTTCTGAATCAATTGTTATTGTGGTTTATCGCCATCTCAGAGCATGCTTGAGGACCGTTCGCGATCCCGTGTATGTTTAAGTGACTTGCCCGTTGTGGAATTATAAATACCAGATTTACATTCAAATGAATATTATAAAAAAAATGTCCAACCAAATCAACTTCAGGTGCAAAAAATAGAAAACAAAAACAAAACAGAAACGTCAAAGTGCAAACACCTCCACCGCTGTAGTTTATAGTCATCTCAGAGCATGCCTGAGGACCGTTCGTGATCCCGTACATGTGTAAGTGACTTAACCATGTTAGTGCGGAGTTTGCCACTTATTCATCATTATTCCAATCAGTTGATGATAAGCTGATGATGCCTAGATCCAGAGCCGTCCTCATTAGGTGCAGTTGGTGGTCACTCCTGCTCCACCGTTGCTGCCTGCCTTCTCACATACTGTAATAGCATGCTGTTTCGGATATGCCCTTCTATCTCATCTCTCAAGTGCCTACAATCATTCGTGCTATGGCCGCTTAGCTCGTGGAATAAGCAGTACTTTTCTGATTCCCTCTCAATTTTGGTCGGATCCCTCCTCATTGGCCTCCGGTAGGGAACCTGCCCCCTAGTGTCTTGGTAGATTCGTTCCAAAGTCTTGTTCAGCTCTGAATAAGAGGTGAATCTTGGCTTATTTCATGGCCGTTTTGGATCATCACAACTATCTTCTGCTTCCTGTTTCCCTTTACCCTTGCCTGAATCCTTTCCGGACGGATCTCCGCTTTTAACTGCATAAACTTCAACTCCCTCTCCTTTCACTCTCTCAGCATTTGCATCCTCTTGTCGCAGAAACCTTTCCGCCTCATGGTAAAACTCTCCTAGATCCATGGGTGGATCCCTTGTCAATGAGTTCTTGAATTCTGTGCCATCAACTATGCCAAATACAACTGCCATCAAAACTATGGATGGATCTGGTCGATCCACCGATGTTGCCGCTACATTGAATCGTGTCAGAAAACTCCTCAAAGATTCCCCGGTTCTTTGCTTTAGTGTTGTCAAACTCATCACATTCTTAGGCCTCAAAATGTGAACTCTGAACTACCTCATAAACTTCTCGATCAACTTGGTCCATGTTTCAATGGAGCCGCTCTCCGATTGCATGAACCATAGTGCTGCTATGTCTGTCAAACACAATGGGAAACACCGAGCCATAACCTCCTCTGATGCCTCCAGTACCTCTATGTGCCTCATATACCTCGTCAGATGAACAGCAGGATCGGTCATTCCATCGTACGTCTCCAGTGTTGGTAGCTTGAATTATGGTGGATTCCTAGCCTGCCGAATTACGGGAGCGAAGGGGCTCCTGTTCACATCTTCTAGATCTCTATTCACTAATCCGCCTCTCATTGCTCGTCTGACCATCTCTGTCAATCTATCAGTGTCTCCAAGCTGCAGTCTTTGTCTGTTGCCTCCGATCTACCCCTTGAGTTCACAAGGGAATCTTGGGATCTACTCTCCTGGACGAGCATCCATTCCTCTATCAATGCCGTGTTGAATAGCTCCGCCTAGTATCCTGCCTGAGGTTGGATCAACATGCTCCTGGGGAGTGGCCGCCAGCTCAGGGGCTGCTTATGATGGTCCTGCTCTATCCGATCGCCTGTTGAGTCTTTTTGTTCCAGCTCCGGGGATCTGGACTCCAGCTGCTCCTGCTGTTCCAGCCTGTCCAAACTGTTTGAGAATATTCTGCATCATCTCCTCTTGCCTTTTCAACAATTCTTCATGCATAGCCCCCATCATCATCTCCATCTCATCTCTGGTGATGAAGGACAAAGTCTGATTAGCTCCTAAGGATGCTTGCTAGCCTTCTCAGTGAAAGCACCAAAATGTTTGCGCCAAAATTGGTCACAAACACCCAATTGTAGAAGAAAGCACCAAATGACAGTCACAGATCACAGATAGATTGTATGTAGTAGAATAAAATATGAATAACACTCAAAAAATTAAAAAGAAAGCAGTAGAAACAAAAGGTTTATAGTGGTTCGGTGTTGTAGCCTACGTCCACTTTAAAGAGTTGCTGTTTTATTGATGATCCTCTACTGATTTACAAGAGTACAATTGATAGTATCTGAATTACAATGGAGTCCAGCAAAGTAACGGCGTAGAAGAGCCAAAAGATCCTTTTTCTGAAGGCCTAAGACTGATATTTATAGGTGTAGGCTGCAAATAACTGTCTCAAACTACGGAAGACTCCTTCTCTTGAAAGGGAGTGCGGATTAAGGATCTTAAGGCTAATTTAACACTAGAGGGGGGGTGAATAGTGTTTAATGCATTCTAAGACTTATACGGACTAATTTAAAAATTATGATATAAACAAATGCAGAACTTAATCATAGAAAAATCACAAAATCAAATTACACAGATGCAGAAAGTAAATAAAAAGTAGTAAAAGAAAAGAACACACCAGATTTTATACTGGTTCGGAGTTACCCTACGTCCAGTCCTGCACCAAGGCAAACACCTCGTACAGATTTTTATTATACCAGTGTCAAGATTACAATCCTCAATTTCTAAAGGCCTTGAGGTACCCTCCTGTCTTCGAGTCCGGGGCAAACTCTCTTGATTTACGGGACACAAGATCACCCAATTGATTTCCAGGCACAACCATGCCTTATAGAGATACTCGATAAACTTTTGATTACAAATTGATCCTATAACTCTGAATTGCACTTTGATCTTCGAGAGAGGGCAAAGAATCAAACAAGAATGAGATTCTAATTTGATTCACTTGAGAATTCAGCAGAATTTCGACACAATCTTAAAAATATGAAAATTTTAGAATATGGATTTGTGGAGAAGAAGGAGTAAAGAAAATAAGAAAAATAGTTCGTTAAAAAATTCGTTTGTGAAGGCTATTTATAGACCAGTAACGGTCATAACCATTCATGAAGAGATTTAAACGAACAGACACTTCTTTTGAAAATTGAAACTTTTGAATTTAACGGCCACCATGTTGACATGGGGTATCCCATGATGTCGACATCCCTTAGTTAAAAACAATGTAAAATTTGCTTTGAAAATGGTATTGAAAGGAAAACAAGATGAAATGATTCTGGAGTAAAATAAATTAATTTTCCTATGATTTAAAATAAAAAAGAGTAGAAAAATATATTTTTAGAATGTATATATAAATTTGATTTTAAATCTCAAGTATATATATATATATATATTATAAATGAATTTTTTAAATTCAGAAGATAGTTTAAAAACAAATGAAGTTTAAAACAAGAGTTTATTTAAAAAAACAAAGAATATTTTAAGGCTAAAACATCTTTTTTAAAATCATTTGAAAAGATAATTTTTAAAGCTAAAACATTTTAAAAAAACAGTTTTGAAAATCATTTTAAAAAACCATTTTGAAGTAGTTTTGCAAGTTTCTTCCTGCAGAATATTTCATCACATCAGGACTTGAGAACTTGTACAAAACTAGGATGTTCGTGGGTTTGTAAGCCACTTGTCGTAGGTTTGTAAGCTACTTGTCGTGGGTTTGTAAGCCACTAAGAAGGTAGAAATGGGTTCCATCCCAAATGAAATTTGGAATGAAGATTTCCATGCTATTATGAAGCTTTAACAAAACTAGATACTTATCTTGAAATCTTGATCTTAATACTCATGAGTCTTCAAACTTGATTTCTTCATTCTTGATCTTTATACTGTACAGTCTTCAATAATCAGTACCTGCCTTATATATATCCTGCATAATAACAATCATATATATCTAGACAATAGTGTTAGTATATAAGTTATAATAAAATAAGTTACAAAGGTTGTTGTCATCAAAACCACTATCTCTAGTTCCTAACAATCTCCCCTTTTTTGATGTGACAACCTTATAAAATATACTTACCACTTCGATCATACCATAGCTCCCCCTTACACCAACAACTTCCCCTTACTCCAAGCCTACTATTTTATATAACTTCTCCCCCTTTGTCATCAACAAAAAAAAAGACCTATAAACCTTGAACTTAATAGAAAATGAGATAAACAAACATATGACAAAAGGATAATAACTATGTATGAGTGATATAAAATATAGCATCCTAAATTAAATGGAATTCAATATTATTTATACACTAAAGATTTTTTGGAGAAGAACATTAGTTTTATTAAGATAACATTTATATACAAATTAACAAACCAATATATAATCAAGAAAGAGAAAAACAAAAACGAAAAACGCTAACGAGAACCCTTAACTATTGGTGATTTATGGACCGAATAGTTTGGATAGTGGAGACAAAAGTTTCCATATTGTTTGACTAAGTTCCCATTAGCGTCAAAAATGACCTCTCCAATGCAAATCACGCCATCGTCTTCGTCCATAAGAACATCCGAATTCGACAGAGGATGTTCTTCTTCTTGATCCTCTTGTGGTTCTTCTAGAGGCTCTTCTTCTTCAGAATCCATGGCTTGTGATGATTCTTCGATGACAATAGGATTGGCATGGTTATCCATAAGGAATTTTTGTAAATTCCAAAGGATTCTGCCTTGCCTATCTTGTTTTCTGGCCATTCGCAGTTGACTCACTTGAATTTCCATCATCATTTGAAGCAAATATTTCATCTTCTCTTGTAATTTGATGACTCGTACGTGTGTGGAACATTGAAAAGGACTAGAATGAGGAGAAGTGGGTAAAGAAGGTTCATTATTAGAAGAGGAAGCCATTAATTTACCGTTTTAGAAGTTTATTACAGAGAATAGAACAGAGAAAAGGAGTAAAAGTCGAAATATATAAATATATAACCAAATAACTAATTTTAGAGGGAAATTTAAATTTGAAAATCTCGACCTGTATGTCGACATAGGGGATGGGTCATGTCGACATGCCCAGTACAATTTTTGAGAAATTTTTATTTTTATTAATTATTAATTATTCTTGTATTATTTATAATTTATATTTCAGTTAATGAACATATACCTAATTCTCTTCTAAATTTAGTAAAGTTTTGTTCATTTAATGGTTTGGTTAATATATCAGCAATTTGTTTTTCAGTGTTAATATATTCAAGAGTTATGACTTCTTTACTAATATTATCTCTAAGAAAATGATGTCTAATATCAATATGTTTTGTTCTAGCATGATGAGTTGGATTTTTAGATAGGTTTATTGCACTAGTATTATCACAATAAATTGGTGATTTAGTTATAGTTAATCCAAAATCTTTTAAAGTTTGTTGCATATATATAACTTGAGAACAAGCCAAAGCAGCAGATATATATTTTGCTTCAGTTGTTGACAATGATACAGTGTTTTGCTTCTTACTAAACCAGGAAACCAGAGAATGTCCTAGAAAGTGACAAATTCCACTTGTACTTTTTCGGTCTGATTTACAACCAGCGTAATCAGCATCATAATATGAAACTAAATCAAATACATCATTTTTAGGGTAAAATAAACCATAATCTAAAGTATGTTTTACATATCTTAAAATTCTTTTAACAGCTTTTAAGCGAGTTTCTTTAGGTTAAGATTGGTATCTTGCACAGAGACGGACACTATGCATGATGTCAGGACGACTTGCTGTTATATAAAGCAGCGAACCAGTCATTTCCCTATATAATTTTTGATCAACATCTTTTGATTTATCTTCTTTACTTAAAGCTACATTAGTTGTCATTGGAGTTGGTTTCCCACTAGAAGTGGTCAATCCAAATTTATTAATTAAATCCTTAGCATATTTTTCTTGACTAATGAAAATTCCTTTATCTAATTGTTTGATTTGAAGTCCTAAGAAGAAACTTAGTTCTCCTATATGACCCATTTCAAATTCTTTAGTCATTATATCTGTGAATTCTTTATTCATTATATTATTAGTTGACCCAAATATTATATCATCTACATATATTTGTACTAATTGAATATCATTTTTGTTTCTTTTATTAAAAAGAGTTGTATCTATTTTACCAATTTCAAAACCAAATTGTAGTAAATAAGATCTTAGTCTTTCATATCAGGCTCAAGGAGCTTGTTTTAGACCATATAAAGCTTTCTTTAATTTATATACATGATTTGGAAATTTATTATCTTCAAAAAGTGGAGGTTGTTCAACATAAACATCTTCTTTTACAAAACCATTTAGAAAAGCATTTTTAACATCCATTTGATATAACTTGAAATTATTGTAGTTTGCAAAAGCAAGTAGAATCCTAATAGATTCTAGTCTTGCTACAGGTGCAAAGGTTTCGTCAAAATCAATTCCTTCTTCTTGACAATAACCTTGCGCGACTAAACGAGCTTTATTTCTCACGACCTCACCAAGTTCATTCATTTTATTTTTATAAACCCATTTTGTTCCAATTATACTTTTATCCTCGGGTCTAGGAACAAGTTCCCAAACATCATTTCTGGTGAACTGATTCAATTCTTCTTGCATAGCAAGAATCCATGAATCATCAGATGATGCTTCCTTTGGATTTTTAGGTTCAATAGTTGATATAAAAGCTACATTACTCATATTATTTTGTTGATTTCTTGTTTTAACTATAGATTTAATATTTCCTAGTATATTTTCTACAGGATGATCTTTTAATAACCTAATTCTTTTATTAGGTTGAATGATTTCACAATTAGTTTCATTAGGTTCATTATTTAAAGTTACAAAATCTTCTTCATCTTCTATTTGTACAGTATCTTTAAAATTTTCATCAAAAGGTACATGCATTGTTTCTTCAATAGTGTTAGTTCTTAAATTATAAACTCTAAATGCTTTACTTTTATTAGAATATCCGATAAAGATACCTTTGTCGGATTTAGGTTCAAATTTATCTAAATTATCTTTTGTATTAAGAATAAAACACTTACTACCAAAAACTTTAAAATAAGCTACTATGGGTTTCTTATTGTAAAGTAATTCATATGGTGTTTTATTAGTTAATGGTCTAATTAAAATCCTATTTCATATATAACAAGCTGTAGCGGCTGCTACAGCCCAAAATTTTTTAGGTAAGTTACTATCAGAAAGCATTGTTCTAGCACACTCTTGAATCGTTCTATTCTTACGTTCTACCACTCCGTTTTGTTGTGGAGTTCTGGGAAAAGATAAATTATGAGTAATTCCTTTTTGATTACGGAAATTCTCAAAATTTTCATTTTCAAATTCTCCACCATGATCACTACGAATAGTTTTTATTTTTAAAGAAAGTTGATTTTGAATTCTTTTAGCAAAATTATTAAATAATTCAAAAGCACCACTTTTAAGTTTAAGAAAAATTGTCCAAGTATATCTAGAATAATCATCTACAATTACAAAAACATATTTATTGTGATTAATTGATTGAACTTGAGATGGACCAAATAAATCTAAATGAAGTAATTCTAGAGGTTTAGAAGTAGAAATCATATCTTTTAATTTAAATGAACTTTTCTTAAGTTTTCCTAATTGGCAAGAATCACATATACTATCTACTTTAAAGTTTAACTTGGGAAGACCTCTAACTAAGTCAAGTTTTGATAACCTAGATAACAGTCTGAAATTTAAATGACCAAATCTTTTATGCCAAATCCAAGGGTCACTTGTATTAGCCAAAAGACATAAGTTATCATTTGAAACTTTCATACTAAGGATGTAAATGATTTTCTTCCTAATTTGTTCAAAGATAATATTTGACTTATTATCTTCGATGTGACACTTATCTTTTCCAAATTTAATTTTAAATCCTTTATCACATAGTTGACTTATACTAAGCAGATTATGTTTTAAATTTCTAACTAGCAAAACATCAGAAATAAGAGGAGTTTTAGAATTACCGACATTGCCGATGCCAATCACATATCCTTTTGAGTTGTCTCCAAAGTTGACCAATCCATCATCTTGATATATAATGTCATTGAGTATCTCGGGATTTCCAGTCATATGCCTTGAACAGCCATTATCAAGTATTCATTTATCTTTCTCAATTTGCACAGTTTGTCCATTGGTTGTTGATTCTTCAAAAGCCATGTAACATGTATGTTCCTGCATAACAAACCAATTCAGTAGATAACTTGATTTTTCATAGAAACTATATGCAGACTTATGATAATTTGATAAAATGCATAAATTCAAACTCGTATTAACAAAATTTCCTAAAAATGCCATTTTTAACTTTTCAAGTTTCAGATTATGAAAACTATGAAAACCTATGCTCTCATACCAATTGAAAGGGAGTGCGGATTAAGGATCTTAAGGCTAATTTAACATTAGAGGGGGATGAATAGTGTTTAATGGATTCTAAGGCTTATATGGACTAATTTAAAAATTATGATATAAACAAATGCAGAACTTAATCACAGAACAATCACAGAATGAAACACGGGTGCAGAAAGTAAATAAAAAGCAGTAAAAGGAAAGAACATACCGGATTTTATACTGGTTGGGAGTTACCCTACGTCCAGTCCTGCACCAAGGCAAACACCTCATACAGATTTTTATTATACCAATGTCGAGATTACAATCCTCAATTTTTAAAGGCCTTGAGGTACCCTCCTGTCTTCGAGTCCAGGGCAAACTCTCTTGATTTACGGGACACGAGATCACCCAACTGATTTCCAGGCACAACCACACCTTATAGAGAGACTCGATAAACTTTTGATTACAAATTGATCATATAACTCTGAATAGCACTTTTATCTTCGAGAGAGGGCGGAGAATCAAACAAGAATGAGATTCTAATTTGATTCACTTAAGAATTCGGCAGAATTTTGGCACGATCTTAAAAAAAATGAAAATTTTAGAATATGGATTTGTGGAGAAGGAGTGAAGAAAATAAGAAAAATAGTTTGTTAAAAAATTCGTTTGTAAAGGCTATTTATAGACCAGTAACGGTCATAACCATTCGTGAAGAGATTTAAACGAATAGACACTTCTTTTGAAAATTGAAACTTTTGAATTTAACGGCCACCATGTCGACATGTGGTATCAAATGATGTCGACATCCCTTAGTTAAAAACAATGTAAAATTTGTTTTGAAAATGGTATTGAAAGGAAAACAAGATGAAATGATTCTGGAATCTGGAGTAAAATAAACTAATTTTCCTATGATTTAAAATAAAAAAGAGTGGAAAAATATATTTTTAGAATGTATATATAAATTTGATTTTAAATCTCAAGTGTGTATATATATATATATATATTATAAATGAATTTTTAAAAATCAGAAGATAGTTTAAAAACAAACGAAGTTTAAAACAAGAGTTTATTTAAAAAAACAAAGAATATTTTAAGGCTAAAACATCTTTTTGAAATCATTTGAAAAATATAATTTTTAAAGCTAAAACATTAAAAAAACAGTTTTGAAAATCATTTTAAAAAACCATTTTGAAGTAGTTTTGCAAGCTTCTTCCTGCAAAATATTTCATCACATCAGGACTCGAGAACTTGTATAAAACCAGGATGTTCGTGGGTTTGTAAGCCACTTGTCGTAGGTTTGTAAGCTACTTGTCGTGGGTTTGTAAGCCACTAAGAAGGTAGAAATGAGTTCCATCCCAAATGAAATTTGGAATGATGATTTCCATGCTATTATGAAAATTTAACAAAACTAGACACTTATCTTGAAATCTTGATCTTGATACTCATGAGTCTTCAAACTTGATTTCTTCATTCTTGATCTTTATACTGTACAGTCTTCAGTAATCAGTACCTGCCTTATATATATCCTGCATAATAACATTCATATATATCTAGACAATAGTGTTAGTATATAAGTTAAAATAAAATAAGTTAGAAAGGTTATTGTCATCAAAACCACTATCTCCAGTTCCTAACATCTCTCACGTGGGTTGACCCACGTGATCGATCTCTAGACGTTTAGGATCGATCCATGATCGATATGCATGAAATTCGTATCAATCCAAATTTGGTCCTTTTGGGCTGAGTTCGATCATGAGCATTCTTGAAGTTGCACGCAAGCTCCTATGAAAATTTGGTGGCATTTGGACTTGTAGATTTTGAGATATGATCGATGCAAGTTTGGATTTGCAGTGTACAGCCGAGCTCGTATCGATACGATTCATATCGCTCCTGTTCGTATCGCATCATGCTCGCATCGGTCAGGTGACGTGGCACTATATTCTAGGGTCGATCCACTTTTTATGCCGAGTGACCTAGTCTTCCTCTTGAACATGTCCTCATTCGTATCGACCTGGCGCGCTCCTTATTTCACATCGATCATGGGATGCCGCTTCGTACCCATAGCACTTGGTTGATTTCGTATCGATAGTCAATGTCGCTTCGTATCGATGGTTCCTATTCCTATTCGTATCGACATGTTCTTGAGCATTTCGTATCGGTGGAAGAGTGTTGTTTCGTATCGTTTGTGGGATGCATGCTTCATATCGATCTTTGACCGAGCGATACGAATTCTGGAGCGTGATGAACGATACGTGTTGTGTATTGGTGGAAACGATATGAAATGTCCCTAGGTGATGGATACGAATTGAAGTAGGCGTGATGGATACGATCCGATGGGTGCTCGATGGATACGAAGGGATGTAGTAGGCGACTGATACGAACCAAGTTGTCTATGTTCGATGGATACGTGCTTAAACTGCTTGAGGGATGGATACGAAATAAAGGCTCACGAGTTGATGGTTACGAAATTCCATGGATACGAACGTGGGCGGTTTTCTTGATTTTGATCGATCCATATCTTGAGCATACGAACTTCGATTGACTTGAAATTTGAAGTGTTGACTTTCATAGCTTTGCTTGTCGTACCATATCAATTGTACCTTGATCTGGACTCGGGAAAATTTTTTCAGTATTCATAGCGAACCTGTGTATAATTAATCTTTGGGACTGATTATCTTCGGTTTGCTATCAATTCTTTGGTATTACAGCCTTGCCAAAAGGCGGGATAACATGGGTAAAGTATATATAACATGGAAAAGTGATTTTGAGTAAAGCATAGAGTATATGTATTTTCCTTGTTTAAGTTTGATTTAAAGATTTTAAACCATTTTAAAAAGGTTTTCAAGGAAAATTTAAAGGAAGATTTCCCTAAGTAAAATGACTCAGATATTAGAATGGCAGATGGGATTGGTATAGGGTCACGACCTATACATTAGCTATTAGCCCCAGCTAATTTAGTCCAAAATTCCAGTGCGTAGGGCCTTTGTCACAAGTAAGACTAAAATTATGATTACACACAGAAGGAATATATGTTGGTATACAGATAGGTTATTGGTGAGGCCGCAAAACCATTAGGATCAGGTGACCTTGGAAGAAGATAAGTTAGGGACAGACCGTCCAGAAGAGAAGTATTTAACAGATAGTTAAGGACATATCATCCACAAGATGAGTGTCTAACAGATGTTAGATAAATTTGGTTTATATTGTCTGGTAGGCTCGAGTCAACCAATGGTTAGTAGTTAGCCAAACAAAACTGCAATTTCAAACAGATGGTCCATTTATTACCTGATATGTTTGTTTACATGATAATAATTTACAGATTTAATCAGTTTTGGTTGGAGGAAAAGGTTTGCAAAAGATATGTTTTAAAAGGATATAAGTGAGGGGAAACTCATTCCGTTAAGTGGCATGGTCTCACTCAATATCAATAACCGATATGTATAGTATTATTCACACCAGGCTTTATGTCTAACTCGAAGTTTCTGTTTCCCCTTAAACTCTCGGGTACTCAAAATTGATTTGAGTAGGTTGAGGGTTGAGGTTTTCAGGTTTTAGTAATTTTGGTGAATAAAGCTTCCGAAGACGAGCAGGTGGCTGATGGATAGCTAATAAGGAGTTACAATTTATTTCTGTTGTGGGTATTAAGTCAAATATGACTATATTGACTCTGGTGAACCAAGAGAGCATCGTCGTATGTCGTTCTTGGTGTATTTTGTAGTTGATATATTTGATCATTGCCTGAGAAACGTTAAGGGATTATGTAACTTGGATATAAATTATTATTTTGAAATGTAATCAGTAAAATGTTTTTTTGAAATCTATGATTTTGTTTAAATTCAAGTGCTTCTGATATTATGGATACCATTTAGCATTACCGTATTTTTTCACCAGAAGTTAATATTATAGATGATTGCAGTATCGGTAGCGCTTAGCTTTTGGCCTCCAGATACGGGGTGTTACACAGAGCTTTACTTGTTGGTTTCCTAATTAAAAATTGGAAAAGAATGTATGAATAGTTGGTATTTCACTGCTTACTCCAAAAAGTCATAACACCAAATTAATTCAACTAAAACTAATGAAAAAATATATTAATTTTGTTCTGCAAATTCATTTCGATTTCCTTATTTTAGAACTAAAATATAAAGCGAGGCTTAATGTAGTTTTATTCTCACCTATTGGTTGGAATGAACACATATAATATCATTCTTTAAAATGCGATATCTCCTTTAAAAAATCAGATTTAAAAATCGTTTTCACTATTAAATCAAAAAATTTGCAAGTTTTCTAATGCGATAACTACATCACTCGAATGCATGTTTTCTAACCAAGTCATACTAATTGCATCACTAAGATGTAGTTTTTACGGCATCAATATGTTGTAGTTTTTTCTAGCACAAATGAGTTACCCCCTTGATCCCCACGACCTGAGCCGATATGTTGACCATGATGAGGAGGGCTGCCACCCTCCAACCTCCACAAAGAGGGACTTATTTTGATAAGACATAATATAGAAAAAAGAATAGCAAAAATATCAAATCTTTGAATTTTATTTTATTTTTTATTTTTTTTGAATTTTACATATGTACCACACATGTCATTAGAAATGCCATAAATTTTTTGATTTAAGACTGAAAATGATTCGTCAATGTTTGTAGTTACGTTATTATCATTTAAAAAATTTGAATTAAATTGTAGGTGATGTATTAATATGGAGGTGAGAATAACAAAGAAGAAAAAAAAATGAGAGCTATACCTGATTTTCCACTGATCAAAAAAGGTTTATTCCTCTATTAAAATTATGGATAGGGATTCTTAGTCCATAGTCTCTTAGACTAAAGTGACTTGCATGATCAAGATAAAATACGAGTAACTTTCATATCTATTATAACTAGTTATTTTTTTCTAAGAATAAAAACAACAATAAAATATTATAAATTTTACATTTTAAATTATCAATAATTAATTTGGATTTTTTACCATATTGGCCTAGTTTTATAAAGATATAACGTGAATAGACCAGTTCTAAAATTAATTACAAATATAGACCAGTTTTTGTTTAACTGGTCTATAGCGTTGGCGATTTTTCAAAAATCGCCCAGAGGGTATAACCATAAACAGCCTACTTTTCTCTCTCATTTTCACCTTTTCCTCAAAACTTAAGCAAACTTCTATAATGGCAGATCTGTTTTGAAATCAAATTTCATGCGCTTTAAAACTTTTGTTCGGTGGTAAATCTATAGATCGAGTTCATGTTGCTTTGCAAATTTCAGCTAGTTGAAGGTAAATTCACCAAACCCTAGTTTTTTTGTCTAATTTCTGTATTTTGCTGAACTTAGTAAATGGTTATGTTAAGGTAAAAAGTTGGTTTAATGTGTACATACTGAACAAATTGTATATTGATCTGTAGAATGGCGAGAAATATGATGCCTACGCTTTGCTACTACGACGGCGAACTACTTGTCGATGATCAAAGGAACGGTAAATATATGGTGGTATTTGTAAACCAGAAAGAGTGCGAAAACGTTGTAATTTGATGGAATTAAAAGAAGCTGTGTACAAAACGACGAAGATTAGTAAAGAAGAATTTGAACTTGAGCTGGTGGTTAACTGGCCTACGGACTCGGGTTCTAAAGCAATAGCATTAGCGGACGATGACGATGTAGAAGTAATGTTTTCTGCTGTTGCAAAATCTATTGAGTTATATGTAGGGCAAGTAGCAAAGTAACAACAAGAACATCAGGTGTCATCTCCCGTTGTGAGTAGTGGAATTGGATATTATACACAGATGTTGGAGATTGCAGATCCATCTACTGATTACGTATCTCCTAGCTATAGCAATCCTTTTCCAAATGATGGAATACACCATCTTCCAGCAATGCAGTACGGATTTATGCCGTACGAAGACGCGCAGCCATTTACGCAACAAAGCAACATTTATTGCAACCCGCCTAGGGATGCTAATACGAGTGTAAGGTAAAAAAATTTTGATGAATTGGTAGATGTACTATTATGTAGATAATTTTTCTGAAGCTATGTCGTAATTTAAACAGCTTCCATCAACAAGACATTCAACATGTCGAAAGCGATGGACATGTTAATGCAAATTTGTCGCAGTCAATGTATCATAATCCATGCGAACTATATGATATGAGTCAAATGTATGTTTATAGATTGGGCTATATTTTTCGTCTCATTTGGTCTCTATTGTCGGTTAGTTGACTACTTTATATCAATTAGGTATATGACAGCTGATTCTGGTGCGCAATGGAGTGCTGGACCATCCACCCATTCTCCGTATGTAAATTTTGACAATGATATGGATGTTGGTGGGAATGCAGCCGTGGATGAAGAACGTTATGTAGATAGCATGGTCGTTGCTTCTATGAATGTTAACAAAGACTCTTGGATACAAAGAATGCAAGTTAACAACGAGTCGTTGAACTATGACTTCCCTGCAGTAGATGACAATGATGCAGATAGTGATGAAGCAGAGATGGAAGTTCCTTTGGATGATGATCTTTGCACCACTCAAATGTTGGCAAGATCTGTTGTTGCTAATCTTCAATTTTCCAGCGAACGATTTTCGACCTCTTGCGTTCAAGCTGGTTTCAGTGTTGGAATGGTTTTTGAGACAAAAGAGAAGTTTCTTCAACAACTAACGGAATGGTCAATTCTGCATGCTGTGTCATACAAACCGATAAAGTCGAACAAAACACAATATACCGCTATATGCACCATTGAAGGTAATTGTCCTTGGAGAATACATGCCATAGTTTCGAAAAAATCCGAGTCGGGATGGTGGGAAATTCGGAAGTATCCAAGCGAACACACTTGTGTCAACCCAATAGTTAATTCCAACCATAAGCAAGCAACTTCGAAATTTCTTGTGACAAACATAATGTCTTTTGTCAAAGCCGATTTGGATATTTCAGCTGGTACAGTCCAAGTGCTTGTGCACGATCAGTTGTTCATCAACATAAGTTACATAAAAGTGTGGCGAGCATTAAGCAAAGCAATAGAGAGAATTTATGGTGATTGGGCAGAATCGTACTCGACTTTACCACAGTATTTTGACGAGATAAAAAGAACGAACCCTGGCTCTATAGGTCACGTGACACATGATGAAGTGGGAGTGTTCGATCGCGCTTTTTGGGCATTTGGGCCTTGCATTATAGGTTTTGCACGTTGTCGGCCGTTGTTATGTATTGACGAAACATACTTGTACGGTAAATACAAAGGCACATTGCTTGTTGCAACCGCGATAGATGCAGATGATTGTCTTTATCCTTTGGCATATGCAGTAGTTGAATCGGAGTCATGTGATTCTTGGGGTTGGTTTTTTTCTTGCATGCTAGAATTCATACATAGTGTTCGCGGTCGTTGTATTACTTTCATATCCGATAGGATGAAAGGAATTCCAAAAGCACTACACGGAAAATGGCGACAACCGCATAAACATCGTTATTGTGCAAGACATCTCAAAGCCAACTTTCAAGCGGCAGGATTCAGAGATAATCGTTTGACAGGATTATTTTATTCGGCAGCGTGCGCGTCTGAAGTAGTCGAGTACCTGAAAATCAGAGAAGAGATAAAAGCAACAAGTAGACGTGCGCATGAGTGGATTGAGCGGATTCTAGGTAATTTTGAAGAAAACTGGGCTTTGTGCAAAGACGATGGAGGACGCTTTCATGTAATGACAACTAATGCTTCTGATAGTTTTAACGGCGTATTGAAAGGAGCTAGATCGCTACCTATAAAGGCTTTGGTTGCACGAACATTCTATCGCTCAGTTGAATATTTATGCAAGCATCGCCAAATTGCAGATGAACTAGCGACACGCTTGACTCCAAAGTGGGAAGCCAAAATAGCAGAAAGAGCCAGTGAAGCACGTCGCTGCAGACTAGTACGATTTAGTCAAACTGAATGGCAGGTAATTCACTACTTTGGTGATGAATACAAAGTTATAATCGACGGCACCAACTGCTCGTGCACATGCAACATTCCGATACTGCAGAAGATACCATGCTCTCATGTAATGGCAGCTTGTTCGGCACAAGCAGGTGGTGCTAATAGAGCACATCATGACTTAACGTCAAGCTGGTACTCCGTTGACAGCTACAAAGTCGCTTATAAGTCAGAGTGTCATCCCGTGCGTGATAGGAGATTTTGGGGCACATATAACGGTCCTCAGATATTGCCTCCGACTGTGAGACGGCCGCCGGGGAGGCCACGGTCTACAAGGATGAAAGGTGTGATGGATGAAGGCCAGTCGTCCAAATCAATCAGGTGTACCAAATGCGGTGTGCTAGGCCATAATCGTAAGCGATGTGTTACTGCCGTGTAGATGTGTTCGTATTATTTAACTTCTATGTAATTGAACTCTACTTTCTACTGAACATGTCCTGTTGTTTGCTACTGTTCGAAAATTTGTCAAATGCTATATATTTTTGTTATATATGAAACAACCTGCTGCTATCCAGTAGCAACAGCAGGAAAAGAGATCTTGGCTATTTTTCAAAAATCGCAATAGAAAATCGCCAGTGGGCGATTTTTCAAAAATCGCCCTTCCACAACCTACTGCTGCTGAGAAACAGCAGCAAGTCCATACCATACACAATGCAAACAGTCATGTCCAATCCAATCAATACCATACCATACACAATGTAAAACATCATTAGTATTGATACCCAATCAGTCCACAAAAGCATCAATAGTATCCATATCCAATCAATACACAACACAGTTTAAAGTACATAAACATATTCAATATAATGCACGTATCATCTACGTAAGCGACGAAGTTCCATAGGCGTACGACGACGACGACGTTCCGGCCGTTGGGACATGTACTCTTCTTCCTCGATCTCGGTGGTAGGATCAAACGTACATGGTGGTTGAGAAGGTCCATGAGTGAAATCTTCCGGTTGTTGAGAAGAGCCTTCTTCGAACGAAGTTCCTTCACCTCTTCTGTGTCGCCGCCTGTAAGTAAGTAGGAGCGGCGGTGCCTCCCCTTGAGGTGCAGGTATGTCTGCTGGAGGTGGAGGTATAGGGGGGAGGACGTCTTGGCCTCTCTAATTTGTTTCTTCCCAAGACTGCGCGTAGAATGTTTTTTATGTTCATGCACATTCCTTTCGACTGCGCATCGTGATCTAGACGTTGTTTGAGCTTTTCGGCGGTTTCCAACGCTTTGTAAATGCCATCGGCATGTACAACGCAAAGAGAATTAGTTATCTTTTTTCGAAAATATAGTTAAATTAATGGGGTTCAGTATACTTACAACGTTTCTCTCAAGAGGGGCACGGGGGGTGTATGGATGGTGGGGAACAGCCTGTACAGGCGACTGAAGAACATATCTACGCGTGGTGTGCCAATACCACCGCATGTATGTCTCTAGAGGGGTGAGCGGCTCTCTCTCAAATTGCGTAAACAAATGGCGTTGATTCCATATCTCCATAGCATTTGCAATTTCCCCGACCTGATACTCGTCGTTATAAACTGGAGCGTTTTCTGGAATATGCTGCGCCATTGCAAATTGGCGCATTACCCTATCGGGTAGGTGGTGTGCGAAACGAGTAGTGCAAATGAGTGGAAGCCTGGCAGTCCACAGATATCTAGCGGCCGTGCATATAGCCGGAAGACCCTCCAATACATTCTGCGTGTATGGAGTCCAGGTCACTGCAGCTGGGTCTAGAACGTCTAGCTCGTTGCTGTAAAAGCGCACATTCCACCGGGGGGTCTGAGATGTCTTTTTTAGACCAACCCATCTGTCAAAAATCGAAGAATCAATATTTTAGCGTAAACAAATTTCGAATTAAAAAATTAATTTTCAAAGGACATGAAGTTATACCGAGATCCAAGAGGTTGTGTGTGATCGACGACAACATTTCGGACTTGGATCCGTCTGATAGGTAGATATGTCCATGACCAAATCTATAGGGAAAAACAATTTAGCTACTTAAAACATATTTCGAATATGGTCGAAGTAGGAAGATAAATTATACTTGTACCTGAACAAGCGTCAAACACCCGCCTATAAGCTTAGTCACCATAAGAGCGAGATTGGAGAGCTCCATATAGGTGTACGCCAAAACAGCACTACCCCATGAGTACTGGGCACACTGATCGAGATCGGCTAAATATGGTAGCCATTTCAAGTCCACGCGATTTTTGGAATGATCGCACATTAAACGGGATGTAATAATGTGTAGAATAATGGCTCGAGCCCGCTGCTGTATTTGAACCTCTATAGCATCGTGTGACGCCCCACCTCTATACCCACGCTAACCAAGAACACTACGATGTAGTGTTGTCAATTAGCACGGAGAATAAGGCTGTTGAGGAGCGACCATCCGTGTAACTTCTTTGTGCGAGCACCGATATGTCAGATAGAATAGAATGCATATCTTTTAAAGAGGAAATCCAACATACCGATACAAACACAAAGCTATCACATGGTGGCTATATATAATCTTCGGAAACAAATATAGAAATAAACATAACACAAATCAGTCACAGACAATTCATATCACAAAGGCGGAATAAGATATGAATATTACACCTAAAAGTGTACATCAGAGTAGTGGTCAAATAAGATCCACAATAACACAAAAGAATAGATACAAGTGCAAGACAATAGAATACGTATACATCAAGGAGTCTCATCACAAATGCATACAACAAAAAAACTACTAAACTAGAGTAGTTAGCCAAAAGTCAGAAGATGGCTCCAGATAAGAAGTCATGAGGAAGCACCTGTAAAATCTCAGTCTGACCCGAGTATTATTTAAGAAGAAAATAATAAACGGATCAGTCTAGCTATAATTATCAGATAAAATGAGATAGAATATGAGATATGATAATAGAACGTATGATAACAAAAAGGTGTCATACTATGAAAAGTATACATTAGAAATCCCACAAAAGTCATACAATATCTCAATAATCTCAAAACAGAGAAAAGAATGTCATATTCTTAATTTAATTCACCAAGCCACAATAAAATGACATACTCATCAATGTCAATGGTAAAAGTTGGTGAAACATAAAATTCCAGAAATCAATAATTAGAAATCCAGAAATCACAAGAAAAGGATGGCCAATCCCAAACAGGAGCATGAAAGCCGGTACATTGACGCAGTGCAAACGGTACGTCCAATGAATCAGAAAGCCGAGACATCGATGTAGTACAAACGGTACATCAGATGAATCAAACATTGACGCAGTGCAAACGGTACGTCCAATGAATCGGAAAGACAGAGACATCGATGTAGTACAAACGGTACATCAGATGAATCGAACATTGACGCAGTGCAATCGGTACGTCCAACGAACCAGAAAGACAGAGACATCGATGTAGTACAAACGGTACATCAGATGAATCGAACATTGACGCAGTGCAATCGGTACGTCCAATGAACCAGAAAGACAGAGACATCGATGTAGTACAAACAGTACATCAGATGAATCGAACATTGACGCAGTGCAAACAGTACGTCCAATGAATCGAAAAGACAGGGACATCGATGTAGTACAAACGGTACATCAGATGAATCGAACACATTAAAAGTACTTGGGTTGCCAGCCCACAAAGAAATGAGACGAAGCTCAATAAAATAAAGTACAGTCCTTCATACGGACAAAGAGACATCGCACAATTGCTAGTCTAAATCATAAAATGATCATCATGATCAGCGAGAAGTGTCAATCACACCAAGCTAGTAAATATATGAGTTTAGCTTCATGTCCCATAACCACTTGCTTAACTTAAATATTTACGAACAAACTGTAAATCTTCACTAAGAAATTGTCACGAAAAGGGTTCAATCGAACAAGTCCAAGAGCTAACCGACGAAGTGAACGCAAGCGTTTCATACCACTCGTTTTACTAAGTCGTTTAAGTCGATTTCTCATTCGAGTGAAGTAAAGGCTTGTATATACTAGTAGATTGAAAATCGGTTTGAGAAAATGAACTTTTGATATTTAAAATAGTGTTGAAATCGCTTTGATGAAAGAGTTTTGATATTTACTATTAGTATTGAAACCTTCATATATCCTTAAAGTGACAAGTCATAAAACGATTGTAGAAACAAATCAATTCACGTTCGAAGACGTGAGTAAAGTCCAAAGAAGTCAATCCCAAAACCATCAAAGTAGAAATGTTGATAAATGTTTTTCAGATGAGATTGCCTACGCAGAGTAATACGGGGTTCGACCTGCCCGGTCAGGTCGCGGGGGTCCAGGGGGCAGCGCCCACGGTGGGGTGCGGGCAGCGCCCCGTCACGGTACGACCTAGTGAAGGCAAGCTGGTCAAGCGACCTAAGGAAAAATGAGGTCTAACGACCTAAAGAGTTCGCGGCCTAGTGGCTGCCAGGTCATACGACCTAAGGGAAGAATGCCACGCGACCTAGCAGAAGAACAGGTCGAACGACTTAAGTGCTAACTCGCGAACGACTTACGACTTAAGAGCCATACGAACCAGCGACCTAAAACTGGCGACCTAAGGACTTAGCAGGGTCGAGCGACTTAACGACCTAAGCCTTGAACGACTTAGTGGAACGAACGACTTAACGACCTAAGCCTTGAACGACTTAGTGGAACGAACGACTTAACGACTTAAGCTCAAATACGAGCTACGAGCTAAGGCTGGAACGACCTAGTGAAGTTAGGTCGAGGGACGACCTACGACTTAAGCCAGGGCGAGCGAGCTAACTGCAAACGACTTAAGGCCAAACGACCTACGACTTAACTCGAGGCGAACGAGCTAAAAATGGCCAGAACGACCTAGTAGCAGTTTTTCACCAAAATCACTAAATTTTGGAGTTTTTCGCCAATCCAACCCAAACCAAATGCAGATATTCATACAAATGCAATAGAGGATCATTCCCAACAGTCCAAGATAGATATAGGCAAGATGTGGGATCAAAAATCTCACCTTTTCACGGAATTTGATGAAGACGAAGCTCGAGGGCAAAGCAAAGATCAACCACAAGCTTGAATCAATGTCTTCACTTTGAATTTGGAGTTAGATGTTGAATTTGCTAAAGAACTTGAGCTTGGAATTTTAATTTCCTATTCCCTCCACCATTTTTGCTAAAGCTTCAAAGTTTATGCAAGTAGATGAAGAGAAGGAAGGGGTTGGGCTGAGTTAGAAGAGGTGCAGCCCAAACCAAAAGCCCAACACAAAAAGTGACGAAAATTTCACTATCTCCAAACATATCGAAGTTTACACTCAAAAAGATCGCAAACATCATTTTGAACTCAATGGGGGTGGTCTCGAGTCCTAATTTGACCGTATGCAAAAAGTAGCTTTTCGGACTAACATCCGACTAACGATAAAATATTTAAATATAAAATCGATAAATATGCGGGTTGTTACACATCGGCAGGTATATCATCAGCTACAGCGTGTCGAAACCATTTCACTTCTACCATGTCGCTACCCCTTACCTATTGCGGAGAAGGAGTAATACCGAGCAAATCAGTGCACAACTAAATATATAATCGTGATGGTCCTCACCCGTCACCGGATTGCCTTCTATAGGCAAACCTAAAAGCACGGCCACATCTCCTAATGTGATCGTCATCTCTCCGACGGGAAGATGGAATGTAGATGTCTCCGGTCTCCATCTATCGACAAGAGCAGTGACTAGATGATGATCTAACTGGAAGTAGCCTAACCGCAGTACTGTCGAAAAGCCCGCCCGATCAATCTCCTTATTATCTAGGATGATATGAAGTGACTTTCTTGAGAGAAATAGAGTGATCGATGGTGAAATCTGCTTCTTCGCTCTGTTTAACATTACATGTACATATATTACCATTCACACAATTTGTGAAACAAAAATCATAGGAAATTACCATCATATACGCTTCACTAGACGTGCGGTGTCTAGGCTGTAAGTAGAACACGCTCGGGTCTACTGGACCAGGCTCCATCTCGATGTAATCTACAACACAAAGATTAATGCATACAACCCTTAACTATCTTAAAATTTAATTTTCTTCAATCTACACTAAAGTACACGCAATTGAATGATCATTCACTTGCAAATACCTCGTACTGCAATCTACAACATATAGCTTTCACAACATCTTGCAAAAATTGAAATCTAATAATCCTAAAAAAGCCCTAAATCAACAAATTGGAGATGAGTGCATTACCAATATCCTCCACTATTCCGGATGTTGAAGCCATCGTCCGAATGAGCTTAGAATTTGATTAAAAAGCAAAGAAAATATTAATTTTTGGGAGGGAGAAAGCTGAAACCCGAAATGGGTTTTTGGGAGCTAGGTTGAATGTTAAAGAGTGAGTGGAAGATGCTTGGCTGGCTGTCTGTTTTGTAACAGGCGAAACAGTGGACGATTTTTCAAAAATCGCCCACTGGCGATTTTCGAAAAATCGCCAAAAGCAAGCAGTGGGCTGCCTTTTATGA
Organism: Allium fistulosum; assembly: GCA_030737815.1. Lineage (NCBI taxonomy): Eukaryota > Viridiplantae > Streptophyta > Magnoliopsida > Asparagales > Amaryllidaceae > Allium > Allium fistulosum. The sequence goes on along the minus strand of CM060901.1, from coordinate 110,975,221 downwards.
CAGCTATTTGTTTTCACTTAAAAGATGACATTTTTAGAGAAATTCATCCGACGAGAGATACTTGGATATAACCATCAATTTCAGAGAAAATCAAACATACATTCTACGAATAGGTGAAATTATCCCTCAATACAGAGTACTAACAACATATAGAACTAATAACACAAAACTAATAACGTACGGTCCACGAAAGGTGAAAATAACCATCGATTACATGAAAATAAATGAAGTACCCAACATAGGGTTCATGCTATGAAACCGTTTGTCATATGTTTCCATTGCAAACATAAGCTAAAGATGATATTTTCTTCTCTACCAATATTTTCTATTCATTTCTTCAACTAATTTTTTCAAACGCCTAACTTCAGCTTGCATTTCGAGGGCGTATTGCACTCCTCGAGCACACAATGGAGGATCGATCCACTTCATAAAATTACAGCACTCCACTACGCCAGGATTCATCATATGATCTTCGTACGAAGCACAACCATAAAATCTTCGTCCAGCATTGGTTTCAGTTCTGGCTACGACAACCACGCATTCATCGCCGCATCGGCAAGTTGGATATGCACCGGATGGCAACGTAGGACCTACAGGATTACCAGGACTTAGTACTTTACCTTCAATAGAAATTTGCTTGCCCGGTCTTTGGTTCGCTACAACTTCACGTAAGCGAGTGTTGAGAGATGATGTTCCCGAATGGAACTTTTGACGTATCGGCTCAAATTGCGTTTCCGGAACAAATTCAACATCACTTAGATGCGTAATGTCCCTTCAAGCTTCAAAATCATCGTAACATTTCAACATCGTCTCGTCATCTATCTCCCAATCATCCATATTTAGTCCAACTGCGAGTACGTGAACATTAGTTAGAATACACATCAGCTCCGAATTAGGATTTTAGCTAGCGTAAACATATTATAAATCGATTTACATTACCTAGTACCGAAGATTACACTTACTTGTTGAGAAACTTTGATTGTATCTTGTGAAAATCGGAATTTTTTGGATTTTCTATAAAGAGGTAGGGTTTGCGAAGTTTCAGAAAATTTATGATGAGTTTGGTAAAGTTAATAGTGAAGAAGAAGATAGGTTGCTGGTTGGATTTATAGCAAGATTTCGGCGATTTTTCAAAAATCGTCCACGCAATAGACCAGTTAAACAAAAATCGGTCTATATTTGTAAATACTTTTAGAACTAATCTATTCATGTTATATCTTTTCAAAACTAGTCTAATATGGTAAAAAAACCTAATTAATTTATGTAGCTCAGTTAGCATGCATCATATCCGCTCATTTACATTCATCCATAGACATGACGAGGAAGTTTGCTCAAAGGAATTTATGCCGTCACTGAAAATCATCCTTTACTCCTCTCTTCAGTAATCCGGTGCTGTGGTCAATTGAACCACCTTTTGGGTGACTCATCCTACAACTCGAATCAATTATTTCAAGAAAATTTACAGAAATTCAGTAAGACAAAAGGTAAGATGATGATGCCTCATTCAAGAAAAATAATAATGTACAATTGGATGTACAGTAAAAATATAAAATGTTAGTTACATGATAAAAGGGTAGAGCCTTCTAACAGAAGTAACCTCAATATATGTAAGCAATAATATGTATATTAAAAGTTTTGGCAGAAGCATTCAAGCATAGTTTACTTTGAAGCTGGTGGTGTTACTTGTAACAGCTCCACGTTCAATTCAAATGTAGCACCAGGCTGAAGTTCAAAATGAAGAAGAAGAAAAACAGACTCAGTAAAGAGCAATAACACAGGCATAAGTAACTGATTAATAATTTGATAATATAGCCTCCTCCTTTTACTACTACTTTTTTCTTTTTTCTTTTTTCTTTTTTCTTTTCTTTTCTTTTTTTTCTTTTCCTTTTCTTTCTTTCTTTCTTTTTTTTCCTTTCCTTTTTTTATAGAATGCTGTGCACCACAGGTAACCATATCACATTGTATATAAAAGTGTGATGTGTTGAAATAATTATATGGCAGTTACCGGGATTTCATTCTGACCCTTTTTTCCATAGCCAAGTTCTGGAGGAACAAGCACCCTTCTCTGCATCGAAGATAAACGATTGTTATTAGGAACTATCTTGGCATTTGGTATTTTTTTCCACATATTAACAACGTTCAGAATTCGGGATTTTTTTGAACTGACTGTAAAGCCATTTATGTCAGATGATTTTGTAGGAAATTTGCACACACCTCAAAAGGAAAACATGCCATTTATTTCACACATCAATATTAAAAGGATACATATGAAATCATGGGTTCGAATCCCATCTTAACAACAACATTATATTATTTTTATATACGTGAAAATAGGGTTATGAGTTCAGATTCCAGTTCTAATAAAAACTATACATCTTTTTTTCCTACGTTTCCAATTTTTTTAATGTTTCATATTACCCAATGTAATTAGAACATTTTTTTAAAAATAATTTCATACATTTACCCGTTTGATCGACTTAAATAAGCTACTTTTTGGCTTTTTGAAAACCAAAATGAATAGGTTTTGGCTTCCAAAAAACAAAAAAGTAGTTTATTTAAGGCGATCCAAATGGAGCATTAATATTCAACTTATTTAAATTTTTATATTCATGAACAATTACTTTTTTACCAAAAATATATTTCAAAGACCATGTTAGCTATCCGTTTGCTTTTATGATATTTTTGTCAAGTTAAAAATAGTCAATATCATATCCAAAGTTTTAAATCTCCCTTACCTCGCCCAATACATTTTCAAACTTAGATGAGACGACATATCAAATCTTGTTCGACACTTATGTCAGCAAAATATTCAAATCTAGTCTGAAATATGGATCAAAATCCTAATTCGAGATCTCACCTAAAATTATATAATTTCTTTTACATAACATATATTTACTTTTCATATTGATCCAAAATTAGCTAATCGATCCAATTACTATTTACTCACATCTTGATCGTATGTTTTAATTTTTTATCTTGATGAGTCACAATAAACGATTTCATTTTTATTTTATTTTGTTATTCAAGTAAGAGAATATCATTCAGTCATTATTAAATCAACCAAGCTACCGCTCTTTGAAAAACATCCATCTCAACTTTTTCTTTCTTGTACAAATTAAGTGTGTTACAATTTCTATTTTTACTTTTTCTATAACAATTGTTAAAAATAATTAACTTGCCAATTTTAGACACACAAGTTAGAGCGAGATAGTTCCGATATATTCTTTGATTAATATTTTGCGTGAAAATCCAAGATTTGCACATGACATACTCTCTTCTCGTCTGATATCTCATCTAATAGGAGATATTTTGTGTGAAAATCCTAGAAATAAGATTGTAAATCGAAACTTCGACTATGTCCAACACCGAGTGTTGATTAATATTTTTTTATCAAAATCATTTTTGTACACACTTTCATCCAATTACTTGTGAGAATAAAAGTAGAAAAGTTCCTGCATCAAACTGAGTAGCTCAATCCTCCTAGCTCATATGCTTGGGGAAAGCTAAAAAGTATTTAACTTTGGAGGGTATATAAAAAAGAGGAGGCTATTTGTAATTTATGCAAATTATTTACCTTTCCTCCGACTTTCATCCCCTCGGTTACTGAATACATAGCTGCAGGAGGTTTTGGTGCAGCCTGGGCAGAAAATAAACCATTCGCATTCTCTGCAAAATCACGCTTACGCTCTTTACCTGGTGGAGAGCCCACCACAAATTCATAAGGCTACTACAACCACAAAAAAGAGTTCGATGTAAAATTTAAAACCTGTATACGAATATGCAGCATAATGAATATCCAAGTCAAAAGCTTTAAAAAGATATGCAAGTATCATAAAGATATGCCGATAAAGAAAAAAAAGGTTAATATATTCATTTGACTGACTTAATCATATTAACCAAGGTGTGTGAAATTAACCTGTGCAATAGAGCGATTGCCAGCTAAAAGTTTAGATTCACGGCTAGATAAAGCTGTAATACCATGATACACGCAGTCAAAGTGAACCTGCAAACTCCATGACAGGCATGTAAGTAATACATTCCCATTAGCATATATAATTATTGTTGAAAGACATTGAATTATCTATACTGACCAGAACTGTAGAACCTTTTTCAGCTACAGGGCCCTTTCCTTCAATAAGATCGAAATACTTCAATCCCTCAGCTAGATAATCAGCAATAGATAGCAAGTAATGTCAGTTGAGCAAATTATGAAAAATAATTATAAGAATGTGTGTTCTAAAATAAGCTCGTATAGTTTGATGTTTACAATTTAGGATATCTACTTTTGCGCTTTCGTACTTTTGTCAAAACAAGTTGTACAAATGTGCTGAAACTTGCATTTCAAAAATATGTGTTCAAGATTCTAACCACCATTGGTTACAAAGAACAGTATAAACTATTGAGTTAGCAATATAAAATTTTGAAGAGAAAAAACAACAATGTGTGTATACTTTATACTCTGAAGACAGCTCATCAAAGCACTGAGATGTCAACTTGGAGATGCAAAGATCAAATCCCAACGACAATGTGAATCCCTTTATTAATAATATAGTATGTGTTGTATGATTGATGCATATTTTCTTACGGACTTAAGGACAACGAACAGTTTACCTAGGTCATTAGAAAAAACAATGTACATATTAGAATGTTAGTTTGGACAAAGCAAAGGAAACTCAGGGGAATTTTTTTTTTGTGATTCTATTGGATTGGATATATACTTTATTCAAGCATAGCATTCATTATGATGTTTCAGTGGCTTGAACTCATGACATTTAGAACCTTTTGTCTAAAGCGTCACATCTCTAATCACTTGAGTTAGAGGTCTTTGACGAAACTCATGGGATTTTATGCATCTTAAATTGTTAATATATTTGGATTGGATGTATACATTATTGGAATTGGTGATAACAATGAACTGAAGTGGACTTTGAGATTTGTATTTGCTACCGAAATGAAGAGTTTACTAACGGAGAAACAAATAATTTAGAAATGCAGTTTTGCAGGATTACAAAGAAGAGATGGTGTTTATACTTAATAAAGGGAAAGGTTAATAGTTGTGTTTTCTGCTGTTTTGATTTGAATGCTTCTTGATTGTGATGATGTCAGGTGTAACCCTGTGCGGTTAAAGCGCTCGATAGACTCAATGCGGCGGAGGTGCAAAAAGTCATAGCGGGGATACAGCGAGGATATAGCGGGATATAGCGGATGACTTTAAAATAGCGTATAAAACTTGTACTTAATGTTTTTACAAATATATAAATGGTAGTTAAATGAAAATTTTACATTCAATTGAATTATAACTAATACATAAATAATTTTAAATAAAAACATGTGCAAATATACTATAAATAAACATAAAACTGTTATATAACATAATTGAATTTAGTAGAATATTACAGAAATTACATTTTTGAAAATATATTAAAAATTCAATTAAATAAATTAATTTCATAATTTTTATAATGTATAAATATCATTTTTCAATTCATTTCTTTTAAAGAAGATATAGCGGAAATAACAAAATATAGCGGGAATGACGGGATATAGCGGAAATAGCGGGGCTTAAAGCGGAAAGGCTATATTTGGGACTATATGGAAAAATCGTAGCGGTAGAAATCCGCTATGAGATATAGCAGGGTTGTAGCGGGGTAATAGCGGGGCATTAACTGCACAGGTGTAACCTAAGAATGTTATCAAAGCCTCCTACATATAATTTCTTCAGAAGAAGAGGTATGAATTTGAAGATGGGCACTTAATAAATGAATGGGCAAAACTAGAAAGTTTAGAAATCCTAAATGTAGGATTGCTGACACTCAATAGCTCTCAACAAACCATCATATAATCAATATAACAAACTAAACGACTTAATAAAGAAATATGTATTACTACAGTCTATGGGCAATCAGATTAACCGACAACGTTTAGACTATTCATTATTTCATCTTTGATTCCTCGGGGGAGTACATACCAAGAGTTTGCTGGCAAATAAGCCTATTTTTATGTGGAAATCAAATTGACATCAAGTGTGAATACTATGGAAGAAAATTCTGAATATCCTCCAAAGACAAGGAGATCGAAGGCAAACGAATGATGATTTAAAATGCTATTATTGCTAAAAGATAGGACAGAGCCAAAGAAAGTGCAATAGGCTTAAAAGAGAGAAATGATCCTGAACATGCTAAACAAAGAAAATAATAAACATTATATAAGTTAAAGACAAATGGACCTAAGTTGTAAGTGAAAAAAAAAAGTGTTATAAATCAAGGAAATCAAACAAAGTGCTTTCGTACATGCGAAAAGGAAAAGCTTGCGGAGTAGAAAGAGAATGTGAAAAGCATAGGACCAACAGATGGCCCTGACATATAAGCAAAGGAAATTAGGTCAACTAAATTGAGAGGTTTGACGGGAAAAAAAGTATTGAATAATGTTAAGACATATTTCAGAAATATTTAGTATATTTGTTTTGGTTAGGCAACTGAAAGAGAATAGGCGAACATTTTGAACTCAGGACATAGTTATGACTTATGAAGGCTTGAGAGGGCAACGTCAAGGTTATAAACCTTGGGTAAATGCAAAATAATCTTTACAGATGACGAACAGAAATAGTTGATGTTTAAGAGACGGAAAAGGAAATTGGAGAGTAAGTTTTTTTTTCCCTGAAAAGGAAAATATATATGCTGAAAGGAGTCAGCTTACTTTGATTAAAGTGGAGTTGCAAGAAGAAGCAACATAAACCCATGAAGCTTATAAGAAGGCTTTTTGTGGTATCACAAATATTTCTATATGACCATGTTACGAATCACAGGCACATAAAGATGATGTGAATTGGTTGAAGATGGATACTTTTTGGTCTCCCGATAGGCCAACTTTTCGTGAAGACATGTGTAAGACTCCGTATTTTCAGAAAATAAGCTCTAGGAATCTTTAGTATTCGTATCCATAAAATATTATGAGAAGATACAGGATGTGATTCTTTTGAGATGAAATAAGAGAACAAAAAAAAATTAGATCCAACTAAAACTCAAACCATTTTTCCTTTATCCCCTACTCTTTATTCTCTTTCTTGTACTACCAATTAGTAAATAGAAAATTTTAAGAGAAAATCCATAGCAGCTGAAATATGTAAACTATGTTCAGAATACTTCTTTAATTGAAGTCGTTCCAACCGATAAGAGAAAATTATTGGAATGAGTAAGATTAATAATGCATACTGGAATTTTATAGTGTAATTTCTTTTTTCTCTTATTTGCTTGGACATGATTTGAGAATTCAATAGTGTTGAATATGCTACTTTGGAGATATAAAAAGTAACTTTGGCAAGTTAGCGGCATTTTTTTAATAAAAAAAATGTTGAATTGAACAGAATTGATAAATCGTAAATTTTAACAATTGACTTTAACTCATGGTAAGAATTGCTAAGGTTATAACATGAATTGAATGATCCAATTATATGTGTAGTGTGAATGTCATATCATTTGAAATTTTGTTTTTATCGAATTTACCATGTCAATGGATAAGCCATCTGAAAACAGAAATTTGTGCTGTTTGATCGATCGGTGGATTCATGTTTGAGATCTCCAAAGAACTGAGTTTGAGATCTCCAATTTGGATTCTCAATGCTCACTTTTTGATTTGATCTTTTCATATATTGCAACCTTCAACAAGGTTTGAGAGATTTATTCAGTGATTTTATTGTTTTGTGTTGGAATACAAAGCTAGCGATATCATGTTCAAAACTGATTTTTGATCTACAAACCAATCAGTGAAACACAAGCCGCCGTGGTCTATTTGTCTCGGTAGGCAGCAGAAACTCGTCCTGTTAGTCCTTTCTTTTGGTACTAAATGATCAATTGCTTCTGTCTTATTGGGGGATAGCAGCTTTCTATTGACAGCACATCATAAGCACTTTGCTTTCACTAGAATCACTAACTGCGAACAACCCTAAGTCTAGTCGGACGCAAGTTGCAACCTATCTTCATAAGGAGCTAGTTCATTTGTTTTCTGTTTTATTTGGTTTCTTACAATGTCATCCTACCTATCATTTAAAGATTTATGTTTACACGATCCTTCTATCTGAAACAGGTGTTTGCCTAATTCTTGGTTTCACTTTTATCATATGTGCGAGAGCGATAGCTCTCTTTTTTCTCCCTTGTCAAGATTGATCAATTCTTATATAATTTGCGAACCCTTCTGGAGTGTATTCCTATCAAGATGAAATGCTGGTAGTTACGGTTCGAATACATAGAAATAGACTCCAAGATTGACATTGGGATGAAAAGAGTTCGATAAAAACAAAATAAATATGTGAAAAACACAACCCCAAAACAGATGGTAAGTCGTTTGTTCAAAGCACTGAAACGTCAATCAATGTGCAATAGTCGAATCTCAATGATGATAATGAATTCTTTTACTAATAATTTGAAATGCAAGAGGATTCTAAAACACTTTCCTCCAACTTTATAGATATTTAAATAAGAAAATGCTAAGTTTTAAATTTTCGTAGAAGAGATGATGCTTCCATTGACGGAACCAAGTATATCAACAAAACTTCAGGTCATATGAGCACTAATGTCAGATTTAAATTTTTGCATCAATTTTCTGACGACTGTTGATTTTGGTTTATTCCTACACTGACCAGATGGATTAATATCTAATGGTTGGGATTAGTCAAGATTAGATATATAAAAAAATTACTGTCATATTAATTAATGATTACACGGATAAAGAATATATAAATTTAGCCACCACTAAGGAGGGATTAAGTATACAGGAAATTATTGTCAAGGACAAAATTTCTCGGTATTTTAGCCTCAAGGACAGACCTTCAGTATTTTATTCTGAATGACAACTTTCTTTAGGTATCAGTTTTTAAGTTTTTAGGTATCAGTTTGCAGTTATCGGTAGCAGTTTTTAGGTATCGGTTTTTAGTTCGGTTGCAATTTTGGAAAAATGTTTGTCCTTATAAATAATTTTGAAAGAATGTTTGTCCTTGTAAATAATTTTTAGAAGAATGTTTGTCCTTGTGATTAAAATATTGAGGTTGTGTCCTTGAGACAAAATATATAAATTAAAGTCCTTTAAGTTAATTCCCCCTTAAGTATATTGGAACTTTGAGTTAAATCTTAAAGGTGCATTTCATCAATTTCTTCGTTAATTTAATCAATCCATGCTCTGTTAAAAAGTAAGTTAACTATAGAGACATAAAGTCAAACAGATAATAGCTTAACATACAGTGCAAATTGAATCAATCAGAAACAAATAAACTAGCTTAACATACACTGCAAAATTAATCATATAGAAAAGGTGGACGGATGAAATAAATCCATAGGTAAAAGAAATACAATCTTACAGTTAGTCATATACTCCTCAATCGGGATGTTTTTCCTGCTTCTTCGTTCTCTGGCCAGCGATGGTGCAACGTATGCTGTGATATTGAGAGGCAAGACGATTGACAGCAAAATCAGATTTCTCTTTGAAACAGGAATGCATAATAGGGAGGAAGAAGCGGATAATGTTTTATTTTGTTTGAGAACCGTGGGGTTGTTGGAGGAAAGGAGACCACTGCTTAGGATATCGACTGAGGCCATGAATGAAGATTGATGAATAATACGCGGGGAGAACGGCTAAAGGCCTACCTGGTGACCAACTAGTAAGTGGTAAATAGGTCTTATTATTCGGGGGTCTTTTTTGACATAAAAAAAAAAAAAAAAAAAATGAGGACTTTAGCGTTGGCGATTTTTCAACAAGCAATTTTTGAAAAATCACCAAAAGAAAATAATATATTTCCTAGTTGTTGACTTTTCGAAAATCGCCAACGTTACAAAGCAATTTGCTTTGTGTGATTTTTGAAAAATCGCTAAGAAACCTGCTTTAAAACCAGCAAGACCCACCCTTCTTCTTCACTCTCAACTTTACCAAATTATCGGCAAACTATTCCTGAAGCCTCTCAAACCCTACTTTTCATATAAAACCCAAAAAAAGTCCGATTCTCGCAAGATATAATCAAAGCTTCTCAACAACTAGACCTAATCTTCGGTACAAGGTAGTGTTTATCGATTTATAATTTGTTTATGCTAACTAAAATTCTAAATCAGATCTGTTGTGTACTCTAATCAATATTGACATACTCGCAGTTGAATTAGACATGGATGATTGGGAGATAGACGACGAGGCGATGATGAAATATTACGATGAATTTGAAGCTTAAAGGGGCATTACGCATCTCAGTGATGAAAAATTTGTTCCAGAAACGCAAACTGAGCCGATACAACAAAAGTTCCATTTCAAAACATCATCTCTCAATACTCGCTTACGTGAAGTTGTAGCGAACCAAAGACCGAGCAAACAATTTTCCATTGATGGGAAAATACTAAATCCTCTACATCCTGTAAGTCCTATGCTACCATCCGGTGCATATTCAGTTTGTCGATGTGGAAATGAATGCGTGGTTGTCATAGCCAAAACCGAAACTAATGTCGGACGAAGATTTTATGGTTGTGTTTCGTACGAAGATCACATGATGAATCCCGACGAAGTGCAGTGATGTGATTTTATAAAGTGGATCGATACTCCATTGTGTGTTCGAGGAGTGGAATATGCCATCGAGATGCAAGCTGAAGTTAGGCGTTTGAAAAAGTTAGTTGAAGAAATGAATAGAAAATGTTGGTAGAGAAGAAAATGTCATCTTTAGCTTATGTTCGCAGTGGATACGTTTATCGAACTGTTTTTGATCAAGAAGCCCGTGTTGGGTAGTTTATTTATTTCATGTAATTGATGGATATTTTCATATTTCGTAGAATGTATGTTATGAGTTCTCTGCAATTTCGCTAGAAACGGTACGGCTGTTTTGATGAATGAATGTATGTTTGATTTTCTTTGAAATTGATGGTTATATCCATGTAATTGTCGTCGGATGAATTTGCATGGTTTTGTAGAGTTGTTTGGAGGCACTTATTGAGCATGCACGGTAAACTAGTTTGCGATTTGTTGTATGATGTTCTGTTGCAGGTAAATTAGTTTGCGATTTTCCAAAAAGCGCCCACGTATTTGCCTGTAACAAAACAGACAGCCGACCCCCCTCCTTTCCTCATTCATAAAACATCTCCACTTTCTCAACTAAACCCGTTTTGGCCATCAACAGCCTCCCCCCTAAAAAATTTCATTTTCCTTGCTTTTTTATCAAATTCGAAGCTCATTCGGACCATGGCTACTACATCCGGCATCGTGGAGGATATTGGTAATGAAATCTTCTCCAATTTGATGATTTAGGGCAATTTTAGGGTTTTTTAGATTTTATAGTTTTGCAAGATTTTGTGAAAGCTATATGACGTAGATTGCATTGGGGGGTAGTTGCTAGTGTATGTTCATTCAATTGCGTAGAACTTAGTATAGATTGAAGGAAATAAATTTTTTGATAATTAAAGGTTGAATACATTAATCTTTATATTGTAGATTACATCGAGATAGAGCCCGGTCCAGTAGACCCGAGCGTGCTGTACCTACAGTCTAGACACCGCACGTCCAGTGAAGCATATATGATGGTAATTTCCTATGGTTTTCGTTTTACAAATTGTATAAATATTAATATATGTACATGTAATGTTAAACAGAGTGAAGAAGAAGACTTTACAATTGATCACTCGATTTCTCTTAAGAAAGTCACTTCACATCATCCTAGAGTTTTATAGGAGATTGACCGAGCTGGCTTTTCGAAAGTACTGCGGTTAGGCTACCTTCAGTTAGATCATCATCTCATCACAGATCTTGTCGATAGATGGATATCGGAGACGTCTACTTTCCATCTACCTGTCAAAGAGATGACGATCACATTAGGAGATGTAGCCGTGCTTTTAGGTTTGCCTATAAAAGGCAATCCATTGACCGATGATGACCATCATGATTATATACAGTTATATACGAATTTGTTGGGTATTACTCCTCCTCCGCAACAAGTTAAGGGTAACGACATGGTGGAAGTGAAATGATTTAGACACGCTTTAGCTAATGATATAACTACCGATGCTACAGAGGTTCAGATCCAACAGCGTGCTAGAACGATTATTCTACACCTCATTACAGCATGTTTGATGTGCGATCATTCAAAAAATCGCGTGGATTTGAAATGACTACCATATTTAGCCGATCTTGATCAGTGCACCCAGTACTCAGGGGGCAGTGCTATTTTGTCTTACACCTATATGAAGCTCTCCAATCTCGCTCTTATGCGGACTAAGCTTATAGGTGGGTGTTTAACACTTGTTCAAATATGCGTTTACTTTAGCTTGCTAATTATGTGCTAGACCATTTTTAAATTTGTTTTTTGTTGCTAATTTTTTTTTTCCTATAGCTTTGGTCTTGGACATATTTACCTGTCGGACGGATCTAAGTCTGAAATGTTGTCGTTGATCACACATAGCCTCTTGGATCTCGGTATAACTTCTTGTGCTTTGAAAACTAATTTTCTAATTCGATATTTGTTTGTGCTAAAATAATTTGTGTTCGCCTATTGACAGATGGATTGGTCCAAAAAAAACCTCTCAAATCCCCCGATGGAATGTACACTTTTACCCCCAATGAGCTAGATGTGCTAGACCCAGCTGCGGTGACCTGGACTCCATACACGTAGGATGTGTTGGAGGGACTTCCGGCTATTTGTACATCCGCTAGATATCTGTGGACTACTAGGCTTCCACTCATTTGCACTACACGTTCTGCACACCACCTACCCGATCGGATAATGCGCCAGTTTGGCATGGCGCAACATATACCAGAAAATGCTCCAGTTTATACCGACGAGTATCAGAAGGGGGAAATTGCAAATGCTATAGAGATATGGAATCAACACCATTTGTTTATGCAATTTAAGAGAGAGCCGATCACCCCCCTTGTAACGACCCGTATAATTTTCAATAATTTAATTTGTTAGGTTAATAAGTATTGGGTAATTTAATATAGAAAAAAAACTTTATCTATTAATAATTGAACAATGGTAATTAGAACTAATTAGTAACAATTGAAATGAAGTCCCAATGATGAAATAATGTAAATTAGTTATAAATTTGAATTTAAGAAACATGTGTGAAAGTTGAATCATTAATGAGATAATATGTGATAAATAGAAATTGAATTAAATCAGTGTTAATTGAGATATTGTAACCTTTGATTTGTAAATAATAATGGATTCATTAATGTGGATTAAAGTAATAGTAACGGGTGTGAGTTACTATTTAATTTTCCTATTAATTTAGTTATAACAGTTATATTTATGTATAAATTTAAATATAAGTAAATAAGGGTAAGTGATGTATAAATAAATAAATTTGTATAATTGATAGTAATTGAATGAATTCAATATTAGGTAAGTAATTATGATAATTAGTTGAATATATGATAAACTTAAGTGTAAATTAAAGGGTAGTGATAACAGCTATTATAAGTTGCCTATTTAGTCTATAAAATAATTAGAAAATCTTTAATGTCATTAATGAGAATTTATGCAGCAACGGGAGGTGTGAATGTATAAAATAAATAGAAACGTAAATTTATTTATAAAGTAATAAATTGGAAAAAGGAATGGAACTAAGGTAAATTAATTAATTGGTTTTAAATCTTAATTGATGTGTACAATTGACAAGATTTCACATTTAGAAATGTAACATTTTATACAAATTTAAGAAATATATATATATATCTTTTTCCCGTAACTCTTGCTTTTCCGTTTCTTAATATTCATTTCCACTTTCTTGCCATCCATCTCCTTATTTTTATTTTTTTCTATTGTGTTGTATAAACTTTATTGTTATTTATTGAAGGTTTCTTTTGTATATATCTTTTATTTAATGGCTAAGAAACAAATCAATTAGACTTATGATTACCTTGTTTTAATTTGGCATAGGTTACAATTGCTTTATTGCTTGTCTTTATTTTCCTATCTATTTATTTCTTTCCTTAGCCGTGAATTCCCCTTATCAATTCACGTGGAAGGAAGAGTATCTCATCTCATTTTCCATTTGTTTCTTTTTATTAAATAGGTAACAAATCCCTTCAAATCTCTAGCTGTTTAAAACATTTAATTACTTGCCGTTTTCTTTCCACTTGATTAGCCGTTTCTTTTTTTCTTCCATCTTTAGCCGTGTATTTCTTTTGATAACTCACGCACAAACAATTCTCAAAACTCCTCATTATCATTTGCGTGAAGAAAAATATATGTTTGAGCTCTAAAGTCATGGCTTCTCTTCTTTTTTCCATTTCTTATCTCTTTACTTTTCCTCTTTCTTTGTTTTGCTTCAAAGCCATGCTCGGCCTCTCTACACTATTTCCGACCTCCACTCCTCCACCACCTCCATGTACGGCCAACATCACCCTTTCATCACCACAAAGACCAAGCCGAGCCATGTAGCCCATGATCGAACCCTATGTTGCTTGTAACCATCATAGCCTTGCCTTTTTGCATTCCATCTCCTTATAACTTGCCACTTTTCATCTTCCATGGTCCATGGCCGAGCCCTAGTTTGCCTCACCACCACCTTGGCCGAGCCTACATGCCATAAAAACATCATGGCCGGGCCTAGTCCTATGATGGTTGAACCCTATGGTGATGTAGCCGAGCCTATTACCTTGTTTTACCAAAGGTTATGTCTCTTTCTTCCATATCTTTGAATTGTTTTAATTCACTCTTTTGTATTGAATTTTTCTTATATATGTTTGTGATATTTGTGTTGATTACAAGTTTGGATCTGACTCTTCATTCACTCAAAAATATCGTCGTGCCTTGTCGTGTTTTTCGGAGTTGAGTTGTGTATCTTGAATTGTTATCTTCAGCTTTAAAAAGGTGAGTTTTATCACTCTAGACATATGTACTTATATTATTGTGAAATGATGACAAGTGAATCAGTATAAATTGATATGTTATTCATACATGCCTGTGATATATTATATGATGTTAAATGCTGTTTATATACATGTTACATTACCTAATATGTTATTATATGTTATACTATTCATTTAATTACTGTATCTCACACTGCAAGTTCCCTATCACTATGGGTTGAAATGATACATACCCGAACGGACATTAGAATAAGGAAAAATCATTATGGGCTGAAATGATAGGCTTGAGTGATTTTATCGTAATTTATTTGACTTGGGATTGCGGGTTTGAAATGATAGAACCTGGATTTTTCTTTTTAAATTACAGATTGAAATGATACATATCTGTATCGCTTGACCTAGGTTAGAAAATATTATACAGGCCCATGGTTAAATTTTAAATAATATTTTCCTAAAAATTTATTAAGTGTTCTAATTATTTTCTGAAAAATTATTAAGTATTCAGAAATTATAAATATATGAAATTTAACTTAAAATTGATTTAAGGCTTTAATTATAAAGGGTGTATTGTTTTCTATAAGTTAAATTTTATAAGTCAATAATTGGCTTTAATGGAAATTTTAAAGATGTGTTGGTTAGAAATAGAATTTAAAGACATATATTGTTGTTAAATAACTTAATAATTGAATTTGACTTAATATGGAAGTTTTAAATCTAACCCGGTAATTGTAATGAATTTTATTTTATGAAATAGACATGTTTGAATAATAAAGAGTGTATTTTAAATTGATAAAATAAAATACAGTTTTGCTTGGACTTTGGAAATAAAATTTGTTTAACTGAAATTCATAGTTATTTGATGTCAAATGAATACATTTATAAGGAAATTTGATTGTTATATTAACAATGGTAAGATATCCTATTTATGAATATGTTTGTAAAATAAATAATTAGGATTTAAATGGAAGGAAATTGTAATATAAAATACGACTTAACTTGATAATTGGAAAATTTGGTTCTAACTGAAATTGTTATGTTAAGTAAATAAATGGGAATTTAGTTTTATTTATGAAGTGGGTATTTTAAAATAAAATGTTAGGTTATTTGTTGAAATAAAAGTTAAGTAAAAGAATGTGTTTTTGACTTAATAAATGAATTATAGTTTAATTTGGATATTTATTTATAAAAGTTTATCTTATTGAATCATAAGTTTAATGATATCCAAATGAATAATTTCTGAAGTGGAAGATGTAATTTTATAGGTTAAAAATGGCTAGAATTGGAGTTTTAATGTTTCTGAAAGTTAAGCAATTTATAAAGGATTGACTGACAAATGAAATTAATTTAAATTCGACATTTATTTATAAAAATGTTGATTTATTAAAATTTATAAGTTAAGTAATATCCAAATAATTTTTTTTGGAAAGTGGAATGAGTTTGATAAGTTAAAAATGAGAAAAATTGAAGATATATTATTTTAAAGGGTATAACAGAAATTGTAGCGTTTCTGAAATGCTGTGGTTAAATGAACTACGACTGGAAATATACTAAAAAGACCTATAACAGCATTTCTGAAGTGCTGTAATTCTTGGAAATTGAACTATGGCTGAAAATATACTAAAATATACTAAAAGGACCTATAACAACATTTCTGAAGTGCTGTAACTTTTGAAAATTTGAATTATATGCTGAAATTTCTAAATAAACCTATAACAGCATTTCTGAAATGCTGTAGTTTCTGATTTTGAACTATTTTTTGATATATACTAAATATACCTACCGCAGCACTTTATAAATGCTGCTGTTTTGAAAATTTCAATGTTTGAAATGATTGAGCGAATGAACTTAGAAATGTTAGAACTTTGAAATGAATATTATTTGACATTGAATTTAAATGGTTTGGAAATGAATTTATTTGAAATAGTATTTAATTAAGAATTGTCTTTAAATATATTAGCTTGAAGCTTATTGAAATTGAAGATTTAAGAATGTGACTTTATAAAGTGGTTTGGTTTAAGATGATTTAAAGGAATATTTCAAGTTTATTAAATTTAAGGAAATATTCAGTGATTTGGAAATTTGCGTTTTATTTAAATGATATATTGATTTGGTTTTTGGAATTTAAATGTTATATTATTGCTCTGGGACTCGAAATGGAAATGATATATTGATTTGGCTTTGAAATGAAATAATATAGTATTTAGTTTTGAAATGGATATGATATTTTGGGTTTTAAAGTAAATGATTTTGAAATAAATATCCATGGGTTATAATAATGATTGGTTGGCAAAGAGACCGGGATCAGATATGGGCATACTCTCTATCGATACCGAAAACCACTTTGACAACCGTGTACGCGGTGGAGATTCCAGAATGAAGTAGGATGGTGGCGACGATCCTATTGAGGTATGAACGTGGACTCGACTCCCGTGAGTTGGCATAAGGTGGCTAAAACAGGAGCGATTCTCGGGCCAATGAGGTAGCACCTCTGATCGGACGCATTTCTTTGATACCATTCTATGACTTTGTGATTTATTTGGTGGCCACCCTTCGATTTTTGATTGGGAGTGTGTTCCGAGGTGGGCGGTAGTGGCTGCTATGCGTTTCCACTATCCCGAATGCGTAATTGGTATATCTACCCTGGCATTGCCTTGTTGTGTCGTGTCACCTACCATAACGAGCTTTACTACGAGTTTGGATTTGTGTCGTAGCCTGTGAAGTATTGAGGGTAGCTCCCGATCTGAGGGTATGCTGATACTGGATAGACTACTGGACTATTATGTGTTAAGGGCTATATGGGTACCCCTTAACGCTATTTAAAAGTAAGTTTATTTTGTTATAGACATTATCATAATAGCGAATATTACTACATAGTAGATAGTTTAACGGATCCTTAAAGAATGGGCGGTCCCAAGCATTATTTAAGTTACTTGTACTTTTCTATTACAGTTCACTTGAGTTGGTTTACATTATATAAGTATGTATGTCCTGACTCGAGTGTTT
The DNA here is from genome assembly GCA_030737815.1 of Allium fistulosum. Classification (NCBI taxonomy): domain Eukaryota; kingdom Viridiplantae; phylum Streptophyta; class Magnoliopsida; order Asparagales; family Amaryllidaceae; genus Allium; species Allium fistulosum. Next base: position 110,957,389 of record CM060901.1, on the reverse strand, counting down.
TGTGTTTTGCTTTACGCTCGGGTCAGACTGAGTGATACAGCATTCGAGACTCACCTTTGGAGTTGGAGCTTTTCTTGGAGATTCAGCTATCTATTTCGCTTTCGGTTATCCAGTTGATTCCAGTGATGTATTCAGATCTTGTATTTGACTATTGTATTGAGACATCTTTGTATTTGTGATTTCTGTTGTATCTTGTTGAACTCTGTTATTTTATATATAGTAGCTTCATGAACTACTATTTCATTGCTTCCGCTGCATTGTTATATTACTCTGTGTCTGTGCTCTGTGATTTATTTACCGTATATTCTGAGTTTTTCCAAATTTTATTTACAATCTATTATTTTGAATTATTCAACTCTGACATGTGTGGATTTGCTGTCGATTTGAATAGTCCAAAATAGTGGGTCGTTGCAGTTGGTATCAGAGCTTTGGCGCTAGGCAAACTTAGCATATATGGTAAATTTATTTACAGAATTACTTTCGTTCGAGCTTGAATCTCTTCCTTTTGACTCGATTCCTTTTGAATTTTGGAACATTCCCTGTGGTTCCAAATCCATTCTTATCTCTCCCTATTTGTCTTCTTTTGATTCTGGAGTATCCCATAACTCCACTTCGAATGATCTTTATAATGAATAGGCGGTCCTGCCAATCTTCGAATGATTGTAAAGGGGTGAAACTCCTTTACAAGAAGTATTGATTCACCGAAGATGTCTGCATCCTCGGTTTACAATGTTATCTATCTCTTGTTATCCCGAATTCTATCTCTTGAGATCAGACGTAGGTTTGTCCTAGAACTCTACATCGATCTTATTCTTGAAGTCATGGTTGACTGGTCAAGGTTGCCTGCGATTTATATAAACTTATTCATTCCCTTATTCTGTTATTTAACCATCTTGTCTTTTGTTTCCAACTTATCTTCAAATCATTTTTGAAGTGTATTTTTGTAAACTAATATTTAAAATGTTTTATTATATATTGTGTTGTTTGAGTTGTTGATGCTGAATTGGTTTTCCGATCGATTCGTCTGATCAACGCTATCGATATGATTTCCAAAACAATTGAACAGAGCAAACTGACACCATATGGTTTTCAAATTTGGTAAATGAGATAAATTTTGTATGATCATAATTTATATATGTATAATTTTCTGAATGTTGATAGTTAATTGAATTGATTAGAAACTATATTTCACTTTGTATATATATATATTGTAATCATTGGCTTTGTTCATATATAAATAATTGAATTATAAAATATAGTTATAAATTAATTTGGAAATTTAAATGAATTTAAAACAAGAATTGAGAATTTAATTTCCGAAGATTTCAAACTTTGGGTTTTAAAGTTTTAAAAGGATATATTATTTGAAATATGTTCGGATAGAAATTGTTTCCAAAGAATTTTAAAGGTTTAAATAAGTGCTCTTTTCTTTGTCACTGGAAAATAATTTTGGTGATGACTGCAGCATCATCGACGTTCATTTTCGAGTTTCGAAGTGAAGAGACCATCTTGTAGCTTTGCTACAGTTTTGTTTAGAAAAATTTAACCGATTTGAATTTCTAAAAATATGACTTGATTTATAATATATATATTGGTATATGATTTCAAATTTGACTTGATATATATTATGTATATATATTTATTTACCTAGAATAGTTTGAAGTTAACCGGAAATTTAAGACTTAAAATTTATCTTAAAGGATGATTTCAATTATAAATGAAGCCAAAATTTTGAATAAATATTTAATCTTGAATAATTGAATTTGAAAGTTTTATTTGTATAATATTCTATTGCATTCCAATATAACTTACCTTAATTATTTAGAAGTTAACAATGTAATTGGATAATGTACAATATAAAAGGATTTTATAAATAAAATTTGAGTGGTTATAATAAATGTTATACACTAAAATTTTAGTTATAAAAGATTAATAAAGGTAAACAGAATAAAAGTTAAGTGAATAATTTATGATTTAAAATGGTGTTAAAGGAATTTATAAATAAATTGGAGTAGTTATAATAAGTGTAAATATACTTAATATATGTGATTAGATATATTAAGTGGAATAAAATTAAATAATAATTTGGAATAAAGAAGAATTAAATTTATTGCATAAATTATGAGCATAATAAATGATTTACAAATTCATGACTTTGGAAAATTGTTAATTTAAGATAATTGTATGATGAGATAATGAGATTTAAAAATAGTTAAGAATTATTTAAATTAGGTGAAATCAAATGGATTAAATCAATTATTAATTTAAGCTGAAATTTTCATGGTTTAAAATTTATTATCTTATTTTGTTTTCCAATCTCTTTTCTTTTGGATGTTCCTGTTTTCCTGAATTCTAAGCGGGAATTGAATTCCGAATTGATTTTATTTTTGATGTTTAACCTATAGTCCTTCCCTCCAGAAGAACTTATCTTTACCTATCAATTTTGGAAACTTTTCATAAATCTTTGAGAACTCACTTGAATTTGAGCACTGCTTACCATCCATAGACCGATGGTCAAACGGGAAGAGTGAATCAGGTTCTAAAGGATCTCCTCCGTGCTTGTGTTCTTGAATTTGAAAGATCATCTCCGTCTTGTAGAATTCACCTATAACGACAGTTATAATGTCAGTCTTCTTTTATCTTGTCTTAATCCTATCTCTTTCTATTTTTTTTGGGTAAAAATTAATTTAAATTGAATTGAATTTATATGGTTAAAAATCATTGATTTTATTTTGAGTTTCAATTTAGTGTTCTTTCAGGGTGTTTCTATTCTCCTACCTTCTTCCTTTTCGGGGACGAAAAGTTTTGAGTGGGGGAGAGTGTAACGACCTGTAAAATTTTCAATAATTTAATTTGTTAGGTTAATAAGTTTTAGGTAATTTAATATAGAAAAAAAAAATTATCAATTAATAATTGAACAATGGTAACTAGAACTAATTAGTAACAATTGAAATGAAGTCCCAATGATGAAATAATGTAAATTAGTTATAAATTTGAATGTAAGAAACATGTGTGAATGTTGAATCATTAATGAGATAATATGTGATAAATAGAAATTGAATTAAATCAGTGTTAATTGAGAATTTGTAACCTTTGATTTGTAAATAATAATGGATTCATTAATGTGGATTAAAGTAATAGTAACGGGTGTGAGTTACTATTTAATTTGCCTATAAATTTAGTTATAACAGTTATATTTGTGTATAAATTTAAATATAAGTAAATAAGGGTAAGTGATGTATAAATAAATAAATTTGTATAATTGATAGTAATTGAATGAATTCAATATTAGGTAAGTAATTATGATAATTAGTCGAATATATGATAAACTTAAGTGTAAATTAAAGGGTAGTGATAATAGCTATTATAAGTTGCCTATTTAGTCTATAAAATAATTAGAAAATCTTTAATGTCATTAATGAGAATTTATGCAGCAACGAGAGGTGTGAATGTATAAAATAAATAGAAACGTAAATTAATTTATAAAGTAATAAATTGGAAAAAGGAATGGAACTAAGGTAAATTAATTAATTGGTTATATGTTTCTTTTTCCCTAACTCCTGCTTTTCCGTTTCTTAATATTCATTTCCACTTTCTTGCCATCCATCTCCTTATTTTTATTTTTTTATATTGTGTTATATAAACTTAATTGTTATTTATTGAAGGTTTCTTTTGTATATATCTTTTATTTAATGGCTAAGAATCAAATTAATTAGACTTATGATTGCCTTGTTTTAGTTTGGCATAGGTTACAATTGCTTTATTGCTTGTCTTTATTTGCGTATCTATTTATTTCTTTCCTTAGCCGTGAATTCCCCTTATCAATTCACGTGGAAGGAAGAGTTTCTCATCTCATTTTCCATTTGTTTCTTTTTATAAAATAGGTAACAAATCCCTTCAAATTTTTAGCCGTTTAAAACATTTAATTACTTGCCGTTTTCTTTCCACTTGATTAGCCGTTTCTTTTTTTTCTTCCATCTTTAGCCGTGTATTTCTTCTGATAACTCATGCACAAACAATTCTCAAAACTCCTCATTATCATTTGCGTGAAGAAAAATATATGTTCAAGCTCTAAAGTCATGGCTTCTCTTCTTTTTTCCATTTCTTTTCTCTTTTCTTTTCCTCTTTCTTTGTTTTGCTTCAAAGCCATGCTAGGCCTCTCCACCATATTTCCGACCTCCACTCCTCCACCACCTCCATGTACGGCCAACATCACCCTTTCATCACCACAAAGACCAAGCCGAGCCATGTAGCCCATGGTCGAACCCTATGTTGCTTGTAACCATCATAGCCTTGCCTTTTTGCATTCCATCTCCTTATAACTTGCCACTTTTCGTCTTCCATGGTCCGTGGCCGAGCCCTAGTTTGCCTCACCACTACCTTGGCCGAGCCTACATGCCATAAAAACATCATGGCCGACCCTAGTCCTATGATGGTTGAACCCTATGGTGATGTAGCCGAGCCTATTACCTTGTTTTACCAAAGGTTATGTCATCTTTCTTTCATATCTTTGAATTGTTTTAATTCATACTCTTTTGTATTGAATTTTTCTTATGTTTGTGATATTTGTGTTGATTACAAGTTTGGATCTGACTCTTCATTCACTCAAAAATATCGTCGTGCCTTGTCGTGTTTTTCGAAGTTGAGTTATGTATCTTGAATTGTTATCTTCAGCTTTAAAAAGGTGAGTTTTATCACTCTAAACATATGTACTTATATTATTGTGAAATGATGACAAGTGAATCTGTATAAATTGATATGTTATTCATACATGCCTGTGATATATTATATGATGTTAAATGCTGTTTATATACCTGTTACATTACCTGATATGTTATTATATGTTATACTATTCATTTAATTACTGTATCTCACACTGCAAGTTCCCTATCACTATGGGTTGAAATGATACATACCCGAACGGACATTAGAATAAGAAAAAATCATTATGGGCTGAAATGATAGGCTTGAGTGATTTTATCGTAATTTATTTGACTTGGGATTGCGGGTTTGAAATGAGAACCCGGATTTTTCTTTTTAAATTACGGATTGAAATGATACATATACGTGTCGCTTGACCTAGGTTAGAAAATATTATATAGGCCCATGGTTAAATTTTAAATAATATTTTCCTAAAATTTTATTAAGTGTTCTAATTATTTTCTAAAAAATTATTAAGTATTCTGAAATTATAAATATATGAAATTTAACTTAAATTTGATTTAAGGCTTTAATTATAAAGGGTGTATTGTTTTCTATAAGTTAAATTTTATAAGTCAATAAGTGGCTTTCATGGAAATTTTAAAGATGTGCTGGTTATAAATAGAATTTAAAGACATTTATTGTTGTTAAATAACTTAATAATTGAATTTGACTTAATATGGAAGTTTTAAATCTAACCTGGTAATGGTAATGAATTTTATTTTATGAAATAGACATGTTTGAATAATAAAGAGTGTATTTTAAATTGATAAAATAAAATACAGTTTTGCTTGGACTTTGGAAATAAAATTTGTTTAATTGAAAGTCATAGTTATTTGATGTCAAATGAATATATTTATAAGGAAATTTGATTGTTATATTAACAATGGTAAGATATCCTATTTATGAATATGTTTGTAAAATAAATAATTAGGATTTAAATGGAAGGAAATTGTAATATAAAATACAACTTAACTTGATAATTGGAAAATTTGGTTATAACTGAAATTGTTAATGTTATCCCACCTTTTGGTCAAGGCCGGAATATCAAAAAATTGGCGAGGAACGATAGATACCAGGATTGGAGATCGATTAGAAACAAGGCTGCAGAGGATGTCATCAATTTTTGGCCGAGCTCCGATCAAAACGAAATCGATTGGTGATGATGATCAGGGCTAGGAGAGGCTATGTTTCAGGTTTCAGATCAATCGGAGGTCGTATGCACAAGATATGGATGGATTAAGGTGCATAAGGCATGTTTCGTGTCGATGCTTTTCGCATCGATTAGCAGATGGTGGTTCGAATCGATACACTTCGTATCGATCAGCAAGGATTCAACTCGATACATTTCGAATCCATCAGCATGGGCTCGACTTGGTGGTTTCATATCGGTCAGGATGGGAAAAGGCGGCGTGTCTCGAATCGATACTCTTTTATCGATGGTAAAAGTGTTTGGCACCTTCGTATCCATGGGAGGCCATCAGAGTTCGCGTCCATCAGGTAAGGCTTCGTTCGTATCCATCGGTGTCTAGCTTCGTATCCATATGATTGGCCCTTCGTGCATTTTTCGTATCGATCGATGAAACCTCGCATAACATTATTTCGTATCGATCAGATAGATCGATACGAAACACACCCCTGAAATCGATACGGAGAATGGTACGATGCAAGCGGTTGGATACAGATGCAAAGCAAAGTTATCGGCACGAACGAACGCAAAATATGGATGCGAGCGCGAATCAAGAGAAGAAGCATTCAAAGCGGCGAAGGACATGCCTGGTTCGAAGGAAAAAACCTTCAACTCGGCATGCAAAGCGGATCGACCCAGGGAATTCGCAACACATCATCGCATGCGCACGTGCTTCGATCGAGTCGAACAGGTGGATACGAAGTATGGATTCGAACGCAACAGTATCCACGAAAGAGCAATCTCGTATCCGTCATATCTCGCACACCGTTGATCCAAACGCAATGAAATTTTCACAGCAGCTTGCATACAATGAAAAGGACAATCCTGCCTAGTTTCAACTCGATTGGATCATTTCTTGATGGATACGAAATTGCTTCGTATAGACCGAAGATCGAGTCGAAACTTGGTGGGGTCGGTCGCGTGGGCCCCCTCACATGCCAGAAGAAGTCTCCCGAAGTTTGAGCGCGATCTCAGCCTCCTACGCCTATAAATAGCCCCCTGAAGCCTATAGAAAGGGGGATCTTTTGGCCATTGGACGTCCAGACTCTGCCGAATTCAATTCTACTTCTCTCCATTGTTGTTATACTCGAATTCATTCATTGTAACTGCTGTAATCATCTGTAACAAGCAAGGATTATCAATAAAAGATAAAACTTTGAAGTGGACGTAGGCCGGAGATAGCCGAACCACTATAAATTGTGTGCCACTGTTCATTATTTATGGATTGCTATTTGTTGCTTTCTTAGATCTGTGATTTGTGTTTGGAATATTGCTGATCTACATACATAACTTGGCGCTTTCACGACATTCGGGGTTTGTGACCATTTTTGGTGCAAACACTTTGGTGCTTTCACTGAGAATAACTAGAACCCGCTACACCAGATTCAAAGTTTAGATTTGAAAGACAATGACTCGACAAACAAGACAAAGAGCTTAGAGAAGCCAACAAGGAGGAAGCCAAGAAGCCTCCTCCGGAGCTGGAGAAGGGCAAGCTTTTATCTACATCACCAGAGATGAAATGGAAGCTATGGCAAACTCATTGCACGAAAGGTTGTTAAAGAGTCAACATGACATGATGTAGACTTTCTTCGAGCAGATGAGAGCCGCGGGAACACAAAACGTTGGACCAGCTACAACGACTGCAAATGTGGAACAAGGAACTAGTGTTGCGGAACCCAGTAGAAGACAAAATACAGAACCGGAGGGCAATCAACCAAGGCCTGGGGGCAGGCCCGCAGGATCTGACACAGGAAGACCTTTGGAAGGAGTTCAACAGGCTAGAGCCAACGTTGCCGCTAATGAGCCACATGAAGAATATGTACCAGAATTCCCTCAAGGACATGAGGGGCAACCTTTGACCAACAACGCTGGATTAGTTGAGATTATTAGAAGAACTATGCGTGGAGGTTTGACCAGTAGAGATTTGGAAGGAGTGAACAGAAGTCCGTTTACTCAGGAAATCAGGACAGCTCAGAATCCACCCAAGTTCAAGCTACCTAGCGTGGAAGTATATAATGGCAAGGATGATCCAACTGATCATTTGATGAGATACACCAGACACATGGAAGTGCTGGGGGCATCGGAGGAAGTAATGGCTCGATGTTTCCCTTTATACTTGACGGACCTAGCTGCGATGTGGTTCAGGCAACTGGGAGAAGGATCTATCAGGACTTGGAGGGAGTTGGTGGATAAGTTTTTGGGGCAGTTTCGGGTTCATATCCAGAGACCAAAGAACATAATGACGCTAACGTCGGTAAAGCAAAGGACGGATGAATCACTCAGGGCTTTTCTAACTTGATTCAATGCGGCAGTTGCTTCGGTGGATCGGCCGGATCCATCAATGGTTTTGATGGCGGCGGTGTCAGGATTCAGAGAGGATTCGGATTTCAAGGTATCTTTAGTACAAGACCCACCGTTGGATCTCGAGGAATTCTTTAATGAAGCAGAAAAGTTCCTTCGGCAAGAAGATGCATGCATGGACTTAAAGTTAAAAGAGGTGAATGCGACTGGTGGTGGAGGACCATCCAACGACGGCTCGGATAAGGATAAGGAAAAGAGGAAGCTGGATGACGATTCAGTAAAGGCTAGAAAACGATGGAAGGATCCGAAGTTTTCCACATACACAAGATTAAATGAGACGCTGGAGCGAATTTACTTGGAAACCAGGAATCGCCTTCCTTACCGAAGGCCGGCTAGGAGAGAACCATCTGAGCGGGAGAGGGCTTCAGGAATGCACTGTCTCTTCCACGATTTGGACGGACACGACACCAACAGCTGCAGGCACTTAAAGGACATAATCGAGGAACACGTTAGGAATGGACAGTTGAGGCGATATGTTGGGGCATGAAATGCAGTGGCGGAGCGCGAACAACCACCATCTACCTCGAACCGTGATGGTACGAGGCCCAGGGATGATGATCGATTGATTATCAATTGACCAGGATAATATGAAATAAGTAACAAGCCATTAGCAAGCGACCAAGTCATTTACACATGTATGGGGATGGAGATAGCCCCTAGGCATGCTCTGAATGATGATAGGCCGCGAAACTACGGTTTGTGAAATCTGCCTTCCATTTTGGATTGAACTTTAATTTTTCTGGTTTGGTTTTGGAGTTTGGTTTGAACTCCTGGTTTTGTTTGCTTTCTGATTTGGATTTTTGTTGGGATGTTTGATTCCTGTTTTGAATGCTGATTTGGATTTCTGATTTCTTGGCTTGATTTGGATTTTGGATTGAGTTTCGATTTGATTTTCATCTGGTTTTTGATAAAAGGTCGTCGGGTATGGATTATGCCTGGCAAGGGGTGGGTCACTTTGCCCGAACGTGGTAACTTGACTCATTAGGTCGTTGAGTATGGACTATGCTCAACAAGGGTCCGGAGAGACCAGGATTCGGCCTAGGACTTAGGACCTATATTATCGATTATTGTTTCAGGTCGTTGAGTATGGACTATGCTCAACAAGGGTCTGGAGAGACCAGGATTTGGCCTAGGACTTAGGCCCTATATTATTGATTATTGTTTCAGGTCGTTGAGTATGGACTATGCTCGACAAGGGTCCGAAGCGACTAGGATTCGGCTTAGGACTTAAGCCATGGCATTACTTACGTCCAGGGACACTGGACCACGGTCGTCAGGTGTGGATTGCGCTTGGCAAGAACCTGGAGAGGTTAACTCAACATCTAGGTACACTGGACCACAGTCGTCGAGTGTAGATTGCACTTGACATGAACCCGGAGAGGTTACGGATTTGGATATCGACCCGAAGAGGTCCAGGATTCGGTCATTGGCTATTGGATAAGGATGGATTCAGGCTCGGTTGTCGAGTCCAAATGGATATGGAATTGGCCAAAGGATTTGGTTATTGGATTTGGAACTGGGCATTGACTCGAAGCAGTCAAGGATGATGTACTCTGATGATATGGCTATGGATTTCGGATATTGGATTCAGAGTTATTCAAAACACACATTCTTACCACAAGGCATGTTTTGGAAGGCAAATGTTATCCCACCTTTTGGTCAAGGCCGGGATATCAACAAATTGGCGAGGAACGATAGATACCAGGATTGGAGATCGATTAGAAACAAGGCTGCAGTGGATGTCGTCAATCTTTGGCCGAGCTCCGATCAGAACCGAATCGATTAGAGATGATGATCAGGGCTAGGAGAGGCTATGTTTCAGGTTTCAAATCAATTGGAGGTCGTATGCACAAGATATGGATGGATTAAGGTGCATAAGGCATGTTTCGTGTCGATGCTTTTCGCATCGATCAGCAGATGGTGGTTCGAATCGATACACTTCGTATCGATCAGCAAGGATTCAACTCGATACATTTCGTATCCATCAGCATGGGCTCGACTTGGTGGTTTCGTATCGGTCAGGATGGGAAAAGGCGGCGTGTCTCGAATCGATACTCTCGTATCGATGGTAAAAGTGTTTGGCACCTTCGTATCCATGAGAGGCCATCAGAGTTCGCGTCCATCGGGTAAGGCTTCGTTCGTATCCATCGGTGTCTAGCTTCATATCCATATGATTGGCCCTTCGTGCATTTTTCGCATCGATCGATGAAACCTCGCATAACATTATTTCATATCGATCAGATAGATCGATACGAAACACACCCCTGAAATCGATATGGAGAATGGTACGATGCAAGCAGTTGGATACAGATGCAAAGCAAAGTTATCAGCACGAACGAACGCAAAATATGGATGCGAGCACGAATCAAGAGAAGAAGCATTCAAAGCGGCGAAGGACATGCCTGGTTCGAAGGAAGAAACCTTCAACTCGGCACGCAAAGCAGATAGACCCAGGGAATTCGCAACACATCATTGCACGCGCACGTGCTTCGATCGAGTCGAACAGGTGGATACGAAGTATGGATTCGAACGCAACAGTATCCACGAAAGAGCAATCTCATATCCGTCATATCTCGCACACCGTTGATCCAAACGCAATGAAATTTTCACAGCAGCTTGCATACAACGAAAAGGACAATCCTACCAAGTTTCAGCTCGATTGGATCATTTCTTGATGGATACGAAATTGCTTCGTATCGACCGAAGATCGAGTCGAAACTTGGTGGGGTCGGTCGCATGGGCCCCCTCACGTGCCAGAAGAAGTCTCCCGAAGTTTGAGCGCGATCTCAGCCTCCTACGCCTATAAATAGCCCCCTGAAGCCTATAGAAAGGGGGATCTTTTGGCCATTGGACGTCCAGACTCTGCCGAATTCAATTCTACTTCTCTCCATTGTTGTTATACTCGAATTCATTCATTGTAACTGCTATAATCATCTGTAACCAGCAAGGATAATCAATAAAAGATAAAACTTTGAAGTGGACGTAGGCCGGAGATAGCCGAACCACTATAAATTGTGTGTCACTGTTCATTATTTCTGGATTGCTATTTGTTGCTTGCTTAGATCTGTGATTTGTGTTTGGAATATTGCTGATCTACATTCATAACTTGGTGCTTTCACGACATTCGGTGTTTGTGACCAATTTTGGCGCAAACACTTTAGTGCTTTCACTGAGAACAACTAGCACCCGCTACACCAGATTCAAAGTTTAGATTTGAAAGACAATGACTCGACAAACAAGACAAAGAGCTGAGAGAAGCCAACAAGGAGGAAGCCAAAAAGCCTCCTCCGGAGCTGGAGAAGGGCAAGCTTCTATCTACATCACCAGAGATGAAATGGAAGCTATGGCAAACTCATTGCACGAAAGGTTGTTAAAGAGTCAACATGACATGATGCAGACTTTCTTCGAGGAGATGAGAGCCGCGGGAACACAAAACGTTGGACCAGCTACAGCGGCTGCAAATGTGGAACAAGGAACTAGGGTTGCGGAACCCAGTAGAAGACAGAATACAGAACCGGAGGGCAATCAACCAAGGCCTGGGGGCAGGCCCGCAGGATCTGACACAGGAAGACCTTTGGAAGGAGTTCAACAGGCTAGAGCCAAAGTTGCCGCTAATGAGCCACATGAAGAATATGTACCAGAATTCCCTCAAGGACATGGGGGGCAACATTTGACCAACAACGCTGGATTAGTTGAGATTATTAGAAGAACTATGCATGGAGGTTTGACCAGTAGACATTTGGAAGGAGTGAACAGAAGTCCGTTTACTCAGGAAATCAGGACAGCTCAGAATCCACCCAAGTTCAAGCTACCTAGCGTGGAAGAATATAATGGCAAGGCTGATCCAACTGATCATTTGATGAGATACACCAGACACATGGAAGTGCTGGGGGCATTGAAGGATGTAATGGCTCGATGTTTCCCTTTATACTTGACGGACCTAGCTGCGATGTGGTTCAGGCAGCTAGGAGAAGGATCTATCAGGACTTGGAGGGAGTTGGTGGATAAGTTTTTGGGGCAGTTTCGGGTTCATATCCAGAGACCAAAGAACGTAATGACGCTAACGTCGGTAAAGCAAAGGACGGATGAATCACTCAGGGCTTTTCTAACTCGATTCAATGCGGCAGTTGCTTCGGTGGATCGGCCGGATCCATCAATGGTTTTGATGGCGGCGGTGTCAGGAGTCAGAGAGGATTCAGATTTCAAGGTATCTTTAGTATGAGAACCACCGTTGGATCTCGAAAAATTCATTAATGAAGCAGAAAAGTTCCTTCGGCAAGAAGATGCATGCATGGACTTAAAGTTAAAAGAGGTGAATGCGACTGGTGGTGGAGGACCATCCAATGACGGCTCAGATAAGGATAAGGAAAAGAGGAAGCTGGATGACGATTCAGGAAAGGCCAGAAAACGATGGAAGGATCCGAAGTTTTCCCAGGATTAAGCGAGACGCTGGAGCGAATTTACTTGGAAACCAGGAATCGCCTTCCTTACCGAAGGCCAGCTAGGAGAGAACCATCTGAGCGGGAGAGGGCTTCAGGAAGGCACTGTCTCTTCCACGATTTGGACGGACACGACACCAACAACTGCAAGCACTTAAAGGACATAATCGAGGAACACGTTAGGAATGGATAGTTGAGGCGATATGTTGGGGCATGAAATGTAGTGGAGGAGCGCGAACAACCACCATCTACCTCGAACTGTGATGGTACGAGGCCCAGGGATGATGGTCGATTGATTATCAATTGACCAGGATAATATGAAATAAGTAACAAGCCATTAGCAAGCGACCAAGTCATTTACACATGTATGGGGACAGAGATAGCCCCTAGGCATGCTCTGAATGATGATAAGCCGCGAAACTATGGTTTGTGAAATCTGCCTTCCATTTTGGATTGAACTTTAATTTTTCTGGTTTGGTTTTGGAGTTTGGTTTGAACTCCTGGTTTTGTTTGCTTTCTGATTTGGATTTTTGTTGGGATGTTTGATTCCTATTTTGAATGCTGATTTGGATTTCTGATTTCTTGGCTTGATTTGGATTTTGGATTGAGTTTCGATTGGATTTTCATTTGGTTTTTGATAAAAGGTCGTCGGGTGGATTATGCCTTGCAAGGGGTGGGTCACTTTGCCCGAACGTGGTAACTTGACTCATTCAGGTCGTTGAGTATGGACTATGCTCAACAAGGGTCTGGAGAGACCAGGATTCGGCCTAGGACTTAGGCCCTATATTATCGATTATTGTTTCAGGTCGTTGAGTATGGACTATGCTCAACAAGGGTCCGAAGAGACCAGGATTCGGCCTAAGACTTAGGCCCTATATTATCGATTATTGTTTCAGGTCGTTGAGTATGGACTATGGTCGACATGGGTCCGAAGCGACCAGGATTCGGCTTAGGACTTAAGCCATGGCATTACTTACGTCCAGGGACACTGGACCATGGTCGTCAGGTGTGGATTGCGCTTGGCAAGAACCTGGAGAGGTTAACTCAACGTCCAGGGACACTGGACCACGGTCGTCGAGTGTAGATTGCACTTGACATGAACCCGGAGAGGTTATGGATTTGGATATCGACCCGGAGAGGTCCAGGATTCGGTCATTGGCTATTGGATAAGGATGGATTCAGGCTCGGTTGTCGAGTCCAAATGGATATGGAATTGGCCAAAGGATTTGGTTATTGGATTTGGAACTGGGCATTGACTCGGAGCAGTCAAGGATGATGTACTCTGATGATATGGCTATGGATTTTGGATATTGGATTCAGAGTTATTCAAAATACACCTTCTTACCACAAGGAATGTTTTGGGAGGCAAATGTTATCCCACCTTTTGGTCAAGGCCGGAATATCAACAAATTGGCGAGTAACGATAGATACCAGGATTGGAGATCGATTAGAAACAAGGCTGCAGTGGATGTCGTCAATCTTTGGCCGAGCTCCGATCAGAACAGAATCGATTGGAGATGATGATCAGGGCTAGGAGAGGCTATGTTTCAAGTTTCAGATCAATCGGAGGTCATATGCACAAGATATGGATGGATTAAGGTGCATAAGGCATGTTTCGTGTCGATGCTTTTCGCATCGATCAGCAGATGGTGGTTCGAATTGATACACTTCGTATCGATTAGCAAGGATTCAACTCGATACATTTCGTATCCATCAGCATGGGCTCGACTTGGTGGTTTTGTATCGGTCGGGATGGGAAAAGGCGACGTGTCTCGAATTGATACTCTCGTATCGATGGTAAAAGTGTTTGGCACCTTCGTATCCATGGGAGGCCATCAGAGTTCGCGTCCATCAGGTAAGGCTTCGTTCGTATCCATCGGTGTCTAGCTTCGTATCCATATGATTGGCCCTTCGTGCTTTTTTCGTATCGATCGATGAAACCTCGCATAACATTATTTTGTATCGATCAGATAGATCGATACGAAACAGACCCCTGAAATCGATACGGAGGATGGTACGATGTAAGCAGTTGGATACAGATGCAAAGCAAAGTTATCGGCACGAACGAACGCAAAATATGGATGCGAGCGCGAATCAAGAGAAGAAGCATTCAAAGCGGCGAAGGACATGCCTGGTTCGAAGGAAGAAACCTTCAACTCGGCATGCAAAGCGGATCGACCCAGGGAATTCGCAACACATCATCGCACGTGCACGTGCTTCGATCGAGTCAAACAGGTGGATACGAAGTATGGATTCGAACGCAACAGTATCCACGAAAGAGCAATCTCGTATCCGTCATATCTCACACACCGTTGATCCTAATGCAATGAAATTTTCACAGCAGCTTGCATACAACGAAAAGGACAATCCTGCCAAGTTTCAGCTCGATTGGATCATTTCTTGATGGATACGAAATTGCTTCGTATCGACCGAAGATCGAGTCGAAACTTGGTGGGGTCGGTCGCGTGGGCCCCCTCATGTGCCAGAAGAAGTCTCCCGAAGTTTGAGCGTGATCTCAGCCTCCTACGCCTATAAATAGCCCCCTGAAGCCTACAGAAAGGGGGATCTTTTGGCCATTGGACGTCCAGACTCTGCCGGATTCAATTCTACTTCTCTCCATTGTTGTTATACTCGAATTCATTCATTATAACTACTGTAATCATCTGTAACCAGCAAGGATAATCAATAAAAGATAAAACTTTGAAGTGGACGTAGGCCGGAGATAGCCGAACCACTATAAATTGTGTGTCACTGTTCATTATTTCTGGATTGCTATTTGTTGCTTGCTTAGATCTGTGATTTGTGTTTGGAATATTGCTGATCTACATTCATAACTTGGTGCTTTCACGACATTCGGTGTTTGTGACCATTTTTGGCGCAAACACTTAAGTTAAGTAAATAAATGGGAATTTAGTTTTATTTATGAAGTGGGTATTTTAAAATAAAATGTTAGGTTATTTGTTGATAAAAAAGTTAAGTAAAAGAATGTGCTTTTGACTTAATAAATGAATTATAGTTTAATTTGGATATTTATTTATTAAAGTTTATCTTATTGAATCATAAGTTTAATGATATCCAAATGAATAATTTCTGAAGTGGAAGATGTAATTTTATAGGTTAAAAATGGCTAGAATTGGAGTTTTAATGTTTCTGAAAGTTAAGTAATTTATAAAGGATTGACTAACAAATGAAATTAATTTAAATTCGACATTTATTTATAAAAATGTTGTTTTATTAAAATTTATAAGTTATGTAATATCCAAATAAATTTTTTTGGAAAGTGGAATGAGTTTGATAAGTTAAAAATGAGAAAAATTGAAGATATATTGTTTAAAGGGTATAACAAAAATTATAGCGTTTCTGAAATGCTGTGGTTAAACGAACTATGGTTGGAAATATACTAAAAAGACCTATAACAGCATTTCTAAAGTGCTGTAATTCCTGGAAATTGAACTATGGCTGAAAATATACTAAAATATACTAAAAGGACCTATAACAGCATTTCTGAAGTGTTGTAACTTTTGAAAATTTGAACTATATGCTGAAATTTCTAAATAAACCTATAACAGCATTTCTGAAATGTTGTAGTTTCTGATTTTGAACTATGTTTTGATATATACTCAATATACCTATCACAGCACTTTATAAATGCTGCTGTTTTGAAAATGATTGAATGAATGAACTTAGAAATGTTACAATTTTGAAATGAATATTATTTAACATTAAATTTAAATGGTTTGGAAATGAATTTATTTGAATAGTATTTTATTAAGAATTGTCTTTAAATATATTAGCTTGAAGCTTATTGAAATTGAAGATTTAAGAATGTGACTTTATAAAGTGGTTTGGTTTAAGATGATTTAAAGGAATATTTCAAGTTTATTAAATTTAAGGAAATATTCAGTGATTTGGAAATTTGGGTTTTATTTAAATGATATATTGATTTGGTTTTTGGAATTTAAATGATATATTATTGCTTTGGGACTCGAAATGGAAATGATATATTGATTTGGCTTTGAAATGAAATAATATAGTATTTAGTTTTGAAATGAATATGATATTTTGGGTTTTAAAGTAAATGATTTTGAAATAAATATCCATGGGTTATAATAACAATTGGTTGGCAAAGAGACCGGGATCGGATATGGGCATACTCTCTATCGATACCGAAAACCACTTTGACAACCGTGTACGCGGTGGAGATTCCAAAATGAAGTAGGATGGTGGCGACGGTCCTATTGAGGTATGAACATGGACCCGACTCCTGTGAGTTGGCATAAGGCGGCTAAAACAGGAGCAATGCGTCTCTTGAGAACATTTACCTATCAACCTGCAATACTTTTCAGTACAGAAAGCCACGTCCAAAAGAATCAACCGAGGAACAAAAGCGAACCGGGAAATATTGCTGCTTCCATGAGACTTATGGGCACAATACGGAAGAGTGCAGACACCTACACGACGCTATAGAGAAGTTGATCAGGCAGAAAAAGTTGCAGGAATTTGTGAAGGATCCTCAGGAAGGAGGACAGGGAACATCCAACCCAGGTCGTGCTCTAGCTCTACGTCACCCCGAGGAACCTGCCCGGACTGTGGGTAGGCTGGTCATAAACACGAGCATCGGCGGGCCTCACCCCGTAGATAAAAATTGGTAGGAGATGGAGCAGTATGCTAGTTCCCTGAAGCATGCAGATTTCGAATGTTGTTCCAACGTGGAGGATGGGACCCCTGCTAAGTAGCTGCGCATGATGACAGACGATATAGTGTTCAGAAACAGAGATGCTGACCAAGTGGAGGCTCCAACCATCGACTCGATGGTCATATCTGCGACGATCGGACCGACTTATGTGAAAAGAATTCTGATTGATTGTGGAAGTTCTGTCAACATCATCTTCAAGAAGGCTTATGACCAGATGAAAATGGAAACAAAGGACTTTAAACCGTCCAAAGCGCGTATACACGGCTTTAATGGTGCAGCGACTAATGCAGTAGGGTATGTTGAGTTACCAGTTGAACTAGGACAAGGCGAACGTCGTAGGGTGCGAATCCCAACTGACAAAGGAGTAGGAGTTGTTCATGGCGACCAAGGGACCGGTCGTGCATGTTATGTGGCAGAGCTCAGAGAGGCCCATCGGAGGGAGAAAGGAAAGGTTGCGGACATTCCTGTCCGCATCCTTAATAATGATGATTGACAAGTAGTGCCCGAGCCCTGGCTCGGGCATAATTCTCGGAGCGCGGACTAGAGTATAAACGATTTCAATCTTCGGGTCCCCAGAGTGCGGACCGGAGTACTCTGAGTCCCCGGAGCGCGGAATAGAGTATAAACGATTTCAATCTTCGAGTCCCCAGAGTGCGGACCGGAGTACTCTGAGTCCTCGGAGCGCGGAATAGAGTATAAACGATTTCAATCTTCGAGTCCCCAAAGTGCGGACCGGAGTACTCTAAGTCCCCGGAGCACGGACTAGAGTATAAACGATTTCAATCTCCGAGTCCTCAGAGTGCAGACCGGAGCACTCAAAGTCCCCGGAGCGCGGGCTAGAGTATAAACGATCTCAATCTCCGAGTCCCCAAAGTGCGGACCGGAGTACTCTAAGTCCCGGGAGCGCGGACTAGAGTATAAACGATTTCAATCTCCGAGTCCCCAGAGTGCGGACCGGAGCACTCTAAGTCCCCGAAGCGCAGGCTAGAGTATAAACGATCTCAATCTCCAGAGTGCGGACCGGAGTACTCTAAGTCCCTGGAGTGCGGACTAGAGTATAAACGTTTTCAATCTCCGAGTCCCCAGAGTGCGGACCGGAGTACTCTAAGTCCCCGTAACGCGGACTAGAGTATAAACGATTTCAATCTCCAGAGTGCGAACCGGAGTACTCTAAGTCCCCGGAGCATGGACTAGAGTATAAACGATTTCAATCTCCGAGTCCCCAGAGTGCGGACCGGAGTACTCTAAGTCCCCGGAGCGCGGACTACAGTATAAACGATTTCAATCTCCGAGTCCCCAGAGTGCGGACCGGAGTACTCTAAGTCCCCGGAGCGCGGACTAGAGTATAAACGATTTCAATCTCCGAGTCCCCTGAGTGCGGATCGGAGTACTCTAAGTCCCTGGAGCGCAGACTAGAGTATAAACGATTTCAATCTCTAAGTCCCCAGTGTGCGGACCGGAGCACTCTAAGTCCCCGGAGCACGGGCTAGAGTATAAACGATCTCAATCTCCGAGTCTCCAGAGTGCGGACCGGAGTACTCTAAGTCCTCGGAGCGCGGACTAGAGTATAAACGATCTCAATCTCCGAGTCCCTAGAGAGCGGACCGGAGTACTCTAAGTCCCTAGAGTGCGGACTAGGGTATAAACGATCTCAATCTCCGAGTCCCCAGAGTGTGAACCGGAGTACTCTAAGTCCCCAGAGCGCGGATTAGAGTATTAACAATCTCAATCTCCGAATCCCCTGAATACATGTCAACTTACTATAAGTCCCTGGAATGCGAATTTAGAAAAAATTCTAAGTACTCAAGAAATGTAGAACAAGAAGTATGCCACTCCGAAGAATGTTCGAACAACGCGAGAATGGACTGGGAAATATACAACTCATAAGTGTTTGAGTTTTGACCGCAGTTATTCAGAAAGCTAAAAAAGTAAAATAATCGTTAAAACGACTAAGTAACTGAACTTTATTTAACAGTCCAAAATGAGGTTACACAGTTATCCCTCCAAAACATGGAGTCAAGAACCTATCTATACAAACTACGAAGACAAAAGATAAAAGTAGTTACAAGACTTAAGCAAAAAACTCGTTGAACGAGTATAGCGATTATTTCTTCGGTTTCTTCTTCTTGTCTTCTTTTGTTTTTTCCGATGACTCCTCTCCCTCACGTTTCTTCTTGGATTTCTTGCTTGCTAAAGAAGCGGAGTCAGGAGTAGGAGAAGGAACATCCAGTGGTTTGGACCTGCCTGGGAGAATGATCTTCAAAGGTCTGTTCCACGGGTCGGTGAGTTCCAGTATTTCAGGCTCAACTTTGACCTCGACTTTTTTCTTCTCCTCTTCAGTGAGACGCTCTTTCATGCTCATCTTCGAGGTATGTTCAGAGGCGCCAGTGATTTCGATTTCATCACTCCCTTCGGTGGGAGATGAGGTGTCAAGCTTATCATCATCTAGTGCCCCGATCACTTGAGCGTCAGGGCCAGGAGTTACCCCCGCATGAGCAACATCGCTTGTTTTCTCTGCCTCCTCCTTGGCGTCATCGCTCCTCGGAGTTGGCTCGGGGTCAGAGCAGCCTGCATGAAAACATAAAGAATGAACATTAGGACGAATAACCACTGCTGGAAAGTGACAGATCTTTTAACATCTAAAAAAGAAGAGTTTCCTACCGGGTTCTGGCTGGCTATCGGTTGCGCGTGGAGTTTCACCCTCCAGAATAGGAGATAGCATATGAACGCCGAGCCCAGGATCTTCAGGATCGTAGCCGGCATGCTGCTCGAATGGGTCAAGTGTCGGCCGACCGGCCGGTCGAGCAGTGGGAGGAGCAGCAATATGAGGAGCCGTAGCCTTAGCCCCAGATGGGCCAGCTTCATCACTTTTCTCTTTTGGAAGGGGAGAGACTTTTCTATAAAGCGCCAAAGCTGCGGATAAATCCGTTGGCTCGTTCCCTCTAAGAAACTCCTTCACCAGGGCATCCTCATCGACTTCTTCAGAGCCCGACTCGATTTTCCTAATCTTCACTAAAGTTTCCCAAGCCCCAGCTAGGGATTCGAGATAGCCCTCGCCCAAGAATGTCAAGTCGTGATGCATAAGGACGCGGGCGCCATACTTAGCAATCAACGGGTCAAACATGCACTTGACCTCTTCCCTGCCGGCCTCTGCAGCCGCCTTGAGGCGAGAGTCAATCTCCTCCGCAGCTTTTCTTTTGCCCTCCTAACGGGCTTCCTCTTTCATTTTTTCAACTCCAGCAAGTTCGTCATCGAGCTTCGTTTTCAAGAGCCGAGTAGCAACGATTTCGTCACAATATCGTTGTGACTCTTCTTGAGCAGCTACTTTATCTTCTTTCTCCTTGGAGAGTAATTCTTTCAACTCTTTGACTTGTATGGCAAGCGCGTCCCTTTCTTTTTGGATAGAATCTTTTTCTAAGGCAAGGGCACCGCTGCGCTGGACTGCTTCATCGGGTTCCTTCTTGTGGGCCATCTCTAAACGAGTGACTGCCTCAGTGGTATCTTTTGCACTTTGCTCAGCGGCTTCAAGCTTCGACTTATACGAAGCGAGCTCTTCGTCTTGATGCTTGATGATGTTCTTGTCACAACCAGCCTCCAGTTTCAGACGATCAATTTCATATTGTCGCTCAACAGACACCTCCGAGATCTTTTCAACCAAGTGTACAAACGCGTCATGTTGAACATAGACGTCATTGTTACAGGCAATGGCACTCTGCTTCATGTGCCCAGGGATATGATGAATAGCTGGGAGGAATTTCAGACCATCAAAACAAATTTTTGGGAATTTGGCCTTAAGATCGACCATCTTCTCTGCTACAGTTGGGTCAACCGTGGGAGTAGGAGGAGGAGGCTTTGAAAGTTCCGCTCTTTTTCGATGCTCCCAAGTTTGCCTTGTACTCGACGAACTGGAGTGTTGTTCTCGGGAAACATCGGGTTGGGACCCCTTCTGTGAAGGCTTCTCTCTATCCGGCTCAGTTGGAGGAAGAGGATCATAGGACTGTGAAGATTGGGAATATGCCTTCTTACGATAAGACGAATCGCGGGGACGGTTGTCTCGATCTTCGTAATCATCTTTGTCCCTGCGTCTGCCCGAACTTGAATCTCGTCCGGGATGATGAAATATGGAAGAGCCGTGAAGGCGATCGAGTCCGTGGGAGCGCCCCATGTCACCTACAAAGAATAAAGGTAACAACGAGTTAAGAAAAATCTGGGAAATAAGAAAAAAACTTGAAGCGTATGATGGAATGCGTATGTGCGTGTGTGTCCTAGTGTTCCCCCCGACGGACCG
Source organism: Allium fistulosum (assembly GCA_030737815.1). Taxonomy (NCBI): domain Eukaryota; kingdom Viridiplantae; phylum Streptophyta; class Magnoliopsida; order Asparagales; family Amaryllidaceae; genus Allium; species Allium fistulosum. The sequence goes on along the minus strand of CM060901.1, from coordinate 110,935,715 downwards.
GTTCTTTTATCTTTACTGATCGGAGTATTGTCTCCCTGGGCTGGGAGTTGAACTCCCACATTGCCTCTAGCGGGCGAAGAAAACTTGAGGGCTTCAGGATCGTCAAAACCATAATTAAGTATATCGTCGGGGATGGAAAGATTCGACAGACCCCTTAGAGAACTTTCCATGTGCTGTGAGGAAGCCTCTTTCTCTGGCGGGATGAGCGTAACTTTTGAAGTTCCGCCAACTTTCTCCTTCCGTATCTTGTATTTTAACTTCTTCTTTCCCTTCGAAGGGGAGGATGACGTTTCAATGTCGTGTACTTCAACCGCCGGATTCCAAGCGGGACCCACATTCTCGCCTTGAGTCTCAGGAGCTTCATCCTCCTTGTGCTCACCCTCTTCGTGTGCATCGGGAGTTTGGCGTGACGACGATCCAGCTCGTTTTTTCCCTTTATTGGATGCTAGCTTGGGAATGGAAACGCCCTCTGGGAGGCTAATCCGGCGACCTGAGGCTAGCAAGCCGAACCTTGACAATGATTCATTTGAAATGATGGTTCGGATGTCCCGATCCTCGGTAGGAAGAACCCCAATGGCCTCGACGGCCTCAGAATATCCTCGGCCCTCAGGACGCGGGTTAATACCTGAAAATATGGAACAAGGAGTTAGAAAAAGTATAGCTCTAATCGAGCGCGAAGGATGACTCAGGGAAGAGACTTACTGCCTTCGACCCATCTCCTCGCGAAACCAGGAGGGCAACGCACGTAGAACCATTCCTGTTTGTACATGGAGAATTTGCTACATGCCCCGGTTAAGATCTGGCATTTGTGGTTTGGCTCGAGGAACATGAAGGAGGGGCTATCTTTCCGCTTCTTGATCATATAAATGTAACTGATGTCGCCAGAAGTTGGAGGCCTAGAGAAGACGGTCATGAAGAGTAGGTAGGTCCCGTATATAAACGCGTGACCGTTTGGATGCAGCTGCGACGGGGCAATGTCTATGTACTGCAACACGTCCCGAAGAAATAAATGGAATGGAGGCACGCTGCCCATCCAGCACATGAACTTGTTGCAGGTGGTATATCCAACTGGGGGCAGGTGAGGACGATCGTGTCGCGACGGGACTAACACATCGGCGAAAGGAATCCCATGGATGGAGCATATTCGTCGAAGTGCGACTTCATTAATCTTCGAAGCCTGTGAGTCGATCGGATTGTCTAAGAGAATTGTTGCCTCCAGGGCATCAGGAGCTAAGTTATGGGCAGGGGAAGTCGACGGATTTGAAGTATCAGCGGCTTCTTGCCTTGATGACGACCCAGGCCTATCAGATATAGTGGCGGAGCTAGACTTTTTAGACATCCCCAATAAATAATGAATCTGTCTAAGTGCCTGTGAAAACTATACTTGAAAAACGTTGAATGTTAGAATTAACAATATGAGTATTCCCCCCACGTGGTGTGTAAACTAGTGCAAGCAATCGTGTATAAGCAATGAGAATCTAGAGATTATAAAGATACGAAAACGAGTTTCGAATCATCACCTTCGAAGACCGTCATCGCTGACCGTCTCAAAAAGCCCGCCTTGTGGTGATTACAGTTCCAGATTTAGAAAACGTGTGTTAATCTAAGTTCAGATTTATGTCTGTAAAAACCAGAGATTTTATGATCTAGGTCAGTCTCATATGCTGGCACGCCCGGGTCCTTGTCCCTGTTTTGTTAAGTGTAGTTCAGGATTTGTATTGGTCGGCCTTAGAATGGTTCGACATTTATGCTGTTCGGCATTTACAATTGGTCGGCATTTGTATTGTTCGGCCTAGGTTTGGTTCGGCATTTGAATTGGTCGGCCTAAGTGTAGTTCAACATTTATGCCTGCTCAGCTTAAGTCTAGTTCAGCATTTGTTCTATTTGGCTAAAATACTGTTCGGCATTTAAGTGGTGTTCGGCCTAAGTGTTGTTCGGTGTTTATGATTGTTCGGCATTTGTATTGTTCGGCCTTGATATGGTTCGGCATTTAAGTGGTGTTCGGCCTAAGTGTTGTTCGGCGTTTATGATTGTTCGACATTTGTATTGTTTGGCCTTGATATGGTTCGGCATTTAAGTGGTGTTCGGCCTAAGTGTTGTTCGGCGTTTATGATTGTTCGGCATTTGTATTGTTCGACCTTGATATGGTTCGGCATTTAAGTGTGTTCGGCCTTGGTTTGTTCGGCTAAAATACTGTTCGGCAGCCCTCCATTTCACCGTCCGGCGCATGACAACATACGCCGAACCAGAGCTATGCCGTTCAACACCCTTACCACCTCCAACACTTTCATTCTTCTTTCTTCTCCTTTAACTTCGGTTCGACACGAAGAAGCTAAGGCCAATGGTCTTATGTTGCGAACACTCCTAATCATTCCTCCTCACCTTGCACCATCGTTCAGCAATAAAGACGCAATAAATACGACCTACTCGAAAGTTTTCTACATGACACACTCGGCCGTCTCGTTTGAAACTATTTGAATCGTACAAGGGATAATACCTAGTTTGCAGATTGGAGCTTAGGAAGGAGTAGTTAGTTTTAAGTCTGGTCGACTGGCGAGAATTGCAAATCTTTGTGGAGTGATAGAAGTAAAAGAGTAAAGGAGAGAAGAGGGGAAGAACCTGGTTTTATAGGGGAAAAAGTGGAAGTCGAAGGGGCTATATCCGGTAGAACCGGTCAAAGCTGTATCGTTCGGCTTCAAAACGTAGAATTGGTCGGCACGTAAGGAACGTTCGGCTTCGAGCGTATTGTTCGGCATTTATACCATATTAGGCACACACCACAATCTCAAGAAGGCATCTGGACTTAATCAAGGATTTGAAACAAAACATGGAGGATACGTAATTCAAAGCGCATCACGTTCAGTCACGTAATACACTTTGGGGGGCAAGTGTTTCCTAGAGATTTGACCAGGCAACTGAGCACTCGGCATTGGCAAGTACTCGACATCCAGCAGTACTCGGCATCCAGGAGTACTCGACATTCAGTAGCACTCGGCGTCCAGGAGTACTCGGCATCCAGGACTACTCGGCATTGGCAAGCACTCGGCGTCTAGGAGTACTCGACATCCATGACTACTCGACATTCAGTAGCACTCAGCGTCTGTAAGCGCTCGTGTAACGACCCACTATTTTGGACTATTCAAATCGACAATAATCCACACATGTCAGACTTGAATAATGCAAAATAACATATTGTAATAAAATTTGGAGCAAATAAAATCATTCACAGAATCACAGACACAGAAATATCAGAATAACTCGCAGCGGAATATAAAATAACCATAGTGGTTCATGAAGCCACTAAAATACATAGTCTCGAATCAAATACAAAATACATAGTCTGAAACCTAATACAGTTCTGAAACAAGTACAATAGAAATCCCAATACACAAGTCTCTAAAACAAAAGCTGAAATAAGACAACGGAAACTGAAATAGGAAGATAATTAGATAAGCAGAATCTCCAGTGATTCCGAGCTCCAGAAAAGTGAATCCAAAGCTGTGAATACTCAGGCTGACCCGAGCGTAAAATAAAACATAAACACTCGAGTCAGGATATTTATACTTATACAATGTAAACTAACTCAAGTGAACTGTAGTAAAGATACAAGTAACTTAGAAGATGCTTGGGACCGCCCATCTTCTAAGGATCCGTTAAACTATCTACTATGTAGTAATATTCGCTATTATAATAGTGTCTAAATAAGTAAAGTATAATCATATCGGAAAATAGCGTTAAGGGGATGGAGAACCTTAACGCGGTCGGATCTTAAAATCATAATCGTAGTAAAGCTCGATATGGTAGGTGACACGGCACAACTAGGCGATGCCAGGGTAGATATACCAATTACGCACACGGACTGATGGATACGCATAGCAGCCACTATTGTTCCACCTCGAACAACATTCCCAAATCGGAGGATGGCCATCTAGTCAAATCACAAGTAAGAGTATAATATCGAAGAAATGTGTCCGAGAAGAGGTGCTACCTCACTGGTCCGAGATCGCTCCTGTTTTAGCCACCTTATGCCAACTCACGGGAGTTGGGTCCACGTAATATACCTTAAGAACGTCGCCACCATCCTACTTCATTCTGGAATCTCCACCGCGTACACGGTTGTCAAAGTGGTTTTCGGTATCGACAGAGAGTATGTCCATATCCGATCCCGGTCTCTTTGCCAACCAATCGTTATTATAACCCGTGGTTATAAATTTAAAACAATTTATATCAAATATACTTCGAATTAAACCCTTTAAAACAAAGACATTATTCTTTTAAAATCAAATATTAAATTTCAAAAATCTAACCCTTTCGGAGTTCACTTATTCACTTAAAACAATAGCATTAAAATTTTCAGCTTCCACGGCATTTAAAAGTGTGGCGGTAAGTTATATTTGAAAACAAATTTATTCAACAAAACAACATTTATAAACTGCTATAACAATTCAGTTTTAAACAAAATCATATTTCCGCCTACTGCAGTCCTTAACAGGTGCTACAGTAACCCTTTTATTAGTTCAGGTTAAATTTTTAGTTTCTGCTACAACAGCACTTACCAAGTACTATCATAGCCTTAGTTCATTTTAGTCTTTTGGTTCATTTATACAATCCACAACACTTAACAAGTGCTACAGATTCTACCTAGTTAAAACTTATAAAATCATACATTAAAATTGTTCATTTTCAATCCTTTAACAAATTTATTTAAAGAGAATTTTTACACGTTAAAACCAAAACTTACAAATTTGCTTATTACATTCATTTCAACATTTAAACTTAAACTCCATTTTTCCACCAATTTAAAACTAAATTTCATTTCAATTAATTTAACTTAAGTTTCCATCTTTCTTTTAATCAAAATTTCAAATTTAAGTTTCGTTTTAAAAATCAATATTCCTCCATTTATTTATATTTATCACATAGAAAAATCATTTCTATTTTAAATAAATCACTTAAAAATTCGATTTAAATCAATTTAATATTATTACAATATTTAAAATTATTTAAAAGTATCCAGAAAATACAGAAAATAACCATGGGTTTGTATAATATTTTCTAGCCTAAGTCAAGTGATACGGATACTATATCATTTCAATCCGTAATTTACAAAGAAAATCCGGGTTTTATCATTTCAAACCCGCAATCCCAAGTAAATAAAATTATATTGAAAATCGTTCAGGCCTATCATTTCAGCCCATAACGACCTTCCCTTATTCTAAAGTCCGTTCGGGTATGTATCATTTCAACCCATAGTGATTCTATTCTACAGGGAACTTGCAGTGTGATTTAACAGAATAGAATAACAGTAAAATAAGAACAGAATATAACAGATGATACGATATGCAGGTTTAACAATTAACATCAACTATATATAAATCACAGGTAGTTATAACATCATTTATTTATTTATTAATTTCTACACATTCAGTTGCGGTCGTTTCACAATCATATAAGTATAAATATTCGTGTGAGATTTACTCACCTCTACGGAGCTGGAGATTCAGAAAGAAAGAAGTACGCTATCAGTCGAAAGCACGCGGAAAGCACGATTTGTTGTTAGCAGATTCGCCGACTAGATTCAAATCTAAAGTCAAAAGAATAAAGCGAATAAATAGACAAATCAAAACATGCACGAATAACAATTTTCCAAATTGAAGCAAACGATCGAAAAATAAATCAAGTTGAAAAATAGAAGGAATTGGCTCGACCACCTTTATTGGAGATTATAACTTTAAAATTTGCAAAGTAAAATTTGCATTTTTCACTAATTCCTTTTTCCCACAACAAAGGCCAGTGGGGAATACAACATTCAAATTAAAATATGAAGTGGAAATCTTTGTTCACCATTTAATTTCAACAAGACAAAGGCAATATACAATTCACGACTGCAAAACAAAAACTGAAATAAATTTTAGTTCATTTTTTTTCAAAACCAAAAGTCAGTGGAACGATCAATAGACTAAAATATAAATAAAGGTGACAATGTACAACTCTCATCTCTTTTCTCTGTTCGAATACAAGGCAAAGGCAAGCATATTCATGACTTAAAAATTCAGAACCAAGGCCACGAGATTTGAAAGGCAGAGGCCATATATACATGGCTGCAAAATACAAAGGGAACGAACCGACTGTACAACTACAACATGCCAATGACACAGCACTGTCCCCTTTTCTCTCCGATAAAAGGCACGAGAAGAGTCGTGGAGTGTGTGGTGGTAGGGCTGGGTTCGCGTGGTGGTGGTCTGGCGCGGGTCAGTGGGGTCCGGTAGTTGACGTGGTAGAGGACTGGAAAGTGGGGTAGGCTGGATGGGTTCGGTGGTGACAGGTCTGGGGTAGGAGCTGGTCTCAGCAGGGTACGGCATGAGTGGAGGCGTGGAAGGGCGTTCTGGGTTTGGGTCTGGATCCGTGGGGTAGGTTGGTGGCGAATAGAGGCACGCGTAGGTGTTATGGTGGTTCTCGGCCTGGGGTTGCCGTGGTGTTCGGTGCGACTGGGTACGGTTGGAGAGGGACGTGGCAGAGGTCGTGTTGGTGGACAGGGCGTGATAGCATGAAGCTGGCAATTGATAAAGCAACAGACAGGAAACAGGCAAAATAAAAATAAAGTGAACAAAAGTGAAAACAAAATGAAAGAGGATGCTGTCTTTTACCTGTACCCCAGAGAGATGCTCACGAAAAGAAAATGATTTGAGGTATTGAAATTTTTGTTTGTGAACGAGGACTGTCAAAAGCTATTCACTGATTTGTAGAGAAGGCAAAAGGAAATGGTCTTGAACGGTAGAAAAAGAAGGCTTTTAAATTTCCAGTCAGTTGATGGAAACGTAAAGGAAGAAATAATATTTCATGTGCACGTTTTTAGGCTTAAAACTATGCGGCTGAATTTGAAAAGTTAAAGCAAAAAAAAAACGTACAACTCTATGATTTGATTCTTTTATTAATAAATTTAATTGTTAAATATAAAGTTAAGAACGGACATAAATATACGTAACGAAATGTAACGCTTTAAATTTCCCGTTTCAACAAATTTTTACACTTTTAAATTCAAAACAATATTTCAGAATGTTTATTTTTAATTAAAATTTCGTTTAAAAATATCGGGCTGTTACACTCTCCCCCACTCAAAGCTTTTCGTCCTCGAAAAGGAACGAAGAAGGAAAACAAAGAAAAATAAGACAAAATAGCAAAAGTACCTGAAATAAACAATTCCGGATTCGAAGCACGAATGCTCTCCTCCGTCTCCCAGGTGCAATCCCGTTCATCAGTGCTCCACTGCACTTTGACCAGGTTGACAGATTTTCTTCTTAGCTGCTTCGTACCTCGATCGACGATACGAAGTGGCTTCCTCTCAACAGTCAGATTTGGCTCGATATCCAAACTATCAAGAGCAGAAGTCTGAATAATAAGAGATGAATCATGCAGATAGCGACGAAGATGAGATACATGGAAGACATTGTGTATTCCAGAAAATTTCTCGGGTAAATCCAGACGATAAGTAAGAGAGCCAATTCTTTCCAAAATGCGGAAAGGACCAACAAATCTAGGAGATAGCTTTCCTCTACGACCAAAACGAATAACATTCCTTAAGGGAGAGACCTTAAGGAAAACCAAATCACCAACAGCAAACTCTAAACTCCATCTTCGACGATCTGCGTACTTCTTCTGTCTATCTTGAGCAATCCTCATCTTCCTCTTAATCTCTTCAACTCTCTCTGAAGCTTCCAAAATCATCTCAGGACCAAGAACCAAACGATTACCGGATTCAATCCAACAAGAAGGAGATCTACAAGGTCGTCCGTAAAGAGCAGAAAACGGAGATGTCTCAATACTGGCCTGATAACTATTATTATAAGTGAATTCGACAAGATGGAGATGATCTTCCCAAGATCCTCCATAATCAAGCACACAAGCACGAAGAAGATCTTCTAAAATCTGGTTCACCCTTTCCGTTTGACCGTCGGTCTGTGGATGGTAAGCAGTGCTCAGATTTAGATGAGTACCCAAAGAATCCTAAAAGGCTTTCCAAAACCTACTGGTAAAGATAGGATCACGATCACAAACGATACTGAGAGGAACACCATGGAGACGAACAATCTCCCTCATGTAAATCTCAGACAAACTAGAAGCTGAACGGGTAGACTTGACCGGAATGAAATGAGCTGATTTGGTCAATCTATCCACAATAACCCAGATACTCTCATTACCCTTCCTAGTCCTCGGTAAACCATCAATGAAATCCATAGAAACTTGTTCCCACTTCCAATTGGGAATCTCAAGAGGCTGCAATAAACCAGGGGTCTTCTGATGATCTGCCTTGACTTGCTGACAAGTCGCACACCTATTGACGAAAATGGAAATATCTCACTTCATACCCTTCCACCAATATGATTTCTTCATATCCTGATACATCTTGGTCACGCCTGGATGAATAGAAAGTCTGGACTGATGATTCTCCCGAAGTAACTCCTGTCTCAATCCATCAACATTCGGGACACAAATCCTATTATTATCCTCAATACACCCTTATCGTCAATCTGAGCTCCATTACCATCAAGACTACTACCTCCAACTCTGCTTCGAACACTCTCCTTAATCAATCTAAGCATCTGATCCTCATCCTGTCTAGCCAAAATACGATCCACAAGAGGCGAAGAAACAACAATCTGACACAACAAAGCTTTCTTCCTACTCAAAGCATCTGCCACTACATTAGCCTTTCCCGGTGTATAGTTGATGTCGAGGTCATAAGAAGCAAGGAACTCTAACCACCTAACTTGTCTCTGATTCAAATCCTTCTGAGAGAAAATATACCTCAAAGACTGATGATCTGTGAAAAGCTCGAACTTAGTACCCAACAGATGATGTCTCCAAAGCTTCAAAGCGAAAACAACTGCAAGCAACTCTAGATCATGGGCAGCATAATTTACTTCATGAGTCTTCAACTGTCTACTAGCATAAGCAATCACTCTACCATCCTGCATCAAAACAGCCCCCAAACCTTCTCGACAAGCATCAGTGTATACCGTTAATCCCTCATTTCTATTTGGAACGGTAAGAACATGTGCGGAAGTAAGCTTGTCTTTTAACTCATTGAACGCGGCTTCACACTTATTACTCCAAATAAACTTAGCATTCTTCCGAGTTAAAGCCGTGAGAGGTGCAGCAATCCGAGCGAAATTCTCAATGAATCTCCGGTAATAACCGGCGAGGCCCAGAAAACTACGGATATCAGTAGGAGTCTTAGGAGTTTCCCAATCCTGCACAGAATAGGGAAGAAAAAGATAATCGGAAAGATAGAGTAAATTGAAATGAAACAAGGAAAAAGAAAGAAAGACTTACATTGATCGCAGCGATCTTGACTGGATCAACTGAAACTCCATTACTAGAAACAATATGCCCGAGAAATCGGACTTCATCCTTCCAGAAATGGCATTTGGAAAATTTAGCTTGTAACTGATGCTTTCGAAGAGTCTCAAGAACAGATTTCAAATGTGACTCATGTTCTTCTTCAGACTTAGAGAAAATGAGGATATCATCCACAAAGACTAGAATAAATTTATTAAGCACATCCCGGAAAACACGATTCATCAAGTCAACAAAGAAAGCGGGAGCATTAGTCAAACCAAAAGGCATGACTAACCATTCGAAGAATCCATTCTCAGTACGGAAAGCAGTCTTAGGAATACTTTCCTCGGCAACTCTGAGTTAGTGAAAACCTGTGGCAAGATCAAGCTGAGAGAAAACAGTAGCACCATAAAGCTGATCAAACATGTCATTGATGCGAGGCATTGGATATCTATTTTTCATAGTGAGTTTGTTCAACTCCCTATAATCAACACACATCCGAAGAGAACCATCGGACTTGGTGACGAAAACCACCGCAGCTCCCCATTCAGAAAAACTAGGTCTGATCAGACCCTTGGAAGATAGGTCTTCAATTTGTTTCCTTAACTCAATCTTCTCGCGGGGTGCCATTCTTCTAGGAGGAAGGACTATAGGTCGAGCTCCAGGAATGAGATCAATGCGGAAATCAATTTCCCGCTTGGGAGGTAAAGCAGTAACTTCACCAAATACATCCGGGTAGTGATTAACTACACGGGTCGACTGAAGATCATCAATAGAAGCATCTAGAGAAAAGATAAAGCTACCAGCATAATCATGAGGCATACAGCCCTGAATAACCAAAGAATTTCCTCGATCATCCCTAAGAGAAACAATTCGGGATTTACACGAGATACGGGCATCGTGTCCATCAAGCCAATCACTTCCAAGCAACAAATCAAAAGCATCAAAACCAAGGATATAGAAATCGACACTAAAACTATGATCGGAATGGAGGAGTTTCACATGTTTACAAATCTTATTAAGATTTGCGGGACCACCAATAGGATTAGAAACACATAGAGGAACAGAAGCATACTCAGGAGAAAGGAGATGTTCAAACTTATTACACAGGTTATCAGAAATAAAACTATGCGAAGCCCTAGTATCAAATAAAACACGAACAGGATGATGAAATAAAGTAAAGGTGCCTTGAAGAGTACCTTGACCATCGCTAGGAGCAGGAGCAGGTGCAGCAGGTGATGAAGCAGATGTGACAGCAAATACGCCAGATGGCTTTCCCTTCTGATATAAAGGACAGTCCTTCCTAAAATGACCTGGCTGAAGACAAACATGACAAAGATCGTTCCTGGAAACCTGAGGTGGCGGAACAGCAGCAACAGACGGATTAGGGCAACTATTGGCATAGTGTCCCTTCTGGTCACACTTGAAGCAAGTAATGGAGGAAAGATCAATAGGGTGTCTCTGAGAAGGAGCAGATGCTGACGATCCCAAGCCCGCATGCTTGATCCAATTTTTCTTCTGCTGGTGGAAGTTGGGCTTTCTCTTCTTGGAATTTGCAGAGGAAGATTGTGAGACATGAGCACCAGAAGCAGCAGGACCCTTGGAAGTAGGGTTCTCATAGCGAATGGCCATATCCATGAGCTCAGTAAATGTGCCATGAACATGTGAAATAAGACGATCGTAGAACTCTAGGCGAGCTCCAGAAATGAACTTCTCATTCTTCTTTAGCTGGGTGTCGATAAGACCAGGACCGAATTTGGAAAGTTCATTGAACTTCCATTCATACTCTGAGAAGGACATGGTACCCTGCTTGAGGTCCATGAATTCACGGTAAAGCTGAGATTTCCTGGCTTCGGGCATCCATTTTGCCACAAAAGCCTCCCTGAAAGAAGATACAAATCGAACTTAAGATAGATTCGAAAAGAAAGGAAATGGGGAAAAATTCAAGTTAACACAAAGGATACCTGAACTGCTCCCACGAAAGATCACCTTCGTTAGTGTGAGTCGTAACAGACTCCCACCAATCTAGGGCTGACTCTTGCAGCTGCCATGCTGCTAACTGACGCTTCTGGGCATCAGTGATCTCTAGACCAGTAAAGATTCTTTCCAAACTTCTTAGCCATTGCTGGGCTTCGATGATACTCTCTGAACCGGTGAACCTAGTGCCACCGAGCTGAGAGAATTCCTTGCAAAGAACTGTAAACTTAACGGGTGCAACAGGTGGAGGAACTGGGGCGATACCACGACCCCTACCTCTAGCATTTCCACAATTCATCCTGGAAATATCAAGAATAAATTTAGGACAAGGTACAGAGAAGACAAAGATAAGTTAAGATAAAATACGATAAGATCACTCGGATGAATATCCTAATAACAAAATTCCTAACAAAGTAGATACGGAAAGAAGGAAGTTTAGAAAAAATTTCTTCTTAAAACCAGAAAACTTTATATCAAAATAATCTTTGAAAAATCATTTGAGAAATCATTTTAAAATCATTTTATACTTTGAAAATACGTTCACTCACAAGGAAATGATTCTGAGTTTGATTTCACTCATTCTAGGGTATTTCTACTCTATCTCTAATGAGTTTTTGCTCCATAGGCTAAGGTTTGCCCAAAACCTGGATCTGATACCAAATGTAACGACCCACTATTTTGGACTATTCAAATCGACAATAATCCACACATGTCAGACTTGAATAATGCAAAATAACAGATTGTAATAAAATTTGGAGCAAATAAAATCATTCACAGAATCACAGACACAGAAATATCAGAATAACTCGCAGCGGAATATAAAATAACCATAGTGGTTCATGAAGCCACTAAAATACATAGTCTCGAATCAAATACAAAATACATAGTCTGAAACCCAATACAGTTCTGAAACAAGTACAATAGAAATCCCAATACACAAGTCTCTAAAACAAAAGCTGAAATAAGACAACGGAAACTGAAATAAGAAGATAACTAGATAAGCAGAATCTCCAGTGATTCCGAGCTCCAGAAAAGTGAATCCAAAGCTGTGAATACTCAGGCTGACCCGAGCGTAAAATAAAACATAAACACTCGAGTCAGGATATTTATACTTATACAATGTAAACCAACTCAAGTGAACTGTAGTAAAGATACAAGTAACTTAGAAGATGCTTGGGACCGCCCATCCTCTAAGGATCCGTTAAACTATCTACTATGTAGTAATATTCGCTATTATAATAGTGTCTAAATAAGTAAAGTATAATCATATCGGAAAATAGCGTTAAGGGGATGGAGAACCTTAACGCGGTCGGATCTTAAAATCATAATCGTAGTAAAGCTCGATATGGTAGGTGACACGACACAACTAGGCGATGCCAGGGTAGATATACCAATTACGCACACGGACTGATGGATACGCATAGCAGCCACTACCGTTCCACCTCGAACAACATTCCCAAATCGAAGGATGGCCATCTAGTCAAATCACAAGTAAGAGTATAATATCGAAGAAATGTGTCCGAGAAGAGGTGCTACCTCACTGGTCCGAGATCGCTCCTGTTTTAGCCACCTTATGCCAACTCATGGGAGTTGGGTCCACGTAATATACCTTAAGAACGTCGCCACCATCCTACTTCATTCTGGAATTTCCACCGCGTACACGGTTGTCAAAGTGGTTTTCGGTATCGACAGAGAGTATGTCCATATCCGATCCCGGTCTCTTTGCCAACCAATCGTTATTATAACCCGTGGTTATAAATTTAAAACAATTTATATCAAATATATTTCGAATTAAACCCTTTAAAACAAAGACATTATTCTTTTAAAATCAAATATTAAATTTCAAAAATCTAACCCTTTCGGAATTCACTTATTCACTTAAAACAATAGCATTAAAATTTTCAGCTTCCACGGCATTTAAAAGTGTGGCGGTAAGTTATATTTGAAAACAAATTTATTCAACAAAACAACATTTATAAACTGCTATAACAATTCAGTTTTAAACAAAATCATATTTCCGCCTACTGCAGTCCTTAACAAGTGCTACAGTAACCCTTTTATTAGTTCAGGTTAAATTTTTAGTTTCTGCTACAACAGCACTTACCAAGTACTATCATAGCCTTAGTTCATTTTAGTCTTTTGGTTCATTTATACAATCCACAACACTTAACAAGTGCTACAGATTCTACCTAGTTAAAACTTATAAAATCATACATTAAAAATGTTCATTTTCAATCCTTTAACAAATTTATTTAAAGAGAATTTTTACACGTTAAAACCAAAACTTACAAATTTGCTTATTACATTCATTTCGACATTTAAACTTAAACTCCATTTTTCCACCAATTTAAAACTAAATTTCATTTCAATTAATTTAACTTAAGTTTCCATCTTTCTTTTAATCAAAATTTCAAATTTAAGTTTCGTTTTAAAAATCAATATTCCTCCATTTATTTATATTTATCACATAGAAAAATCATTTCTATTTTAAATAAATCACTTAAAAATTTGATTTAAATCAATTTAATATTATTACAATATTTAAAATTATTTAAAAGTATCCAAAAAATACAGAAAATAACCACGGGTCTGTATAATATTTTCTAGCCTAAGTCAAGTGATACGGATACTATATCATTTCAATCCGTAATTTACAAAGAAAATCCGGGTTTTATCATTTCAAACCCGCAATCCCAAGTAAATAAAATTATATTGAAAATCGTTCAGGCCTATCATTTCAGCCCATAACGACCTTCCCTTATTCTAAAGTCCGTTCGGGTATGTATCATTTCAACCCATAGTGATTCTATTCTACAGGGAACTTGCAGTGTGATTTAACAGAATAGAATAATAGTAAAATAAGAACAGAATATAACAGATGATACGATATGCAGGTTTAACAATTAACATCAACTATAAATAAATCACAGGTAACATCATTTATTTATTTATTTATTTCTACACATTCAGTTGCGGTCGTTTCACAATCATATAAGTATAAATATTCGTGTGAGATTTACTCACCTCTACGGAGCTGGAGATTCAGAAAGAAAGAAGTACGCTATCAGTCGAAAGCACGCGGAAAGAACGATTTGTTGTTAGCGGATTCGCCGACTAGATTCAAATCTAAAGTCAAAAGAATAAAGCGAATAAATAGACAAATCAAAACATGCACGAATAACAATTTTCCAAATTGAAGCAAACGATCGAAAAATAAATCAAGTTGAAAAATAGATGGAATTGGCTCGACCACCTTTATTGGAGATTATAACTTTAAAATTTGCAAAGTAAAATTTGCATTTTTCACTAATTCCTTTTTCCCACAACAAAGGCCAGTGGGGAATACAACATTCAAATTAAAATATGAAGTGGAAATCTTTGTTCACCATTTCATTTCAACAAGAAAAAGGCAATATACAATTCACGACTGCAAAACAAAAACTGAAATAAATTTTAGTTCATTTTTTTTCAAAACCAAAAGTCAGTGGAACGATCAATAGACTAAAATATAAATAAAGGTGACAATGTACAACTCTCATCTCTTTTCTCTGTTCGAATACAAGGCAAAGGCAAGCATATTCATGACTTAAAAATTCAGAACCAAGGCCACGAGATTTGAAAGGCAGAGGCCATATATACATGGCTGCAAAATACAAAGGGAACGAACTGACTGTACAACTACAACATGCCAATGACACAGCACTGTCCCCTTTTCTCTCCGATACAAGGCACGGGAAGAGTCGTGGAGTGTGTGGTGGTAGGGCTGGGTTCGCGTGGTGGTGGTCTGGCGCGGGTCAGTGGGGTCCGGTAGTTGACGTGGTAGAGGACTGGAAAGTGGGGTAGGCTGGATGGGTTCGGTGGTGACAGGTCTGGGGTAGGAGCTGGTCTCGGCAGGGTACGGCATGAGTGGAGGCGTGGAAGGGCGGTCTGGTTTCGGTCTGGATCCGTGGGGTAGGTTGGTGGCGAATAGAGGCACGCGTAGGTGTTATGGTGGTTCTCGGCCTGGGGTTGCCGTGGTGTTCGGTGCGACTGGGTACGGTTGGAGAGGGACGTGGCAGAGGTCGTGTTGGTGGACAGGGCGTGATAGCATGAAGCTGGCAATTGATAAAGCAACAAACAGGAAATAGGCAAAATAAAAATAAAGTGAACAAAAGTGAAAACAAAAAGAAAGAGGATGCTGTCTTTTACCTGTACCCCCAGAGAGATGCTCACGAAAAGAAAATGATTTGAGGTATTGAAATTTTTGTTTGTGAACGAGGACTGTCAAAAGCTATTCACTGATTTGTAGAGAAGGCAAAAGGAAATGGTCTTGAATGGTAGAAAAAGAAGGCTTTTAAATTTCCAGTCAGTTGATGGAAACGTAAAGGAAGAAATAATATTTCATGTGCACGTTTTTAGGCTTAAAACTATGCGGCTGAATTTGAAAAGTTAAAGCAAAAAAAAACGTACAACTCTATGATTTGATTCTTTTATTAATAAATTTAATTGTTAAATATAAAGTTAAGAACGGACATAAATATACGTAACGAAATGTAACGCTTTAAATTTCCCGTTTCAACAAATTTTTACACTTTTAAATTCAAAACAATATTTCAGAATGTTTATTTTTAATTAAAATTTCTTTTAAAAATATCGGGCTGTTACAGCTCGGCATCGGAAGACATTCGGCATGTACAACTGCTTGGCATGGCTGTATTATTCGGCCAGAACCATCATTTGGCCAAAGGCATCGTTCGGCTAAGGCATCGTTCGGCCAGGGACATTGTTCGGCCAGAAGCATTGTTCGACTAAAGCATCGTTCGGCCAGGGACATTGTTCGGCCAGAAGCATTGTTCGGCTAAAGCTATCGTTCGGCCAGCACCAACGTTCGTCCAGAGACAACGTTTGGTCAAGCGCTTCGTTCGGCCAGAGGCACGTTCGGCTTCGACTGATATTCGTTCTACTCTTCCACAGCAAGCGTACCGTTCGGCATAGAGAGGGTGGTTTGACATCCAAGTGGTCGGCCTATTTGGTTTAGCATACGGCGACCACTATATTTGGGCCAAGATGTTCGGCTGCCGAGCCCACCTGGGAAGTCCAACCCATCTTTGTCTATAAATAAAGGGGCAGGGGCACAGTGAAAAGGGACCTTTTTTCGGGAACACTGGGGAGACTCTGCCATTTTTCAAACTCATCTTCTTTACTTAGCAACTCCATTCAAGCATTTGATCTACGAATTGTATTTGTAATCAATCATTAAGAAGATCAATAAAGTTTAACCTCAAAGTGGACGTAGGCAATTACGCTGAACCACTATAAATCTTGTGTTCTTACTTTCTGCATTTGAATTAGCATATTCTTCTTTGTTTAATTTATCTTCATCATTCATATCTCTTCACAGTCTTTCTCAACGAGGTTAGTGACCAATTTTGGTGCTAACAAGGACCTTTGATGTCACAACAGGAATATTTCACCCATGTACCTTCTCAACCCGCATGTACAATTGATCCTTCCACCAAGATCGAGGAAGAAGAGTACATGTCCCAACGGCCGGAACATCGTCGTCGTCGTACGCCCATGGAACTTCATCTCTTGCGTAGATGATACGTGCATTTTATTGGATATGGTTTTGTACTTTGCGGCATGCACATTTGCATTTGTTGTTATTTAAGTGTGTTGTGTATGGTATGGACGTTTTATTGTCATAGACGTGTACATTGGACTGTGGATTTAAGTTGCTATTGTGCCATGCTTGAAATACATTTGCTGTCTCTCTTCAGTTTGTTATGTGTTTGTTATATGCGCGTTGTATGTACAACTTGCTGCTGTCTATTAACAGTAGGTTACTATAGTGATTTTCCAAAAATTGCCTATTGGCAATTTATGAAAAATGCCAATTGGCGATTTTTCGGAAATCGCCAATAGGCGATTTTTGGAAAATCTCCAATAGTAACCTACTGCAGAAACAGCAGCATACTAATTGTCCAACGGCAGCATACAAGCGGACTAGTAATAAATAGCTTTCGATAATAACAGCGGGGATAAAATACAAACGCAAAACATAAAGCCACAATACCCGTTTATAAAGTCGGATTTAGCGTACAAATCAGAAAGTAGAGTTTAATTACATAAAAGTTAAATTATACGAACACAACTAGACAACACTAGTACATCGCTTATGATTATGCCCTTGCACACCGCATTTGCTACACCTATTTGATTTGGACGACTGGCTCTCATCCATCGCACCTTTGATCCTTGTAGACCATGGCCTCCCCGGTTGTCGTTTCACAGTCGGCGGCAATATCTGAGGCCCGTTATATATGCTCCAATATCTCCTATCATGCACAGGATGAAGCTCGGGCTTATAAGCAGCTTTGTAGCTGTCAACAGAGTACCAGCTTGACGCTAAGTCATGGTGTGCTCTATTAGCCCCACTTGTTTGCACCAAACAAGCTGCCATTACATGAGCACATGGTATCTTCTGCAGTATCGAAATGTTGCATGTGCACGAGCAGTTGTTGCCATCGATTATAATTTTGTATTCATCACCAAAGTAGTGAATTACCTGCCATTCAGTTTGACTAAATCATACAAGTCTGCAACAACGCGCTTCATTGTCCCTTTCTACTATTTTAGTTTCCATTTCGGAGTCAAGCATGTCACTAGTTCATCAGCAATTTGATGACGCTTGCAGAAATATTCTACTGAGCAATAGAATGTTCGTGCAACCAAAGCCTTTATAGGTAACGATCTGGCCCCCTTTAATACACCATTAAAACTTTCAGATGCATTGGTTGTCATAACATGAAAGCATCCTCTATCGTCTTTGCACAAAGCCCAGTTTTCTTCAAAATTTCCCTAACTCCTCTTAATCCACTCATGCGCACGCCTATTTGTTGCTTTGATCTCTTCTCTAATTTTCATGTACTCAACTACCTCGGATGCGCACGCTGCTGAATAAAATAACCCTGTCAATCGCTTATCTCTGAATCCTGCCGCTTAAAAGTTGACTTTTATATGCCTTGCACAATAACGATGTTTGTGTGGTTGTCTCCATTTTCCGTCTAAAGCTTTTGGAATTACTTTCATCTTATCTGATATGAAAGTAATACAACGACCGCGTACACTATGTATGAACTCAAGCATGCAAGAAAAAAACCAATCCCAAGAATCACATGACTCCGATTCAACTACTGCATATGCCAAAGGAAAAAGATAATCATCTGCATCTACCGCGGTTGCAACAAGCAATGTGCCTTTGTATTTACCATACAAGTGTGTCCCGTCAATACATAACAAAGGCCGACAATGCAAAAAACCTGTAATGCAAGGCCCAAATGCCCAAAAAGCATGATCAAACACTCCCACTTCATCATGTGTCACATGACCTATAGAGCCAGGGTTCGTTCTCTTTATCTCCTCAAAAAACTGTGATAAAGTCGCATATGATTCTGCCCAATCACCATAAATTCTCTCTATTGCTTTGCTTAATGCTCGCTATGCTTTCATATAACTTATGTTGATGAACAACTGATCGTGTACAAGCACTTGAATTGTACCAGCTGAAATATCCAAATCGGCTTTGACAAAAGACATGATTTTTGTCACAAGAAATTTTGAAGTTGCTTGCTTATGGTTGGAATTAACTATTGGGTTGACACAAGTGTGTTCGCTTGGATACTTCTGAATTTCCCACCATCCTGACTCAGATTTTTCGAAACTATCGCATGTATCCTCCAAGGACAATTACCTTCAACGTTGCATATAGCGGTGTATTTTGTTTTGTTTGATTTTATTGGCTTGTATGAAATAGCATGCAGAATTGACCATTCCGTTAGTTGTTGGAGAAACTTCTCTTTTGTCTCAAAAACCATTCCAACACTAAAATTACCACCTTGAATGCAAGCAGTTGAAAATCGTTCCCTGTAAAATTGAATATTAGCAACAACAGATCTTGCCAACATTTGCGCAGTGCAAAGATCATCATCCAAAGGCACTTCCACCTCTGGTTCATCACTATCTGCATCATTGTCATTTGCTGTAGGGAAGTCATAGTTCAACGGTTCGTTGTTAACTTGCATTCTTTGTATCCAAGAGTCTTCGTTAACATTCATAGAAGCAACGACCATGCTATCTACTTGAGGTTCTTCACCCATAGCTTCATTCCCACCAACGTCTATATCATAGTTAAAATTTGCATACGGAGAATGGGTGGATGGTCTAGCACTCCACTGTGCACCAGAATCGACTGTCATATACCTGATTGAAATATAAAAGTCAACTAACCGACAATACATACCAAAAGAGACGAAAAATATAGGCCAACCTGTAAACATACTGTTTGCACCAAAAATGGTCACAAACCCCAAGTGTTGTGAAAGCACCAGTGTGTGAATACAAATCAGCAATATTCAGACACAAATATCAGATCTAAGCAAGCAACAAACAACGATCCAGAAATATTGAACAGTGACACGCAATTTATAGTGGTTCGGCTATCTCCGGCCTACGTCCACTTCAAGGATTTTTATCTTTTATTGATGTTCTTCACCGATTACAGATGATTACAGCAAGTATAATGAATGGATCTGAATATAACAGCAATGGAAAGGAGTAGAGTTGAATCCGGCAGAGTCTGGACGTTGAATCGCTGAAAAGATCCCTTTTCTGTAGGCTTCAGGGGGCTATTTATAGGCGTAGGAGGCCCAGATCTCGTCCAATCTTCAGGAGACTTCTTCTGGCACGTGAGGGGGTCCACGCGCCCGGTCCCACCAAGTTTCAGCTCAATCTATGATCGATTCGAATCAACTTCGTATCGATCAGGAAAAGCTCCAATCGAGCTGAAACTTGGCAGGATTGCTCTTTACCTTGTGTGGAAGCTACTGTGAAAATTTCGTTGCATTTGGATCGAGGGTTTGCGAGATATGGTCGATACGAAATTGGTTTGCTCGATGGCTGTTAGGTTCGAATCCATTTATTCGAACTGATCACTTCGACTCGATGGCAACGCGCGTGAGCAGGTTGACGTGGCGCGCGCTCTTCGTGTCGATCCGCTTCTCACTCCGGTTTGCTCGAGTCACTCCGGGTATTTCTCCGCGTTTGCATCCATAACTCACGCGTCATCTCTGGCTGTTTGACTCAGTGGATACGAACAAGCAATTATTCGCGGATGTGAGCGAGGATTCCTGATGGATACGAAGTGGTCAGCGCCTCATGGATGCAAAGTCATCTGATGGATTCAAGACAGATGGGTACGAAGGACTTGCATCCCCGATCGATACGAAGACGATGGATTCGAATGGAGTCTCATCCATGGATACAGACCGTGTTTGGTTGGATGGATACGAAACAGGGCGTTGCTGATTGATACGAAGCGCATGTCCTGTTGATGGATACGAACTCGGTCAATGCTAGCTGAGGTTCACTGATGGATTCGAACTCGATCGATGCGAGGTTGATGGATACGAATGGAGACGTGATGGTGAATACATACTCTATCGATACGAAGCTAATGCTGCCTGATGGATACGAAAGTGTGACTTTTTTCATCAACTTGCATCGATCATATCCTGAGCATATGGACTCGGATTGTCTTGAAATTTGGAATGCAGGTTTCCATGGCTTTGCTTGCCATGTCTCGTAAATTGCGGCCCGATCCGGACTCGGACAAAATTCATCGATATCCATGGTTATCCTGTAACACATAGTTGACATTAATGACTTGTTATTATCGATTTCCAGCAAATTATTGGGTATCCCAGCTTTGCCAAAAAGTGGGATAACATTTTGCCCCCCAAAACATGCCTTTTTTTTGTAAAAGGCGTGTTTTGAATAACTTCAAATCGAATGCTGTGGGCTCATGTGTTATTCATAGCTAGAGTGTTATCAATCAAATTCATGGTCGTTCGAAGCCGAATCGTTATCAATTTCTTCCAGTGGAAGTTTAAGAATGAAATTCTACAGTCTTTCCGGACTGTTGACGATCGCTCCGGACCCTTGCGAAGCCCATTCTAGACTTAGCGGTTGAATAGAAAGATCCTATTGCAATCCGGCGTTGCTTTCTATTCCTTGCACTCTGGCCCCAGTTAGGACGTGAAGCGATGTCTTGGCCGTTCTGGGCCGATCGTAGCCTCTCCGGGCTCCTGCTGGATCCCATCCTGTCACTTTCCGGTGAAGGGGAAACAACGTTAAGTGGGTCGATCCTGTCGCTCTCCGGCGAAGCGATCCACTTCTTGCACTCCGGTTCAGTGTATCTGAACATTAAGCGATATCTTGGCCTAAATCGTCGGCCGATCATAGCCTCTCCGGGCTCTTGCTGGATCCCATCCTGTCACACTTCGGTGAAGGGGAAACAGCGCTTAAGTGAGTCGATCCTGTCGCTTTCCGGCGAAGCAACTCACTTCTTGCACTCCGGACTCCGTCTCTCCGGGTAGGGTCATAAAGCGATCATAATTTTGTATTAGTACGTAATATTCGTCCTTTAACTCTCCGGTCAAAGGCTTGTTCAGGAAATTCAAGTTTATTTATTAAATTCAGACCCTAGATGTTCAATCTCAAACATCAGGGAAAAAGTAAACAACGCCTCTCCGGGCTGAACGGTCTATACCATCTCAGAGCATGCCTAGGGGTCTCTCTGGTTCCCGTACATGAGTGAGTGGAATAGCCGTTTTATTTTGAAAGCAAATCTAATGAAATTATTTGGCCGAAGTCCAGATCTCGAACTTGGCCCTTGCCATCTTAATCAGTTGATGATGAGCCGTGATCCCGATCCAGGATCGCTCCTGTTAGGTGGAGGCGGTAGTTGTTCAGGCCCTACCGCTGCTGCCCGTTCTCTGACATATTGTGGCAGTTTACCACTCCTGGCATGTTCTTCCACCTCATCCCTTAGGTGGCGGCATTCATCGGTAGTGTGTCCATCCAGCTCATGGAATAGGCAGTATTTTCCAGTCCTGCGTTCCCGCTCCGTGGGATCTCTCCTGGGTGGTTTTCGATAGGGGAGTTGCCCCCGAGTTTCAGTGTAAATCCTTTCCAGGCTTGCCGTCAAATCTGTGAATTGCCTGAATCTGGGTTCCCGGAATTTCTTCCGTTTATCAGGACCGTCCTGTGCATCGTCCTGCTTTCTCTTGCCTTTGTCTACTCCAGATTGTCCTCCTGCGGTTCCTTCGCTTCGTGTAGTGTTTATTTCTTGCCTCTCGGCTCGTGATTCCTCTAGTCGAATGAATTTTTCAGCTTCATGATAGAACTCTCCTAGATCTTGCGGTGGATCTCTGGTCAGAGAATCTTTGAACTCGGTGCCTTCTGCAATTCCTGCTACTGCCGCCATCAAAATCATTGATGGATCCGGGCGATCTACAGAAGCCACCGTTGCATTGAATCGCAATAGAAAATCTTTTATGGACTCTCCGGTCCTTTGCTTTATCGAGGCTAAAGTCATCACACTCTTGGGTCGCGTCACATGGACCCTAAACTGTCTCATGAAGCATTCCACTAGCTCACCCCATGTCCTGATTGATCCAGTCTCTAGTTGTCTGAACCAAAGCGCAGCCAAATCTGATAGAAATAAAGGGAAGCATCGTGCCATTACTTCCTCGGATGCCCCCAGCACTTCCATATGCCTGATGTATCTGGTAACGTGCATGGTCGGGTCTGACTTTCCGTCATACGGGTTCAGCGTCGGTAGTTTGAACTTTGGAGGGTTCCTTGCATTTCTGATATTTGGAGTGAACGGACTCCGACTGACTTCCTCCAATCCTCCGATAGACAATCCTCCTCTCATGAGTCGTCGCACTAATCCAGCCATCTTTTCATCTCCATCTTGGGGTTGCCCTCTTGGTCTTGAAGGGTATTCTGGTATGTACTCTTCGTGTGGCCCGTTAGCTTCAGCATTGGCCCTAGCTTGTTGAGCTCCGTCTGTCGGCCTTCCAGTATCGGATCCCGTGGGTCTGCCCCCGAGTCCTTGTCGATTGTCCACTGGATCTGCATTCTGTCCCTCATCAAGTTCCGCAGTCCTAGCTCCCTGTTCCACATTCATAGCCGCTGTAGCTGGTCCTAGGCTCTGCGTCCCTGCAGCTCTCATCTGTTCAAAGAAATTCTGCAGCATCTCTTGTTGACTTTTCATCATTCTTTCGTGCATCAGATTGGTCATGGTCTCCATTTCGTCTCTAGTGATGTATATCGAAGCCGGCTCTTCTCCAGCACCAGAGGATGCCTCTTGACTTCCTCCTTGATGGCTTCTCTCAGCTCTTTGTCTTCTACTTGTTTGTCGAGTCATTGTCTTCAAATCTTCGAGTCTTCAAATCTGAACTTCGAATCTGGTGTAGCGGGTGCTGGTTCCTTCTCGGTGAAAGCACCAAAGTGTTTGCACCAAAAATGGTCACAAACCCCAAGTGTTGTGAAAGCACCAGTGTGTGAATACAAATCAGCAATATTCAGACACAAATATCAGATCTAAGCAAGCAACAAACAACGATCCAGAAATATTGAACAGTGACACGCAATTTATAGTGGTTCGGCTATCTCCGGCCTACGTCCACTTCAAGGATTTTTATCTTTTATTGATGTTCTTCACCGATTACAGATGATTACAGCAAGTATAATGAATGGATCTGAATATAACAGCAATGGAAAGGAGTAGAGTTGAATCCGGCAGAGTCTGGACGTTGAATCGCTGAAAAGATCCCTTTTCTGTAGGCTTCAGGGGGCTATTTATAGGCGTAGGAGGCCCAGATCTCGTCCAATCTTCAGGAGACTTCTTCTGGCACGTGAGGGGGTCCACGCGCCCGGTCCCACCAAGTTTCAGCTCAATCTATGATCGATTCGAATCAACTTCGTATCGATCAGGAAAAGCTCCAATCGAGCTGAAACTTGGCAGGATTGCTCTTTACCTTGTGTGGAAGCTACTGTGAAAATTTCGTTGCATTTGGATCGAGGGTTTGCGAGATATGGTCGATACGAAATTGGTTTGCTCGATGGCTGTTAGGTTCGAATCCATTTATTCGAACTGATCACTTCGACTCGATGGCAACGCGCGTGAGCAGGTTGACGTGGCGCGCGCTCTTCGTGTCGATCCGCTTCTCACTCCGGTTTGCTCGAGTCACTCCGGGTATTTCTCCGCGTTTGCATCCATAACTCACGCGTCATCTCTGGCTGTTTGACTCAGTGGATACGAACAAGCAATTATTCGCGGATGTGAGCGAGGATTCCTGATGGATACGAAGTGGTCAGCGCCTCATGGATGCAAAGTCATCTGATGGATTCAAGACAGATGGGTACGAAGGACTTGCATCCCCGATCGATACGAAGACGATGGATTCGAATGGAGTCTCATCCATGGATACAGACCGTGTTTGGTTGGATGGATACGAAACAGGGCGTTGCTGATTGATACGAAGCGCATGTCCTGTTGATGGATACGAACTCGGTCAATGCTAGCTGAGGTTCACTGATGGATTCGAACTCGATCGATGCGAGGTTGATGGATACGAATGGAGACGTGATGGTGAATACATACTCTATCGATACGAAGCTAATGCTGCCTGATGGATACGAAAGTGTGACTTTTTTCATCAACTTGCATCGATCATATCCTGAGCATATGGACTCGGATTGTCTTGAAATTTGGAATGCAGGTTTCCATGGCTTTGCTTGCCATGTCTCGTAAATTGCGGCCCGATCCGGACTCGGACAAAATTCATCGATATCCATGGTTATCCTGTAACACATAGTTGACATTAATGACTTGTTATTATCGATTTCCAGCAAATTATTGGGTATCCCAGCTTTGCCAAAAAGTGGGATAACACATACCTTTGACTTATATCATATAGTTCAGATGGATTAGGATACATTGATTGCGACATATTTGCATTAACAGGTTCATCACTTTCGTCATGCTGAATGCCTTACTGTTGGAAGCTGTTTAAATTACAGCAAAGCATAAGAAAATATAACTACATAACATTATATCCACCAATTCATCAAAAAAATGTTACCTCGCACTCATATTTGCATCCATAGGCGGTGTGCAATAAACGTTGCTTTGTTGCGTAAATGGCTGTGAGTTTGCATACGGCATGAATCCGTATTGCATAGATGGAGGACAGTATCTTCCATCACTTGCATAAGGATTACTGTAGCTAGGAGATACGTAGCCAGTAGATGGATCCACCGTCTCCAACATTTATGTATAGTATCCAATTCCAGTGCTCGCAACAGGAGATGCCACCTATTGTTCTTGTTGTTATTTTGCAACTTTCCCTACGTATAATGCAATAGATTTTGCAACAGCATAAAACATTACTTCTACATCATCATCGTCCGCTAATGCTTTTGCTTTAGAACCCGAGTCCGTAGGCCAGTTAACCACTAGTTCAATTTCAAATTCTTCTTTATTAAACTTCGTCGTTTTGTACACAGCTTTATTTAATTCCGTCAATTTGCAACCTTTCCGCACTCTTCCTGGTTTACACATACCGCCAACATATTTACCATTTCTTTAATCATCGACAATTAGTTCACCGTCGTAGTAGCAAAGCGTAGGAACTATATTTTTCGCCATTCTACAAATAAATATACAAATCTTTCAGTATGTACGCATTTAAACAATTTGTTACCTTACTTAAACCCATTACTAAGTTTATCAAACTTCAGAAGTTACACATAAAAACTAGGGTTTAGTGATTATACTTTCAACTTGATGAACTTTGCTGAGCAACGTCGACTAGATCTATAGATTTAGCACTAAACCAAAGTTTTAAAGAGTATAAATATTGATTTCAGAATAGAGCAGCCATTAGAGGTCTTTTTTTTCAGGTTTTTGGTAAAGTTGGAAGTAAGAGAGGAAGGTTGGGTGCTGTTTTGATTTACTTCAGCTTTTGGCGATTTTTCAAAAATCTCCCAAAGCATATTGCTTTGCAACGTTGGCGATTTTCGAAAAGTCGCCAACTACGAAATATGTTATTTCCTTTTGGCGATTTTTCGAAAATTGCCTGTTGGCAATTTTCTAAAAATCGCCAACGCCGAAGTTTAGAAAACACAAGGAGGTCTATTTTTGTAAATAAGTTTCAAATTGGCCTAAGCTTGTTATTTCTTTATAAATGTGGCCTATTTTGGTAAAATATCCAAAAATAATAATAATAAATAAAATAAAATAAAAATAAGGGCAACCCCTTTGAAAAAAACACAAACACGACAACCTCTTCACGTACTAAAGTAGTAAACTCGACAGCATCTAAAGTCACAAAATCGACAACCGATTATCGAAGTAAATTAGTAATCACGGTATGCCCCCATCGTTTATGCTTTTTGAAGAATTGGTGTTAGATTTTGATCATGTCGGAAACCCTATACCATTGAACAAAAAAAGCCAACCCTAATCTATTGAAGAACGAAAAATGACAACTGTGGTAGATTGATCTGGAGAAAGAAACAAATATTGGTAGTCAAGTAGTAGAGTAAAATTTAATAAATGAAATATGTACTCTCCATATGAGGTTCAATTTGAGTGGAGTACTCTTAAAATCGGCCCCCTCATCTAAAGCTGAAGATCAATGATAATACCCATAAAAAATATCCTCTTGATTAGTGATTATCAACCAGCATTGAATTTGTGAACGAATTTCATCTCTCTTTAATAATACTAGTGTGAATTAATGCTATGTACACAATATGTTGAAAATTTTGTATACAATATTTAAAATGTCATTATAATATATAGTGGAAATTCCGAAAGCTAAATCGCGGTATATAATTTGTTTGTTTGTCGCATTGAGAATATAGTATGAAATGAACATTGAATATTAGTACTTTGAAATTAAAAACATAATATATTTACAGTCAATAGTTATAAAGTGAAATCTAACTTCACTTCTTATTCTAGAATATAATTAATGGAGGATAATATATATACTATAGAGTACCATGAAATAAAATTTCTCAATTTTCACCAAACAATTAAACCCTAATAACAATAAGCTTTTACAACTATGTTATAAAATAAAATTACTTCAACATTTTAGTTATTATACTTTAGTTATGAATTTTAGTAGCAACATTATCAAGCATTTGTATCTTCTATGATTTCATAAGAGATACTTGCATAGAAATTATGCTTTAATTTTTTTCAATATTTATGTGTTTCTTCAATAATATTTTGTCTAGTAACTCTTAATTTGAAATTGATAATAACGGAATAAGTGTAGTAGGAAGATCTACTTATGTTATTATCTAATAGTGTACATATGGGCCTTTGGACCATTCAATACACATAGTGAATTTTAGATTAAATATAGATTAAGAACGTAGTGAGTTTACTTTAACAATTTATGAATGAAAAAATATATGTTTAAGATTCATATAATATCGAAAACTATGTAACCCTATTTATTTTTTCTATCAAAAACCAACCGAAACTATATAGTTCACTAATAGTGTTTATTTAGTTTCAACATTGATTTCTACTCTTAGTTGATGTTTACACTTCCAATTTTACTAATATAACTTCGTCAAAATTGTGAAACTTATATTATGGAGCAGATATCCATCTCATCCAACTTGGAACAATAAAATTTATACAATAATCATTGGAATCCCTTTTAAAATTCCATGTTTGTCAACAAAATTTTGACCACTTAATGTGTTTATAATTATAAGCTAGGATATATCTGTATCGGTATGAAAGCAATGGTAAAATTACATTTATTCCAATATCTTTCCAACCACTTAATTTTTTTATAATTATAAGCTAATATATAATGGTACAAAAAATAAAAAATAAAATCTAAGATCAAATAACTTATATATGTAAATTCAAGTTATTTTCAACATCCTTTGTTGCATCTTAACTTTTCGTTATAAATAAATCATAGTTTGCATACCAAAAGAAGTTAACAACATAAAATATAGACAAAACCACAAAGAGCCAAAAACATTCTTAAAGCATATCCTATAATAATATATAAAAGTCTGTTGAAGAATCTCTTTCTATCAAAAAGAACTATAGCTCTTATACTACATAAATATAAAATTTATGATCGTTACACTTTATCGATACTTATTATTTTTTATATTTTAATTTATTTCTTAGTTTATTTTTTTATTTTACCAGCTTTTATTGAAAAATTTCAACATGTGGGCCACATATGTAAAATAAAATATGCTGTGCTATTTTGGTGTAAAGCTTGGTTAAAGTGATCAAATTTTGAATTAAAACTAAAAGACTTAAGAATATAATTGTCATGGTATTAATGTGTAGATATCGGGGCAATTCTAATTTGTTGAAGGGCCAAATTAGAAAATGCCAACATTATAAATAAGGTGTTATGATCCTAAATTACATAACATCTAGTCATTCTCTTAATCTTTTCTATGGAAATAATTCAGATCTAGGGTTTGTGTCAATTTGGAAGAACCAATTCTTCTTCTCTTTCAGTCAGCAACTATGGATTCAGATATGGCTTCCGCTAATTTATTTATCTTTTTCTAATTTCTTCTCAATCAAATCAATATGGGTCATCTATTCAAATATAGGGTTTCATGATTAATTAATCCTAAAGTAAATTGAAAACCTAACAAGTAGTATTAGAGCCACCCATCATTGATTTCATTGAGAAACTTTTTGTGCTTTTTTTATGAGAGGAAATTTTGAATTGAACTGCATTTAGAAGTAGTTGAATTCATGTAATTTCTTACTCAAGTTTCAGATCTGCTTGATCTATGTATTAAAAAAAATTTGGTGATGATTATGGTTTGGTTTAGTATCAATTTTTTTTCTATATGTTATAAATTGATAGGCTGATTTATGAAACTGTTTTGGTATAGAAAGATAGATCTGAATGATCTGTATGTTATTTGTAAAATAAGCTAGAATTTTGAAATTATTAAACTTTTGGCAAATAATCTAAATTCCTTTAAATTTCGGAAACAACTTATGTTGGTTAAAGCATCTGCATGTTTGTTATTATATATTTTATAAATAAGTTGTAAATTTTAATATGAGGAATAATTTGAATCCGATATGTATAATAATTTTCTTGAATGTTTATCAATGGTATAAATAGATCTATATATAATTTAGAAACATTTATGCAAGAAATACAAATCTGGTTCTATGACTATTTTACCTTACTTAACTTTTGATTAAGTAATTTTGATATATATATTTATATAAGGTATTTGAGTTACTTCAAAAATTTTGATTAATTAGAAATAAAATATGCTCTTTTAAGGTGTTTATGTTGATTTTATTATTGAGCAATATCATACTTAGAAATAAAATTTTAATATGACGTTACTTTACATTTTAGACCACATAATGGTCAACTGCATTTATTTTTATCATAAATGCATTAAATGTGGTTATTAGGTAATAAATTAATTAGCTTATTATCATAAATGTACTAAATACATCGGTTATAATAAATTAAATGATGCAGCTTGTTTGTAGTTTGAATAAGAAAAGGTGTATAATTTATTATTTGATGCATTTAGGTTTCATGTTTACAGATATTTTGTATAATCATGCTCATTGAAAATTTGTTTCATTTTCATGCCTTGGATCGAGTAGCGGTTAAATAAGATATGGATATTATAAAGTCAATATTTATTGCAACTATTCTGTATTTTTATATTTTAATTAATGTCAATTTTTTTCGGTTATGAAAATCATATTTTTAGTCTATGTTTTTTCTCTGTGTACATGTGTTGAGATTTGGCATTAATATTTATGGCAAATATATAAATGAATGAATTAAGGTAATATAATAGACTAAAGATAAAGTGATATAGTAGCACTCTGTATAGCTATATTATGGTTCAGACATACATCTTGCTGCTACATTCATCCATGTTATTTAGTACAAAATTTACTATGTCATTTATATATAATTTTATATGACATTTAATTCCGGCGTTCATCTGTGACATTTGTTATTTGATTTATTTATGATGTCTTGTATCATATTTATTTGGAGAATGTCATAAATATTACCACATACATAAAATAAAAGATTTTAACAACTATGATTAAAACATGTTGTGCCATGGTTATAATTTTGAATTTTTCAAGTGTCATATTAACCTAAAGCATTTCGGGAGTGTTTTATAGCACTCGGAATATATTGTACATACATTGAGAAATAAATTCAAATATGTTGAATATGCGAGTATATGATTTTTGTTTAATGATAATAAACATATATATATATATATATTCATTTAAATGTATTTGTTAATGTACTATTTTATTTTTCACATAATTAAATAAATATTTGCTGAATAAAATAAATAACATAGAATTTAAATTCAAACAGATATTTTATTCAAATAAATATTTATTACAATTTTGAATAGTACAAATTTGAGCTCTCACTATAAACACAATTTTCAAACAATACAATTTTGATTACATCACAATTTTTCATTTACAAATGTCCTCACTACATATCGCTCATTCACTTATATTTATCTTCAACTCCATTTCAGATTGAATCCAACATCTGATTATCTGCAAAAAAATATAAACTGACGCAGTAAAATTGAAAATAAAATATTTTTGTAGTGTAAATTAAAATGTAATTTTGAAAATAGTATTTGCCTCAGTTATTTGGGTTGTTCATCATCATTTAATTTTGAATTTATCAAACATGAACAACTTGTGACATGCACGGTGTATCACTGTACATGCCACAAGGCCGTGCACACCGATATATACTTGATAAAATTATAGGGACAGGTGAGCACAAGGTCAAACCCAAATCAAAAGTCGGGTTCAACCCAAGTGAAATACAGATAAAATCACGACACGAGCACAAGGTCAAACCCGAGCTTTAAAACTGGATTCAACGCAGGTGCAGTCCAAAAATACAAGTACAATAAAATGGTCAAAACGACTAAAATGGCAACAACATCAAAATTCAGTGTCGACCAAGACTGCATCAAGAAAACATACCCAAAACACAATGTAGAGAAACCCAGACCAACATATACAAAACACATATATACATGTAAAATCACACATGTATATACACAATGTATATATATATGTAGCAAAACTCGAGGCAACCAGAAAATATGCAAACAATATATGCGGTTCAACTAAATCAACATCATCAGGAATGGAACAAAATGCCATGTAAAATGTACACATTTATGGTGGACAACAGTCACTCAACTTCAAGCATGCACATTCAAGTTGAATCGAAAGACAAGCTAATCCAAACAGCATGTAGACATCAAGTAGATGAGCAAGGCTGCAAACAAACATCAAGCCAGAGAAGAATGCACAGACTCGAGTGAAACTGTGATACCAGAGACATGTACAAATTTGCATACAACCAAATACAAGTCGATGGAGCAGACACTACAAGAACTGGCTCGAAGACCAGTGAACAACAAGTGAAACTGTGAAAATGATTAGACTGCAACACAGCAAGATGCCGTAGACTTATATAACTAGTGTAGAAATTAAGTCACGATTCAAACTAGAAAATCTACAGTTATAACAAAGTCAAAAATATCATCACAAAATTATCAACTGGCCGAAGTCATGTAACAGTTTCAAACTAGCAGGGACACAGAGGTCAAAAGCAATAATCAAGACAACTCGAACTAGCTAAATGAATCAGCTCACAAATCAGACTGAAGTATACAAATGCATCAGTGAAATGATATTGCCAAGTTCAGACAAAGATGATCAGATAACTACAAATATCAAGTCAAGCCAAAGCCAAGGTAGAATATTTTTAACAGTAGCAGGTTCAAAATAATCAAGGCAGAATCAAATTTATCAAAAAAAAATCAAATTTGAAAAATCACACGAAGCCGTAAGCAATGGACGAAGTCATAGAGACCAAAATCAACAAGCCGTGGTTATCAAGAAACCCAAGCCATGAGAAACAAGCAAACAAATTATATGAAGTGACAAAGTCAGAAATCATCATCAACATCCAAGCAACATCGAACGGCCGGAACAAAATAATTGACGAATTCAAATAAATTTATACGAACAAAAATATAGGAATTCGAATCCTATATAAATGTTTAACATCATCGGCAGATAGTTCATTCGAGTTCGAGAAAAACAGATACC
This sequence comes from Allium fistulosum, assembly GCA_030737815.1. Lineage (NCBI taxonomy): Eukaryota > Viridiplantae > Streptophyta > Magnoliopsida > Asparagales > Amaryllidaceae > Allium > Allium fistulosum. Next base: position 110,903,332 of record CM060901.1, on the reverse strand, counting down.
AAAAATCAAATCAACAACTCGAATCAGATCGAGTTCAAGCAAGCTAAACAGTAGAACAAAAGTAACAAATTACATACCAAAGTAAGTTCGAACTCGATCAAAATTGAAGGAGCCGTGTGCAAACAGTAGAAAGCATCGATCGATAAAGAAAGGGACGTAAAGCATTATTCGATAGAGTTAAAGTCGGCGACTTCAATTTTCCAAAGCCTAATTTCAAAGCAAAGAGGAATGAAAACAAGCAACCATTTTCAAAGAGGATACCGGCCTATAATACAAAGGAGAAAGGGATTTAACTTTATCACCTATTTATTTTTTATTAGGGTCGGCCATGTTATTAAGGGCTTTTAGTTAATTAGGGTTTTGAGTTTTTAAATTGTTTTTACTTTGTATTTTAATTTTTTAAAACCGTTGTAAATTCTAGTCGTGTGACTAGGGGACGAACTACGATGGTGTAGTTCGAGAATTCGCAACTCAGTGGCTGAGTTGTGGTAGGGTTTTGAGCGTAGAGTTAGGTTAGTCGGTAGCGGGTGTCGCGAGTTTACATGTGTAAGCGTCTGAGTACTTAATTTCTAGTAGAAACCTTAGGGGCAGCACGTAGGCAAAGTTTTGCTGAAGCTCGGTGAATCTGTGCGTTCTATTTTCTGCATTTAGTATTCTGCTAGTATCTATGCTACTATTATTCTGCTATTATCTATGTCGAAATTTTATATACTTCCGCAATAAATTTTTATAATTAATAGTACCACCCTATTCACCCCCCCCCTCTAGGGTGAAATCGATCCTCCAAGTAGTATCAGAGCTAGGAACAGAAGTCAATTTTAATTTTAAAAATCTGATTTTTCAAAAACCAATTTTTAAATTATTTTTTTTGAATTATTAAAAATGGATTCTTTTAATAATGCTTTTGCAGAGGGTCAGCCCACAGTTAGACCACCAATGTTCAATGGTGAATATGCTTACTGGAAAAATAGAATGAAATTTTTTCTGAAAACCATTGATGCTTGGAATATTGTTGAGACAGGTTATAGCGCACCAACTATAGTCATAGATAATCAGGAAATAGATAAACCAATGGATCAATGGACAGATCTATAAAATAAATTACAGAATGCAAATGCTAAAGCTATGAATTCTATTATTTGTTCATTGGATCAAATTGAATTTAATCGTGTCTCACATTGTCTAACTGCACTGTAAATATGGCACACACTCGGAGTGACTCATGAAGGAACATCTCAAGTCAAGGAATCTCGCCTTGCCATGCTGAGTAGCAAATACGAGAATTTCACAAAGGCAAAGGAGGAAAATGTCAAAGAGATGTACGGACGACTTTCCAATATCGTATACCAATCAAAAGCTCTTGGAAAATCATACACAGAATTGGAAATAGTCCGAAAAATCCTCTGAGTCCTTCCACGAAAGTTTGAAGCAAAAGTTACGACTATTCAAGAATCAAAGGGTTTGAAACAGATTAAAGTAGAAGAACTCATCGGAAATCTTACCACTTACGAGCTAGAAATGAAATTCAGGGAAGAGCGTGAAGGAGGTGATACTCGAAAGAAATCAATAGCTCTCAAAGGAACAACAGAAAGTGATGATGACGATGACGATGATGGAGTAGCTGAGCTGGCACTATTGATGAAAAATTTCAAAAAGTGGAATCACAGATATGGAAATCCAGCTCTAAATCAAAAATCGGAAAGCGGAATAGCCAAAGCACTAGACAACTCAGACGAGCAAGAGATCATCTGCCATAAGTGCAATAAACCTGGCCACATTAAGCCCAATTGTCCTCATAATCGACACTGCCAAGAAAAGAAATCGAAAAGGAGAAGTTTTGCAGCCACGTGGAATAAAAGTGATGATGATAAAAGCACTAGCAGTGTGAGTGAAAATGTAGATATATGCCTTCAAGGTGATATAATTGATAGCGATGATAATGATGAGCCAAGCAAGGTATCAAAACTCACTCACTCTGAATTACTTATATATTTCCACGAAGTAAATGGCTGTTTTGAATGACTTAGGGAGAGATACGCTAAACTTGAATCACAAAGAGATACTTTGATAGATTTAAATAAATAGCTTGATCAATTAGTCAAAAACTATCAAAGCAAGAGCCCTAAGTGTGATAAGTGTCCAACATTTGAAGAAGAGATTAAAAAAATTAGAAATTGAAATTAAATCGCATGAAAATGAAATTCTGATTTTGAAAGAGAGTGGAAACACTAGAAGAGAAAATTCTATTAAAAGGTGCACTCAATTATTGAATGAAAATGAATTGCTCAAAACACAAGTCCAACAATTGTCTACGACTTTAGGAAAATTTTCAAAAAGTGAAAGATCACTAAATATGCTAATAGGAAAACAAACTATTAATACAGATAAACAAGGACTTGGATATAATCAATCAGAACGTGATAGGGGTGAAATTAAACAAGTCAAATCCGAGTGCACAATTTGTAGAAAAATTGGACACAGTCAAAATATCTGTTGGTATAAACCCAAACATGTGAAAACTATTCCAATTTGGGTTCCAAAAGGCACGAATATAAAATCCCTCAAAGTTAAAAAAATCTGGGTGCCGAAAGGAAGATATATAAATAGTTTTGGGTCTCCACAAACTTATTTTTCAAAATCTGTTGCCAGTAACAACCATGGACCTATAAAAACAAATAAGTCACAAAAATATTCTCTCGTGTAGGTATGGTGGCAGGTTAAGGAACAACAACAGTATCATCTGGATTCTGGTTGTTCAAACACACAACGGGCGACAAATCAAAGTTCCTTAGCCTAGTACAAAGGTGGCAGAATCACAATGGACAACAATGAAAAATTATCGGCAAAGGTAAAATAGGTAATGGTATATTTATCTTAGACGGTTTATTAAATGTGATAATCTGCACCATAATTTGATTTAATCCAGCCAGTTATTGATAAAGAAATGAATGTTGATTTTGATTCTGACTTATTTTTAATTGATATGCTCTTACTTGACTTATTTCTGACTTTGATCTAAATGTTGACCAATCATCTTTTCATCTTTGAACTAATTCATATAAATTTGTTTAGTCAAATGATGGTGTTTTATTAGTTCTCGATTACTCATGTTACAAGTGGATATATCTGTTTATCTTAACTGAAACTATGTTTATTGTTTGTTTATTTGCACGACTTCAATTCAATTTCATTCAAAAGCTGGTAAAAGTGTTTTCAAGATATTTTGTTGCACACATCACGGTCTGCTCTATAACATTCAACTATTGATAATCTTGAGTCAAAAGAAAAATTCAGATTACACTGGTAATCTAGTTGATAGAAAAATTACTATTGGAATGTGATTTATGTTGAGACATTCAGTAGTTGCATCGGTTTTCAAAGAAAATATCTGCATATTTTTCACTTGAAATAATTTTCAAATAGCAGACATTTTTCTAAAACCCCTTCTAGAAAATCATTTTTGTTGACCTTGTTTTAGATTAGTCATTTTGGAAATTTTGATTTTATAATTATTTTTGGATTTGATTTTAAATGAGTGCATTAACTAATCTGACCCCCTACTAATTATCTAAAAGATAAATAGTGATTGAAAAAGTGATGAGTGTTGATTAATCATATATTATAACTTGAGATAGTATAATTAGTAAATTTCTTTAGAAATTTAAACAAGAGTTATAAAAACTTTTTGTTGGCAAAAATTCCATGACCATTTCTATTACTATCATATTTCTATCGACCATCACTCATCAAAATTCAATATAGTATGTCAATATGTGGTATTTTAAATGGGAATTCATTCGTTTTTCAATTGATTATATTTTTAAGAAATAAAAACATCCAAAGTATTCACTACCATTTAAAAGTCCTCACGGTTATGCATGGGTGAATTACTTGGAATTGTTGATTATGTGCTTCCATGCTCATTTAAAAGTCCTCACGGTTATGCATGTATGGAATGCATATCAAAATTGATTGATTAAATAGATAAGTTGATTCTAATCCCATTTAAAAGTCCTCACGGTTATGGGTGGTTAGAAGATACTTGAATTCATTTTTTAATAAAAATTTGGAATAGTACTAATCTCATTTAAAAGTCCTAACGGTTATGCATGGTTAGTAGATATTCAAATTCCTAAAATAAATATACCACAAATAGACACAACTATATGGTTTTATATGATGACATCATCCATATCATTCTAAAGTGGAATATGCATCAAACAGAGTATTTATGATTTTTGTTTGATTTTTTATTGAAATTTAATATTTATACCCGATTGAGTATTAATGTTGTATTAATGTCAATCACTTTATCTTTATTTTTCTAAAACTATTACTCTTTTGCTGATAACAAAAGGGGGAGAGAAAAGTTAAGATTTTGACAAATAAAGGTCAAATATTTTATTTTGTATTTTCTATTTACATCTAGGCTCATTTGCATATTTTTATTCATGCATATATGAAGGGGGAGCTTGGTGTAGAGAGGGAGCATTCAAATAGGGGGAGCAAATAGAATCTATCAATGATCAAGTACATTTAATAAATTCAAAATCTTAAATATATGTTTGTTATCATCAAAATGGGGAGATTGTTGAATATGTGAGTATAGGATTTTTGTTTGATGATAATAAACATATATATATATATATTCATTTAAATGTATTTGTTAATGTACTATTTTATTTTTCACATAATTAAATAAATATTTGCTGAATAAAATAAATAACACAGAATTTAAATTCAAACAGATATTTTATTAAAACAAATATTTATTACAATTTTGAATAGTACAAATTTGAGCTCTCACTATATATACAATTTTCAAACAATACAATTTTGATTACATCACAATTTTTCATTTACAAATGTCCTCACTACATATCGCTCATTCACTCATATTTATCTTCAATTCCATTCCAGATTGAATCCAACATCTGAGTTATCTGCAAAAATATACACTGACGTAGTAAAATTGAGAAAAAAAATATTTTTGCAGTGTAAATTAAAATGTAATTTTGAAAATAGTATTTGCCTCAGTTATTTGGGTTGTTCGTTATCATTTAATTTTGAATTTATCAAACATGAACAACTTATGACATGCACAATGTATCACTACACATGCCACAAGGCCGTGCACACCGATATATACTTGATAAAATTACAAGGACAGGTGAGCACAAGTTAAACCCAAATCAAAAGTCAGGTTCAACTCAAGTGAAATACAGATAAAATCACGACACGAGCACAAGGTCAAACCCAAGCTTTAAAACTGGATTCAACGCAGGTGCAGTCAAAAATACAAGTACAATAAAATGGTCAAAACGACTAAAATGGCAACAACATCAAAATTCAGTGTCGACCAAGACTGCATCAAGAAAACATACCCAAAACACAATGTAGAGAAACCCAGACCAACATATACAACATACATATATACATGTAAAATCACACATGCATATACACTGTGAATATATATATATATATATATATATATATATATATATATATGCAGCGAAACTCGAGGCAACCAGAAAATATGCAAACATTATATGCGGTTCAACTAAATCAACATCATTAGGAATGGAACAAAATGCCAGGTAAAATGTACACATTTATGGTGGACAACAGTCACTCAACTTCAAGCATGCACATTCAAGTTGAATCGAAAGACAAGCTAATCCAAACAGCATGTAGACATCAAGTAGATGAGCAAGGTTGCAAACAGACATCAAGCCAGAGAAGAATGCACAGACTCGAGTGAAACAGTGATACCGGAGACATGTACAAATATGCATACAACCAAATACAAGTCGATGGAGCAGACACTACAGGAACTGGCTCGAAGACTGCAACACAGCAAGATGTCATAGACTTATATAACTAGTGAAGAAATCAAGTCACGATTCAAACCAGAAAATACTACAGTTATAACAAAGTCAAAAATATCATCACAAAATTATCAATTGGCCGAAGTCATGTAACAGTTTCAAACTAGCAGGGACACAAAGGTCAAAAGCAATAACCAAGATAACCCGAACTAGCTAAATGAACCGGCTCACAAATCAGACTGAAGTATACAAATGCATCAGTGAAATGATATTGCCAAGATCAGACAGAGATGATCAGACAACTACAAATATCAAGTCAGGCCGAAGTCCATGTGGAATATTTTAACAATAGCAATTTCAAAATAATCAAGGCAGAATCAAATTTATCAAAATAAATCAAATTCGAAAAATCACACGAAGCCGTAAGCAATATACGAAGTCACATAGACCAAAATCAACAAGCCGTGGTTGTCAAGAAACCCAAGCCGTGAGAAACAAGCAAACAAAATATACGAAGTGACAAAGTCAGAAATCATCATCAACATCCAAGCAACATCGAACGGCTGAAACAAAATAATTGACGAATTCAAATAAATTTATAAGAACTAAAATATAGGAATTCGAATCCTACATAAATGTTCAACATCATCGGTAGATAGTTCATTCGAGGTCGAGAAAAGCAGATACCAAAAACCAAATCAACAACTCGAATCAGATCGAGTTCAATCAAGCCAAGCAATAGAACAAAAGTAACAAATTACATATCGAAGTAAGTTCGAACTCGATCAAAATTGAAGGAGCTGTGTGCGAAGAGTAGAAAGCATCGATTGACAAAGCAAGGGACGTAAATCATCATTCGATCGAGTTAAAGTCGGTGACTTCCATTTTTCAAAGCCCTAATTTCAGAGCAAAGAGGAACGAGAAAGAGCAGCCATTTTCAAAAAGGATACCGGCCTATAATACAAAGGAGAAAGGGATTTAACTTTATCACCTATTTATTTTTTATTAGGGTCGGCCTTGTTATTAAGGGCTTTTAGTTAATTATGGTTTTGAGTTTTTAAATTGTTTTTACTTTGTATTTTAATATTTTAAAACCGTTGTAAATACTAGTCATGTGACTAGGGGACGAACTACGGTGGTGTAGTTTGAGAATTCGCAACTCAGTGGCTGAGTTGTGGTAGAGTTTTGAGTGTAGAGTTAGGTTAGTCGGTAGCGGGTGTCGTGAGTTTACATGTGTAAGCGTCTGACTACTTAATTTCTAGTAGAAACCTTGGGGGCAGCACGTAGGCAGGGTTTTGCTGAAGCTGGGTAAATCTGTGTGTTCTATTTTCTCAATTTACTATTCTGCTATTATCTGTGCTGCTATTATTCTGCTGTTATCTGTGTTGAAATTATTTTATATACTTCCGTAATAAATTTTTATAATTAATAGTATCACCCTATTCACCCCCCTCCTCTAGGGTGAAATCGATCCTACAAAATATTTTGTGATGTCTTCTTGCAAACTAATTATAACTATCTTACATTCTAAGTGGGCTAATTAAAATAACATATCACCAAAGTAACCTCTCTTATTTTCGTTGTTTATGAAAATGTTTGATATTTATGTGTATTTATTTATGCGGATGTTAGCCAGCCCAAATGAGGATTAATATTTTTTTGAATTACTTACACACGTGTGATAATAAATATATGACAAATATAAGGTTTTACAAGTGAATAATTAATCGGTCCAAAGGAATATTATTACTTGAGTTGAATTTATTGTCAATGTTTGACCATTACAACAAAAGTACCATTTATAGTTAATATTACCATCTAAATACTTGATATTAACGTTGTATTGCGTATCTTGAGAAGAGCCTTACCAATTATTTGAATTTACCATGGTTGATATTTGGATATGGTTACCTTACATTCTAATTGTGCTAGCTGAAGCAACATGTCTTCAAAGTGACCTTCTTATTTCGGTAGTTCATGAAGGATTTTTGATATTTGTGTGTATTTATTCATGCAGATATTAGCCGGTCTAAAGAAAAACTGTTATTTGGTCGAATCACTTACACATGTGTGATGATACATATGTGACAATTATATGGTTTTACGAGTGAATAATTAATCAGCCCAAAGGAAGATTATTATTTGACTTGAATTTATCATCATTGTTTGATCATTACAACAAGAGTATCACTTATAGTTAATATTACTGTCTAAAGACTTGATATTAATGTTGTACTGGGTATCTAAAAAAGAGACTTACCAATTATTTGAATTTACTGTGACTGGTTTTTTGGATATGAGCATATACGGTCTATCTTTATTTTTGTCCAATTTTCATTTACTTTTACTAAAGTATCTGCCAGTTTTAATAATATTCTTATCTTATTTGGGACTAACTCTAAGGATTAGTAAGAAAACATATTGTTTTTTTTTGACTACGTGGATTTAGCTCTTGCATTTAGGAGGATCACACCGACCTCTATTACGATTAAATGCTCTTATAATGTTATGAAGAATATTTTGAGATGTGGGATAATCCAAATAGCAAGAGTCATATGATCATAAGGTAGAATATTTCAAAAGCTTTCTAGGGTGTGATATCCGTAAGGATAATCAATTTTAAGCAGTTCTTTACAAATTGAAAAGTGTTTTGCCAAAAAACGATGAGGGGAACAAGCACGCTTTATATTGCTTGATTCCATAAAGTCAAATAAAGGAAACATAAATGAGTACTATATGGAAAAATATTGTTTCAAAAGTTAAAGGCAGTCAAGTTATTATTAAGTTTTTTGTACTCTCTTTATTCACAGTATAACCATTTTAAGATTATTATTATTTTTAAGAATATAATGACCTCTTGTTGAGCTCATTTCACATTGTGGTAAGAAGAAGAGAGCTAGAAAAATGGTAAGATAGAAAGTGCCCATTTAACGTATATTGTAAATAAATATATAAATATGGATAAAAAGTCGCTAAGGATCTAGAAGAAAAAAAACATATAGATATATTTACAGTTATTTCTTTTATGAAATTCATGGACATATAAAAGGAATTTTACTAGATATCACACACGTCTTGTCTAAAGAGATAAGCATATTATTTGAATTTGTTTGATATATTTTGTTATACTGTCACTTAGACAGATTTCGGTTTCAAATTTTGATATGAAAAAATTTGGTAATTATTTTTTCCTTCAAAAATAATAAGATTAATCTATCAATAAATTCATACATTATTGGAATTGAATATCTTGAAATTCATGATAAATACCTCTTATATGAAGCCTTGAGTTTGGGTATGGTGATTAATATAATTATTTATTCCATCTTACTAAATAATTCTAAAATGAGGCACTAAAGATAATAAAAAGTTATTGATATTCTAAGCGACTTAAAAGTTATAAGTTTTTTTATAAACGAAAATAAATTTAGATAGCAAACACAATAACTTTTTGAGGATGTTTAGTTTGAGAGGATAAATAAATTATGGTTCATTGTCTTTAAAGAGAATCATTATCTTTGATTCAATTATAGTTACTTCTTTGGATAATGTATAGGATTTGTTTCCTTTCAGTGACAAGAAGTAAATTAAGAACTATAATAAGACAATGTTAAACAAAATTTTATTCTAGTTAAGTTAATGTTTCAAAAAACAAACTGAACAACCTCAACTTGCAAGGTCACTAAGGAAATCCACTTGAAAAGGAAGAAATACTATTCCAGATGTCTGTGTAATATTTCTCCATCAAGTTAAATAAAGGATTAGTGAAGATGATCCTGTTGGTTATTTGAAATGTGGATTTAAGGTATGAATATATAGTGTAAATCTATAAAGGACAATAAAGTTTTAGATCTTTCCCCTGAATAATTATTCAAAATTAAAAGGGATTAAGTGGGTAATTTAGAAAGGTATAAGGCTCATTATAGAAAAGACTATACTCAAAAGGATATTAAAGTCATGTTTCTCAGTGGAGATATAGATGAAACAACTTAAGAAACCCACTTATGAATTACTCTTTTATATTAGAGATTCAAATACACCATTATTATTCATAGGGTGATATTTGGATTATCACAAAAGAACTGAAAAGATTTGGTATGCAAACTGTGAATCAATTGATTCTCTTTTGCCAAAAGAGACAAATTTTATATTATATAGTAATGTAAGAACATCCTTGAAGCTAAAGAAATACAGAAGATTCCTCATGCATTTGTGGTGTGGAGTCTAGCATGCTTAGGCATACACACATATGCATATTACGTGTATTATTTGGCAGATATCTTACTAACATTGAAAGATCACTGGTTAATAACCAAAATGGTTATGAGATATCTTTAAAGAACAAAAAGGTTATATGCTCATAGATAAAAGATTGGATTGGTTGGAGATCATGAAGTATTACAATCTGAATATTTTGGATGCTAAGAGTACAAAAGGTCCACTTCAAGTAATAATATTTTTTAGGTAAAGCTATATAAGGAAAATTGTAATACAAACACTTATAGCCTCCTCTACTATGGAACTAACGTTTATTTTCTGTTATAGGACTTCAGACGATGGAAAATAATTGCAAAATTTTGTCATAAAGTTGTGAAAAATTGAAAAAGATATTGAAAAACCATTAAAGTAATACTTTGATAATAAATAACATATTATTTTCAATAAGGGAAGAGTGCAAAATAAATTGTAATTCATAGAGCATATTATGACAAACTCCATTATGGCGGATCCGCTTACAAAAAGATTATCACCCATGGTCTTTCATGAGCATGTTGCTCAATTGGTGTAACTTTTATGCAAGGATATTTTGGTTTAAGGGGGTTTATATTTGTCATAGTCATATGACATTGCTCTATACTTCGGTTACAGATATATTAAGTTTTTTTCTAATCAGAAATAAAGTAATTAAGTTTTCTTTGCGCTCTAGGTTGTTTAAATATTGAACGTTTTCATCTCACTAAAGTAGGACCAATTGGAAATAGACATATATAGATCACATCTTATGTAATTTCCATGTTACACATCCATGATTAATCTATGTCATTTGATTTTTTTTGGTATATGTGACCATTGATGGGTTTAGTTACAATAAAGGTAACAAAAGCCATTTTGATTCTTTGTTAGCATTGCTAATGGACGAGATTGTTTCAGATACACCTTTTGTTATAAATTGAAAATTTTGGAGCTCATAAAGTTAAACACATTTTTAAGGTCATTACATATATGGTCCAGGAGGAGACTGTTGGAAAATTTTAACATGTGGGCTGCATATGTATAATAAAATATATTGTGCTATTTTGGTGTAAAGCCTGGTTAAAGTGATCAAATTTTGACTTAAAGCTAAAAGGCTTAAGGATATAAATGTCATGGTATTAATATGTAGATATTAAAGCAATTCTAATTTATTGAAGGGCCAAATTAGAAAATACCAACATTTTAAATAAGGGGTTATGGTCCCAAATTACATAAGCTCTAGTTATTCTCCTAATCTCTTCTATGAAAATAATTCAAATATAAGGTTTGTGTCAATTTGGAAGATCAAACTAATTCTTCTTCTCTTTCAATCAACAAATATGGATTCATGTATGGTTTTCACTAATTTATTTAACTTTCTATGATTTCTTCTCAATCAAATCAATATGAACCATCTATTTAGAACTAGGGTTTCATGATTAATTAATCCTAAAATATATTGAAATCCTAACTGTTTTAACATACATGATTAAAGATATTTATTTTTTATCATCAAAGTTTTAAATTTTAGAAAATATAATTAATAAAATGCAAAATTGGATCATGCTTACTTGTCTAAAATAAATAAAAAAAGGCTTGTAGAATTTGAATTTGAATTTTGACAAAAACGATAAAGAAAGAAGTGATCTAAAAGAAAAATATATTAAAACTATATTATCGGACTTCATGATTTCAAACTGCATTAGGTAAACTAAGGATAGTGAGATTCATGGGTCTTGCTTGGGATAGAGAAAAAACATAAAACAATATGACTGATTTATTTGTCTATTTCTTCACTCATGTCAATTTTAGTATATTTGTTTAAACATATTTGTTAATTATCAAACCAATAAAATTTGAATGGATCATGCTTGCTTATTTAAAATAGTATATAAAAACATGTAGGGTTTAAACTTGAGATCGAACACTACAACAAAACTTGTTTTAGTTGCATTTATTGGTAGCATTTAAATACTAAGTGCAACTGTTGCTCATTTATAAAAACTAAAAGTAAATAAAGGAATGCTGCTACTTTATCCCGCCAACAATTACTAAAATTTAGGTGATTTTTTTATCCGACTGCTCATATTTGCTTTCGCTTCTCTTCCTCCTGCATAGTATGAAATCCCTAAAAGAATTCTCCTCATTTTTGTTTATATCTAGCTCATGCTATTCCTCTTCAACTTTGCTTTAGATACCTTACACCTCAACCAACGATTCCAGTCTCAACCACTACATCTCACCTCTAGCTCAAATAAAGGTAGTCCGAAAATAAACTTTATCCTGACTTTGATATTTTGAATTTTGGTAATGGCGTTTGAGGATCATTGCTTGAATTCATCACATGAATTGAATTCAGTTTGTTTCAAAATCAAAATTAAAAATTAGGTATTTTTCTTTTGTTGAGATTCGAAATTAGAAGTACCCTTTCTAAGATATTTAAGATTTTTCATTTCATAAGAATTTGCAAGAATATGTTTGGGATTTCTTTACTTAAGTTAATTTTTGTTTTGGTTGAAGAAGTAGTGGATTTTAGATTTTATTATTGATTGCATATAAGAGTAAGTACATATTCACAGTTAGATTTCAGTTTGAAGCTTCGGCTTTTTCATTTGTTGATGATGTTATATTTGAAACTACTCATAGAAAAATTGATTCAATAACCATAGAAACTCCTGTTTCAAAGAAAGGGCGGTCTATTGAAAATGTTGATTTGGATATAATGAGGAAAACCCAAAATTTCAATATAATGGAGTTAATACCGAGGAAACTGTTGACTATAGTAACATCGACGTACGAGAGACCCTTTCAAGCATATTATCTAAATCGATTGGCTCAAACTCTAAGGGTTGTACCGCCACCTCTTCTTTGGATAGTAATGGAGATGTCTTCATAGTCAACTGAAATAGAAAAAATATTGAGAAATATAAGTGTTGTGTATAGACATCTCATGTGCAAAGATAATACCATTAGCAGGTGAAATAGAGAAGTTTACCAAAAAAATGTCGCACTTTCACATATTTAAAAAGCAAGCTTGATGGTATATTGCATTTCACAAATGATGATAAGGTATATTCGGTTGAAATATTTGAACAAATGCAGCAAATCAGGTACTTGATTTATTCTTCCTTCTATTTTATTTCTTATATTGCTTGTATGCTTATTATAACATGATATACTATTGACATGATTGGGTTAGTGGGTATTTTATGATTTTCAGTTCTGGCCTCTTTTTAATGAATTACTAGTTATAAAGCATGTATCTCTAGAACAAGACTAGTTTGTCATTTTTTATAGCGTAGATATCATAAGTGCCTATTCAGCATGACTTTGTATCATATGCATCTTCATTGCTCTTTAGTCATTGCAATTTAAATGCAGTATATGGTTAAATTTGATTTTCGATACTCTTACTATAGTTTTTACATGACATACAATAGTAATGTATGGGTGTGATGAATAAGCAGTATTTGTTTAATGGTTTGATGAGTTTAGCCATGATGAATCCATGATCTGAGTCATAAGACTATATTGGATGGTCGGTAAAGAAAGAAATACCAAATATAGTTCCATGATAGAGAATTGGAGATTATTTGGTTAAAAAATTAGGGTTTCAATGGATACTTAAAATTCCTTTTGCATCTGTATCTGAAAATAAAAAATAATCTATATTTGAAAAACATATATGGATATGATAATATCCACATTCAAAAGTTTTCATTCGAGTTTTAACAAAATATGTGTATCTTAGTAAAAAGGTGATTAATATTGTACTATTTTATTATTTTCTAGGCATGAATTTCCCTTAAAACATTATTTTTATTATCATATTGTTTATTTTTTATAACTTTCCTAAGGATTAATGTTAAAACAGTACAATTTATTTGTTGAATCTATCGATTGTTAGCAAATAGATGAAAATTTGCCCATCATGTATCTTTGATACATGTATAGAATATTCAAAAATGATTTTGGATACATATATGAATATAACTTTATTTGCATTCTAAAGTATCCATTGATATCCTTATTAATAACCGACCAAGCTTTAATACAACTGTTTTTAAATTTATGGCGATGAAGGAGGCATAGGACGCGAGGAGGATGATAAGGATGGTGAACGCGATGAGGGAGGAGAGGGTTCACATGAAGTTGTCTAATTCTGGAGTTTTAGTGGAGAAGATGACTCCTATGAAGGTTGAGAATCCGCATATTAAGAGGGGGATCGAGGGGATGGAGTTTACCAAGTTAGGTAGCGGTAGGAATGGTAATTTTGAGGGAAGGGGTGGTTCGGGAAGGCTGAAGTCGAATTTGGAGTATCAGAGAGCTCGGCTTAGGGTTTTGATGCGGCCTAAGAATGAGGGAGGGGGTGTGATGAGAGTTTGGTTATGTGATGTCTTTTTTTGGCACTTAGGTTATATGGTAGGAAGAGCAACTTAAAAAATTAGTATGTTTATTATTATACAAAATCATATTTTGTTTGAAACGATTTCACTTATAATGTGGAAAGTTTGGTTTATTGTTTGAAATTTAAGCATGTTCACATGTTGTAGGTCAAGTATTCAGTTTCTAGACATATCAATTTTTTCCAATCATGTTTTATTTTTAAGTGTTTTATTAGCCCAAGACCCATATTTGATTATGAACATTATGTTTTATATTCCAATCATGTTTTATTTGCCTTGGTATCAATAAATTGTATACTTGTTAAGAACATTATTGGCTACATAGTTATATAGTTTATATGCACAGAAAATATTGTGTATCTTATAGGGTTCTTGATCCTATATGTTCAAAGATCTGGAAGAGGTGGCGGTGGAGCTTTCAATAGTCATGTGAATTTATTTCGATATGGCATCCAGGCAAGCATATAGCTATGAAATTGAAAATGGGACACTACCAGTATACTTAGGGGAAGGAAGGTGCTCCACAAGACTGGCTTCACCACCCTCCCGGCGCCAAGATTAACAACAACAACCTCTTTCTACTCATTGACTATTGGAAGAACTTTCAAATGGGACAGGTGATGAAGGAAGACCTTCTATCTTAGAAAAGAAAATGTACAAAATACAGATAAGGAAAGCAGTCTACTCATGCCCAGGCACAGCAGAACAAAAGGCCTAACTCTACTCTCAAATAAGAAAGCTTAGAATTCGAGAAAAACATTTCCCCCTGGTGTTACTGGGGCACTCATAACTAAAGTACTGGCTCGCGAACTGCCAGAATTAGGTTTTCCCTAGTGGATTCACCAGTCTTGCGGACTCCCTTCAGCCAATCGAAATCACTATTTTTCTTTTTTTGAGCTATACAAAAGAACTAGATCACGATCCTATATTAATTTGCAGGATAATTAGAGGTCACTTACTCTATGCCCTGGTTCCATCCGTTGAATCTGCCCATGCTGACAATTCGGTAATGTGATCTTTGACTACATAATTTTCTAGTTGTTTAATGAAAGTTGCATTGGTAAACTGTGTACTGCAATCATTTGCTTGTTATGGCTGTTTATTTCTCTTAATTTTTGCTCTAAGATGTAGAGTATTTTTCTCTTAATGTTATGATGTATGTATTTAGATAATTAAGATAAATTTTTCTATTGGTGATATGAAGCTGACTCGAGTAGCTTCTGAACTCAATGCTTCAGTAATTATGCTGGGCTATCATATCTGCTTCCAAAAGAATTGATGTTTGGCATGAAATGGAAATTATGTTTTCATCCTTTCTTCTCTTTTGTAGAATACTTAAAAACCCTTTAACCTTGTACATATAAAATTCGACCTCCTGAAATTGATGAAATAAAATAAAGTTTTCTTAAATTTTATCAAAATATAAAACAGATGCACTGCTGCTCTTTTTTTAATTTGCATTTTGTACAACGTGTTACATTGTTTTCCATATAACAAACATTTTACCCTTCGTTCATTACACTGTTAAAGGATAACTTACGTAAATGTACTAAATTGTAATAATTGCCAGACGAACTCTAGGCGGCGAGTATGAATTAAAGAATATTCATCTAGGCGGGGATTGATCGAAAATTAATCAGGACTAGGCGTTTTGATAAACTAATGTATTATTGATAGAAGTTTAGTAATTTATTTACAGGAAAATTGTTTGGAAAACAAACTTGAGTTGGATTCTTCAGCTTAATAAATAACATAATGTTCTAATTCTAAGATACTATATAATTCATATCAAATCAGCATGAAAATATGAGTTTTGTTTACTCATCCTCCAATTGAATCTCTCTGCTCCATGTAAAATGAAATAATTAGTTATATAATCAAGTTTATTATTGTAATATTAATGGATGGTAAAAGACATGAGACAATTGGATATGCAATCTCTATAAACATGGCCTCTCCAAAGCTGCATAAAGATAGTATTCATTATGTTTGTTGCTAAAATTGAATATACACCATAGAGCATTTTAAAATATCAGTGAAAGTTAAAAGAATATATGTATGTATGTTTGTATTACAGGAAAATAGGCACAAGGAAAATTTTTGGAAAAAAAAATTAGGTTAAAGGACAGGACAGTAAGTTCATTTTTTGGACTGAAGTACAATGCTAGTTTTTAATAATGTAAAACTAAATATAATGCCTAAAAATAAAACTAGCATTTGTTCTTCTGCCTAAATTTTTTCAAAGTTCGTCCTTTAGCATAAATTATAACTAACATTTGTCCTTCAGCCTAAAAATAAAACTTGATGTCCTTTAGCCTAATTTTTTTCAAAGTTTGTCCTTTATATTATTCATGCTATAATATCTTGTTCTTAAATAGATTGCAACTGTTTTCCCTTAAAACTTGTTCCTTTGACTGATTTCATATTATCTTGATATCTTGAAAAAACAAATACTTCTAACTCTAAATAATGCTATATACAATGATCCCGCAAGAAATCTTGATTTTGGATCTAACCATTTATATCATTCATGTGACTAAGTCAGAGTCGGATGAGAATCATATTAATATTCGCTAATACATAATTCAATTCATGTTTTTTTTCAAATGAACATGTAATGACCCGCTATTTCGAACCATTCAAATCGACAATAATCCACACATGTTGGACTTGAATTTCTAAAAACAACAGATTGTTAATTTATATTTGGAAAAACTTAGCATATACAGTAAATAAATCAATCACAAAATCACAGACACGGAGTAATATAACAATAAGCAGCGGAATAGATAAATAGTAGTTCATGAAGCTACTATATAACATTAGAGTCTGAAACAAAATACAACTGAAATCCAAATACAAATGAATCTCTAATACATAAGCAAATGACAAGACTGAATCATAACAACTGGAAATATCTAGAAGCTGAACAGATAGAGATGGATCTCCAAGCAAAGCTCCCAGCTCCGAAGGTGAGTCTCAAATGCTGTGACACTCAGTCTAACCTGAGCATAAAGCAAAACACAAAACACTCGAGTCAGGATCAACATTCTTACGCAAGTAAATCAACTCAAGTGAAATGTCCAAATGAAATGCAAATAACTTAAAGGATGTTTGGGATTCCATCCATTAAGGATCCGTTAAACTATCTACATACACAATACAATACGCTACATAGATAATGTTTATAGTAAAGTACACTATTAAAATAGCGTTAAGGCGTTACCCATATCCCCCTTAACACATTTTTATATGAATGTCGTAGTCTATACAGTACTGTAAACTCCACCAAACTGGTAGGCTATCAGGGAGCACTCCATAGGTACGATACAAACCAAACTCATAGAGGGCGCGATAAGGCATGTGACAAGGCACGCGGGGCAATGCCCAGGGTAGGATACTACCGTTTTGCGGATCCAGACTGGTGGTAACGTATAACAGCTACTACCGCCCACCTTGAGACACACTCCCAAATCAATGGTGCATCCAATCAAATCACAAAGTAATAGAATGGTATCGAAGGAATGTGCCCGATCGGAGGTGCGACCTCACTTGGCCCGACATGGCTCCTGTTTTAGTCACATCAAGCTGAATCGCGGGAATCAGGGCTGCGTTAATACCTCATATAGAATCGTCACCAAACCATCCTACTTCGTTCTGGATCTCCACCACGTACACAGTTGTTAAAGTGGTTTTCGGTATTAGTAGAGAGTATGACAATATCCGATCCCGGTCTATTTAACGACCAAATGCTTATTTCACACCATGGTCATTTATGTTTCAAATAATTCTTATTCGTATCACAATATCATATTTATTCAAAATCATATCACTTTCAGAATCATATTCACTTTTGAAATCATATCATTTTCGAAATAAAATTCACTTCTAAAATCATAACCACAAAATAATTTACACCATCATATCAAAATATTTGCATTTAAAACCATTAAATCTAAATCATAACGGTTCCAACTTAAACAGTTTGAAAGTAGTTTATATATATTGGGAAAATTATACAATAAAAATAGTTTATATTTAAAATAGGTTATAGATTAAAATAGAATATATATTTAAAATATTTTATATATTAAAATATATATATTTAAAATTATTTATAAATTTAAAATAATATATATATATTAAAATAGTTTATATATATTTAAAAGAGTTTATATCGAAAATAGTTTCAAATTAGAATTGTTTCTTCCACTTTCACAAATCAATTCAAATCAACTTTAATTCCACAACTCAATTTAAATCAATTTCAGTTCTACAATTCCAATTAAAAGGTTAGAGGTTCAAATCCAAATTCTCATTAAAACCATTTTTAATTTATATCGATTTCAAATCCAAGTTTGAACTACAAATTTAAACCACTTCCAATTCAATAGGTTTCAAAGTTCAAATATGCAAACATTTACAATAACTCAATTTGATAAATTTCATTTATATTTCAAAATTCAACTTAAATTGTATTTAAATTTGAAAATATTCACTTAATCATCTTTTAATAACATTTAATAGAATCTCAAATTTCAAGTTTTAAATCAAAATTAAATATCTAACTTCAATTATATTTAATTTGAAATTATTCACTTAATCGCCTTTTTATAAATATTTAAATAAAATCTCAAATTACAAATTTAAATCAAAATTTAATATTAAATTACAATTTTATTTAAATTTGAAATATTCATTAAATCACCCTTATCAAAATCAAGTTATTAGGTTATAAAATCGTATCTTTAAAAATCTTAAAATCAATAAGTTTCAAACCAATACTTATTTAAATTTAATTTTTAATCCAATTAAATTAAAAGTCAACTTAATTTATCTTTCCAACCTTAATTTTATTAAAGTTATTACAAACTCTATTTTAAAATTATTAATATAAATTATAAATAAATATTTAAAACATATTATCTATATTAGTTAGATTAAATTCTTATTAAATTTTATTATATTAATTATTATTAAATTAAATCTTATTATTATTAAATCTTATTTTAAATCATATTTTATATATCTTTAAAAGCAATAAAGTTATAAGTAAAATTTTATAATTTATATTTTAAAACTTAACTTATAATTTTAAAATTTCCAAAACATATAATTTGAAAATTTAAATTTTTCACATGTGTTAAAATAAAATCTTTATATCATATTTATAAACCAATATTTTTTAAAACTCATATATTTCCTTTCAAAACTTTGGAAATCATTTTTCAAAAATAGACCAACGTTGTCCGTATATAATTTCCTATCATATGGTCAAGTGATACAGATATTTATCATTTCAATCCGCAATAATTTTATATTTACAGGTATATATCATTTCAACCTGCAATCCCAAAATTTCAAAATCAATAAAATCGCTTGGGTTTATCATTTCAACCCATAATGATTTTTCCTAATCTATGATATCGTTTAGGTATGTATCATTTCAACCCATAGGGAATTTCTAAACTAGCAAGGAACTTGCAGAGTGGGAACAAATAAAATAATAGCATAAAATGGCATGATATAACAATGACAAATATGATCATAATTAACAAATCAAATATACATATATACTAACAGGTTATTGGTGTCAATTAACATAGGTTAACAAATGCAAATAATAACATATCATATTTAACAATTTAATCACTAATCAATTCAAATTTAACAATATATTTCAATCGTCATTTCATGTGAAATCTATTTACTAAACATAAGAATGTTAATCGTGAGTGATCGCTCACCTTTCGAGGCTAGAGAACAATGAAAAATGAGAAGTAATGGATACAGATACGCACACTGATACAGACATGACATGTTAAAGAGCTGCAACAAGCACAAGACAAATTTAAACGACAAGATTCAGAAAAAGATAAAAATATATATAAGTAACTTATATATATATATATATATATAAGCTTAGATGGAAGGAAACAAATATATTGAAGGAACAAATATATATAAGCAACCTATAACCTTTCCTGCCAATATGCATGTACAACATATATACGTTTTTACATATATATATATATATTTGTTCTCCTTTTTTTTCAAACAAGAAGAAGAGTTAAATGGAAACACACACACATATATATACATATATATATATACACACATATATATACATATATATATACACACACATATATATATATATACATATATATATATATGTAATATATATACACCAATATATATACATATATGTAATATAGATATATATACCTCCTTAGACGGAATCGATTGCTGCAGCTATAATTTGTGGAGGGGTCAGAGCAGGTTTGAGAACTTCGGTGGGAATACGGTCGGCAAATGGAAGGCTTGGAGCAGGGAAACGACGAGGCAACGCGGATAAAGGTGGCAGTTGAAACACAATTATATGGCTTCATAGCAACAAATATAAGAAACCATATATACAAAATGCATCAGGATATATCTGTAACGACCCCGGATTTTAATTAAATTTAAATTGATAATTAAATTTATTTTTGAATAAAATTTGTGAAATAAATCGATAAAGTGATGCGAGTTTCCCCGAATTGAAATACATTCTGTATAAATCCTTTAAATTTAAAAATATTGTATATATGTGTATATATGTGAATGTTTATATGTATTTAGGCATATATGAGTAAATTTGAAATTATATATATAGATATATATTTGATTTGAATTTAAATAGTAAATAAATGGTATAAAAATAAAAATAAAAATATATAAGATATAGAGTATAAAGTAAGTACATTGGATAAAAATCTAATAACAAATTAAAATATAGAGATTCACCTATATTACAAAATGAATATAAAAATTACATAAGATAAATTTATAGAAAATTTATATGGTAAACAAATTACATAAATTAAACAATCTATATTAAAAATAGAAATTCATTATGAATTCTAAAACAAAATAAAATGAATACCTTAGATAAATTATAACAACGTATTTAAAAATGAAAATAAATACCTGTATACACTTGTAAAGTTAAAGAGAAAAAAAACTAACATATAAAAATAGATAAGTATGGAACCAAATAAACAAAAGAAATACAAAAATACATGTATAAAAAAACTTGTAAAAGAAGCCACATCACTATCTCAAACATTTTGTACAGTCGAACTAAAGAGGAAAAAATTATAAACATGGTACAAGACAATAAATGCAAACACTCATCAGCCTCTAAACCAAGAAAATATCCCTATTTTCTTTGTACAAAATATTAGATCACTTGTACAATGTAAATCATCACTTTGTACAAATTGTTATAACCTGTACACTTCATTTCAGTCTATACATTTCAACACATGACAAAACAACTTCATTTCAGTTTTCGTTCATCCATTTTAAACTGAGCAAAAGAAAGAAAAAACCGAAGTAAGAATTATTTCAAACTCAAACAAACATCTCAGTAAAAACATTAGGAAATCAAAGAAGTCTGAGATCAAGTGAAGACTACCAGTATCAAACTTCAACCCAGTTTTCAAATTCGAATTCAAAAAAGGCATCAACTTTCAACTTCAAAACTTCTGGAAACTAAAGATGTTTAAGGTGAGTAACATTTAGTAATTTAAACTGAAGTATATGCTGAATGTGCTATGTGTATATATATATATATATGTGAATCATTGCATTCTTCTTCTCTGCTATTTAGTTACAGAGTACAACCCAACAAGAAAAATTCAACTTCTTGTTTTATAATCCATATTAGTGTAACGACCCGTATTTTTACGAATTTTGGGCAGAGATACGTCTAAGTCATAGGTCGTAAACGACCTAAGACATGTAGTAAGTCGTGTGCGACTTAGGGAGCTTTAGCTCCAACTTACCAGTTGCGTCATCATAGGTTGTTAATGACTAAAGTGATAAGTCGTGAGCGACTTAAGAAAAGTCTACGACCTAAGGGAATCAACGAGTTAAGAGTTAGGTTGGTTGGGCGAGTTAGCGACCTAAGGACTAAACAAGTTAGCGAGTTAAGGAATAGAGCGACTTAAGGGAATTTTCGGCCTAAGGGTTAGGTCGTGGACGAGTTAGGAAGTTAAGTCGCGCAGAAGTGGGGTCGCGCATTCGTTAAGTCGTAAGTCGCGACTGTTGTTAAGTTGCTAGGTCGCATGTGTTAAGTCGGCTACCCTGTTAGGTCGGAGATCCTGTTAGGTCGGCTAACTAGTTAAGTCATGCGCGCATTAAGTCATAGACAGGTGGGTCCGGTTGGTTGTGAGTACGCATGGGCTTAGGTCGTAGATTGCTGGGTACGTTAAGTCGTAGACGACTTAGGAGTTGACTCGTAACCCAGTTAAGTCGGATCTTGGTTAGGTCGTAACTTTGCTAGGTCGGCAAAGCTGTTAAGTCGTAGAGACTTGGGGTTATTGAGTCGGAGCTGTTGTTAGGTCATAGGTCGTTTGGAGTGTTAGGTCGGAGAGAGGGATAAGTCGGAGACGACTTATAGAGGCAGACGACCTAAGTTTTCAGCTATAAATACTCGTCCATTTCTCACTTTTTGGGATCCGGATTTCGAAGCGACGAAGTGCTGCCATTTTGAGAGCTCGACTTCTACACTTTTTCACTTCTTTTCTCCACTCTAATCTAGTGATTACTCCCATCCATATTGAAGATCAAATCGAAGATCGAAGAGCTTAGATTAAAGATCTACATTCCTCGAAGAGAGATTTCATCGTTTGAAGCGGATTTGTGATAGATCAAGTTAGATCCTTCGTTGTCCAGATCTGAAGCATGTTGATTTGAGGTTGTTTAGGTGATTTGGTGAGTGGTGATTATCTCTCACACGGATCCAAAGGAGTATATCGGATCGTTGGTTTGATTTGGTGTTAAAGTAGTGATTTCCATGCATTTTCTTAATCATATGTGTAGATCAATATAGATTCGTTGTTCATGATGATTTGACATCCATCTTACTACATGTTAATCTATGCAAGTTCATTCATCAAGTTTATAGAGATATTGTTCATGTTTTCATGCTTATTAGACTTTCAACTCTTTAATTACAAAATTGCCATTATTGTTATAATTGTCTACTTAGATCATATTTGAATGCTTGATTGCTTGGATTAATGTTTGACTTGGTTGATTGCTATGAATTAGATGATAGATGATTTGATTTAGACCAAAGATGATTCAAAAGCTAAGAGAAAGGCTCTTGAATTGGGAAAGCTGCTCGTGGCATATGTAGCGGATGATCAGGCTCTTATGCATAGATTTGATGATGATGTTGAGATGAGGCTTTGCGAGGATGTAATGAAGCGAAGCATGATATGAGATAGTCTTGGTCTAATCCAGACGGGATCATTCCAAGCAGATTGATAACTCGGTGATATGGTTCGAGTTGAGGATAATGGATGCTCGAGAGGCGCTTGAGCTAGTATGGAAATAGTCGTCGAGGAGGATGACTAGGAGGCTGAGATCTCATCGTTGTTGAAGGTTCTAGCATGCTCAAAGCAAGAGTACGTTGGGCAGATTCGATAGTCCCTGAAGGCTACGGATTGGTAGTCAAGTACTCTGGGCAGATTCGATAGTCCTAGGCACGGGTCACGATGACATGCGGGAGTAATGTCTAGAACCGGGGTTTCCATTAGCCCTTGACGGACGGCTGAAAGAATGTGCCGGTCATTCAATTAACGGTGATGTCGAAGCAATGATAACAGTGATAGCCAGAGTCATGGATGTTTGGTTGTATCGTCATTCGGTCTCAAGAGCGGTATTTTCTAGGTGCTTATTTGATCTTGGTTTAGGCCTTGGGGGTTTGTACTTGGAAAACATCGCCCTTGACTCGAGTGACAATTACTTTACTTTAAATTGTATGTTCTGCTAGGTTTGCTTCTGCTTAGTCTGTGTTTTAGGGCTATCACTGTAGAATGAGGTTGGAGTGGGAGGGTTGTATTCCTATTCCTTTTCCTTTGTACTCTTTTGGTATGTTGTTAGTTAATTTACTGCTCACTAAGACTGTTGTCTGACTCAAGGCTTTATGTTTTAACTCTTATTGCCTTGGGCTGTTCGTCCATTTTGGGACGGGCAGACTAGGTAGCAGGTGACAGGTGCTGTTCTTGCTTTCCACGGTGTTGATATCGAAGACGAGCTGAAGGGTTGCATATTATCTTCTTACTATATGTATTGGATGTTCCGCTGTTTGTATTTTCTCTGAGTGTTATGTAGTGAGGCTTGATGTATCGACTATTCTGATGATTGTATTCAACTATTATGAAGTTTTATTGATGCGATTCTATTCTGTGAAGCTTCACTATATATATGTTCTATTGTATTTTGTCCATGCGCTGTGAGTAATACGATAGATTCTGTCATTTTAATTTACCCTGGCAATCGTCCATGGTCACCTGGCACACTTTATAGCGCACTATCTCTAGGTTCAGTGCAGGGGTCATGGGCGGTCGTCACAATTAGGCTTGGGTTTCAACACAAAATAGTTGTGTCCAAGTATGATTTATCATCTAAAAATGGATTTGTGAAGTATAAAGGTATATAGAGTGAAAGATCAAGTTTTTACAGTAAAAAACTTAGGTCTCTGGAAATTTCGAATATCTTAAATTATTGATTCGATTATATAACTTGAATTAACAGCCAAAGATAGGATTTTTAAAACTAATATGGTGATTTTTAGTGGTGTATGTCACGAGCAGTTCATAGTAGAACAAAATATGCATTTTTATCATTTTCTGGTGATCGAATGATTCGAGTTGGTTGGGGTTGTTTGTGGAGATAGAGGAGCCTACGGGGTTGCCAGGAAAAATGGCCGGAGGTGGCGAAGAGGATTGTGGCGATGAGGGTGAGGAGTTTTTATTTCTAAACCTAGTTTTAGGCGAGTTCACGAATTCGATTCGTTCGATGTCCACGATGGATCGAGTGTCATGAGAGTTTGGGAAATGGAAGCTTGGTCGTTGACGCGTCGATGACCGGAGTTGCGTGAATTCTCGTGGTCGGAGTCGTGAGTATGAGGTGTTGACAGGTGTTGGTGGTGGTTCCAGTACGTGTTTCCAGGTTTAGAGCTTGAACTTGATTTCGATTTCGAGGCGATGACGAGGTTCAAGTGGTCGGAGTTGGATCTGGGAAGAATGGTCGACATGTTTGACAACGTAGTGGTGCCGGAAGATCGCCAGCGGCGATGTGCATGTGCACGAATTTTGGGGGATGCCAGCCTGGGTATTTGTCTGGGAAGAAC
The DNA here is from genome assembly GCA_030737815.1 of Allium fistulosum. NCBI lineage: Eukaryota > Viridiplantae > Streptophyta > Magnoliopsida > Asparagales > Amaryllidaceae > Allium > Allium fistulosum. The sequence goes on along the minus strand of CM060901.1, from coordinate 110,877,674 downwards.
GAGAATTTTCTCGCGTGTGACTCGAGTAATTCGAGCTGGTTACTCGAAGTAAATGCATGGGGACTCGGGTCAGAGTTTTGTTCCAGGTTTTGAAACCTGAACTGATCTCTGTTTTGAAAAATTTAAACTAGATTTAAATTTTAAATCAAGGTTTTTAAAACTGAGTTTAAATTAAAATGTAAGTATAAATTCAAGTTGAATTGGGAGTTTAGTTTGAACATAAATAAGTTTTAAATTCAAATTGTTTTAATAACTTATAAGCAATTTAATATATTAGAGAAATTTGAGTTTGAAATAGATTTGAAATTTTAAATGAAAAATTTAAACAAGTTGAAACTAAAAGTTTAAATATGAAATTAATTCTAAATCTGATTTCAAGATTTTGAAATTAAATTAAGTTTTATAACTTAAGTGTTGAAAATAAGTTTAAAAATGAAATTTAAAAGAAAATTTAAAACAATGTTTCAAACATATTGTGAATAATAATTAAATTATAAATACGAATGAACTTTACTTTAAGTAATGAAGATTTAACAATTTAAAAATTCATTAACGAATGAGTTCCTAATGGTTAATTGATTTATAATAAAAAAATGATTAATATAAGAAATTTTCTTTAAAAGGGTGATTAAAGAAATTTAATAGTTAATGAGATCATTAACTAAGATTATTTGGATAATTAATTAATGTGATTAAATTTTAACAATAAATTAGATTAATTAATTTAATGATAATAAATTATGGGACTATTAAGTAAAAATTACTTAATGACAGTAATTATGAAATTAAATATTCAATGTAATTAATTGAGTTAATCGAAGCTGTTCAAATTTAATTTCTTAAGTTAATTAATTCAGAATAATCATTTGATAATTTTGAAAAGTTTAATTACTTAGAGAAGTAATTTATAGATAATTACTGAATGTAATTAATTAAATGATGAATTGAAATTTGAGTTAATTATTTGTTAATAAATTAAAGGATTAATTAATAATGGTGATTAATTAAGATTTAATTAATAATTAAAGATCAATTAATTCATTAATTAAGAATGATTTGTTAATAATTACAGGTTAACTAATAAATTTTTAAAGAAATATTTTCAAATAATTTGTAATTAAATTATGATAATTAACCCGGATTAATAATTAATACATCTGATTTATATTAATCAGTTGATTAATAAATTCACTTGTGAATGTTTGGATTCTATTGAATGTTGAATTATTTGACATCTCTGATCTGTAATGCTTTGTGATATATTCTGATTTGTGTGTGATCTGTACTGTAGTTATTTATCTGGGATGAATGTAAATTATTATCTGTGATTTATATATCTGCGATCTGTGATCTGTAAATGAAAGATAAGCGTTATAATTTATACCGCTTATCAACTATATTTCTGTATTCTGATCTGTGATGATTGAATGATGTTGCACTACTGTGTGAAACCCCTGGACTACACCATACACACACAAATATGGATTTCACGTGGAAATCAGTCAAGTCGCAGATTTTTGACAATTTTAAAGATTGAATTCTTGAATCCACATAGTTTTGGAAATTTGAATTGAGAGCTTTGCAAATGAGTTTCCAATGTAAAGTTATTTTAAATAACTTAATAAAGCTTGATATTTAATAATTTGATTTAAATTTGAATTCAATATTTAGAATTGAATTCAATGATTTGGGAAAACTAATTGTTTTCAACTGATAAAAGCTCTCATATAAGAAATGGATTTCCAATTTGAATTAAAAGAATTTCAAGTTTGAATTGAAAGTGGTTTTCCAAGTTACGTATAAATCTTTGGAAATGATTTTTGAAGCTATGAGTTAAATCTTTGTTTTAAAGATTTAATGAGTTAATCCAATTGAAATGGAAATTAATTTGGAAAATCTGTGAATGAATCTTTGTGAAACTAGGTGAACTTTGTGAATTAAATCTTTAGTTTAAAAGATTAAAGTGTGGAAATTGTTTAAACCATTGAAGGTTGATAAAATGAATCTTTTTGTTTAAAGATTTGAAAATGGTAATTTGTTAAACCATTTGAAAAGAAAGTTTGGGTTTAAGTTGTGACTTAACTGAAATTCCATTATCCATATGTTTTTAAATATTGCGCTCATTATTCGGTTTAGTCGGGAGAGGACCTTTGTGTCACATAACCCATTTCGAATAATGATATGTCGTATATGGTAAGCATTTGAAGACCGGTGTTGAAGACCGGGTATTTGCGAGAATGATAGGATAACCTATTGATTGTCTCTACACTGAGTCGCGCCGGTATAGAGATTTTCTAAGTGATGGAAAATCCGATCGGGATTGTGAATACCCGAATTACAAGGGCTTCTTTTGAAGTGCCTTCGGTTTTGTTTGAACCCGGAACAGACTTGTATGGTTACATGTCTGATATTACACTTTGAGATATAAAGCTGATTTCTTTCAAATACATTTCTGTTGGTGGCGGAGAATTTATTCTCTTAGCTTAACACCCTTCTCTGAGACGTACGAGCTCAGAGGTTATGTAGTTGAAGGTTATCAGTGATATACTCCCAATTTGGTAGTGTGGCATGCTGAGTGCTGCTGTGTGATGATTATTTATTGATCAAAGCACGGCTTTGTGAAAAAGCGTAGCTTTGTAGACGAGACTTCGTCAGGACCTCACAACCCGGAAATGGTCGAAACAGGAATGATGCGGCAAGGTTATGAGGGTCGCTCCCTTTAGGGTATGTCATTTCCTTTTGGAAAAGGGTGGTATCAGGTATGGAGCCCTGGTATTTAACCTATGTGGATACTCCAATCTCATTTACTGTGTGATTGTTGTTTGACCAAGGCGCCTCGGATAAAGGTCCCAAAGGACCGGGGGGTGGCATATTCGTGTAGTAGTTACCTAGTTACAGAGGTAACCCGGCCTTGTGTTGGCAGAGAGCTAGTTAGTTCTCGGGACGTCCCGCCAGAGGCGTTTCCATGTCACATAGGAAGTTTCTTAGCCTGACCATTTGTTGGAAATCCAATCAAACAATACGAGCCTTGTACGGTTTTAGTTGTAGAACCTGCCATTTAACATGGTAGCTATAGTAGGCATAATATAATGGTACCTATGCTGGCTAAGATTAATATTATACTTTCGAAATGTTTTCTGCACTATGATCTAGTAATAATATCAAAAGAATTTTTCTTGCGTAGTAAGCATGTTTGACTATCATAAGAAGAAATCTCCTCCAATTCTGCGATTGCATTGTGTGTATGGTGGGAGGTCTTATGGTAGTTTCATTTTCCAAAAGCATTGCAAATTTCAATGTTTAAAATTCTTTTGTTGTTATTTAAGATAAACTGTTCTTGTTGCTCACACCAGTCCCATAACTAACCTAGAGTTTATTGTTCCTTTCCTAAACTCTGGGTGCCCATAATTTTCCACACGGGCAGTCTAGAGTTGGGTTTTTGAGATAGTCAGATAGTAGGAGTAGATTCGACATCTTTGAAGCCTTTGGATCTTGGCGATCACATTAGCTTCATTCTGGAGTTATCTTGTTTTCTTATAGCAACTTGATGGTTGTTCGAGCTAGTTCTGGATTAGAGATGGATTATTTGGAGTTTGGCATTGAAGACATTATCTTTCCGTTGCTATTTCTTGTATCTCTGATAGTGTTGTTGTTCAGTTGTATCATTGTTGTATATCATTCTGGAAATTGTATTCATTGGAGTTGTATATGATATCATCTATTTCTTTCTTCCGCTGTGTTGTTATACTTAATGGTGTTATAAGCTCCGGAGAGCCAGATTCGGTGTTTGAATCTGCGGCAATTTGAGTACAAGTGAAGTACGGGTGCCGATTTTCGAAGGCCGAGTCCAGGATCTTTACATTTGGAATCAGAGATGAGGTTAAAACTTTAGATATGGAGTATAACACATTAAGTAGCTCATTAGAGATAGGGTGAAGTATACCCTAGAATGAGTAATCCCTAAGATATCTGTCTGTATGCCTCAGTAAATTCTCTTGCTATTCACTAATAGTAAGTATGAGTGTAAGAAGAGGATGAGATAGGGGACAGGGGAATACCACCACGAATTGGTCAATACCCTGTAACAACAAGGAAACAATCTTTTCTCTACCAATCTCTTTTGTTCGTCGTTTTTCCTCAATTCTTTGATAGTTTCTGGTAGATCCAGAAAGAAATTCGATATATAAATATGGGATGTAAACTCCAAATAAGTCAGTCAGAATTATTTGTTTGGATGAATTGGTTGCTTTGGTTGCTATGGTTGATAGGTATACTTTAGTTTTTAAACTAAAAGTTTTGAAATTGTATCCATATATCTATTCTTTGGGTCCGGATATATTCTATGAATGGTTAGTTATCCCTTCAAACTAATCGATGCCATTGCATATTTCGTAGATCTGGATAACCCGAGTATCTTGTGAAGTGCTAAATAGATTCGTTCTTGTATCTATTATTGATATTCTGATTTGGTAAGCCAAATGCAGAATAAATATTCAGTTTGATTTGATGAAACATTCTTCATCTATCTTTGTGTCTCCCTATGCAATTTCGAGGACGAAATTCTTTTAAGGGGGGAAGTCTGTAACGACCCCGGATTTTAATTAAATTTAAATTGATAATTAAATTTATTTTTGAATAAAATTTGTGAAATAAATCGATAAAGTGATGCGAGTTTCCCCGAATTGAAATAAATTCTGTATAAATCCTTTAAAATTAAAAATATTGTATATATATGTGTATATATGTGAATGTATATATGTATTTGGGCATATATGAGTAAATTTGAAATTATATATATATATATATATTTGATTTGAATTTAAATTGTAAATAAATGGTTTAAAAATAAAAATGAAAATATATAAGATATAGAGTATAAAGTAAATACATTGGATAAAAATCTAATAACAAATTAAAATATAGAGATTCACCTATATTACAAAATGAATATAAAAATTACATAATATAAATTTATAGAAAATTTATATGGTAAACAAATTACATAAATTAAACAATCTATATTAAAAATAGAAATTCATTATGAATTCTAAAACAAAATAAAATGAATACCTTAGATAAATTATAACAACGTATTTAAAAACGAAAATAAATACATGTATACACTTGTAAAGTTAAAGAGAAAAAAAACTAACATATAAAAATAGATAAGTATGGAACCAAACAAACAAAAGAAATACAAAAATACATGTATAACAAAACTTGTAAAAGAAGCCACATCACTATCTCAAACATTTTGTACAGCCGAACTAAAGAGGAAAAAATTATAAACATGGTACAAGGCAATAAATGCAAACACTCATCAGCCTCTAAACCAAGAAAATATCCCTATTTTCTTTGTATAAAATTTAATAGATCACTTGTACAATGTAAATCATCACTTTGTACAAATTGTTATAACCTGTACACTTCATTTCAGCCTATACATTTCAACACATGACAAAACAACTTCATTTCAGTTTTCGTTCATCCATTTTAAACTGAGCAAAAGAAAGAAAAAACTGAAGTAAGAATTATTTCAAACTCAAACAAACATCTCAGTAAAAACTTTAGGCAATCAAAGAAGTCTGAGATCAAGTGAAGACTTCCAGTATCAAACTTCAACCCAGTTTTCAAATTCGAATTCAAAAAAGGCATCAACTTTCAACTTCAAAACTTCTAGAAATAAAGATGTTTAAGGTGAGTAACATTTAGTAATTTAAACTGAAGTATATGTTGAATGTGCTATGTGTATATATATGTGAATCATTGCTTTCTTCTTCTCTGCTGTTTAGTTACAAAGTACAACCCAATAAGAAAAATTCAACTTCTTGTTTTATAATCCATATTAGGCTTGGGTTTCAACACAAAATTGTTGTGTCCAAGTATGATTTATCATCTAAAAATGGTTTTGTGAAGTATAAAGGTATATAGAGTGAAAGATCAAGTTTTTACAGTAAAAAACTTAAGTCTCTGGAAATTTCGAATATCTTAAATTATTGATTCGATTGTATAACTTGAATTAACAGCCAAAGATAGGATTTTTAAAACTAATATGGTGATTTTTAGTGGCGTATGTCACGAGCAGTTCACAGTAGAACAAAATATGCATTTTTATCATTTTCTGGTGATTGAATGATTCGAGTTGGTCGGGGTTGTTTGTGGAGATAGAGGAGCCTACGGGGTTGCCAGGAAAAATGGCCGGAGGTGGCGAAGAGGACTGTGGCGATGAGGATGAGAAGTTTTTATTTCTAAACCTAGTTTTAGGTGAGTTCACGAATTCGATTCGTTCGATGTCCACGATGGATAGAGTGTCGCGAGAGTTTGGGAAATGGAAGCTTGGTCGTTGACGCATCGATGACCGGAGTTGCATGAATTCTCGTGGTCGGAGTCATGAGTACGAGGTGTTGACAGGGATTGGTGGTGGTTCCAGTACGTGTTTCCAGGTTTTGAGCTTGAACTCGATTTCATTTTCGAGGCGATGACGAGGTTCAAGTGGTCGGAGTTGGATCTGGGAAGAATGGTCGACATGTTCGACAACGTGGTGGTGCCGGAAGATCGCCAGCGGCGATGTGCACGTGCACGAATTTTGGGGGATGTCAGCCTGGGTATTTGTCTGGGAAGAACGAGAATTTTTTCGTGTGTGACTCGAGTAATTCGAGCTGGTTACTCGAAGTAAATGCATGGGGACTCGGGTCAGAGTTTTGTTCCAGGTTTTGAAACCTGAATTGATCTCTGTTTTGAAAAATTTAAACTAGATTTAAATTTTAAATCAAGGTTTTTAAAACTGAGTTTAAATTAAAATGTAAATATATAAAAATATTCAGATTTCAACACTATTTAATTTTCATCAAATTAACTAATTATAAATTTAAAATTTAAAATTTCACAAACAAACAAACTTAAATGTTTTCCAATAAAAATCTGACATTTGCTATGTTTCAATAGACGCATACCAAATATCAAATTTTCATTGCTAAAATTTAATTGTATTTTCATAAAAAAATTAGTTAATTACGTTATTAAAATCATTAAAATTCCCGAGTCGTTACAGAACAGCTGGCACGTCATAAGTCCATTTGAGGTTGTCGGATATGATGTTGTGGATGAATTACTTATAGTTCAAAATAAATCTTATGAGTAACCAATAATTTTGCTAGCTAAAAGTGTTAAGGGAGAAGGTGAAATATATGATGGAACTGTTGAAGTGCTGACACCTGATATGCGAGATGTATTGTTCCATGTGTCTGTAAGAGCAAGAAATAGCAAGGTAGGCTTTATTTTCCAGTAATTTCGGGCATTGTATGTTAAAATTTATAAATTGGAAAACAGGTCTCTTGTTGTAGGTTTGCTTTGCCATTTGAATTCTGGACAATTTATTTTAGCCAAAATTTGTAAATATTTAAACGTGTTCTTTTTTTCTTTTGGTTATTAGTTTCACAAAGTAATTCAAATAAGAAAAAAAACAAATCCTGAAAATATAGATATTCGTAGTTTAGACGATCTGGTAATGTTTTCTTTTCTTGTAGTAATAATAATAATAATCATCATCATCATCTAAATAAATTATCTAAGTTTTATAAAAATTAATAGGTTTATAAAAATTGATAAGTTTATAATAATAATTATAATAAATTAAGTTTGATAAAAAATAACTTAGTTTATAATAATAATAATAAAGAACCATAGTTTGATAAAAATTAACTAAGTGTATAATAATAATAATAATTATAATAATAACAATAATAAATTAACCAAGTCAACTAAGTTTTATAATTAATAATACTAATAACAATATAACAAAAACTAAGTTTATAAAAATTTACAAAGTTAAACAAGTTTTATAAAAATTAAATAAGTTTGTAATAATAGTAAGTTAACTAAGTTTACAATAATAGTAATAAATTAACTAAGCTTATGAAAAATTTGTAAGTTTGAGATAATTTATAAAAATTAACTAAGTTTTATAGTGAAGTAGACATGAATTCTAATGAATAAGGATAAATAAGCAAAATTGAAATAAACAAACGTAAAGTGTATGTTATATTGCTAGAGGGATTCCATAAATATAAGCAATGTAACGATCCAAAAAATTTAACGATTTTTATAACATAATTAGCTAATTTTTTTTTCATGAAATTAAACAATATTTTGCAATGAAAATTTGATATTTGGTATACGTCTATTTAAACGTAGCAAGTGTCAAATTTTCATTGGGAAATATAAAGGTTTGTTTGATTGTGAAATTTCAATTTAAAATTTAAATCAGTTAAAATATCATAGAAATAAAATATTTTTGAAATCTGAATATTTTTACATAATAAAAATGTAGAACATTTTCCGAGTGAGACGTCATAATTCGTTTCGCCAAATTTGGACTGTTCTAGCTTCGTTTATATTATTTTCGGCATTTTAGCAACAGTTTTGGCGGCGAATATCGAGTTTTGATAGGTGGGTCGTGTCATTTATATCTATGTACCATTTTGTTTGTCTCGTTGTGCTGATCTCCATAGTATATTCAGTTATGCATTTCGGTATCCGATACGCGGTGAAATCGGCAAACGATTAGCCGTATCGGTTCCGTATTTGCGCCTTTTGGTTTCCTTGTGTCCTTCCATTTGTCCATCGGCTGAAAACAAATGGCCACTAGTTATTAATATTCCCTGAATTTAATATACGACTTTCACTATTCCACCATTTCAATTTATTTTACTGGTTCGGTTTCCCTATTTTCATTCTCTTCTCCCTCTGTGTTTTTCGTGCTGTCATATAAAAATATATAATAGAGAGTGGAAAGCTTATATTTATTTGCATGCCTGCTCGTTCTCTTGTCCTCTCTCTGTTGAACCATGCACGCGCCTCACAACTCATCCGCCGTCGCAACGCATGAACCCGACCCAGCCTCACACACTGCCATCATCCACCCAAGCAACCGCTCATCCTCCATCTCCAACCAAAACCCACTTATCTCCCATCGCCGAATGCCAGTGCACCCTCCAGCTCCACGTCAGTCACCAATAGCCGCAACTAACACTCAATACCCCACTTCTCCTCGCTTGTGCCACGGCAAACCCCTCCTCGCCTTCCAGTCAGCCCTGCACCGCCACTCTCCTTTGCCGAAAGCCACTACACCAGCTCGCCTCCTTGCTATCCCCTCCAACCTTTCCACTCGACAGCACTGCCGTCACCGACCTAGCTTCCCTAAAGCCTGACCATCCAACAGCACCCCTCTAAACCGCCTCTGAATCTCCTCCCTCCAGCCATCTACCAATAGTCGTCGACCAACCTACTCCAGCCTCTTCACTAACACGCCAGCCCCACCTCCATTGCAGCCCAGTCGAACAACACCCAAGTCCGCCATTCCACCACTTGAGCAAACCACAGCCACCGCCCTTCAACCTGTCCTCCGCGTCACCCCTGTCGACCTGCCAGCCTAGTCAACCGCCCATCACCCAGTCCTCCTTCTCGCAAATGCCTGAACCGAAGTCGTACCACTTCTCCACACAACAGACCCGAGCCCATCCTTCCTGATCCACTTCCAGCTCGAGCAGCCGCCTCCTCCTTTATAAACAAGAAAAAAAGTATATATTATATATATATATATATATATATATATATATTATTTTATCGAATTCATCTAGTTCAAGTTTCTTCGCTTGTTTTCGTTGCTGTCCGGAGATTTTCGCAACAACTCTTGGCCTGTCACTGTCCCGGGTGTGTGTGCGTGTCCGTGTGCACTAGTTCGTGTCTGTATCCATGGATCGTCGAATCTTGTTCTTGTTATTTTTCTCCAACCTCGAAAGGTGAGCGATCACTCACGATTAACATTCTTATGTTTAGTAAATTCTATTCACATGAAATGACGATTGAAATATGTTGTTAAATTTGAATCGTTAGTTATTTAGTTATTGAATATGATATGTTAATATTTAAATTTGTTAATCTATTAATTAACAATATTGACACCATAACTATGTTGTGCATATATATATTATATTTAAATGGTTGCCATTGATATGTTATGCTATTTTATATTATTATTTAATTGTTCTCACACTGCAAGTTCCCTATTAGTTTAGGAAATACCTATGGGTTGAAATGATACATACTCGAACAATCTTATAGATTAGAGAAAATCGTTATGGGTTGAAATGATAAACCCAAGCAATTTTATTGATTTTTGAATTTTAGGATTACGGATTGAAATGATATATACCTGTAAATATTAAATTATTGCGGATTGAAATGATAAATATCCGTATCACTTGACCATAGGATAGAAAACTATATACGGACATCATTGGTCTATTTTTAAATGGTTTCCAAAATTTTGAGAAAAGAGAAGTATACGGGTTTTAATAAATATTGATTTTTAAATATAATATAAAGATTTTATTTTAATATATATGTAAAATTTAGATTTTTAAATTATATGTTTTGAAAATTTTAAATTTATAAGTTAAGTTTTGAAAATGTAAATTTTAAGATTTTACTTATAACTTTATTATTTTTAAAAATATATAAAATAAGATTTAAAATAGATTTAATAATAAGGTTTAATTTTACTTAATTTAATAAAAATTTAATTAAATATATATATATATATATATAATATGTTTAAGTATTTACTTAAAATTATATTGATATTTTAAAAATAAATTTTGTAATAACTTTAGTAAGTTAAGATTAGAAAGATAAATTAAAATCAATTTGTAATTTAATTTGTTAAGAATTGAATTTAAATAAGAATTGATTTGGACTTATTGGTTTTGAGATTTTAAAGATACGATCTTATAACTTGATAACTGGATTTTGATTAAAGGTGTGCATATTTTCAAATTTAAATAAAATTGAAATTGAATATCTAATATTGATTTAAATTTGTAATTTGAGATTTTATTTAAATATTATAAAAAAAATGTTTAGGTGAATATTTTCAAATTTAAATAAAATTAAGGTTGAATTTTGAAATATAAATGAAATTTATCAAATAGAGTTATTATAAATGTTTGAATATTTAAACTTTAAAACTTATTGAATTTGAAGTGGTAGTTCAAACCTGGATTGAAATCGATAAAAATTAAAATGGTTTTAAAGAGAATTTGAATTGAACCTTTAACCTTTTTAATTGAAATTGTTGAACCGAGATTGATTTAAATTGAATTTTGGAACTAAAGTTGATTTGAATTGATTTGTGAAATTTGAAGAAACAAGTCTAATTTGAAACTATTTCGATATAAGCTCTTTTAAATATATAAACTATTTTTGTTTTATAAACTATTTCAATCTATAACCTATTTTTAAATATAAACTACTTTTAATGTATAACTATTCCAATATATAAATTAATTTCAATATTCAAACTGTTTAAGTTGGAACTATTATGATTTAGATTAATGGATTTAAATGCGAATACTTTGATATGTTGGTGTTAACCTGCCTTTTGGCAAGGCCATGGACAGCCGGATTTAACTAAATCGACTACTCGTTTGTCGAGACTAGAATATGATGGGTTTAAGCCAACTGGATGGAAAGACGATCAGTCATGGATGGTTGGGTGTCGGTCGTTCGGCCTAGGAGGTATGGGTCGGTCTAGATGGTGTCGTTCGGACATGGTGTAAAAGTTGAGGTGGGTTGGCCAGACATGGTTCGGCCTATGAGGTTCGGCAGGTGCCGTTCTGTCGAGGAGAGGAGGTCAAGCATAGTTCAGTCATTGGTGGTTCGACCATGTTGCTCGGCCGTTCGACCAAGGTGGTCCGGTCTGGGAGATGTCGTTCGGTCAGGATGGTGTGGTCCGGCCTGGGAGACGTCGTTCGGTCAGGATGATGTGTTTCGGTCTGGGAGGTGTCGTTCAGTCAGGATGGCGTGGTTCAGCATAGGAAGTGGTTCGGCATAGGTGGCTCAGCCATGTTGGTGGCTCGTCGTGGAGGGTGGCTCGGCTTAGCTAAATGGTGGTTCAGCATTGGTTGTCGCTCGGCAATTTCGAGTCCTGAGGCATGTGACTTCGGGTTGTCACTCGGGTAGCTCGGTGGAGTATCAGGTGCATTGGCATGGTTTCTTGGGGCGTCGCTCGGTGTCCTCTAGCTCCTTGCTTCGAGTCTTTGTGGTTCGATCGGCTCCTAGGATGTGGGTCGGTATGATGGAAGGTGGTTCGGCGTTTGAAGGTAGTTCGGTGATTCGAGTCTCCAGGCACCTTACTTCGAGTTGGTGGTGTGGTTCGGTCAGAACCAAGGTGGGTCGGCCTTGTTTTGTGGGTCAATCACTTGAGGCTTCTGGGTTGCTTCGAGTCTTGTGGATACATGCTTCAGGTCGGTTTCGTGACTTCGTGGGTCGGTGCTTTCATGGTTTGGCATTTAGCTACTTTGAGTCCAGGGATGCTCTGCTTCGAGTCAAAGGTGGCTGTGCTTTGAGTCGCTTTGGTGGTTTTCGTGGGTCGGCAACATTTGGATATGGAATGGGTCGCAACTATGGATTCTGGATCGGCATGGATTTAATGGGCCCTGGGTCACCCAGGAGGCCCAACTACTTGGATTTGCCTATAAATATAGCATGTGGGTCTCCAGATTGGGGGGGGGGGTTCTTTTCAGCTCTCTTGGTTTCTATTTTCTAAGGCTAAGGCTAAGGCTACTCTACCATTTTGTAACTGTAATTGATTCTAACATCAATAAAAAAGAAAATTTCTGGAGTGGACATAGGCCGGAGTCAGCCGAACCACTATAAATCTTCTGTTCTTACTACTTTCTTTTTAATTTTTACTGTTCTTCACATTATTACTCTCTACATACATTCTCTTTGTAATATGTGGTCGTTGGTTGGTGCTTTCATCTAGATTTGGGTGTTAGTGACCAATTTTGGCGCTAACAGTTGGTTTAACCTACTTTGTGGTTATGATTTTGGAAATGAATAAGATTTAAAGTGAATAATGATTTCGAAAGTGAATATTTTCAAAATTAAATATAACTGAAGTTAAATATTTAAATTTTGGTTTTGATTTAATTTTGTGATTTGATATTTTAGTTAAATATTTATAAAAGTGATATTATAAAATGACTACAGTGTGAAATAAACGTTTGGTTGTTAAAGAGACCAAGATGGGATATTGTCATACTCTCTGCCAATACCGAAAACCACTTTAACAATTGTGCACGTGGTGGAGAATTCAGAACGAAGTAGGATGGTTTGGCGAACGTCTGTATGAGGTACGAACGCAGCCCTGACCCCCTCGGGTCAGCTTGATGTGACTAAAACAGTAGCCACGCCGGGCCAAGTGAGGTCACACCTTCGATCGAGCATACTTCTTTGATACCATATCTATTACTTTATGATTTGATTGGGTGCACCTTTGATTATGGGAGTGTGTCTCAACGTAGGCGGTAGTAGCTGCTATGCGTTACCACCAGTCTGGATCCGCAAAACGGTAGTATTCTACCCTGGGCATTGCCTCGCGTGCCGTGTCACATGCTTTATCGTGCCCATTATGAGTTTGGTTTGTGTCATACCTATGGAGTGCTCCTTGATAGCCTACCAGTTTGGTGGAGTTTATAGTACTGTATAAACTATGATATTTATATAAAAATGTGTTAAGGGGGATATGGGTAACGCCTTAATGCTATTTTAATATTTTTACTTTACTACAGACATTATCTATGTAGCTGTAACGGCCCGAAAGATTTTCGACCTCGAAAATCGACACTAATACGTTCACTGTATAGAGTGCCGAACAATTGAGTGCCGGAAATTCCAGACTGTTAGGATTAAGAAGAAAAAGAGGTAGAATAAGAATAGAAAACAATAGCACAGAATCTCACAATCGCAGCGGAACAAAATATAATATACAATAATAGCATTTTATATAAAGAAAAGCTGTAACTATCAATATACATACAAGATATCAGAGTACAATAAATCTGGACAGTTATAATAACTTGTCCTCAACCACTGGATAGAATAGGCTATATATACACAGCGGAAATTTACTCAATACGTCTCTGCCATCCAGCTCGTCTCCTGAGCTCCAAAGCGTCCTAACTTGAAAATCTGTAATACTCGGTCTGACCCGAGCATTACAATAAAGTAACACCTGAGTCAGGCTGGAAACCAGCTTGAGTAAACCCATCTAATATGAAATACTTAAGTTATAAAATTTCTTTGAAAACCAGGGTAACTCATACATCACTACGAGTTCTTATCCTGTTATAGCCAAACACTTATTACACAAATCTATTGATATTTAAAATAGCATCTAAGTACCGTTACTTAATTCAAATGGTCAGATTTACTAATTTTTATTCAATTCCAGCCTATAAAATTCTATAATCAAACCCGAAAAGGTTCAAAGTGATTATCAAATTGAGGCGGATCCGGATAACACAAATATCCGGTTCCGTTTTTCTCGAGTCTAAGTAACAAATATTTGAAAAGGTTATATTGTTTTAAAATAAACAATCTTACTTAGGGTGACACTGTCAATTATTGTAATTTGTTACAAATGTCTTATTTCGAATAAAACATATCATTTCTTCTAGTCTCACTATTTTAATTTGGAAACAATTATCCCACGGAATTAAGCAAAGATATGGAACATTAACCCAATTAACGATCTATAATCCAATACCCAAACGACTTACTCCTGGTTTTAATCCCCTTTGATTAGCCGTAATCATTTATATTTAAAACCAAATTAATTACAAATAAAACAATTTATTAAATAACAAATATTATAAAATAATACTTATTATCCATAAGTTTAAATCAATTAATAATAATTTATTTCCATTAAATTATCTCTTTAAAATTTATGAAATACCATTTCACTTTAAATCAAACTGGGAATATGAATTATCTTATTTTTAAATTCTATTCCTCCTTCCTTTCTTTTACCTTTCCTTTCCTACATTTTCTTTTATTCTTTTCTACATTTTCTTTTATTCCTTTTCTACATTTTCTTTTATTCCTTTTCTACATTTTCTTTTATTTATATTTTCTTTACTATTACTACTTTTTTCTAATCACGGCCCAAACCCGGCCCATAATTCTTCTCCATTTCCTCTTCTTTTCTCTTCTCTTCCCTTCTCTTAACTTCTGCAAACACCTCCCCACCTGATACTACCCTTTTGCACGAAACTGGTGCACGTGCACACCCAACCGAAGCCATGCCGACCACCGCCGACTCCACCCCCAAGTCGTCGTCATCACTCTCGACCTTCCCGACCACCCAGATTCCTCGATGATGCTCGAAATCGAAATCGAGCAATTCGCCAACCCACGAGAAAAAGCCCGATCACCTATTTTCACCTCCCACTGCCGTCACCGACCACCGGAATCCAAGCCCTTCCGCCAGAAGCTTCATCTTCCTTCCCTCTTACTTATCCCTCTATATCGCATCACCCAGTCGCCACCACACCGCTGCAAACGAACGAAAACCCACCTTGAACACACACGAGCCTAAAACCCTATTCTCCCTTCGACCTACCACCACGTCACACAGAAAAATCCACCAACATTTTTCCCGAGACCGCCAACCCCTCGGCTTCCTTCGACCAAGACCCCGAAGCCGATAAACTTCGCGGTCGCCAGAAATCACCCCACGACCAAATTCCGGCCATCCCTCCTTACCTCAACAATCCCATAACTAAAAATCAAAGTAAAGCTACCAAAATTCATCATTTCTCAAGTTGATTCCATTTATGTAGGTGAAAACAAAATTTAATATAGTCGAATCTTCTTGAAATGTTTGTTCACTTACTGTACATCCACTCTACAACATTTCTACTTAAAAATATTCTATGTAATCATTTTTAGAATTAAGTATACTCTTGTACAAACAAAAATTCTTCAAACATCACGGTCTAAAACTATTTAGATAAAGAGAATTTGATTTTTGAAGGGTTGAACATGTCAGTAACAAGAAGAACAGAGGGAAGTAAAAGGTATACAGGCATTCACCATTCATATACAGGTAGAAATACCCATTTCATTCTTATGCTACACATATTCAAAACTGATATTGCCATTTTATCCTTATCATAAACATTATATAAAGAAGATTAGATTTGAAAAGGGAGTTTACTCACTATTTGTTGTTTAAACAGAAGACACTGGCCTTGGATCTGCTATCTGCTTTTGATCTTGACTTTGATCTTCTCTACTTAGTTGAGTTTGTCTTTTGTTTTCAGTTGAGTTTGTTTCTTTAGTTTTGTGAAATGGAAATAATGTTTTTCTATGGTTTAACTTACTTAGTTCAATTTAAAGGAAATGAAACAGTGGAGGCATGTATATATAGAGAAAGGTAGGCTCTATACGCAATAAGCTTGTTTTATTTCTCCCACCTTTCTTTTTAAATTTTTATTTACTTAATTTCCTTTGGTCGGCAAATTCTTTTGACCTGATTTTGATTTTTGAAATTGAAGTGATTTATTAAAAAGAAGATTTGACATTTTATGTGCTTGAGGAGATGGCATTTATTGTGTGTGTCCCCCCTTATGTTTACATGCATATCCATATCATATATATGCATACATATTATTTCTTTGTCTTGTTTGCCTTATATGCATACAAATATTCATATATTTACCATGGTTATTTTTATAAGCTTTAGTTTATGTTACATATAACCATATAAGTCACTTATATACTTATTCCTATTTTTTTATTTTTTAAACATATGTTTTTATTTAACTTTTAGCCAAGCTTGGGTATATATATCCAACTTATCCATATATATATAGTATTATAAAGGTAGAGTTCTATTTTAATTATATTTTTTTAAGTTCCCAAACCATAGTTTCTTTCCCAAATATACATATATATATATAAATAAATATAATCAATAGCCAAAATATACTATTTATTTCCTATAAGATTTATCACATCTAGAGATTTTTATAGTTCAATATTTATCATAGTTCCCAAATCAATTTATATATATATTCTGATATTTTTAATTATCAGAAATTTATTTGTTCGACCAATCAAAATTAATATTCCGATAATTTTAAATCAGTTAATTACCCAATTAAAAGACGTTAAAAATCCTGGGTCGTTATTGTAGCGTATTGTACTATGTATGTAGATAGTTTAATGAATCCTTAAAGGATGGAATCCCAAACATCCTTTAAGTTATATTGCATTTCACTTGGACATTTCACTTAAGTTGATTTACTTGCATAAGAATGTTAATCCTAACTCGAGTGTTTTGTGTTTTGCTTTATGCTCGGATCAGCCTGAGTGTCACAGCATTTGACTCACCTTTGGAGCTCTGAGCTCTGCTTTGAGATCTATTTTTACCTATTCAGCTTTCTAGTTATTTCCAGTTGTTTATGTTCAGACTTGTCAATTGCCTTTGTATTAGTGACTTCTTGTACTTGTGATTTTCTATTGTATTTGTTTGAGACTCTGATGTTTTGTAGTAGCTTCATGAACTACTATTTGTCTATTCTGCTGCTTATTGTTATATTATTCCGTGTCTGTGATTCTGTGATTGATTTATTTACTGGATATGCTAAGTTTTGCCAAATATAATTAACAATATGCTGTTTTGAGCAATTCAGGTCCGACATGTGTGGATGATTGTCGATTTGAATGGTTCGAAATGATAGGTCGTTACAAGCAAGATATAAACTGGTTCAAAGAAAAACTACCTTTTGGTTGTGGATCTTTTATTATGAGAAGCACATGCATATTTGATTCAATCGATGCATTTTCTCACGTTATGCATGCAAATAAAAGCAAAAGGAATCACTAATATATATATATATATATCCATGTGTTGGTGACATTTGGGCGATATATAAGAACTGGAGTTATAATTGATTCTTAGAGATTTGGAAAATTGTGGATTTCAGATTGTAGAAGTTCAAAGTGTTTCCAGTACTTGTTTCAAAGTGCTTGCGTTATCGAAAGTAAGTGGACATGCTTGTGTTTATAAAAGGGAAGGAGATTATGGTCATGTAATTGATGTGCCGAGGGCAGATTATTTGAAGTTTTGTCATAAGATATCGACATTTAATCTTACTAAAGAATAGGGTGCAAGTTTGTGAGGATGTTGGGAGCCGGACTCTGCAGCAGTGCCTGAAATATTGCTTTTTTATTGATGATTTATGAAGGGATGATGGTACAGGTAACAGAGTTTTAATAAAGCATTAACTAAATATATACTTGTTAGTTACTTTTGGTTTAAGTTGTGATCTAGTTTGACTTGGGAAAAAAAGTGCGTTATAAATTAGATGTTTTACAAATTTGAAGCATAAAAACAATGTTACGACGGTACAGTGTTAAAGCCATATTTATGGCTAGTATTGAATTGTTCTTTACATTGGCTAATATGAAGGTGATATGTATACAAACACATACACACATATTGAACTTGTCATTTTCTAAGATTGAATGATTGTTACATGAACTAGTAGATATTTGTTGATTGAAAACAAATATATAATTTAAAATTTAAGACTAACTAATCGGTACTTTTTTAATAATAATTTCCATAATGACTTTAAATAAAATATATCTAATAGATGTGCTAGTTGTTTATGATGAAAGATAAAAAATCTATTATATAGACTTGTAAGTTAACCGAGATTTATAAAAGTTTAACTAGTTTTTATAAATATTAACTAATTTTTTTAAAATGAACTAAGTTTTATATAATTTAACTAAGTTTTATAAAAATAAATAAATTTATACAAATTAATTAAGTTTTATTAGTATTTAACTAAGTTAACTAAGTTTTATAAAAATTAAGTTTATTATAAAAATTAACCAAGTTTTATAAAAATTTAACTAACTTAACTAAGTTTTATAAAAATGATTTAAATTTAATAAAAGTTTAACTAAGGATGTTTGAAGTACCTTAAATATGTAAAGCACTTGCATAATGTTGATTGTTATGTTGATTGTTGAACTTGTCTACAGGTAATTAGCTTTTCTAGAGTAAAGATAAGTTACAGCAAAGAATTATGGGTAATCAAGTAATGATCATGGCTCTAATTGTTTTATATATATATATATATATATATATATATTATAACATTTTGTTAGTACTAGTTGTGTAAACTTTTTTATGAATGGTTATGGATTTCATGTGAATTTTCTTATTTCGTTGAAAAGCTATTATTGAAATGGTTATGGATGTCATATTTGATTATGTGAATAACGCGTTTTTTCAATTGTTTGAATATGTTGATTATGCGATTTATTGTTAGTTTGAATATGACGATTATGTGACTGACTGTTGGTTTTAATATGACTATTATGCGAGTGATTATTGGAAATGATACAAGCCATTAATAGAAAACGGTTGCGTGTAAAGTATGCTGCAAAACGGTCAATAACTTTTAGTAGCGTTTTAAAATGACAACGAAAAATGTGTAGTAGCAGAAAAAACCGCTACAAAAAATCAAAGAACGATGCAAGTAAAAACGCTACTAAAAAATGTTGACTTTGGGCAGTTGACAAGCGCTACAAAAAAAACTTTTGTTAAATGCTGCAATAAGTCAAGTTTTGGAGCGTTTTCTATAAGGCTACAAAAAGTTTCGGACTTTTAGTAGCATGTCATATCGCAGCATTTACTGAAACGCTACTAAAAGTTTTGGCAGCGTTTTTTCTATGTTACAGAAGGCCTTTTTTGGTGTAATGATCTTATTTATCAATGATGTTTTAAATTGCAGCAAATAAAATCAATAAAATGCCAAATTGGGTCATGCTTACTTATCTAAAATAAATACAAAAAAGCTTACATGATTTGAATGCGGGTTTTGATAGAAATGATAAAGAAAGAAGAGACCTAAAAGAAAAAGATTAAAACTATATTATTAAACTTCATGATTTTAAAATGTGTCATATAAACCGAGGATAGTAAGATTCCATGGGTATAGCTTGAGATAGACAGAAAAAGAGGAAAACTGTGTAATTGGTTTATTCATTTATTTCTTCACTCTTATCAATTTTCCTATATGTGTTTAATGATATTTATTGTTTATCAATAATGTTTTAAATTTCAAAAATAAGAACCAATAAACTTTGAACTGAATCATGCCCATATATTTATAATAACACATTGGATTAAAACTTGGGATTTGAAAGAAATTATAAAGAAAAAGGATACACAAAGGAAAAAGAGGAGTAAAACAATATTATTGAACTTTGGGATTCTGTTAAATAAAAAAAAGAATAGTGAGATTCTATGGGTCTTTTCCTTATGATAGAGGGAATCAAGGAGAGTTGATTAATCCTAAATATATTAGATATAAAATGTGGTTAGTGGGACTCAAACTTTGGTGGGAAGCTCATCAAATGAAGGATGCTTAAGAATTGAGTGAATCAATAAGAGTGTAGTATTTTATTTCTAAAATTATTAGAGAATAGAAAAAAGTTTGAGAGAGATTCGCTAGTAAGATATATAGTATAAGATCACATGTATTGTATTTTAGTTTTTATTATCCCTAAGAAAAGCATGAACATTCTTTTAACCATCTGATTCTAAATGGTTAAAAAAACATTATTTTACATTTGCACGACGAAAGATATGGGATCATATATATAAACATGAAATGTGTTTTGATATTTTATAGACAAATCTTACAAAATTGCTAATATAAATAAATAAAACTTATAATGTTTAAAAGTTTAATTGTTATGGAAATAGTACATAGAAACCGAAGTGATTCTTAATTTATTGAAGGAACAAATCAAAAATGTCATACATGTCATATGAAGTTACTAGTTTAATCGCACAACGGTAGAAAACCGATCGTTTGGGTGCATATTTTGGTGGAAAAAATAAACATAAAAATATTTACTACAGCTTTTCACTAAATGTCACAAAATGATAGTATGTTAGAAAATTTTCAGTATTTTGGATCATAATTAGAAAATTAAATGTTTGAAAATATTAATTTAAAATTTAATTTTGAACTTAAAGTTCAAATTTTAATTAGAACATTCAAAATTAAGGATTTGATTTTGAAACTATAAAGTTTGAAAATCAAATTTCAAATTTAAACTTGAATTTCAAAAGTTGAATGCTTTAAATTTTGAAATTAAATTTTAAATATTTTTACATGATAAATTTTGAATTTGAAACTGATTCAAAGTTTTATTTTTTTTCCAAAATTTAAATTTTTTAAAAAGTAAAAAATTTAATCGGGAAACCTAAAAAAAGAAAAATATCTATATGGATAATCTAAAATTTTTATTATAATATAGTAAAATTTGCAATTTAATTGTGAAATGAAATTCTAATGCGAAGTTCCAATAATTGTGATACCAAAATTTTGCTTCAATATAGATGTATGTATTGAGTAAGGAGATAAAAAATTAACTCTAGGAATTAGGTTTGAAATTTTATCGATTTTCTTCTATTAGGTTTGAAATTAGGTACGTGGCTCTAATTTTTGAGGAAAAAGAAATGCATTATGAAGTTGAATTAGAGATATGGAATCCATTTGATCAGTTAAGCTAAATAGATAAAATATATATCCTAGTCTTTAAGGTAGTTTAGGTTCAAATTTCACTTTTAAGGTTTGGATTTGGTTTTGTAGAATATAACCTAATCATTAACCCTTGAGTGTCCATGCAAATACAATTTAATATATAAGAGCAACTCCAATAGTGTGCAATTCAGGCTTTATATTTAGCATATCTAATTTTTCCCACTCCAACTGTTTCAATTCAACGTAATATTCAGTGGACAATTCAAAATTAGCCACGGATGCCTATTTAATAGGCGCCTAGAGCCCAATGGCCATTTTCCAACTGCTCCCCACAATGGTTATCTCTCCAACTCTATACATGCACTACTTTCACTCTTCATATTCACACAAAACACTTCACTACTTTCTTCTCTAAACCACATTATCTTCAAATCAAAACCAATCTTCATAATGTTTTCACTATTTGAAGATTTTACGCATCCTTTCAATTCTCAAACCTATGTCTTCGAAGACGACAATGAGCAACAACACATTACTCCTCCGAGCCAGCATTCATCCAACCCATGGCAAAGCGACGAAGACTTTGACTTATGCAATATCTACTGTCATTATACCAAAGACTGGATTATGGGTATTGACTAAAGCGGCGATAAGTTTTAGAAGAAAATAATGAATACCATCAACCTTAAAACAGTTTGTAAGTTTGTAACGACCCGTATTTTTACGGATCGAAACTTCGTAAAACAGTTGACATTTGGTCATTGGGCAAAGCGACGAAGACTTTTCTTATGGAAGTTTGTAACGACCCGTATTTTTACGGATCGAAACTTCGTAAAACAGTTGACATTTGGTCACACTGTTGATAAGTCGTTTATAGTTTAATTCCTAGGTCGTTTGGATTTAGGTCGGCAAGGAGTTAAGTCGGAGAAGTCTGGTAGGTCGTAGGTAAGCTTAGGCTTAGGTCGTAGCCGACTTAAGGAGAATAGGCGACCTAAGGATGTTGGGGTTGGTGACCTAAAGATTTGGAGTTAGGTCGTATGATGGATGGTAAGGGTTTAGGTCGTAGACGACCTAAGAGATAGAAGACTTAAGGGTTTTTGGCGAGTTAAGGTTTTGAGTGACCTAAGGGATAGGTCGGCAGCGACCTAAGGAGGACCAGTAGTTAGCGTGGTTAGGTCGTAGACGACCTAAGAGTTAGGTCGTGGATGGGTTAAGTGTTAGATCAGTTGAACGAGTTAGCGACCTAAGAAAGTTAAGTCGTGACCGAGTTAACTAATAGGTCGTAAGCAGTTAGGTTGCATAGTGGTTTAGGTCGCGTGTTAGTTTGGGACGACCTATAGGATGTGAGCGACCTAAGGGAAGTGCGAGCTAAGGAATGTACGACCTAGTGGTTAGTGTGTTAGGTCATAGACGACTTAGGTGTTAGTTGTTAAGTCGTAGAGTGGCTAAAATATTTAAGGCGTAACTCTGTTGAGTGGTTAGGTCGGCTACTCTGTTAGGTCGCAAGGAAGTGCATGTGCGTTAGGTCGTAGGTCGTATGGATGCGGTTATCTACTAAGTCGTTAGGTCGTATGCGCATGTGTTAGGCGGAGATGCTGTTAAGTCGTAAGTCGTATACCCTGTTAAGGCACGTGCTTTAGGTCGGGGATTTGTTAGGTCGTAGGTCGGAAGAGATAGGTCGTGGACGACCTAATTCCGAGCTAGCGACTTAGGATTTCAGCTATAAATAGGAGGGCTTTGCTCCATTTTTGGGATCCGGATTTCGAAGCGACGAAGTGCTGCCATTTTGAGAGCTCGACTTCTACACTTCTTCACTTCTTTTCTCCACTCTAATCTAGTGATTCCTTCCATCCATATTGAAGATCAAATCGAAGATCGAAGAGCTTAGATTGAAGATCTACATTCTTCGAAGAGAGATTTCATCGTTTGAAGCGGATTGGTGATAGATCAAGTTAGATCCTTCGCTATCCAGATCTGAAGCGTGTTGATTTGAGGTTGTTTAGGTGATTTGGTGAGTGGTGATTATCTCTCACACGGATCCAAAGGAGTATATCAGATTGTTGGCTCGATTTGGTGTTAAAATAGTGATTTTCCATGCATTTTCTTCATCCTAAGTGTAGATCCATATAGATTCATTGTTCATGATGATGTTACATCCATTTTACTACATGTTAACCTATGCAAGTTCATTCATCAAGATTATAGAGATATTGTTCATGTTTTCATGCTTATTAGACTTTCAACTCTTTAATTACGAAACTGCCATTATTGTTATAATTGTCTACTTAGATCATATTTGAATGCTTGATTGTTTGGATTAATGTTTGACTTGGTTGATTGCTATGAATTAGATGATTGATGATTTGATTTAGACCGAAGATGATTCAAAAGCTAAGAGAAAGGCTCTTGAATTGGGAAAGCTGCTTGTGGCATATGTAGCGGATGATGAAGCTCTTATGCATAGATTGGATGATGATGTTGAGTTGAGACTTTGCGAGGATGTGATGAAGCGAAGCATGATATGAGATAGCCTTGGTCTAATCCAGACGGGATCATTCTAAGCAGATTGATAACTCGGTGAAATGTTCGAGTTTGAGGATAATGGATGCTCGAGAGGCGCTTGAGCTAGTATGGAAATAGTCGTCGAAGAGGATGACTAGAAGGCTGAGATCTCATCGTTGTTGAAGGTTCTAGCATGCTCAAAGCAAGAGTACGTTGGGCAGATTCGATAGTCCCTGAAGGCTACGGATTGGTAGTCAAGTACTCTGGGCAGATTCGATAGTCCTAGGCACGGGTCACGATGACGTGCGGGAGTAATGTCTAGAACCGGGGTTTCCATTAGCCCTTGACGGACGGCTGAAAGAATGTGCCGGTCATTAAATTAACGGTGATGTCGAAGCAATGATAACAGTGATAGCCAAAGTCATGGATGTTTGGTTGTATCGTCATTCGGTCTCAAGAGCGGTATTTTCCGGGTGCTTATCTGATCTTGGTTTAGGCCTTGGGGGTTTGTACTTGGAAAACATCGCCCTTGACTCGAGTGATAATTACTTTACTTTAAATTGTATGCTCTGTTATGTTTGCTTCTGCTTAGTGTGTGTCTGGGGGCTATCACTGTAGAAAGAGGTTGGAGTGGGAGGGTTGTATTCCTATTCCTTTTCCTTTATGCTCTTTTGGTATGTTGTTAGTTAATTTACCGCTCACTAAGACTGTTGTCTGACTCAAGGCTTTATGTTTTAACTCTTATTGCCTTGGGCTGTTCGTCCATTTTGGGACGGGCAGACTAGGTAGCAGGTGACAGGTGCTGTTCTAGCTTTCCACGGTGCTGATATCGAAGACGAGCTAGAGTATTGCATATTATTTCTTACTATATGTACTGGATGTTCCGGTGCTTTGTATTCTCTGAGTGATATGTAGTGAGGCTTGTTGTATTGACTATTCAGATGTTTGTATTCGACTATTATGAAGTTTTATTGATGAGATTCTATTCTGTGAAGCTTCACTATATATATATGTTCTATTGTATTTTGTCCATGCCCTGTGAGTAATACGATAGATTCTATTATTCAATCTACCTTGACAATTGTCCATGGTCGCCTGGCACACTTTACCGCGCACTATCTCTAGATTCGGTACAGGGGTCATGGGCGGTCGTCACATTTGGTATCAGAGCTTTGGTTAATCGATTTTACCCAACACTCGCTGACGTAACTACGTATGAGAGACGTAATTGTATTTTGATGGATGAATACTATAGATAATATAGTAGCTTAGTAGAGTTTGAGTCCTTTATGCAGTTGTTTCTCTAGATGTTCTGATCATTCCTTTTTATAGATATTGAGAATGAGTCGAAGAGGGAGACCAGCTGCTAGGGAAGACCGTACAACTGAGGGAACTGCTGATTATGCAGCCATGTTTGAAGCTATGATGACTTCGATCATGAGAAGGATGCCAGCTCCAGGGCCATCAGTTGATGTTGGAGTTCAAGTTCAGGCTCCAAGGCTGGTGGATTTTGCTAAGCTGTGTAAAGACTATACTGCTCTTGGAGGAAAGGTTTTCTTGGGAACAGAACCAACCATTGAAGTCCAGAGATGGATAGATGCTTGTAGAAAGATTTTTGGTGATTTGGGAATCGAGGATGCAACTAAGAGGAAGTTGGCATCAAGACAGCTTCAAGGGAGAGCCTCTGATTGGTGGAACTCTATTACCATCAATACTCCGGAGGAAGAGATTACTTGGGAGCAATTCCAAGTCAGATTTGAAGCTAAGTTCATTTCTACAGCTCAAAAGTCTGTTCTGTTCAAGAAGTTTGTGGAGCTCAAGCAGGGAGGAAGACCAGTTCTTGAGTATGTTTCTGAGTTTGAAGCTTTGTCCAAGTATGCCCGGTCATATATCGAATCTGCATATCAGAAGAATGAGAAGTTTGCGACAGGCTTGGACAGTTATCTTGGGAGACAGTTGGTGGATCATTTGGACGATTCATTTGAGAAGCTTGTGGAGAAAGCTCTTAGACATGAGAGTCTGTTTCCCAAAGAAGGATCTGTTGTTGCTGTGACCAGAGGAGAGTCTAAACCACAGCAGGGTGGAAACAAGAAGAGGAAGCAGCAGTAGCAGAAGGGTAAGGATAGCCAGAAGAAGTTGAAGGGCGAAGTGACCTGCTACAACTGTCAGCAGAAGGGCCATTTCTCTAAGGATTGTAAGAATCCGAAGGTATCGATGAAGTGTCACAACTGTGACAAGCCGGGGCACATCAAGAGGAATTGTCCAGAACCGAGGAGGGACAAGCAGATTGTGCAAGCTTATGCTTTGGGAGCTGTTCTGTCGTCTTCGAAAGCTCCTACCGCTGAAGAGAAAGGAAAGAGTGTGGTGGTTCAAGGTACTCTTTTCCTATGTGGTGTCTCAGTTAGAGTTCTGTTTGATACTGGGGCGTCGCATTCGT
Source organism: Allium fistulosum (assembly GCA_030737815.1). Taxonomy (NCBI): domain Eukaryota; kingdom Viridiplantae; phylum Streptophyta; class Magnoliopsida; order Asparagales; family Amaryllidaceae; genus Allium; species Allium fistulosum. The sequence continues at coordinate 110,851,307 of CM060901.1, read as the reverse complement.
TTGTTTGTAGTGAACTTGTAGGCCGGTTAGGTTTGGAACCGGATATCGTTGATAGGCCATTGGTTGTGACTAATCCAGTTGGGGGTTCGTCTTGTTTGTGTATGTTATGCCGTGGTCTGATTGTGTCGAGTCATGGTTGCTCTTTTGTTTGTGATTGTTTTGTTCTGAACTTTTCGGGGTTCGGAATTATTTTGGGTATGGACTGGCTTAGGAAGTATGCGGCAAAGGTTGATTGCGAAAGGTTGGAGGTGACAGTTGAGAATGTGGAGGGGCGAAAGATTTTGATATGATGTAAGCATGAAGAAGGCATCTTCATGAGCTTCATGTATTCGCTAGTTGTTCCACGGGATGGACTGTCATCGGTGCCAATCGCAAATGGATTCGAGGATGTCTTTGACGAAGTCAAAGGGTTACCGCCGCATAGAGAGATCGAGTTTCGTATAGATCTAGTTGAAGGAGCCAGACCTGTTGTGATGCCTCTTAGGCGGATGGCGCCTAGGGAACAGCAGGAGTTGAGGGTGCAGGTTGATGACCTTTTACAGAAAGGATTCATTCGGCGTAGTGTGTCCGAGTGGGGTGCACCAATTGTGTTTGCAACCAAGGCAGATGGGTCATTGAGATTGTGTGTGGATTATCGTGAGCTGAATAAAGTGACTAAGAAGAACAAGTATCCATAGCCGAGAATAGATGACTTGTTTGATCAGCTTCACGAAGCTAAGGTGTTTTCTCAGATGGATTTGGCAACGGGATTTCACCAGTTGAGAGTAGCTAAGGATAGTGTGCCGAAGACTGCTTTTCGAACACCATCCGGTTTCTTTGAGTGGCTGGTAATGCCGTTTGGATTGACTAACGCGCCAGCATATTTTGTGGATCTTATGAATAGAGTGTTCAGAGATTAGTTGAACAAGTTCGTACTTGTGTTCGTGGATGATATTCTGATTTATTCCAGATTTGAGGAAGAGCACAAGACGCACTTGCGTATTGTTTTGGAAATTTTGCGGAAACATCAGCTGAAGGCTAAGTTTTCGAAGTGTCACTTCTGGAAGAGTGAAGTGAGGTTCTTAGGCCATGTTATTTCTGGAAATGGAATAGCGGTTGATCCCGCTAAGGTGGCAGCAATCCAGGATTGGGTTAGACCTAAGAATGCATCAGATGTGAGGAGTTTTCTTGGATTAGCAGGATATTACCGACGGTTTATCAAAGACTTCTCCAAGGTAGCTGCACCGTTAACAGGATTGACGAAGAAGAACCAAGTGTTCAGATGGGATGATAAGTGTGAGCAAGCTTTCGGAATCCTGAAAGAGCGATTGACGAGTGCTCCTGTTTTGACCATTCCAAGTGGGAATGATGAGATGGTGGTTTACACCGACGCATGTGGTACTGGACTTGGAGCAGTGCTAATGCAAAAGGATAAGGTTGTTGCGTATGCTAGTCGACAACTGAAGCCGCATGAAAGGAATTATCCAACTCATGATTTGGAATTAGCGGCAATTGTTTTTGCTCTGAAGATGTGGAGGCATTATCTATTGGGGGTTCGATTCGAGTTGTTTACAGATCATAAGTCGTTGAAGTATCTTTTCTCCCAAAAGGATTTGAATCTTCGGCAACAACGTTGGCTAGAGTTTTTAGCATCATATGATTTTGGTATAGCTTATACTCCGGGAAAGGGTAACGCAGTGGCAGATGCATTAAGTCGAAGACATGCAGGATTGGGAGCCATGTTTTCAGAATGGAAGAATCTCGAGTATTTAGCTGGATTTGACTTCAGGCCCAGATGCGAATTTGAACCTGAGATGTTGGCAAACTTATCGATAAGACCCACTCTTGTGGAAAGGATTGGCGAGAGCCAAAAGCGAGACGATAAGATTGTCAAGATTATCCGTGATTTGGAATCTGGATTGGACCCAGAAAAGGATAAAGGATTCGAGGTCGATAGAGAAGGTTGGCTTCGAAAGCAAGGACGACTAGTTGTTCCCGATATAGATGAATTGAAGAGTGAAGTTCTGAAGGAAAGTCATCACTCGAAGTTGACGATTCATCCAGGTGAAAATAAGATGTATCGGGATATGAAGAGAGCCTACTACTGGGAAGGTATGAAGAAGGATGTTGGAAATTTTATTTCCAAGTGTATGAACTGCCAGTTGGTAAAAGCCGAGCAGAAGAAGCCAAGTGGATTGCTTCAGCCATTAGAAGTTCCTACATGGAAGTGGGAACAAGTGTCGATGGATTTTATTGATGGGCTACCAAGAACAAGAACGGGAAATGAAGGGATTTGGGTCATTATAGATCGTCTGACTAAGAGTGCAAGATTCATTCCTATTCGATCGACTAGGACTGCATCAAAGTTGGTTGAGTTATATGTTAAGTGGATAGTTCGGTTCCATGGTATTCCGAAGAGTATAGTGAGCGATCGAGATCCGTTGTTCACTAGTGGATTTTGGAAGAGCTTCCAGGAAGTTTTGGGAACCGAGTTGTGTTTGAGTACAGCTTATCACCCTCAAACAGATGGTCAGACAGAGAGAGTCAACCGAGTTTTGGAAGATCTCCTCAGAGCTTGTGTTTTGGATTTCGGAGGATCATGGGAAGATCACCTTCATTTGGTGGAATTTGCATACAACAACAGTTACCAGTCAAGCATTGGTATGACACCGTATGAGGCATTGTATGGAAGACCGTGTAACTCTCTGACATGTTGGTTAGAGACAGGAGAAAAGCTGATGCTTGGGCCAGAGATGATTCGACAGACTTCGGATTGCATAGAGATCATTCGGCAACGAATGAAAGCAGCCCAAGACCGTCAGAAGAGTTATGCCGATAAGCATCGTAAGGATTTGGAATTCGACGTAGGTGATATGGTTTTTGTGAAGGTTTCTCCACTGAAGAATGTTATTCGTTTCGGGAAGAAGGGAAAATTGACTCCGAGATTTGTTGGACCATTCCCGATCGTCGAGCGAATTGGAAAGCTCGCCTATAGATTGGAGTTACCAGAGAAGATGGCGGATGTGCACAATGTTTTTCACGTATCATATCTACGGAAGTATGTGCACGACTCGAATACAGTGGTTTCTGCTGATAGCTGTGAAGATTTCGAAGTTGATCCAGTCGATAGGAGACCTCGTAAGCCGCTTCGTGTTGTGGAAACCGACACGAAACAGCTTAGGAGGAAGGTAGTTAAGTTGCTCAAGATACAATGGAGTGATGATGATAACGACTGTACGTGGGAGGTGGAAGAGAGGATGAAGGCAGCTCATCCTGAACTCTTCAAGGTATGGCCCTAAGATGTCGTGTCATCTAACGACGTTGTAACTTGTTCTAGTTTTAGAATTCTGCGTGCTAAGCTAGAATTGGATGCATGGTTTGTTGATTGCTATGGATGGTAGGCGTGCAGAATAGTCTTTGATTGCTTTGTTTGTTTGGAATTTCGGGGACGAAATTCCTAAGGGGGAGAGAATGTAACGACCCGTATTTTTACGGATCGAAACTTCGTAAAACAGTTGACATTTGGTCACACTGTTGATAAGTCGTTTATAGTTTAATTCCTAGGTCGTTTGGATTTAGGTCGGCAAGGAGTTAAGTCGGAGAAGTCTGGTAGGTCGTAGGTAAGCTTAGGCTTAGGTCGTAGCCGACTTAAGGAGAATAGGCGACCTAAGGATGTTGGGGTTGGTGACCTAAAGATTTGGAGTTAGGTCGTATGATGGATGGTAAGGGTTTAGGTCGTAGACGACCTAAGAGATAGAAGACTTAAGGGTTTTTGGCGAGTTAAGGTTTTGAGCGACCTAAGGGATAGGTCGGCAGCGACCTAAGGAGGACCAGTAGTTAGCGTGGTTAGGTCGTAGACGACCTAAGAGTTAGGTCGTGGATGGGTTAAGTGTTAGATCAGTTGAACGAGTTAGCGACCTAAGAAAGTTAAGTCATGACCGAGTTAAGTAATAGGTCGTAAGCAGTTAGGTTGCATAGTGGTTTAGGTCGCGTGTTAGTTTGGGACGACCTATAGGATGTGAGCGACCTAAGGGAAGTGCGAGCTAAGGAATGTACGACCTAGTGGTTAGTGTGTTAGGTCGTAGACGACTTAGGTGTTAGTTGTTAAGTCGTAGAGTGGCTAAAATCTTTAAGGCGTAACTCTGTTGAGTGGTTAGGTCGGCTACTCTGTTAGGTCGCAAGGAAGTGCATGTGCGCTAGGTCGTAGGTCGTATGGATGCGGTTATCTACTAAGTCGTTAGGTCGTATGCGCATGTGTTAGGCGGAGCTGCTGTTAAGTCGTAAGTCGTATACCCTGTTAAGGCGCGTGCTTTAGGTCGGGGATTTGTTAGGTCGTAGGTCGGAAGAGATAGGTCGTGGACGACCTAATTCCGAGCTAGCGACTTAGGATTTCAGCTATAAATAGGAGGGCTTTGCTCCATTTTTGGGATCCGGATTTCGAAGCGACGAAGTGCTGCCATTTTGAGAGCTCGACTTCTACACTTCTTCACTTCTTTTCTCCACTCTAATCTAGTGATTCCTTCCATCCATATTGAAGATCAAATCGAAGATCGAAGAGCTTAGACTGAAGATCTACATTCTTCGAAGAGAGATTTCATCGTTTGAAGCGGATTGGTGATAGATCAAGTTAGATCCTTCGCTGTCCAGATCTGAAGCATGTTGATTTGAGGTTGTTTAGGTGATTTGGTGAGTGGTGATTATCTCTCACACGGATCCAAAGGAGTATATCAGATTGTTGGCTCGATTTGGTGTTAAAATAGTGATTTTCCATGCATTTTCTTCATCCTAAGTGTAGATCCATATAGATTCATTGTTCATGATGATGTTACATCCATTTTACTACATGTTAACCTATGCAAGTTCATTCATCAAGATTATAGAGATATTGTTCATGTTTTCATGCTTATTAGACTTTCAACTCTTTAATTACGAAACTACCATTATTGTTATAATTGTCTACTTAGATCATATTTGAATGTTTGATTGTTTGGATTAATGTTTGACTTGGTTGATTGCTATGAATTAGATGATTGATGATTTGATTTAGACCGAAGATGATTCAAAAGCTAAGAGAAAGGCTCTTGAATTGGGAAAGCTGCTTGTGGCATATGTAGCGGATGATGAAGCTCTTATGCATAGATTTGATGATGATGTTGAGTTGAGACTTTGCGAGGATGTGATGAAGCAAAGCATGATATGAGATAGCCTTGGTCTAATCCAGACGGGATCATTTCAAGCAGATTGATAACTCGGTGAAATGTTCGAGTTTGAGGATAATGGATGCTCGAGAGGCGCTTGAGCTAGTATGGAAATAGTCGTCGAAGAGGATGACTAGAAGGCTGAGATCTCATCGTTGTTGAAGGTTCTAGCATGCTCAAAGCAAGAGTACGTTGGGCAGATTCGATAGTCTCTGAAGGATACGGATTGGTAGTCAAGTACTCTTGGCAGATTCGATAGTCCTAGGCACGGGTCACGATGACGTGCGGGAGTAATGTATAGAACCGGGGTTTCCATTAGCCCTTGACGGATGGCTGAAAGAATGTGCCGGTCATTCAATTAATAGTGATGTCGAAGCAAAGATAACAGTGATAGCCAGAGTCATGGATGTTTGGTTATATCGTCATTCGGTCTCAAGAGCGGTATTTTCTGGGTGCTTATCTAATCTTGGTTTAGGCCTTGGGGGTTTGTACTTGGAAAACATCGCCCTTGACTCGAGTGATAATTACTTTACTTTAAATTGTATGCTCTGTTATGTTTGCTTCTGCTTAGTGTGTGTCTGGGGGCTATCACTGTAGAAAGAGGTTGGAGTGGGAGGGTTGTATTCCTATTCCTTTTCCTTTATGCTCTTTTGGTATGTTGTAGTTAATTTACCGCTCACTAAGACTGTTGTCTGACTCAAGGCTTTATGTTTTAACTCTTATTGCCTTGGGCTGTTCGTCCATTTTGGGACGGGCAGACTAGGTAGCAGGTGACAGGTGCTGTTCTAGCTTTCCACGGTGCTGATATCGAAGACGAGCTGGAGTATTGCATATTATTTCTTACTATATGTACTGGATGTTCCGGTGCTTTGTATTCTCTGAGTGATATGTAGTGAGGCTTGTTGTATTGACTATTCAGATGTTTGTATTCGACTATTATGAAGTTTTATTGATGAGATTCTATTCTGTGAAGCTTCACTATATATATATGTTCTATTGTATTTTGTCCATGCCCTGTGAGTAATACGATAGATTCTATTATTCAATCTACCTTGACAATTGTCCATGGTCGCCTGGCACACTTTACCGCGCACTATCTCTAGATTCGGTACAGGGGTCATGGGCGATCGTCACAAAGTTGGTACTAATATAAACACTAAATAAAATACAAGTACAACTAATCACAAGGCCTTATTAGGGGATTTGTCTACACATTTAGGCACTTGATCACATTGATATATATATATATATATATATATATATAAATCAAATTTTAGAATGTAAAAAAAGTTTACTATCTTATTGTCGATGTACTGATATCTTTTTAGAGATTATAAATCATAAGGTAGAATAATGGTCATTCGTTCTTTATTTTATGTTGAATAAAAATATATTAAGTCAAACATTTCCATAGACATGCATTAGTATCTTACAAGATACATAGTTCATAACTATATATGATAGAACAGATAATAAAAGTAAACTAAAAGCTGAAGCTTAAACCAAACATACTACACACATGACACACACAAGATAACTATACCCTACATAACAACAAATATTTTTGCTGCTGTTTCAAAAAAAACTAGAGCTACAAGAACTGAAGCATACAATTCTGATCACCAATACTTTGCTTCTAGTAATTAGCTTATCAGATTGAAATCATGCTTTTATGCAAGTGCAAATGTGAAGTGAGCAATACATGGTTCATTTAGTGTACTTAATCTATACGGTGTTTCATATTTATTGCAAAAAAATCGAGGGTGCCATTAAAGGAAGCACCATAACAGATTATATAGCTCATCTCTACATTGATTACTATTTAGTATTTACACCACCTATAAGGTGAGCAGGGATACTCAACAATTTTTGATACACTATAGGAAAAAAATTCCAATTTCACTCGTTATGATTAGAAATTAATTTATCCTATGGTAGATATGAGTTTTTCAAAATCCCACTATCAACTTCTATAACTACAAAGTAGTAACTGATGGAAATTTTATTGATCAGTTATTATAACATCCTCGTCAAATAATAAGTCCATGTATAGTTGATCAGTTGTAATATACCCTATTCTGAGGCATGGAAATAGATACTATTGATGCTGTAGTCATCCTTAGCATTATTTTCCAATGACAAAATGTTCGCTATTGAATCGTTAACACCAAGACATTAGAATTTATAAATTTTTAACAAAACATTTTCATTCATTAATTTGCAAATTCATTACATTTCATTTTCATAACCCCACGAATACATCATTCAGATAAAATATAATAATTACATATAGTTCCAAGAGCAAAATATGATGACGCCCTCTTAGATGATCAGAGTTTTAACTACTTGGACAGTTACAGTACTCGTCGTTACGTGCATTCAACAAATCAAGAGCAGTTAAACTACTACAAGGTGGAAATATAATCTTCTATATAGTATCTTGCCTCCTGCATGTCTCCGAAAGCCTCTTCGTCTAAACCTGAAAAAGCCCTACTCTCGGCCTACCTAATGCCAAGTCGAGTATCCGAGAGTTTAGGGAGAAATCTAAAACTTCGGATCGGACAAAAAGTCTGGTTTGAATAATATTATTTCATCTCAAACCAAAATTTTGGGTACATAGTGAGACCACGCTACAGAACGGAAATGTGTTTCTAATACTAATACCCTATCAATCAATATTTAATCCATTACATATCCTACATCCAAAAATGATTAGTACATAATCATATATAACATCAATAACTTATCATGCAGGCAAGAGTTAAAATGAATTGTCCGTTATTCCCAAGATTAAGGATTACACATTCTCAAAACTACCCAATCCCATATATGGTTCATCCAATGCCATAGTTTTTCCAAGGTCGCTATGAATCTATATTAGTTTTCTCAAACCAACTAAAAACCTATCGGTTGACTCAGACCAAGATTTACTAGATAATTCAACAGTCTTCTAGTACAATCAGAAGAAATATCAACGCTCCTGGATTGGTGGGAGAAGATAACAATGGTCTCCTAAAAACAGTAGGAGAAAAGAATAATGGTCTCCTAAAAAAGTAGAAGAAAACATAGGTGAGCTAATTGCTAAGAGTTCACTGCTTTGCGTAACCCAAATTTCGCTTATCCTTCGGCTAAGCCCCTCACAATGGAATTTGTGGACCTGACCAATCGAGGGTTAACGATTGAAGCATATGGAGCGACCCTACACCAGTCTCCACTCTTAAATCTGGTTTTAAAAATGTCAACGAGTCATGTCCTTTGATCAATTCGGGCACCCTAACATAATTTGATCTTCATAATTTCCTGCATGTAATTCTACTCACTCAAGAGTTTAAGTCTGACCATATCCACTAATGGAACAACCTTAACTGGTCATAAGTTCCCAAGTTCCCAAGGTTAAAATAATGGATGATAACATTCATCAAATATGTGAGTATGCAATAATAACTGATTAACAAACTAAATGAACATATGACATATCAACAATCAATTAAATATACGTTCAATATGATAGCCAATTTTGTACATAAATTACTTTTCCAAAGTAATAGCTTCTTCTATACATAACTCTTAGAATATAAGCAAAATATACTTTCTTTTCTTTTAAAACTTTCATAAATACTTAAAAAAATCATCATTTTTGTTTAAGTAATAATTTGCCCAATATAGAATTAAAATCCTTTCCATGTTATAAAATATAGTTGTCCTTTCCTTCAAAACAAGTGTTCGTGCCTTGTTAAATCTTCAGCTTTTATGGGTTAAAATTAAAGGCCACCGTGCTTTATCAAATTCAAGTCTTAAAGTCATCACGCCCTAAAAATATAGCCCTCGTTCCATATTAAAACTAGCTTTCTTTGCTAAAAATGTAGTCATCATGACTAAATAAAACATAGCTTTATGCCTTTAAAAATATAACCTTTGTGCCTTTATAAAATGATAGCCGTCGTGGCTTATTAAAACCATAACTTTCATTTAAGAAAATATAGTCTTCGTGACTAAAAAAACAGTCTTTGCGACCTTTTTATAAACAAAACCTTCGTGACTAAACAAGATAGGTGACTTTGGTGTATAATAGAAAATAATGCATTCATATAAAAATATAGCTTTCGTGATTTATTACAATAGATAACTATTGTGAATATAAAAGGTATAGCCATCCTGGGCAAGTAAAACATAGCTTTCTATCTTAATAAAACATAGTCATTGCGACATATCATGACAGATAGCAGCTTTCGTGTGTAAATTAAAATAAGGTTTTGAAGGCTAGAAAACAAAGCTATCATGGGTAATAGTTATCATGAGTTAAATGATAACTTTCGCATGTAATCAGTGGCATTTTTATAATTCTGTTTAAAACCGATTCCTTGCCTTTAAAAGTATACCTTTTTTCACCAAATCCATATTTTTGTCAAAAACTCATTGGCCAAAAATCATCTTTTCAGAATTCTTTCTAAAATCAAAGTGGAAATTTTAATTCCATTTTCGTAATAATAAATTTTCCTCAAACTAATATTATTATCGTATTTTGCAAACAAGTCCAATTTGCACAAAACAATTTATATTAAATTGTAAACACTTGAGAAAACACAACAAAAATTCTCAAAAATCAATATTTACTTCCTTAACATCATATTAAAATTTCGGACCAAAATAATTAGTTTTCATATTTTAGATAATTAAATTTCAAAATTAACCATTTTCTTCCAATTCAAAACAAATTTATATAAATTTCAAAGATTATGAAATTTAAAATCCATCTCCAAAATAATAATTCGAGTATTATATCAAAATTTTAGATCATTTGGAGATCAAAAACTTGGTTTTTTCACATAAAACCCCTTTGGGGAAATTTCTAGAATTCCTAAATAAGAATCATTTGATCATAGACATGATTATACATTCAACAGACATGATAAACATTCAATAAAATTCGAATTTACACTTAGACCCGAATCAACGTTCATCAAACAAATGAAATAGTAATATTATTCAGCTTTGATCTTGTTGAGATGTTGGAATTTGCTCCAGCTTTCTTTTTTTCTTTAACTTATCTTCTTTTCCTTTTGAACTTCCTTTCTTCCTAATAGTGGAAGGCCTTATTTAGTTAGATTTTGTTTTGTTAATGAAATGAAAAAGAATGTGGGGGAGAGAGGAGTGTAGTATAAATTTGTACTTCCTCTTTTGACCCTTCTATACTTATGCTTATTAAACCTTATTTCATTAACGATTTTCTTTAGTTGTATTTATTAAGGCCACTTTAGTTAATTAATATAGCAAATTCCACATTTACAACTTCTCATTTAATTATTCCATAATAATTAAATATTTAATTTATATGCAATAAAATTAGGGATGTTACATGAATTCTATGTAAAAGCATTAGATACCAAAACTAAAACTGTTCAAGATTGATTATTAAAAATTACCATTAAAATTATAGCCGCTGTCCATATCCAGATGATCAATAATATCCACTCCAAGGACATGCCGAATTAGTGATTGACCTCGTCAACTGACTTGAAATTGCTGAAAAACATAAATTTTACTTTTTGCACATGTATATATCGTGCTAAAACCCTAAATTAATCAAAACGAAAAATTTCACAAATTTCAAACTTGAACTTATTAACATTAGATCTCTCAAGCAAGTTTATATATTTGTTTTCGAATTTAATGTGTCACGTGCATTCATATACTCTTCAAGAAGAAAAAAATAAATGCCCTTCAGAACGTATATATTAGCGAGTAATAACAAGATCAGGAGATCACAGAACCAACATTCATTAAATACAACAAATTCATAGGCATTTACCGTGTGAAACAAATATGACTTCAATGGATGGTCTACATGAATCTTAAAATGATGGATGAAAAGAAACTGGGGTAAACATAATATAACCTCTTTGAATGCCTCCATCCAAGAATCACTATTACAAAGAAAATAGTAGGCAACACAAACTTAAGTGCTAAAGAGTAGAATGCATGCAATTCATTCATCAAGTATCCACTTACTCCACCTATCACTTCAGCATAATTATTTGCGTATCACGGCGTCATTATGCAACCATCTACATAAAATATATTTTTGTTAATAATATTGCTATTTGTTTTATTATATTTTTGTTGTTGTTCATAGCTTAAAATTGTTTACTGTTTGTCATTGCAGCAGCCACTGACAATCCAAGGAAACTTCAGCTAATACTTTCTTCCTTATAAGTAATAAAAACAGTGTAAATTTAGCAACTAAATACTATAATGCTAAGGTAGGTAACGAAATATTATGATTTAGTAAGTATTTAAAAAAAGTTTATGCAATACATAAGCTACCTAAAATGCTGAGATTTTTTGCTTATGGTTCCCCTGGTATTACACGTCAAAAAACTTTAAGTATAAGTCGAGAGAAAACAAAGGAATGCTGCTAGGGTTTCATGTATAGTCGGAAAAAGTGCAACGAGTAATTTTTGCCCTACGTTTTATTTTTCTATGGGCTTTGGGCCTTGTATTAACCAAGTTTCAAAAAAAAAAAAACCTCTTGGAACAATTTTTCAAACTACTTATTTTTTCACAAACAAACAAAAACAAAAACGAGAGACATTATTTTTTATTAGAGTAATGATTAGAAGCTCGGTACAATGTATGGCATTGGTTCATGAATCATTAGGCTTTACCACACTTAGTAAAATTAATGATAAGTAAGAAATAAGTAAAGTACATTTAGCTTATGTTAAAAGCTAACCCTATTACAGAAATATCTTTGAGAGATGCTCATTACCTACTATAGATTCAATAAAAGACAAAAGATAATACTGAACCGAACATACTAATAGCATCAACAAAGATGTTATGAATATATAATAGGATATATCAACTGAAAATTTTTAAAAAAAATCAAAATTTAAGCTATGCACATTTTAACAAATTCGGTAAATGGGAACAAAAATTTACATTTATAGACGAAGCTCGAATTTAGGCATTTATAGGTGAAGCTTGTAATACATACGTCCAAACAAAAAAAAGTTGTGTATATTTAAGATAATTAATGAATCAAATACGTACTTCCAAATTTTATTCCAAATCACCAAAATATTAACTTAGCATTTATAGATGTAGCTTAAATTAGGCATTCATAGGTGCAGCTTAAAACACATACTTCTGAATTGTAATAAATTATGCGTTTATTTAAGAAAATTAATGAATGTAAATAAACACTTCCAAATCATCAGAAAATCATTCATGACCAAAATATTAACTTTTATAGTAAACAAGTTTGCAAGTGTTATCGAATGAATGTGAAATAGCAATTTATACATATCAGAAGAACAATATACCAAATTAAAGCAAGAGATAACAATGTTCCATTAGTCATCATGTAATGTACTAATCCATGCATAAAATTAGGAATTAGTACTAATCAACAGTATAATATATTAGGGATATATTGTAGACGTATATCAAACTGCATCCGAGCTAAAAATCATAGAAAATAACACTGAAAGATAGACAATGGAAGGAAAGGAATTCAAGTCATAATATTATATGAGCATGTTATGTCCATGTTTTATAGACGTTAACTTTATAACTACTATATTTAAACTAAATGCTTCTACTTGAACATGTTCATGGACAATAAATATACAATCATAATAGGGGTTCAATACCTCCATCCCTATTTCCTCTGTCCTTCTATGTCAAATTCATCTCAACCATTAATTTTGACATGATATATTTACTTTAATGATATGGTAGGGTCCACTAAAGAATTAAGGCATATGATGTGTGGTTGAGATTTAATTGGACACATGGAACAGTGGAATCGGGGATAGAGGAATTGAGCTGCATAGTAGGCTACGGACATGGCTATAGGAAATAGGTATGCATCTTTAGTGATATGGTTATAGGAAATAGGAATCAAAATGGGTATCATATTAGTTATTCCTACTTCAAAATATATAACACCACTTAGGTATGTGAAATGGACTCTATGCACACACGAGGCCCTACCAATCGTCCACGTCGCACCATCATGAAGCCAGCATGTCTCAGGGACTAGAGAGGCATATGATTCTTTTTGGCATATTCTAGAATTGGTTACTAGAATATATATATATATATATATATATATATATATATATATATATGGTCATGAAAAGTTATAATTGTCCAATTTTGCATTAAAATGTGTGGCTAGCAATCATTCTATGTTTGCATTTGTTCTAGCTGTCTAAATTTGTTATGAAAATCCAGTATAAGATCATGAATTAAGTAATGAAAAGGATATGCTGAATTAGTTGAAATCCTTTTCTTCTGCCATGTCTAATTCTTGTTTTTTTAAAGTTTATTTTCTCCAGTAAAATACAAGTGCAAGTTGACAGCATAAGCCTTATCAAATTGGTGCTTTCACTCCATATTCACCCTCCTCGCCATGGTTGAAACCACTCGCAATTGTGCCTTAGAAGAAGCCATTCAACAAATCTATGAAACCACCATCCAAAAACCACCTCCATCACCATACTTCAAAATGACTTCACCATCCAACAAGCATTCATGACCGAACTCCAAAAATCCATGAATGCCATGACCCAAATGATGCAAAACATCACTCAAAAACTTGTTTTCTTACCACTTTCATCCTCAAATACCCGTACCACCTCTTCCATAATTCCTCAATCACCCCCACCACCATTCATCCGACCACCTCCTTTACTAACAACCCCTCTCCATACCACTCATCCACAAAGCTCAATACCTACCCAAACTCCAAAATGCGAACACAATCATTTTGATGGTTCCAACCCTCTAGATTGGATTTTCCGAGCCAAAAGATTCTTTTCCTACCATTCAATACCCGATGAACAACACATTGATCTAGCGAGCTTCTACATGACCGGCTAAGCCCTCACTTTGTTTTAATGGATGTACAACAATCAGGGCCGACCCCAGGGTAAAGCGAGCAAGATGGCCGCTTAGGGCAACCGACCCGGCAGGGGCAACAATTCCGGCGGTGGCTTGGTTATGTATTATGATTACTAAAATATGTTTGTATGTGAACTTTTATAATTCAAGCTGTAGCCTAGTGGTTGTGTCTCCTTTCCTTGTCTGGGGTAACCCAGGTTCGATCATGGTAAGATGCTTTTGATTTTTGTCTGGGGCAACAGTTGTGTTTGGATCGACACTGACAACAATCATCGACTAACTTCATGGCAAGCCTTAACATGAGCCATTGGCCAACGATTTGAACCCTCCTCTTTTCTCAATCCGCAAGCTACCCTCTTTAAACTCCGCTAAACATCCACCATCGAAGACTATCAATCCTATTTTGAAACCCTTAGCAACCGAATCACCAATCTACCACCCGATGCCCTTCTAAACTACTTCATCTTTGGCTTGAAAACTAATATAAAAAATGAACTTCTCACACACGCCCTTAAACCTTATCTGAAGCTATAGACCTTGCAAATTAATAGAAACCAAAATTTTGTAAAACTAAGGTAGTGTTTGGTTTGTTATTTTCAGTTTTGGGTTTTCGTTCATACAAAAATGCATGATTGTGAAAAACGACCAATTTAGAAAACGAAGTTAACATACAAAATAGAAAACAACTTTATTTTATTTTCCGCGTTTTGGAAAATAACATAAGCACGTGAAACAATCTATTCTTCCGTCGTCCCTCTATCCCCTTCGTCCTCTCATTCGTCTTTCTTTCATCTCTTCCGCGGTCCCTCCATTCTTCTCATATTTGAGATACATATTGAAAACCGTAAACACAAAATTCATTTTTAAACCAAACACCACCTAAACAATTCCTCCAATGCACCACTACCACTACCAATCGAGCACAACCACATCCTCTTCCATCCTTACCCCTAATACCATCCTCAAACCAGACCACCAACCTATGACGTCCCACTCTGAGACCCATATTAACAAAGAGTATTACGAGGTAATACCGTCTGCTAATGCGGAGAATGGAGCTGGATAGGAGCGACCATCTATAGCCTTGTCTTAACTATCTACTGAATACGTCGATATGTGCTATCTATTTTTTTCTTCTCAAGTGGATCGACGTATCCAATAAATATTTAATACAAAACTATAATGGCTAACGGATCTATCAGAACAAAACATAACAACTCAAATGTAAATAACATCACAGAACAGCAGAAATGCATACATATGCATAAGTACATATACAATCACTAGTACAATCCAAAATGATACATCAAAGTGGTATGACGACCACAACCCAAACATGGGTCAAAAGAATATACATCAGAGTGCCAACAAAAAGGACTACACAAAAAGCTATAACAAAAAGATCTAGCAGAATAGTCCATGCGGAAGCAGCATAGGCTAAGTCCAAATGTACCTAACCTGAAATACCTCGGTCTAACCCGAGTATAAAATACACGGGTCAGTCTAACTAAAACATATCAGTTAGAGTGAGACAAGATGATGATATGAGTACAAACAAGATAACAATGCTTCTCAAATGAGAAGTAAACAAAAAGAGTCTATATGGATATCATAAAAGAGAATACATCTCATAGTAACAATAAAATCTCTAAAAGAGATAACTCAAGATCCAATAAACTCAAATAACAAGCCTCATATCATCGGCAACTCAAAATATACAAAGGATATGAATATCCCAAACCAAGCCAAAAAGGCAAACACAAATGCCAATGAAGGCATCACAAGTTTCCACAAGGTAATCGCTATGTATCGAGTGGTTCAAATGACCGACTCCGAAAGGCGATACTCTAGGGAAATATAAATATCAATGAAACAAAAGATGCACATGCTTAGTACTGTATAAACAAGGATCCACAAGCCCGAAGGTGACAAACCCAAGTATCTTTCGAGTGGTGACGAAGGACCAACTCCAAAAGCGATACTATAGGGCAACAAACCCGAAGGCACAAACTCGAAGGCAACAAACCGTAGTGGCCAAGGTCCGAAGGCCCAGTACTGGACGCCACTAACTGGCAATATGTGTCACAAACTCTCGGAAAGGAACTCGAAAAGTGTTAACGTGTGTCACATACCACCCGTTCACACTAAACGGTTTACTAACCACTAGAAAATTTCACACTCAAAGCAGTAAAAGGTTCACCTCATATCATCGGTAAACTAGACCCGTAGGTCAAAACGATCAAACGAATAGATTAGGAATTAACTAAAAAGGTAAACGCACGTGTTCATAGCATGCGTTTTATCCAATCATTTAATTCTCCTCCCTCTTCGTTCGAAGTGCAAAATTGTGTGTTTTATATAGAAATTAAGTTGAAGAAAACGAGTTTTAGGAACGCTTCGAAATCGCTTTAGAAATTGCCTTTGAAATTCTCTTATTATAGAGTATATAATTTTTATACTTAAATAAATATATATATATATAATAATAATAATTTCAAAAGCCCATTTATTTGAAAAACATTTTTAAAACACATTATAAACCCCATGTATTAAATCCAGAAAGAAATATCAAGAGAACATCGAAATAACGGAAATTACACTATGTATTATCCGTTTAAAACAAGCCGCGACTCAATATTCGACAGCAGGTTTGAACAAGTTAACAGTGTCAAAATGACTTGAAATTCCGCAGGAATGTAGTTCAACATTCTTACTTCAATTTGTAAAAAGAATAATTCAAATCCGATTTGAAACGAAGAACCTGCATCATTTTTAAAATTGGACTAAAACAAGGTTAAATCACTGAATTCAAACATGCTGCGGGTTCAAGTTCGACAACAGATATATACAAGTTAACATGGTCAGAATGAACTCAAAATTTGTAGAAATAAAGTTCAATATTTTTAATTTAAACTTCAAAAAGAATCGCTGAGTTCCAATAAGAGACGAAGAAACTGCAATGTCTCAAAGTCGGACTCATGCCAGGAAGTGAATATATAGGAAAAACAAAGGCCAGCGGCTTGTTTAGCCATTTCGCCCCTATTCAACCCAAAATTTGAAAAAGCATGAAACATGAAAGTTATAGAGGATATTATATGCTTTCTAGAACATCAAAAATTATAGAATTCCGATAATAAATGGAAAATTTATGACCAAAACAATTTTCAGATCTGAAGTTCACTACGGCTGTCATTTTGGTCTCGGGACAGTGACACTAGAATGAACTTTTGACCATGTAAACTTCAAAACATAACAAAACTGAAGACACAAAAGTTATAGTAGACAATCTATGCTTTCCAGAACATCAAGAATCATCAAATTTAGACATCAAATGAGAAAGATATGCTCAAATTACCAATGATGTTTAGCACAGAAAATTACGGTTTTACAGTGACAGGGCGGCAAGTTTACATCAGATTTTTCGATCCATTATGCTCAGTTTTTTGCAAAAGTGTTTAACATGAAAGTTGTCACACTCTTTTCAAGCTTTCCGGAACATTAAAAATCATCTAAATCAGATAAGAAATGAGAAATATATGCCTAAAATAATTTCTGTGTTCCAAAGCTAAGTTTAAAACACAGGACATAAAGGTTACATCTTCTTCAAACCCAAATTACTCTTAGTAAACTGCATAATCACAAAAAGCAATGAACATAAAAGTTGTTCCTTATAAAAATACCTTCCAACTGAAAAAAACCGCACTCAATTTTGATCTAACATTTAAAAATTATGGTGATTTTAATATCAGGTTTCAACAAAAATATTGCACAGAGCAGAGCTGTGTACATCAGTTTCAAACTCAATTTCGACCCTCTAAACCATAGAATTTCTTAAAGTGATTAAAAGATAACTTGTAGTTAATAGAATGTTATTTCAACTGCAAAACTATTGAGCTAATTTGGATAAAATTGCACTAAGTTATTGCTGTTTTACTACAGCAATATTTTTACGAACAATTTTCAGCAAACTACAACCAAACAATCATTCAAATTCAAGCAACCAATTCACAATCAATTTAAAAGCAATTCAATCAACAAACCATCCAATTAAATTCAAATATCAACTAAAAGTTATTCTCATAGATTAAAGGTAGTAGTATGAGTGATTAACTTACTTTTTACTCCAATTTGACAAAGATGCAATGCCTAGATCAACATATGTGCACTCCTCTTCTTCTACAACTCCTATGCTATACATGCCACAAGAATCACCCAAAAGCTCTCATCCAAAAATTTCAGAAATTAGAAATTAAATGCTAGATTCGGATAGAGAAGGGGATTTAGAGACTTACCCATATCTTCTTTTACTTTCTATATTTTTTTCTTGATTTCTAGTGATTTTCCAAGGAGCTAGGTTTATGAGTTTCTTAGTTTTGAAAAACCTAGTTTTTTACTTTGTGCCTAGTTAAAATGAATGTACCATTCATTTTCCAATACAAAGGAGATAAGAATTATCCTTTATTTTCACAAATGGGCTAAATTTTATTAAGCGCAAACTCAAGTTTTAATACAAAGAATTAGACCACCAACCAACCATACCCAATTCGAAAATTATCATCAACATAGATGGATAGTAAGAGAGCATAAGACCTATGTTTCACTTGCGACGAGAAGTATTTCAAAGGACATAAGTGTAGAGTACCTCAGGTAGTGCTCCTCCTTCCCGATGACGACACTAACAACACCTCAGATATGGAAATTGAGCTATAGTCAAATGAGACACCACCACCAAAAATATCCTTCAAGCACTTGTCGGATCCAACCACCCCAAATTGATTCATCTCCAAGCCTCCACCAACAATCGACCACTCACCATCCTAGTAGACACCGGTAGCACCTACAACTACATTCAACCGTGCATTGCTTCCTTCCTCAACCTTCCAATCGACCCACGCAGCAGCTTCGGAGTAACAGTTAGGAATGATGAAAAGTTACACTGTCGGGGAGTTTGCAAAGATGTTGCAGTTGAGATTTGTGGTAATATTTTTACAATGGATTTCTATGTTTTAGAGTTAGCTTGTGGAGATGCGGTATTTGGATTTCAATGGCTGGAAACATTAGGGCCTATTACGTTTAATCACTAGGAACTAACTCTGTAATTTAATTTCAATTAATAGCCTATTAAGCTAACAGGCCTTAAAAGTCCAGTTGGCCCATCCGAAGTTTCCCTTCACCAACTTAGAAGGCTGACCCACACTAATGGCATTTGCTTTTTTCTACACTTGGATTTCAATTCTGGGCCCACCCATACACAACTGACCCACCACACTCTACTTCCCAAATTCAAGATGTTTTAGCCCATTTTCCCTCCTTATTTTCAAAACCAGACCACTTACACCCTCACCGAACCCTCAACCATCACATCTCCCTACATTCCAACACCCCACCAATCAATGTGAAACCATACTGTTATCCCCATTTACAAAAAACTAAAATCAAGAACCAAGTTAAAGAAATGCTCCAATCCAAATTAATTCAATCTTCAACTAGTCCATTCTCTTAGCGCGTATTGCTCGTTAAAAAGAAAGATGGGTCATGGCGTTTCTGCATTGAGTACCGTGCATTAAACGATGTCACAATCAAAGATAAGTTCTCGATTTCCACCATTGACGAGCTTTTGGATGAATTACACGGATCCACATATTTCTTTAAGCTCGATCTTCGAAGTGGTTATTTTCAAATTCGCATCCATCCCCCCCAACATACCATAAATGGAATTCTGCACCTATGATGGCCACTATGAATTCATGGTAATGCCTTTCGGATTAACAAACGCCCCTTCGACATTCCAAGCAACAACGAGTGACATATTTTGTTCATATCTCTGCAAATTCGTGCTAGTATTTTCAATGATATTCTTGTTTATAGTGCCTCTTATGGCTTGCATCTCTCCTACTTACATATCTCCCTATCCATTCTAACCCAACATAAATTTTATGCTAATTTTCCAAGTGTGTATTTGGCCTTACCAAAATACCTTATTTGGGCTATATTATTTCTTGTCGAGGAGTTCAAGTGGATCCATCAAAAATTAAGGCCATTGATACTTGGCCGACACCCAAATCAATTTCAGTTATTTGCGGATTCCTGGATTTAGCGGGTTATTATAGGTGCTTCATCAATAATTATGCCTATATTGCTAGCCCGCTCACTGACCTACTTAAGAAGGACCATCGATTTAACTAGACTGAACAAGCCTATACTTCCTTCATCCAATTGAAATCTGCCCTAAACAAATCCCTTATTCTCTCATTACCTGATTTCACCCAGCCTTTTACCATCACCATTGATGCATTGCGGGTTGCTCTCGGAGCAGTCCTCTCTCAAAATCGCCGACCAATTGCCTTCTTTAGCAAGCGATTGCAGCCCCTCTACCTGAAAGCTTCCACCTATGTCAGAGAAATGCTCGTCATCACTGCTGTTGTAAAAAGATGGCATCACTACCTCATCGGGCACTACTTTACCATCTATACCGATCATCAAAGCATCAAACGGTTGCTTACACAAACAGTACACATGCCTGAACATCAAGAATGGGTCTTTAAATTGCTAAGTTTTGATTACTCCATCAAATACATGCCGAGCTATGATAATATAGTAACAGATGGCTTGTCTCGGTGGTCCTCCGAAGCAACTCTAATAGCGTTGTCCTCGCCTCACTTTTAGATAGCAGATCGAGTCCACCATCCATGCTCCTAAATGAACGAGTGTAGTAGTTACCTCATCGACCGGTTTCTCCCCCCTTTACAAAATTAATAGTACATGATGGCTTGTTATTTTGGGAAAATCGTCTTTACATTCCTCATAATGAAGACTTACAACACTCCATTATTAATGCCTACCATGCTTTTAAAATTTTGTGGTCATTCCAGCATTAAGGGAACCATTGCTAGAGTTGAAACAAACTTTTACAGACCTAATCTCCCTGCTTCAGTTAAAGATTTTATGTGCAATTTCATTATTTACTTATAATCCAAGCCTGAACTTTCAGCCCAAAAATGGTTACTTTAGCCCTTATCCATTTCGAATCAAATATGGGAAGACATCGCCATGGACTTCATCACACACTGACGCCGTCATTGGGAAAACGTTCATTGGGGTGCTCGTGGATCGTCTTTCCAAATATGCACATTTTATAGCACTCCCGACATCCATCTCGGCCTCACAATTAGTCAATTACTTCATTCAAGAATGCATTTGACTTTATGGCTTTCCTTACACCATGTTTCCGATCGTGATAGAGTATTCACGAGTCTATTTTAGAAAGAACTTTTCGTTTGCACGACACAGAATTGAGAATGAGTAGTGCATATCATCCTCAAACCGATGGACAAACGAAAGTCGTCAACCATTTCCTCGAAACATACTTGCGTGCTATCACATAAGATTTCCCATCGCAATGGACGAAATGCTTACCTTGGTCGGAATATTGGTGCAACACATGCAAGCATTCTTCCATGGGAATGTCACCCTTTCAAGATATCTATGGCCGCTCTCCTCCCATAATCTCTGACTACATCCTAGCTTCCAATACTAAAGAAATTAAAGATTGGGCAAGGGATCGAAACATCCTCATATCTACATTAAAGACCAACCTCCACAAAGTGCAACAGCGTATAATAAGCCAAGCTAACCAAAAACAGAAGGACAAAGAATCTTCTATTAGAATTTGGATATTTGTCAAACTACAACCCTATTGTCAACACTCTTTTTGACCTTCCCATCACTAGTTATCCAAAAAATACTTTAAGCCATTTCAAATCATAGAGCACATCAGAGTAGTGGCATATGAACTTAGTTTATCACAAGAAGCTAAGATCCATCCCGTCTTCCATATCTCTCTCAAACATTGCCCAAATCCACACACCACACTACCACAACCACTACCTTCTTCATAGCTAGACCATGAGGACAAGGTCCTTTCTCAAGGAGGAGGCACTAATACAGACTCCATGCATGCACAAGACCCTACCAACCATCCACGTCGTACTATCATGAAGCCAGCACATCTCAGGGACTAAAGAGGCATAGGATTCTTTTTGGCATAATCTAGAATTGGTTGCAGGGAAAATATATATAGATATGGCCATGAAAAGTTATAACTAATTTTGTCCTATTTTGCATTAAAATATGTGGCTAGCAATCATCTCGTGTTTGTATTTGTCCAGGTGTCTAAATTTTGTTATGAAAATCCGGTACAAGATCATGAATGAAAAATGAAAAAGATATGCTAAATTGATTGAAATCTTCTTCCTCTACCATGTCTAATTCTTCCTTTTTCAAGTTTATTTCCTCATGTAAAATACAAATGCAAGTTAGCAACATAGGCCTTATCAAATTAGTGCTTTCCCTCCATACCCACCCTCCTCACCATGGTTGAAACCACCCGAAATCGTGCCTTAGAACAAGCCATTCAACAAATCCATGAAACCATCACCCAATACACCACCTCCATCACCACACTTCAAAATGGCTTCACCACCCAACAAGCATCTATGATCGAACTCCAAAACTCCATGAATACCATGACCCAAATGATGCAAAACATCACTCAAAAACTTTCTTCTCTACTACTTTCATCCTCAAATACCCCTACCACCTCTCCCACAATTCCTCAACCACCCCTACCGCTATTCATCCAACCACCTCCTTTACTAACAACCCCTCTCCATACCACTCATCCACAAAGCCCAATACCTACCCGAACTCCAAAATGCGAACTCTCTCATTTTGATGGTTCCAACCCCCTAGATTGGATTTTCCAAGCAGAAGGATTCTTTTCCTACCATTCAACACCCGACGAACAACGCATCGATCTAGCGAGCTTCTACATGACCGGCTAAGCCCTCACTTAGTTTCAATGGATGTGCCGTAATCACTAACTCACTTTATGGAAAGCCTTAACATGAGCCATTGATCAACGATTCAGACCCTCTTCTTTTCTCAATCCGCAAGCTACTCTCATCAAACTCCGCCAAACATCCACCATCGAAGACTTTCAATCCTATTTAGGAACCCTTAGCAATTGGATCACCAATCTACCACCCGATGCCCTTCTAAACTGCATCATCTCCGGCTTGAAAATAAACATGAAAACTAAACTTCTCACATGCCATCCTCAAACCTTATCTAAAGCTATAGACCTTGCCAGATTGATAGAAACCAAAATTTCTGAAACTAAACAATTCCTCCAATGCACTACTACCACTACCAATCGAACACAACCATATCCTCTTCCATCCTTACCCCAATACCATCTTCAAACCAAACCACCAACCAACCATACCCAATTCGAAAATTAACATCAGAAAAGATGGATAGTAAGAGAGCACAAGGCCTATGTTTCACTTGCAATGAGAAGTATTTCAGAGGACATAAGTGCAGAGTACCTCAAGTAGCTCCTCCTTCCCGATAACGACAGTGAATCACTTGTCGGATCTAACCACCCCAAATCGATTCGCCTTCAAGCCTTCATCAACAATCGACCACTCACCATTCTAGTAGACACCGGCAGCACCCACAACTACATCCAACCATGCGTTGCTACCTTCCTCAACCTTCTAGTCGACCCACACAACAGCTTCAGAGTGACAGTTCGGAATGGTGAAAAGCTACACTTTTTGGGAGTTTGCAAAGAATTTGCACTTGAGATTTATGGTAATATTTTTATAGTCGATTTCTATGTTTCAGAATTAGATGGTTGCAGATGCGGTATTTGGATTTCAATGGTTGGAAACATTAGGGCCTACTATGTTTAATCACCGGGAACTAACTTTGGAATTTAATTTTAATCAACAGCCTATGAAGCAAACAAGCCTTAAAAGCCTAGTTGGCTCATCCCTAGTTTCCCTTCACCAACTTAGAAGGTTAACACAAACTAATGGCAGTTGCTTTTTTCTATACTTGGATTTCAATTCTGGGCCTACCCACACACGAACAGACCCACCACACTCTACTTATAAAATTCAAGATATTTTAGCCCATTTCCCTCCTTATTTTCAAAACCAGACCACTTATCCCCTCACTGAACCCTCAACTATCACATCACCCTACAATCCAATACTCCACCAATCAATGTGAAACCAACCGTTATCCCCATTTCCAAAAAACTGAAATCGAGATCCAAATTAACGAAATGCTCCAATCCAAATTAATTCAACCTTCCACTAGTCTATTCTCCTCACCCGTATTGCTTGTTAAAAAGAAAGATGGGTCATGTCATTTTTGCATTGACTACCATGCATTAAACGTTGTCACCAGCAAAGATAAGTTCCTGATTCCCATCGTTGATGAGCTTTTGGATGAATTGCACGGATCCACATTTCTCCAAGCTTGATCTTTGAAGTGGTTATTTTAAAATCTGCGTCCATCCCCCCGACATACCAAAATTGGCATTCCGCACCTATGATGGCCACTATGAATTTGTGGTAATGCCTTTCGGATTAACAAACGCCCCTTCGATGTTCTAAGCAACAATGAATGACATATTTCGTCCATATCTCCACAATTCGTGCTAGTATTTTTCAATGATATTCTTGTTTATAGCTCCTCTTGGGACTTGCATCTCTCCCACCTACATACTACCCTATCCATTCTAACCCAACACAAAATTTATGCCAATTTTTCTAGTGTGTATTTGGCCTTACTGAAATATCTTATTTGGGCCATATTACTCTTGTCGAGTAGTTCGAGTGGATCCATCAAAAATTGAGGCCATCAATACTTGGCAAATACCCAAATTACTTTCAGCTATTCATGAATTCCTGGACTTAACAGGCTATTATAGGCGCTTCATCAAATATTAAGCCTATATTGCCAGCCCGCACACACTGACCTACTCAAGAAGGACCATCAATTTAATTGGATCGAACAAGCCCATACTTCCTTCATCCAATTGAAATCCACCATAACAAATACCCTATTCTCTTGTTACCTGATTTCACCGAGCCTTTTACCATCACTACTGATACGTCACAAGTAGCTCTCGATGTCGTCCTCTCTCAAAATCACCGACCAATTGCCTTCTTTAGCAAGCGGTGCCGCCCCTCTACCAGAAAGCTTCCACCTATGTCAGAGAAATTCTCGCCATCACCACTACTGTTAACAAATGGTGCACTACCTCATCGGCCATCACTTTACCATTTATATCGATCATCAAAGCATAAGACAGCTGCTTGCACAAATAGTACACACACCTGAACATTAAAAATGGGTCTCTAAGATGCTAGGTTTTGATTACTCCATCAGATACAAGCCATGCTCTGATAATGTAGTAGCAGATGTCTTGTCTCGGTGGTCCTCTAAAGCAACTCTAACAGTGTTGTCCTCGCCTCACTTTCAGATAGTAGATCGAGCCCAAGCAGCCATGCTCCAAGATGAACGAATGCATCAATTACTTCATCGACCAATTTCTTCCCCCTCTAAAAAATTAATAGTACACGATGGCTTATTATTTTGGTAAAATCATCTTTACATCCCTCATAATGAAGACTTACAACACTCTATTATTCTTGCCTACCATGCTTCCAAATCTGGTGGTCATTCCGGTATTAAGGGAACTTTTGCTAGAGTTGCAGCAAACTTTTACTGCCTAATCTCCCTACATCAGTTAAAGATTTTATGCGTAATTGCATTATTTGCCTACAATCCAAGCCTAAACTTTCAGCCCAAAAAGGGTTACTTCAGCCCTTACACAGTCTGAACAAAATATGGGAAGACATCTCCATGGACTTCATCACACACTTGCCACCATCATCGGGAAAAATGTACATTTGGGTAATCATGGATCGTTTTTCCAAATATGCACATTTCATAGCACTCTCAACATCGTCTTTGCCTCACAATTGGTGAATTACTTTGTTCAATAATACACTCGACTCCATTACTTTCCTCGCACAATTGTTCCAATCACGATAGAATATTAATTAGTTTATTTTGAAAAGTACTTTTTCATTTGCATGGCACAGAATTGAGAATGAGTAGTGCATATCATCCTCAAATCGATGGACAAACAGAAGTCGTCAACCATTACCTTGAAACTTACTTGCGTGCTATCACGGGAGATTCCCATCATAATGGAGGAAATGCTTACCTTGGGCAAAATATTGGTACAACACATGCAAGCATTCTTCCATAGGAATGTCACTATTTCAAGCCTCTATGGCCGCGCTCCTCCCATAATCTCTGACTACATCCTAGCTTCCAATATAAAATAAATTGGATATTAAGCAAGGGACCGAAACACCGTCCTATCTACATTGAAGACCAACCTCCATAAAGCGCAACAACGTATGACAAGCCAAGCTAACCAAAAACGAAAGGACAAAGAATTTTTATTGCAACTTAGGTATTTTTCAAACTACAACCATATCATCAACACTCTCTTTGACCTTTCCATCACAAATTATCCCTAAAATACACGGGGCCATTTCAAATCATAGAGCACATCCTTGCTCTAAAAAAATCATAGAGCACATCGAAGCAGTGGTATATAAAATCAGTTTACACAAGAAGCTAAGATCCATCCCGTCTGCTAAATCTCTCTCCTCAAACATTGCCCAAATCCACACACCACACCACCACAACCACTATCTTCTTCACAGCAAAACCATGAGGACAAGGTCCTTTCTCAAGGGGAGGCACTGATATGGACTTTATGCACGCACAAGGCTCTACCAACCGTCCATGTCGCACCATTATGAAGCATGCATGTCTCAGAGGTTAGAGAGGCATAGGATTCTTTTGGTCATATTCTGGAATTGGTTATAGGAAAAATATATATGGATATGGCCATGAAATGCTATAACTAATTTTGTCCTATTTTTTTTATTAAAATGTGCGGTTTGCAATCATCCTATGTTTGTATTGGTCTAGGTGTCTAATTTTGTTATGAAAATCCTATATAAGATCATGAATGGAGTAATGAAAAGAATATGCTAAATTAATTGAAATCTTCTTTCTCTACCATGTCTAATTCTTTTTTTTCAAGTTTATTTCCTCTTGTAAAATACAAATGCAAGTTGACAACATATGCCTTATTAGTATGGCTACAAAAGCATTTAGCATCATGAAAATATGTAACACCATTTGGGTATGGCTATAAAAGCATATATATTGTGGTAATAAACACTAAAGTTGCAGTAACAGTTTAGGAAAGAAGAAGGTAAGGGATAAGAAGAGAGAAGGGTTAAAGAATGAGATAATTGAGCAAAGAATTCTATTAGCTACTTGATGATTCCATTTCATTCACTCATATTTAAACAGCTTGAATCCTCTGTCCCCTCTTAATGTCCCTGTGTGCCACGTCTATCTCAGCTTTTCATTTTTTATCATCAGCAATACATTTAAAAATGGTGGGTCCCATTGATTTATTAATTTATTGTAATAGATGGCTGTGATTGTCGTTGGCGCAAAGGGACAGACAGTAGAGGGATAGAGGAATTGAACTCATATTTAAAGGTACATAGTGCAAATCAAGTATGGACAGCTGTCCATAATAAATAACAACCTCAGCTAATTCTAGAAATGAAATGAAGGTTCTATCACTGCCTTTGTCATATTGTGCATATTGTTTCTTTTAGAACAACTCATAGTCTCATATTGTTCCAAATTATGGTACTATACATATTGTTCCAAATTATGGTACTATAGCAGCCATAATATATTATTGTTATAAGTTTATTAGCCAATTCTAGTTGTCGAACATTCCTATATGGTTCAGACTTAACCAGGCCTATGCAAGCAGGTTGGCTTCATCTTTGAGCTGTATCATTACGGTCCCTTGGAATTGACCTTTGCCACAAGGTCATAATTTAGTGGCGGTGGTGGTTGTTGGAGCTGGGTTAGCACGCAACGAAATAAATAGATAAATTTCAAATTTTTTATTCAATTTTGGATTTTATTGGGCCTATGAACTCTAAATTTGTTTAGATCTTATCTAAATTTATTTTAATTAATATAAATATTTTATTTAGTTTATACATAAAATGTTATTTATTTTAAATTTATATTGTATTATAATATGTGTATCATAAACATATAGTTGTGTGCATGCATATGTAACATGAATGGTGTATATGGTTTGACATGTCCGTATATAGATGTCAAGATTTACACCGCAACAGATATGTTAGCCTCTATGTATACATGTGTGTTTTCAATATACATACATACATACATATGTATATATATATATATTTATATTATATATAATTTTTTAGGTATTATACAACATTACTTGTGAAAAGCAAAAGTTTAAATAATTTTAGCATAAAAGATTTATAATTTGAAATCAAAACCAATATTTAAATTTTATATTTTATATTTATATATACTTAATTCTAAATTTAATTTAATAAATTAATTATATATATGTATATTAAATTATTCTAAATAAAAAATCTTTGTTTTCTTTTGTGCATAATATATATATATATATGTATGTATATATGTATGTAATTGAACAATTTTTGAATTATATATACACACACACATATCAAATATTTAATAAAATAATAATTATATATATATATATATTTTAGTGCACACACACGCTTTTGGCCATATAAAGCTTTTTTAATTTAAATTGTTAAAAAAAATCTTTTTTAGTTAATTTCCATAAGTAAATTTGCATTTAAAATAATTTTTTTCAAAAACATTTAAATGTATGCATTTTGTTAAAGAATTTGCAAGCATATTTTATGATACTTATATGTATATATATTATATATATAATTAAATTCAATATTAAATTAGGAGATATATATACATTGTGTATTCGGATTTTTAAAAAATTATTATTGAAAACTCATATATAAATATATAAATTTTAATAAAATAGAATACATGCTTTATATAGTTATATATTGTATTAACATAAATTTTACATTAAAAAATTTAATAATAATATTAAATTCGAAAAAAAAGGTTACATACCGAGATTACAATATAAATACACACACACACACTTTTTTTTTATTAACATACACACACACATGTGTGTGTGTGTGTGTATTCCATCCAGTGAAGACAACACAATGTAATATAGATTCATGATATATTCGATTACTATCTATAACATTTATGACTCCATAGATGTTATATGTATTAATATATCCTTGTAAATAAAGAAATTTACATCTTCCTAATGTCCAGATAGTACATCTTGAAACATAGAATCAGAACTCCTTGAAACGATTTCAGAATCCAGAAAATGCTACCATCCTTAATACAACTACCACCGGCGTATGTATTGTACTTGATAAAATGTTTTAGAGCTTGAAAATTTAAGGAAATAGGAGAGGAAATGGCCGGTGTTTTCTGGTTGGAGAGATCAAAAATCAAGTTCAAATGTGAGGGTTAGATTTGTTTAAATAAAAGGGATTCCAAGGAGCGAAAAAGGATCTAGATCCACTTTCTTCTCTCACTCATTCTCCCCTTTTTAATTTGAAATCCAACCCCCTTGAATCCATCATACGACCGGCCTCACATGCACACCAATAGCTAGCTATAGTTGTCCCCTCTTTGGACCTTAAAGTCACTTCATGCCCGATGAATAATTAACACGTTTAAATCCAATTAAACGCGTATCAATATCATATATCGATCAGTGTACTTATAACTATTTTATGCACGCTATTTAATATTGATCAATGCATATCAAATAAAATTTTATTATTAATATTTCATAAATGTTAATTGATGTAATTAATTTATAACATTTATAATTTAAATAAATCAGGTGATAATAGGAGTATTCAACGTTTCGGTTATGTGACTCTTAGGTGTAAATTCAGTCAAAGGTTAATATTGAACAATTCAAATATTAAAGTTCACACTTCACTTAGCAGGTGGTGCGACATTATGACCAAATTTATCACTTACTTTGCTTTGGAAAAATCCAATTTTATTTTATTTAAGCATTACCCAGTATGACAATATTTACACTAGTTCTCTTCGTCAAAACTATATCACATTAGGACTTATGGAATTTGGTAACGGCCAAAATTCCAATATCGTCCAAATTCAACTTTATAGTCTAAACACAAAGTACTTGGTTCAATAATAACAATTATTACTAACCAAACCACTCTATCCAGACCGCCAGAGAATTTGACTTTGAGCTGACTTCGGTTGACCGTGATACTAACCCATATAACCGTGGAGACGAATTCTCTCTTGAATAGTGTTTCACTTCCAATGCTTCCACATGACCCAACTATAGTCATTTAATGGAATGTCATGCCATGATTTGAATATAATAAAAGCGGAGTTTCCACATTGAAGCTCGATAGTATTATCAATTCGAAGGAATTATGTAAAATTGTCACATCGATATTTTCTATTTAACCATAGTTATATTAACCGATAAAAAACTATCAAGCGATTCATTCCATAGTTATCCAATAACTATTAGTATGTAAACTCTTGATGACCCAATAATGGATTGGGTACGATCCATATTTATGGATCGTACCATATCGATGTTATAGTTCAACTCAATAGAAAACGATTGATATCTCGAAATCTACAAGGAAAATACAAATGAAACTTTGGAAACATTAATATATCGAAGTGTGGGGCCCACCATATCGATCGTATGCCAAACCAAGCAAACAATGATCGGTATCGATCGTTTTTGTTAAAGAAGTGGGATCTGCATTGATACCATCATTTCTTCTGGATCTGGAGACTCCGCCGCTGGAATATCAGGAAGATATTTCACCGTCTTCCCCTATAAATATAGACTTGATTGTTTATTTTCAGGATCTTTATGCTACGAGTTGCTTAGTACTTTATCTTTGTAATTAAGGGTTTTACTCTGATCCATCCTTCTATACTCAGCAATTCAAGTGTTTAATGAAGTTATTTCTCCAAAGTGGACATAGACTTTCAATGCCGAACCACTATAAATCGTTGTCTTCTCATTATTATTTATATTCTGTTATTTAGTTGCTTATTTCCTCCGTTTTTATTGTTATTCTTTATTTATTTCTCGACAAAATCTCTATTGGGTGTTTGGGTCAATTTTGGGTACAAAATTTAGATGCTTTCACTAATAAAGGAAGATTCTCAGCTCTATTTGGATCCCGTTGTTGCTACTGGATTGCATAAATCTCCTAAAGAGATTCATAAATATCTTCAAGAATCTTTTTCATCCTATTTGGATTTGCAAAAGTCTAAGAAAAACTATCAACAATGGTTAAGAATACCACATCTACCTCTCAGAACACAGAAGGAAACAAGAACGATAGCATCCGGTAAGGAGGTCAGAGCATTCTCCTAGTAGATGTTAATGCTACCAATCCAGTTGATGTCCAGAATCTAGCTGATTACATCACAAGGGATGATTTCCAGAATCTGATAAGAGAGCATATAGCCGTCGACAGTTGATCCAGCGGGTTCAAACCAATATCGATCTAATGAACCAGCTCAAGGATCAACAATGTGGGAAGACTATGAGGGAGCCGACTCCTTATTCTGCATCGGAGAGCTCAACTTCATCAGGTAACTATTACAAACGCAGGCATCGTAGAACCGATGGATACCACACTGAAACGTCGACACGCTACCACCCAACCGATCCAAACAGATCGATAACTATCGGTACCGATCCATCTGGAACGGTCGGTGCCGATCTAACTCTTGGAGGTGGTTCACATCAGATGACAAGAAGAACACACACTGGAGATGTTGTGATCGATCTGGATGCAGGAGTTCAAGTAAATGTAGGTCAGTTACCTCTCCGGAATGACAATAATGTGAATACACGCGACGCACATTAAGATGATGTTGAGCCAAAAAGGCATGGAACAGCAGTAGACATCGATTGGACCCTTCACGTGAGGTGGAGCATGACCATCGCTTGGCTCTAGCTATCCAAACACCGAACTTGTCAGCTATGTCAGACAGCTAGTAAGGAGAGCTAAGGTTTGACCAATAATGATTGGAGAATCTCAAGAAGCCATACCCTATTCACAGATAATATTTTACATGTAGAGTATCCAAGGAGATTTAACATGCCGTCGATGCCTACCTAGGATGGAAAAATCGACCGCGGGCAGCATATCATAAGATATAAATGGTTGATGGATTCTACACGAGCCGATGATGCCACAAAATGCAGATGTTTTCCCATTACTCTCTTTAGCATAGGATGATGTGGTTTACGAGATTATCCCCCGGTCAATCTCTATATTTGACAATTTAGCAAAAATTTTGTGGAGTAGCACCGTATGCACACAACTTGCCATAAAGATGTAATGTCCCTATCAAGCATGATCCAGGCTTCGGGAGAATCACTGAAAGATTACTTGGAGATATTTCATATGGCTATAATAGAAGTCAGTAATCCAAATGACCATTCAATATTGATGGCCGTAACAAAAGAGATTGATCCAGAATCCGAGTTTGGCGATTGGTTAGCTAGCAAACCACCTGCAACATTGGAGCGTTTCTATGCAAAATCAGCTCATCATTTGAGGAAAGGGGAAGCTAGATGCTATAGGAAGAAGAATGTTGTTGGACCGAGTGGAGAGGGAGTGTAGAGTAACATTGCAGTAAAGTAGTCCAAGGAGAGTTCCATAAAAGTTCAAGTAGATGTTCAAAATAAACCGAATTAGAAAAAGAAAGGCGGTGAAAGTAACTGTGAATGAAAGAGGGATTTGTAAGAGGAAAGCCAAGGATTCCAATGTATGATACCTACACACTGCTGAATATGTCTCTAGAAAACGTCTAATTGTCTACATGTAATACCATGCAATATAGGAAGCCACCTATGAAGGAATCGATAGAGAAGCAAAATCAGACTGGAATGTATTGTCGGTTCCATGAATGCTATGGTCATAACACAAATGAGTGTAGGCATCTCCAGGATGTTATCGAAAAACTGATTCAGGAAAGAAAGTTACATCAATTTGTTAAAGTCCCATAGGATGGCGAGCAGGGGACATCCTACCCAAACCAAGGACAAGTACCGCATAGGGTTGAGGAGCCTGGGCAGACTGATGGAAGATTAGTGATCAATACAATAATCGGAGGACCGCATCTGGGTGATAAGGGCTAGCAAAAGATGGAGCGCTATGCTAGCGCAATCAAGAATATAAGTTTTGAATGTTGTTCGAGTACAAAAGATGGGGCTTTGGCAAAGTAGCAGCATACAATGATAGACGATATTGTATTCAGAAACAGAGGTGCAGATAAGGTAGAGGCGCCAACGATCGACCCAATGGTCATTTCGGCCATAGTCAGCCCCGCCATAGTGAGAAGGATCTTGGTTGACTGTGTAAGTTTTGTAAATATAATTACAAAAAGGTTTACAACTAGATGAGGATGGAAGCCAAAGACTTGAAACCATCTAAAGCCTGCATTCATGGCTTTAACGGTGTTTTGATCGAAGCTGTCGATTATGTCGAATTGCCTGTAGAGTTGGGAGAAGGTGATCACAGGAGAGTGCGGATGTTGCCATTTGTTGTCTTAGATGTTGATTCTCCATATAATGTTTTTCTGGGTCGACCAGCCTTAGCTGAATTCCGAGCAGCTCTTGCCCTATGCTATTTAACTTTAAAGTTCCTAACTGATAACGGTGTTAGATTTGTGCATGGTGATCAGGCGATCAGATGTGCCTGCTATGTGGATGAATTGAGGGACGCTCAATGGAAGGAGAAAGGTAAGGTTGTGGATAAGTCTCTCAGCATCCAAGCTACCGAAGATTGACAACCAGTGCTTGGTCCTTGGCTCGGCCGCCACAATTGGTTCCATAAAGACATAGATCCAAGGGATGATGAGGAAGAACCCAAAGAGACCAAGACTGCACCGACTGAGCTGATGATTGACATCATGGTCAGCCACGATGACCCGTCACGGGTCCTAAAGATCAGATCATAGATCAGCCCCCCAATGATGAAAGAACTGGCTGGTCTTCTCCAAGCGAATCTTGATGTGTTCGCTTGGATTCATTCTGATATGTGTGGGATCTTGCTTGTCATTGTGAGCTACGCATTAAAAATTGACCCGAGGCATGTCACGGTGAAACAGAAAAGGCGTGGCATTGATCCGGAGAGATCTGCCGCCCTTAAAGAGGAGGTGGATAGGCTTAAAAGCAATGGCTCGATGACCTCTACCCTAATGGGCATCTAATCCTATACTTGTGAGAAAGGCGAATGGGAAGTGGCGGACAAGTGTTGAATATTCGGATTTAAACAAAGCATGCCCGAAAGGCAGTTTTCCCCTTCCAAGAAGAGACCAGCTGGTGGACTCAACCGCAGAACATGAGTTAATATCTTTCATGGATGGGTACTACGGATATAATAAAATCCCGATGTACATCCCTGACCAAGAGCACACTAGTTTTATTACCGACGTTGGATTGTACTGCTATATGGTAATGCCATTTGGATTGAAGAATACTGGAGCGACTTATCAAGGCCTAGTCAATCGAATGTTTAAAGATCAGAATGGAAAGATGATGGATTTATACGTAGATGATATGCTCGTGAAGTCACAACAATTAAGCAACCACATTAGAGACTTAGCAGAGATGTTTGACATCCTTCGATATTGCAAAATGAAGATCAACCCTCTAAAAATGTTCTTTGGGCGTTGCATCAGGAAAGCTCTTGGGTTTCATCATCAATTCTCGCAGAATCAAAGCCAATCTCGAGAAGATTCGAGAAATTTGCAACATCCAAGCGCCAAAGGCCATCAAACAAGTACATGGCCTAAATGGGAAGGTTGCCGCCCTAAGTAGATCTATTTCCAAAGCTACCGATAAATGCATTTCTTTCTTCAACTTAATTAGAAGAGGGAAAAGGAACTTTGAATGGACATAGGATTGTGAGGATGCATTTCGAGCTTTGGTAAACCACTTAGAGAGGCCTCCCATTTGGTCAAAGTCAGTGGATCATGAAGACTTGTATATCTACTTGGTTGTGTTGGTACATGCTATAAGTGCCGCACTACTTTGTGAGAAGAATTAAATCCAGAGACCGGTCTATTATGTTAGCAAGCGATTAACGGGAGATGAAAGGAACTATTCAAAGATAGAGAAATTGGCATACTGCTTGTTGATTTCTTCCCGAAAGCTTTGCCCCTATTTTCATGCTAATCTTATCAACGTTTACACCGATCAGCCGTTACGACAGATCCTACAGCGACCTAAGACGTCTGAAAGGTTACTAAAGTGGAACACTGAGCTAAGCCAATATGACAGTAACTATCTCCCATGGAGAGCCATCTAGGGACAAACACTAACGAACTTTATAGTTGAGTTCACTATACAGGATGATCACCCAAAGAGCAGTGAAGCCCCTATCATCCGATGGAAAATGCATATGGATGAAGCCTCCAATAATCGCTGTTCACGGGCTAGAGTTATACTAGTAACTTCAGAGGATCGATCAATTTGCTATGCTTTGAAGCTTTATTTTCCTACAACAAATAATGAAGCTGAATATGAAGCTCTGATTGTTGGACTCAAACTTGCCAGAGGACTGAGAATAAAATCTCTTGAAATCTTTTGCGATTCCCAGTTGATGTTATACCAAGTCAGGGGAGAATACTAGGCTAAAGGGCATCGACTTGCTTCGTACCTTGTCTGAGTTCAAGAGCTATTGGCTGACTTTGAGTATTATGACATCATGCACATTCCCCGAGATCAAAACAAAGAGGCCTATCCATTGGCAGAGTTAACTAGTACCCGAGATGCACAACAAATGGGCCTGGTTCTAGTCGATGGACTAAATGCTCCGAGCATAAACTAGATGGAAATCGACTGGGTACTAGAGATGGAGCCCGAGGAATCGTGGATGACTTCGATTAAAGACTATTTTCTACAAGGGGTCCTTCATGAACAGAGGAATGAAAAGTGATAAGTCCTCCGCAAAGCGTTGTGATATATCATTCTGAACAGAGGAATTGTGGTAGTTGCTCACCCTCAAGCAAATGAACAAGTCAAAATGTTAAACAAAGCCATAAAGTCCATTCTGAAGAAACGCTTGGAAAAGGCTAGAGGCAAGTGGGTAGATGAACTCAAAACAGCGCTATGGGCTTACATAATCACCCATAAGTCCGCAACTGGCCATACTCCATTCATCCTTTCTTACGGCTCTGAAGCCCTCGTTCCTATTGAACTCGAAGTCCCTTCTCATCGAGTGACCGATTACGACCCCAGAATGAATAGAGATCTCCTCTTAGAATCTCTAGACTTGGTAGATGAGAAACGCGAATAAGCTGATTTGAGGGCAGCTGCACATCGGTTTCGAGTCACCTGATACTACAACACTAAGGTCCGACCTAGGACCTTTGAAATCAGTGATCTCATCTTGAAACAGGTTTTTCCTATCACACATGAATCCTACTTAGGAAGGACCGTACGTCATTGAACAAAGGCTAGGAGAAGGAACTTTTAAGCTAGCGACTGTTGATTGCATCACACTCCCAAGGGCATGGAATAGCGAGCAGTACGACACTATTTCACTTAGTTTATTCTTTTATTCCTTCGATTGAATTTGATTTCCGAATTTTCTTGTAACATCCCCCTACTTGGAGGCCCAAAACTAATGGCTACGGATTGTACAGTCATCCATAGTTATTATTCTTCGGTGACCAAATACGACGGTGGTAGATACATAGATACACGAATTACAGAAATATGGATAAAATTTAACAATTAAAAAAAACACATTTCCACATTCAAATTAAAACATTTCTTGTTCATTACATAATCCAAAACGTTACACACGTTCAGCAAAATATAATTATTGCAAATACGCCAAGAGCGACATATGAAGATGCCCCCTTGGTTGATTAGAGAATATAGTAAGGCTAATAAATCTACCTTTACAACAAAACACACAGCGGAAAGAAAAACTCTAAATATCTATCTACCTCCTACATACCTCCGGAGCTTTATTCATAAGAGAAGAAAACCTGAGAATCAAAAATCTCAAACTATTCAATATAAATTGAGTACCCGAGAGTTTAAGGGGAAAACAAAAACTTCGAGCCAGACATAAAGCCCGGTATGAATAAAAATCTAACATCAAAATCCTTTTAGATATATAGTGAGACCATGCCGCTTAGCGGAATGGGTTTTCTCCTCACTAGTGTCTTAAAACCTTTATAAAGCCATATTCTATGCTCCTGCATCCACAATGATTAAAAACATATATTTTTCAAAATATTATGATAATATGCATACTTGAAAATAAATATGATTTCCCCATTCCCAGTTTAATCTGACACCCTGTCATAATTCTAGGGTCACAATTAACCTTCTTAGTTTTCATAGGTTTACTAATTTCTTGTTATAACTAATAGACTCCCTGTCCTATTCATAGTTTTCATGGGATCACTAAGAACCAATAGGCTCCTTCTAGTTAACTTAATTAATTCATGGGTCCCCCTGAACCTATTAGTCATTCCGATAACTAATCACCTTATCCTAGTTTTCATGGGTTAACTAGGAACCTATGGACTTATCCAGTAACTCACTTCACATCCTATTTTTTATGGGTTAACTAGGAACCTACTGATACTTCCATTAGACACTTTCTTATCCTAGTTTTCATTGGTTTACTAGGAACCTATTGATTGATGTCAATTCTTAATCCGGATATAGTTTTTATGGGTTCACTACAAACAAATTAGCCACTGCCAACTGTCCTTATACATAGTTTTCATGGGTTAACTATGAACCTTTTGGTATCCACCAATAACTACCTTAACCTCTTGGTATGCACCAATAACTACCTTATCATAGTTTCTATAGGTTTACTATGAACCTTTTGGGTTTATCCAATAACTACAAAGTTTAGGCATCCTATATTTTTGGGCACCTTGACTCCTTGGATGCAATTCTACTCATTTAGGATTTTAAGTAATTTATATTCACTAGAGTTAACCTAGCTGGTTCTTCTACCCCCTTTTTCCCAAAATACAGTTATGGGTTATCATGTGAATATACTCATAATTGAAGAAGCAAAACAATAATTTAACAATACCATTCTTGTGGGCTTAAAGTCCTTGAAAACATTTCATAAAGCATAGTTAACATTCTTAACTTGTATGTTTATCAAGGTCATACTTCTTCAAAATCACATACTTAAAGTCAGTACAAAACTCCTTTATATATAAGCCGCGGGTTTTCCTTTAAAAATTTAGAGTATGGGTTTTTCAAACCTTTCAAAACCAAACCTTTCGGCGTTGTCGAAAGGTCTTCAAAACAACCATTTGAATCCTAATCCTTCGAAACCATTGAAAACTTTTAGCTATTTAAACCTTTCGAAAGCATTCAACTCTTAGATATAACCTTTTGAAACCATCAGATTTTACCTTTTGAAAACCTACTGGGTTCAAGTTAAAACATGTGGCAGGTCCTCTTTTAAAACATTTCGACTACAATGGAAGCAACTATTCGACTTGGTTGAAAGGTCTGCTTCGAAAGCTTTAACATATTTCATTTAGAACAATAGGCCTTCGCCTTTAAAAAACCTTCTTCTAAAGCTTTAGGTTATACTTCAATTATAAAACAAGGATAAATCATCTAAGTCGAAAGCTTTGAAACCTTTCGAAAGCAATGGAGAACCGGCTGGTTTTTAAAACAAGTAAACCTTTCGTCTTTGTCGAAAGCAACGACTTCGAAAGGTTGGAAAAAGCAGCTATAACCTTTCGACTGTGTCGGACGGTTCAAAACAAAACAATGATAAGTGGCAGTAACCTTTCGACTGTTTCGAAAGGTTTCAAAACAAAATGGTGGTAATGCAGCAATAATCTTTTGGCTTTGTCGAAAGGTTTGAAACCTTTCTTTTGAACATTTGACTTGGTTGAAAGCAACCAAGTCGAAAGCTCTAATTCGAAAGCAAAGCAGGCGAAAGTTTTAGTTTATAAAACAAACATACCCCAACCTCTTTGGCCATCAACCTTTCGACTAAGAACCCTTCGACCTTGTTCAAGTCATTACATACCAAGTAACTTGATACTATATGCATTAGTTTGACCTTGTCGAAAGCTATGAACCTCTCGACCTTGTCGGAAGGTCTGGGTCGAAAGGTTTACTATTGTAAAATGCTGAAACATGCTAAAAGTATGATTTCTTTGTTTTTAACTTAAAAAGGTTAACTTCTCAACTAACCTGCCTTTGTTTGTCAAATTCTCATAGGTTAATAATTTCTTTTCAGAGTGATACTGCCACTATTTTCATATTAATTAATAGTTTTATTTATAAAATGCCCCTTCTCCTTAATTAAATATATAAAACATTTAAGTCCCATACCTTAAATAATTTTATATATTCAACAAAACACTTAGGAAAAATCTAGAAAAATCCCAGAAATCTATTTTAATATATTTTCCAACATATAAAATTTCAAACCCCATACACTTTAGCTTCTTTCTTTTTAATGGCTTCCTCTTCCTCTCTCCCTCCAATTCCCTCCTCGTGTCCTCTCACTGTCTCCCCATCCCCCTCCTCCTTGGCTTCCCTGCTGGTAATCCCTCCTACATCGTCCTCGCCTTTTCTTCCTCCTCCAGTTCCCCCTCCCCTTCTTCCTTATGTTTTGCCTCCTCCTGTTCCACCATGGAATTCCCTCTTCAAATCGAAACTAAGAAATGCTGGGTCTTTCAAGCCAGTGGACTTCCCTTTGGTGTTTGAAGGTTCCTCCCTTGTTCCTCATGTGGATGTTATCCAGGCCGGTAATGACAGATGGGGTGATTGCTTGGTTAGTTTTTTTTGTTGACTAGCCACTGTCCTTTACAACAGTAATTCAACATCTCAAGAGAAAGTGGAAACTTAAAGGAGCCATCACTGTCAAATTAGATGGAACCTTGTTACTATTCCATCTATCCTATGAAGAGGATAGAAGGAAAATAGTACAATCAAACCCTATCATACTCAGGAACAAGCCTTTCATTGTTAAGCCTGGGGACCCCACTATTGGAAACAGTTGTAGTACTATTCAGTCAGTTCCAGTATGGCTGAAACTCTCTAACATACCTCTATATGCATTGTCACACCTAGGCATTAGCTAGCTTGCCTCTAGAATTAGGAAGTTACTATGTATGGATGAGTCTACTGAAAAGATGGAGAGAATAGGCTTTGCAAAATGCATGGTAGAATTTTCACCAGAAAGTGAGCTGCCTGACGAGTTCCCTATAAAACTACTGGATGACTCTGATCAAACTGTGAAACTATCCTACTTGTGGAAGCCTGAAATTTGTGTGAACTGTGGGATGTTTGGCCATTTAACTATCAGTTGTATGAAGATGAAGTCATCTCATGATGATGTAAATAAGCGTGACGCCTCAAGAGTTGTATGGAGCCAACCACCATGATTGGGAATGACCAACTACAGCCTGCTTCAAAGTTGAAACAGGTTTGGAGAAAGGTGCAAGGAAAAAGAAATGTTCAGCTCAATAACAAAATCAGGCCAGAGAACATTGATATAACAAATACTGTAATGTTGGAGTCAAGTAATGTGAGCTTACCAGTAGGTGATAGTGCAAAAGCTACAGTAGTGTTAGCTACAAGTAATAAATTTGATGCTCTCAGAAATGCTGATGTTTTTTTAGATGTTGAAGATGGTGGTGCCAATGATAATCATATAGAGGAAGGAGAAATAACTAATGTCAATCTCATTTCAAATCCCGTTTCTCCAAGTGTAGTGTGCTTTGATCCTTTAGAAAGCTTCTGCCTTTCTATTTTACCTATGCACATGCATGTTATGGATTTAATGCATGTGGGTGAAACCTACACATCTCTTAAACCAATGGCCAAACACCAAGAATTACTTCGGCTCACAAAACAAATAACAAACATGATTTCCAAGATTCCATAACTGCCTCATTTCTACCCAGTCCTAGTCCGAAGCAAACCCGGTTTTTCTCAACCAAACCTCGAAGCATGATAATCAGGAGCTCATTCCTGCTACTGATCAGCCCAAAGTTTTGCCCGAAGCAGATACACATTTTCAGAGAGTAGGCTCCATGCAAGTCCTCAAGCATGACACAATAGAGAATGAACAAATTTGCATGTTTGAAGCTTCTACTGTTCAAGTGCACACTCCCAATTTTGTGCATGGAATAGATTACATGCAACAAACATCTCCACTCTCACATTCAAGCAATTTTCCCATAGCTGCTTCCTCTCTTCCAAGTCACCCACCACTGAATCCATCCAATCTAAAGCCTCTTTCTGCATCGACCTCCAGAATCAAATCTTTAACCTTGTTCATTCCATGGATGAATCTTCTTCCCCTGCTAATGCTCCTCCTCTCTCAACCACTACTCCCATTCCTTCATCTCCCTACTCAATTGAGGATTCTATCCCTGGATGGGCCTCCCCTCCTCCTTCACCTGAATCTCCACCAGCCTCTCTATCCCATTCAAGACTCATCAATCCTGATAAGCAAAAAAAGCTCAACTTCAATGCACTATGGCCTCTGTACTGGGTTCTCCTTCTACTAGGAGCAAGAAAAAAGTGGTTCACCAATCTCTACAGTTTAAATAATGTCACACCATTTTGCTGCTTGGAATATTAGAGGAGCTTATAACTTCTCCAAACTTGATAAAGTCATATATCTCATTAACAAACACAACCTTTCCCTCTTTGCAATCCTAGAAACAAAACTTAATTTATCCCTTACTTGCTCTGCTGCTCTTTACATCAACCCATCCTGGGCTCTTCATCACAATCTTAATGAAGCCTCTTTTGGAAGGATCATGGTGCTGCATGATCGAATGGTCCTCAATCTCTCTCCATTGCTTTCAACTTCTTAGCTAATCCACTTCCATGCCTCCCCGATCAATCCTCCCTACTCCTTTTATATTACCATTGTCTATGCTCATAACTCCCCCTCCTCTAGACAGTCTCTTCTCAATCTCCTCCCAGCATTTCGACAGGACTCCCATTCATGGCTTGTCATGGAGGACTTTAACTTCTGCCTCTCTCTCATTGACAGGCATGGTAGCCTACCACTAATGCCCAAAGACATCCTACCTTTGAACACTGCTATCAATGACTCATGTCTCCTCTCCATAGCCAGATCTGGTGCTTTGTACTCCTAGAATAATAGGAGCAGGAGTGGCAGAAGAACTTTTTCCACTATTGATCACTCCTTCTCTAACTTTCAAGCTTTATCCCATTGGCCTACTCTCTCCTCTTTCCTCCCTCAACCTATCATGTCTGACCATTCTCCACTCATCATCTCAACTAGACAGAAAGCTATTAATAAAAAAAAGCTTCAAATTCTATAATATTTGGGTTCATGAACCTGAGTATACTAATATAACCAAAAATGCTTGGTCTAAACATTTCTTTAGAAACCCATTGTTTATTTTTTGCAGGAAATTAAAGAATGCAAAAATGGCCCTCAGGGCTTGGGCAAGGAGTAAATTTGGTGATGGCTCTCTCTCCTTAGCAAAATTAAGGGTGTAACTCAAAGAAGTCCAGGATCTAATGATGTCTACTCCTGATGATCCTATTGCTGCTGAGGCCGAGAGCAAGATCTTTGTTGAACTCAATGAAACTTTATCAAAGGAAGGTGATATGAAGAAGCAATAGCTAAGGATAAATGGGCTAGTGAAGGGGACAACAACACTGCTTTTTTCCACGCCTCCCTGAAATTAAGCAGTTGAATGAAATATTACTTCTATTTTAGATGAGCATGGTGTTCTTCTATCTAATCCTAATGATGTGGACGCTGCTCTTC
Organism: Allium fistulosum; assembly: GCA_030737815.1. NCBI lineage: Eukaryota > Viridiplantae > Streptophyta > Magnoliopsida > Asparagales > Amaryllidaceae > Allium > Allium fistulosum. Next base: position 110,808,517 of record CM060901.1, on the reverse strand, counting down.
TACGCTTTTATTCTGCCTTGCTCAACATCTCTCTGTTGCAGCTGCCAATGGTTCTGCTAGATGAGGCTGATATGCTTGTAACTAAAATCACTAATGAAGAAATCAAAGATACTCTCTTTTCTATGAATAAGAAGTCCTATGGTGGACCAGATGGGTTCAATGTCTTATTCTTTACTCACAGCCGAGAGATCATAGCCGACACTTTCTGCAAGGCAGTCTACAATTTCTTTGAAAAATTTAAATGCTAGGCGAAGTCAATGAAACAAATCTTGTGCTCATCCCCAAAACCAGACCAGCTTCTTCTGTCTCATCCTTTAGACCTATATCCTACTGTAATGTCATGTAAAAATGCATCTCAAAAATCCTAGCCTCTAGACTTGTTAAGGTCCTAACTAGAATCATCTCTAAGAATCAGGCAGCTTTTCTACCTACAAGAAATATTCTAGACAATGTTCTGCTCACACATGAGCTTCTGAAGGGGTATGGTAGATCTCAGTCTACTCCTGGAGCTATTCTCAAGCTTGATCTTATGAAAGCATTTGACAGCATACATTGGAGTTCAATAGTTAGAATCATGGCCATGATGAGATTTCCTAAAGTATTTATTGCCTGGATTCATGTATGTATATCATCTCATTCCTTCTCTCTGAAGTATAACAGGTCTTCTTCTGGATTCTTTAATAGCAGGCAAGGTATCAGGCAGGGGGACCCTCTGTCTGCCTACATATTCATTATAGTGATGGAAGCTTTCAACTCTCTCATTAAACCCAAATATATTAACAATGAAATCATGTTCCATCCTAAGTGTAAATCTCCCCATGTTTCCACCCTTCTTTTTGTTGATGATATTTTGATCTTTACTAAACCAGACTTTGAATCATTATCCACCATAAAGAAAACCCTACATGCCTTCTTCTTGATCACTGGCCTCAAGCTGAATTGCAGCAAATCTCACATACTTTTCACTAGTATCCATAATGATATTGCTGCCAGCTTAACTTCTTTTTCGGGAATGCAGTCAATGCAGGATGACATGTATTACCTTGGGCTACCAATGTGTTCCTCCAGAATTTCAATGGCCAACTACCTACCTCTTTATGACAAAATTACTTCATCCCTTGACTATTAGGCTAATAGACTCCTTTCTCAGGCTGGAAGACTGGTGTTAATTAGAGCAGTGACCTTCTCCATGATGTTGTACTATGATCAAACCTTTATCCTACCATCCAAGCTCTTAAAATTGTGAGATGTGCAATGATGAGGTTTTTCTGGACTGGGTCCATCCATGTAAGAAAAAAATGTGCCTTGTTCCTTCTCTAAATTTGAAATGCCTAAGAATAAGGGAGGTCTTGAAATATTCAACATTAAAACTTGAATTTGGCTGCCTACAGTTTTCTTTTAAATGCTCTACTGTGCAATCAAGATAGCATTTAGGTGCAGTGGGTTGCCTAACACAACATAGGCTCTATGCTGTTCTGGACCATGGAGCCACCCCAATCTTATTTCTAGGTTTAGAGGAAGCTCCTCAGTCTTAGGTCCACTTTCCTCCCCTTCATTAGATTATCCCTAGCTGAAAACAATACTAATTGTAGGTTATGGGATGAACCTTGGATTGATCAGGGCTTGGTTCTATCTAAAATCTTCTCTACCCAGCAAATGGCTCTGACTGATATTAACAGAAATGCTATAGCGGTGGACTTCATCTCTAATGGCAGGCTCATGGTCCCCTACTCTTCAAACCAATCCGTTAGAGCAATCTGGAACACTTATGAAATAATGTTTCTCCCCTCCTCCAGCTCTGATACTGTTCTATGGAATGGAAAGCATCACTCCATCTCCCTAGTCTTTGAAAGTATTGCTTCTTGTCATGAAGTTCCTTTCTGTAAGTGGAGCAAAGTAATGTGGTCGAAAATCTCTCCTAGCAGTGACAATTTGATGATGTGGAAGGTCATTATGAAGGCTCTAATGACAAAAGATAGAATGGTTGCATTTGGCATGCAAGTGGACCCATTATGCCCCTTCTGCATGCTTCAAACCGAGAGTGCTACCCACCTTTTTTTCGAATGTACATACCTGCTGCCTCTGTGGGAGAGGATCGTGGGGAAACTTGGAAGGAACAATGTGTCTACAATCTCTGCGATTGAATGGGACATTATTAGCAAAGCAACTAAATGGAGGTTGGAAGAGAGGAGCTTATTTTTCTTCAGCTTAAAGAAATATTTAAGAGCTATTTGGCTTGATAGGAATCTTCGTCGTTTTGAAAAGAAATTGAGAAATCATGTTGCTTTATGGTCAGTTATTACTAAGGATATCTTTTCTGGTTTGTGGCTTAGTTGTTTCAATTTCTCTGACCAACAGATATTGGTTTGGCAATCTTGATGGTTGTGGATTTTCTCTTTTCCTTTTGGGTGTTTGTAGTCTGTTTTTCCTCCTTTGTGTTTGTTTTCTTGGCTTTGAGTTTGTTCAAAGCCTTTTCCTTTTTTTTCTTTCAATAAAATCCTGGTAGGGGCCCAGTTAACCCCGCTTGCATTGCAAAAAAAAATTTCAAACCCAAATAATTATTATTTTTGCCGAAATAATTTATAACCCAATAAATCATTTTCTTCACTAGAAAATTAATATAAAATCCATATAATCTCAAAAAATTATGAGAATTGAAACCCATCTCCAAATTCATGTTTTCTGTAACATAAAAATTTCCCATGGCATTTAAAAATCATTTCATCTCAGTTTTGCCCTAAGACCATTTATATTCCTTATTAAACAACCTTGTTTAAACATATACAAATTAAAATCAAGCATATCATCATTCAACATATCATAAAAACAGATTCATCATTAAATCTGAAACCATTTGATATCAAAATCAAAATAGAGATGTAGAAATTATTTTCACCTTAGGTTGGATAAGGAAATTGAAGTTTGATTGAGACTGATTTCTCTAGCTTGAATCCTAAGCTTTATGTTGATTTTATCTTCTCTTATTTCTTCCTAATGGCCGGCCTTGCCTTCACTTCTTATGGTTATAATTTTTGTTTTGAGTAAAATGAACGTGTAAAACCTAATGAGAATAGTATAAGGGTGGGAAGTATGGTTATTTACCTTGATGCCCTTATGTTTAATTTCCTAACCATTTATATAAGTTCATTAGATTAAATAAGCACGACCATCTAGTTTATTAATCAACCTCAATCTCCTTATCTACATTATTCTATTTAATTTATTCTAATTAAATCTCCTAAATAATGTCAATAAAATTAGGGGTGTTACAGGCTCCCCTCCTTAAAGAATTTCGTCCTCGAAATTCAATAAGGACTAACTAGCAAAAATAGCAATCATCTATAACATTTCCTAACAACCATACTAGACTATCTGACTAACAACCAATCTATATAGATCTAACATAGACATACCATCATAACAGATCACGATAAACCTCTTGAATCATATTCTCTGTCTATTGAGTACAGTCTTTCTCGTTGTCGCTCCACTGAACCTTTACCAACTTGACTGTCTTGGTCCTCAATCTCTTCTCATCTCTCGCTACAACCCAAACTGGTTGTCTAACAAAAGTCAAATCAGGTTCTACTACCAAATCCTCCAACTCTGTCTGTGGAATAGTAGACTCTGTATCATGCACATACTTACGAAGATGAAGCAAATGGAATACATTATGGACACTTGCCATACTGCTTGGAAACTCTGCTCTATAAGCAAGCTTTCCAATCCTTCCTATAATCTGGAATGGTCCAATATATCTTGGGTCTAACTTTCCCGACTTTCCAAATCGTACCACACCCTTCATTGATGATACTTTAATGAAAACCCTGTCTCCCACTAAGAACTCTAGGTCTTTACGCCTCTTATCTGCGTAACTTTTCTGCCTGGATTGAGCTTCCTTCATCCATCCTCGGATTAACTCAATCTTTTCCGATGCCTCTCTAACCAAATCTGGACCTAAGACCAATCTGTCTCCAGTCTCTAACCAACATGCTGGCGATTTGCATGGTCTTCCATACAAAGCTTCAAAAGGCGCCATTCCTATATTAGTCTGATAACTATTATTATAGGAGAACTCAATCAAATGCAGGTGATCCTCCCACGATCCACCAAAATCTATCACATAAGCTCTCAATAAATCTTTGAGTGCCTTATTGACTCTCTCTGTCTGCCCGTCCGTCTGTGGGTGATATGATGTACTCATCTTGAGTTTGGTATCTAATACCTCTTGTAGACTCCTCCAAAATTCGCTAGTGAATAATGCATCTTTGTCGCTGACTATGCTACTAGGAATCCCATGAAGTCTAACTATATTCTTCATGAACAAATTTGCTAAAACAGGTGCCGTCCTAGTTGAATTTACTGGAATGAAATGGGCACTCATGGTCAACGTGTCCATAATAACCCATATGCTTTCATTTCCTCTATTAGACCTTGGCAACCCATCTATAAATCCATTGACATCGAATCTCATTTCCAAACTGGAATGTCTAAAGGTTGAAGTAACCCACTTGGCTTCTGATGTTCGGCTTTCACTTGTTGACAGTTAACACTGCCTAACCCACAAGCCAACATCCTTCTTCATGCCTTCCCAACAGAAGCTCCTCTTCATATCTTGATACATCTTGGTTCCTCTGGGATGAATCATAAACTTGGATCGATGACATTCCTCTTGAACTTCCCTCCTTAAGTTCTCTACATTCGTAACGCACAATCTTCTCTTCTTTCTCAACCATCCTCTTTGGTCAAGACTAAATCCTTTAGGTCATCAATCTCTAATCCTTCCTCAAGTCTTCTAATCCTCTCGGCTAAAACTAGATCTTCTCTCTGCTTAGAAGTTATCCTCTCGATCATCACCGGTAGAACTTATAAACAAGACAACACGGAAGTACCCTGACTAGAACTTGCGGTAGATCTCAACTGCACACCACAACTGGCTAAAGCGTCTAGATCTTTCCATTCTGCCAAAATTGCTAACACCACATTCTGATGTTTTCTACTGAGAGCACCAGCTACCTTATTTCCTTTCCCCGTAGTATACTCTATACCGAAATCATAAGCAGCCAAAAAATCCAGCCACCTCTGCTGCCTCATATTCAACTCCTTCTGAGAGAATAAATACTTTAATGACTTATGATAGGTATACAACTCAAATCTCTCTCCCAAAAGATAATGCCTCCAAATCTTTAAGGCAAAGATCACCGCTGCCAACTCCAAGTCATAATTAGGATATCTAACTTCGTGCGGTCTAAGCTGCCTAGATGCGTAAGCAATAACTTTGCCCCTTTGCATCAACACTGCTCCCAATCCAGTACCACATGCATCGGTGTATACTACCAACCCTTGGTTACCATCCGGAGCTACTAACACTGGAGAATTGCTTAACAAATGTTTTAACTTAAGGAATGCTTCCTCACATTTGTCGGACCAAACAAACTTCACGTCGTTCCTGGTCAGCTTAGTCAAAGGTGCTACTATCCGCGAGAAATCCTTGATGAATCTCCGGTAATAGCCAACAAGTCCAAGAAAACTCCTGATCTCGGTTACTATCTCTGGTCTCTTCCAATTATTGATTGCCTCGATCTTAACTGGATCAACTAACAATCCTTCCTCTGAAACCACATGACCAAGAAACTTAACTTCTCTCTTCTAGAAATGACACTTGGAAAACTTTGCCTTCAGCTGATTCTGCCTCAACGTTTCCAACACCACTCTATGATGAATCTCATGCTCTCTTTCATCTTTAGAGTACACCAAAATGTCATCTATGAACACCAACACAAACCTATCTGAGTGCTCTCTAAAAACCATGTTCATCAAATCAACGAAGAAAGCAGGCGCATTCGTCAATCCGAATGGCATTACTAACCATTCATATGAACCATATCTAGTCCAAAATGCCGTCAAAGGAATACTATCATCCGCCACTCTCAACTGATGGAACCCCGTTGCCAAATCCAATTGGAAAAATACTCTGGCTCCACTCAACTGATCAAATAGATCATCAATCCTCGACAGAGGGTACCAATTTTTGATTGTCCTTTCGTTTAACTTACGATAGTCGATGCACATCCTTAAAGACCCATCTAGTTTCTTTACAAACACGGTAGCTGCTCCCCAAGGCAAGCTGCTTGGTTTGATAAAATTTCTTCCCTCAAGATCTACTAACTGCACCTTCAATTCCTTCATTTCTGTCGGTGTCATTCTGCTAGGTGGTCTACTGACAGGTTCAACTCTCGGTATGAGATCTATCCGAAAATCAATAGCTCGTTTCAGGGGTAGTCCAGTAACTGACTCAAAGACATCTGCAAATTCTATGGCTACACGAACCTAACTAAGTTCTTCTCCAACCTCCATGGCATTCAACAAAGCACAAACACTCTAACTAGAATTCTCCACTGAGAAAACGATTCGGTCAAGACTATTGGGGTGTCTTAATGATATTTCCCGATCCTGGCAAAATACCCTAGCCTCATACTTACCTAACCAATCCATGCCTAAGATGATCCCAAAATCTATGAAATCAAAAACATACAAGCTGCATGCAAACTTATGACCTAACAAATCAAGTTCTAACTGGTCACATCTCATCCCAAGAGTTGCATACCCTCCTATTGGATTCGCAACCCTTAAGGAAGTAACAAGGTATGTGGGTTCTATATCTAAAATTAACAAAATATTGTGATATAAATGAATGCGATGCACCAGTATCAAAAAGTACCCTAACTGGTATACTATGTATCAAAAGCGTACCTTCCACCATAGTTTTCACTTTCTCTACTGCAGTAGGTTTAGAAGAAGACGGTGGTCCAATATCAAACACCTTTCCCTCTGTCCGCCCTGACTGGCTTTGGACACTGGTTCTTCTCATGCCCAACTTGGTCACAGTTGAAGCATTTCACATTCTTCTTCTCTGGTGGCTTCTTTCCCTTACCAATTCTGCACTCGTGGGCATAATGGCCCTTCTTATCACACTTATAACACACCAAATCAGCCTTTGCCTTCTTACCGGCCTCCCTTTTCTAGGATCCTTTCTTCTTAAAGAATTTCCTTTTCCTTCCATGAGAACCTTGGAACTCAACTGGCTTCTCGCTAGCTGAAACAGCAAGCATCTCCTCATAGCGGACGGTTATCTCCACCATCACATGATAAGGCTCTCTAATATAAGTCATAGGCATTATGCCTAGCTTTAGCCTCAAACCTCTAATGAATCACTCATTCCTCTTGACATTAGTGTTAACCAAAGCATAACCATATCGAGATAGCTCATCAAACTTAGCAGCATACTCGATCACAGACATCTATCCTTGGAAAAGATCCATGAACTTCCTCATCAATGCCAACTTGGCAACCTCAAACAAGAACCACTGCTCGAACCTCCTCCTAAAATCAGCCTACGTCAACTCTTCTTCCGGCACTGCTACCGTCACACTGTTCCACCAATGGTGCGCTAACCCTTGCAACTGTCTAGAGGCTAGCCTTCTCTTCTCTCCATCATTCAAGCCTAAATCCGTAAAGATCCTTTCACAGTTCAACAGCCAATTATCTACTTCAATAACATCTTTTAATCCAGCAAATGGCTTTTCTCCCAGACTGATATAGTCTCCACTTAGCTTTGCATAATTATAACCAGCTGGAGCTACAGGATTAGCTCCACCAACATTCCCAGCAGCTCCTGCTTGCAATAGATTAGCCAATAACTGATACACTATCCCCGCATCTACCGACGGATTTCCAACACCTACATTGGCCTCAGCATTTTGGTTAGCATTGGCCTGCCGGCCTTGGTTTCTCCGAGTATTAGGTCGAGCGTTTCCATTCGTTGTGGTGCTTCTTTCACCTAGATTTCCTCTTCCGTTGCCTGCCTCCATATCCTCTTTCTCGTATATCTACATACGAGCCTTAGTAAGATATAGAAGAATGGTCTAAGAGAGAGGGGAATACGTACTTAGATATATACATATAAATCAAATACAAGTACGATAACATAGGGTTAACCCAAACCCCGATCATATTTTTAAATTCGTTGGATTATGTTTGAAAAAGCTTTTAGGTTTAACTTTTCTTTTAAAGTTTCATAAACCTATGCTATGATACCAACTTGTAACATCCCCCTACTTGAAAACCCAAAACTAATGGCTACGGATGCTGCAGTCACCCATAACTATTAATCTTAGGTGACCAAATACGGCGGTGCTAGATACATTGATACACAGATCACAGAAATACGGAAAAAAATTAACAATTCAAAAAAAAACATTTCCACATTCAAATTAAAACATTTCTTGTTCATTACATAATCCCAAAAAGTTACCCACGTTTAGCAAAATATAATTATTACAAATACGCCAAGAGTGACATATGAAGATGCCCTCTTGTTGATCAGAGAATATAGTAAGGCTAAAAAATCTGCCTTTACAACAAAACCCACAGCGAAATAAAAAACTCTAATTATCTATCTGCCTCCTGCATGCCTCCGGAAGCTTTATTCATCAGAGAAGAAAACCTAAGAACCTTAAATCTCAAACTATTCAATATAAATTGAGTACCCGAGAGTTTAAGGGGAAAACAAAAACTTCGAGTCAGACATAAAGCCCGGTATGAATAAAAATCAAACATCAAAATCCTTTTAGATATATAGTGAGACCATGCCGCTTAGCGGAATGGGTTTTCTCCTCACTAGTGTCTTAAAACCTTTATAAAGCCATATTCTATGCTCCTGCATCCACAATGATTAAAAACATATATTTTTCAAAATATTATGATAATATGCATACTTGAAAATAAATATGATTTCCCCATTCCCAGTTTAATCTGACACCCTGTCATAATTCTAGGGTCACAATTAACCTTCTTAGTTTTCATAGGTTTACTAATAACCTTTTTATAACTAATAGACTCCCTGTCCTATTCATAGTTTTCATGGGATCACTAAGAACCAATAGGCTCCTTCTAGTTAACTTAATTAATTCATGGGTCCCCCTGAACCTATTAGTCATTCCGATAACTAATCACCTTATCCTAGTTTTCATGGGTTAACTAGGAACCTATGGACTTATCCAGTAACTCACTTCACATCCTAGTTTTCATGGGTTGACTAGGAACCTACTGGTATTTCCATTAGCCACTTTCTTATCCTAGTTTTCATTGGTTTACTAGGAACCTATTGAATGATGTCAATTCTTAATCCGAACATAGTTTTCATGGGTTCACTACAAATGAAGTAGCTCCTGCCAACTGTCCTTATGCATAGTTTTCATGGGTTAACTATGAACCTTTTGGTATGCACCAATAACTATCTTATCATAGTTTTCATGGGTTTACTATGAACCTCTTGGCATGCACCAATAACTACCTTATCATAGTTTCCATGGGTTTACTATGAACCTTTTGGGTTTACCTCCAATAATTACAAAGTTTAGGCATCCAATATTTTTGGTCACGCTGACTCCTTGGATGCAATTCTATTTATTCAAGAGTTTAAGTAATTTATATTCACTATTGGGTTAACCTAGCTGGTTCTTCTACCCCCCTTTTCCCTAACATACAGTTATGGGTTATCATGTGAATATACTCATAATTGAAGAAACAAAACAACAATTTAACAATACCACTCCTATGGGTTTAAAGTCCTTGAAAACATTTCATAAAACATAGTTAACATGCTTAACTTGTATTCTTATCAAGGTCATACTTCTTCAAAATCACATACTTAAAGTCAGTACAAAACTCCTTTATATATAAGCCGTGGGTTTTTCTTTAAAAATATAGAGTATGGGTTTTTCAAACCTTTCAAAACCAAACCTTTCGACCTTGTCGAAAGGTCTTCAAAACAACCATTTGAAACCTAACCTTTCGAAACCATTGAAAACAGTCGGTTATTTAAACCTTTCGAAAGCATTCAACTCTTAAATATAACCATTCGAAACCATTGGATTTTACCTTTTGAAAACTTACCAGGATCAAGTTAAAACATGCAGGAGGTCCTCTTTTAAAACCTTTCGACTACAGTGGAAGCAACTTTTCGACTTGGTTGGAAGGTCTACTTCGAAAGCTTTAACACATTTCATTTAAAACAATAGGCCTCTGCCTTTAAAAAACCTTCGTTGAAAGCTTTGGGTTATACTTCAATTATAAAACAAGAATAAATCATCTAAGTCGAAAGCTTTGAAACCTTTTGAAAGCAATGGGAGAATCGGCTAGTTTTTTGTAAACCTTTCGTCTTTGTCGAAAGCAACGACTTCGAAAGGTTGGAAAAAGCGGCTATAACCTTTCGACTCTGTTGGAAGGTTCAAAACAAAACAACGATAAGTGGCAGTAACCTTTCGACTATGTCGAAAGGTTTCAAAACAAAATGGTGGCAATGCAACAATAATCTTTTAGCTTTGTCGAAAGGTTTGAACCTTTCTTTTAAACATTTGACCTGGTTGAAAGCAACCAAGTTGAAAGCTCTAATTCAAAAGCAAAGCAGGCGAAAGCTTTAGTTTATTAAACAAACATACCCCAACCTCTTTGGCCATTAACCTTTCGACTAAGAACCCTTGGACCTTATCCAATTCATTACGTACCAAGTAACTTGATACCATATGCATTGGTTTGACCTTGTCGAAAGTTATGAACCTCTTGACCTTGTCAGAAGGTCTGGGTCGGAAGGTTTACTACCGTAAAAGGATGAAACATGCTAAAAGTATGGTTTCTTTGTTTTTAACTTAAAAAGGTTAACTTTTCAACTAACTTGCCTTTGTTTGTCAAATTCTCATAGGTTAATAATTTCTTTACAGAATGATACTGCCACTATTTTCAGATTTAATTAATAATTTTATTTTATAAAACTCCCATTCTCCTTAATTAAATATATAGAACATTTAAGTCTCATACCTTAAATAATTTTATATATTCAACCAAACACTTAGGAGAAATCTGGAAAAATCCTAGAAAATCCATTTTAATATGTTTTCCAACATATAAAAATTTCAAACCCAAATAATCATTATTTTTGCCGTAAATAATTTATAACCCAATAAATCATTTTCTTCACTAGAAAATTAATATAAAAAAGCTCAGAAAATTATGAGAATTGAAACCCAACTCCAAAATCATGTTTCCTGTAACATAAAAATTTCCCATGGCATTTAAAAATCATTTCATCTCAGTTTTGCCCTAAGACTATGTATATTCCTTATTAAACAACCTTATTTAGACATAAACAAATTAAAATCAAGCATATCATCATTCAACATATCATAAAAACATATTCATCATTAAATCTGAATCCATTTGATATATAAATCAAAATAGAGATGTAGAAATTATTATTCACCTTAGATTGGATAAGGAAATTGAAGTTTGATTGAGATTGATTTCTCTAGCTTGAATCCTAAGCTTTATGTTGATTTTCTCTTCTCTTCTTTCTTCCTAATGGTCGGCCTTGCCTTCACTTCTTACGGTTATAATTTTTATTTTGAGTAAAATGAACATGTAAGACCTAATGAGAATAGTATAAGGGTGGGAAGTATGGTTATTTACCCTAATGCCCTTATGTTTAATTTTCTAAACCATTTATATAAGTTCATTAGATTAAATAAGCACGACCACCTAGTTTATTTACCAACCTCAATCTCCTTATCCACATTACTCTACTTAATTTATTCTAATTAAATCTCCTGAATAATGTCAATAAAATTGGGGGTGTTACATTTGTTTAGCATTTGATTTTACAGGTATGTAATAAGACAAGTTACATCATTTTTTCCATTTGGCAAATAAAAGTTTGGGATTTCCTTCATATCTATGATTGTTGTAGCATTGCATGTTAGTTGTGATACCCGACTAACTAATATTGACATGTCCGAGCAGGTTCTCAAAGTTTGGAGCTAGCCAGTTACACAAGTTCATTACTGAACTAAACAAAATAAACGTGGTTCAACCATTCATTCGATGATTCTCGCTCATAACCTGATAGACGGAGTACCTAATGAGAAATGGATATGGCTTGACCATCCAATAATCAATCTAATCCCACCAAGCGATGAGGCAGACATGAATCAAAAGCGATTGTGACATGACTATTCACTCGCTAAGTCAAACCCTGGACTTGAGGGTAAATCAATCAATTAAGGAAAGTACATCCGACTATTTTTCAAAATAACTTTAAGCCCCCAGAGTGTGGATTGGAGGATAAACACAAGTTGAGCGTGATCCGATCACCCACTAACTAACTCCTATCCTCGGAGTACAAATATGAGTATGAACAAATAAATGAGTGGGGTTCGACTACTCACTATTCCATAAACACTGACCTGAAACCGAAAGGAGGAGTATAAACTCGCTAAGGATGGAGTTTGACCATCTACTATCTAACTTCGCTAACCCAAGACTGCAGCCAGGAGTATAATCACTTAAACCGTTGAATCCGATGGCATAACACTAGGGCTTAAACCCAGCGTTTTGTACAACTTGAGGCCACGACCACATGGAGGCCTTGAGTAAAAATTAATTGATAGTTATCCGAATTAACAAGCAACAAATTACAAGTATATTGAATGGAAAATGCAATAGCTCAACTACTTAAGTAGATTCACATAAGTTTTGACAAAAGTAAAAGAACTCTATTAACATAAGCTTGAAACGTCAAGTACAATTATTCATAGCAAAAGAATCAAAAAATGAGGGCCGATCACTTACAAATTCGGTCAACAAAACCCAAAAGTCTTGGGAGCGTGAGTGTACCCGAAGAATCACTTCCTCCTTGGCTTCCTGTTCATCTTCTTGGAATCGGGAGAGATTTCACTCGAACTTTCTCCACTCCTCTTCTCCCCTCTCTTTCGCTTCCATGGCTTTTCATCGGAGTGGACTAGGGTGACCGAGTAGGTGCATCTTTAGCAGGTTCTGGCTGAAGAGCGGAGGCATCCATCGTTTCTCCAAGCAAAATGATGAGATGGGAGGGGAAACGATCTCCATTTTCTCCTGCTTGACTTTCCCCTCAAGAGCAATGTCTGCTTCAAGTTTCTACACCATTTCTTGCATGGAGGGACCTGACAAGGATCGAGAAGTTCCAATAATCATAACATCATCATCGACGGGAATTTCTTGATGTGGATCGCTTTCTTTCCTCAAAAATGCATCCACCAGGTGCTCGTCAATCATAAAATCTTCCTCATCCGGTATATTTTGGGTTGTTGCCAAAGCCGTGACAATAACGGACTCCGTCGTTGGCACCTGAGATCCTAGTCGAGATTCTTGAGGAAGATGTGGAATTGCAACCGACAGATCTAAAGCCGAGGAAACATAACTAAAAAGATTAGATATATCGATCGGGGACACTCTAGCTTTCTGAAGAACATGTGAGTTTAATGAAATACCTTCTTCGGATTGATCCCCCACGTGAGCCGGAGTACCACCAGAACCTCCTTCCATATTCGAGGAGAGCCTATTAGATGTAGCAATATGTGGCTTCTCCAAATTGTAACCGGGATCGATAGGAGAATCCACAATGGTGCTGGGAACAGCTTGGGTCATCGAATTCTGGTCACCTACGACATTGTGTGACATGGATCTAGAACCTTCACCAGCTTCATGTTTAGAGGTTGTGGCATGCTCTTTTTGGAGTATAAGCTGGGTTTCATGTAGAACTTTGGGCTCATCACCCAATAAGATTTCTCCTTCCAGCCTCATCAAATCGATTTGTTCAGTGCTGACAGCCTCCTCCTCCTACTGAACAAGATGCTCCCAAGCACGTACAAGACGGTAAGGGTAGTCACTCCGGAGCCACTCCAAGTTTCTATATTTCAAAACGTTGTCATTGTAAGGAATAAGCAGTGGATCTATTTCCTTCATAACCTCCTCCTTGACCTTTACTTTCACGGCCTCCATATCTTGTTTAACGAGGGCATCAATTACTTTGGTCCTTTCGATAGTCGCGTCCCTTTCAAGCCTGACGGTAACCAATTCCTCACAAGCATCTTGACCGATTTTTTGTGCTTCCTCTTTGTCTTTAGATTCGCGCTCGAACTTTTTTGTATACTCAACTATGCTTCTTTGGGCTGCATCCCTTTCTAACACCACTTTATGGTTTCGATGATGAAGCGCTTCAACCTCGGCCAAGTGCCTGGCCTTCTCATCCTCGAGTGCATTAATGGCCATTTCTGCTTTTCTCTCGGCTTCTTCCTGTGAGCTCCTTGAAGATTCTAACTCATTTGTTAGAGTTTCGATGATCCTTCTATCCTAGGCCTCTTGGTGTTTCAGTTTCTCAATCTCTACCGCTTTCTTCCAAGATAGTTTAGAAATCCTCTCCGCCACTCTCATCCACTAATTATACTGTTTGTGGATATTATTCACACAATCAATAGTCGTTTGTTGGAATTTTTCAAGAAATTTCTTAAAATTAGGTATAAAGAAAATCCATCGAAACATACATTTGGAAAATCTGGCTTAAGTTGGGATATATGAGCGGCAACATTGAATTATTGAGCTTCAGTGACAACTTAGGTGTCAACACTTTCTTTGCCCGACCTTTGTTGGTGGACATCATGTTTCCGATGATTGTTGGGTCATTGAGGATGAGATGGAACAACAAAGTGTAAAGAAACAAGTGGCAGAGGGGCCATGAGAGGTGTCAATAGGAGGAACGTCATCATGGCGATCTTATTGCCTTTCAGAATCTTTAGGTGGAGATCTAGATTTGGACCGATATTTGTCACGGGGAGACCTATCTCTGTTGCCTCTATTCTGGTAATCCTGGTCTCGGTTGGAGCAGTAGCTAGGGTCATATTCATGATAGCTACCTTAGCGATACGAGCTCGAACGAGAACCAGGATTCGGACGTGATATTTCCTGCAGAGACTAAAACATGTGTTTCTTCCTCATCATTGTTTCTGCAAAGAAAGATAAAGAATAAATCAGTTAAAAGTATCGAAGGACTCAAAATAAGTGCAATGCGATATTGTGAAGTGTGTGCAAACGTGCATGTCCTTGTGTTCCCCCAAGGGACCAGTTATTAAAGCTTTACTGGTAGGAGTAACCTCTCCACTAGTGGTAGGAGGGATTCTAGCCCTAGCTCTGGAAAGAGATTCTGATCCATTGACACTCATGTCAGTAAAATGAAAGGCATCAACGTCATCTGGTATCGGATGATCAGATGATGCCTCGAATGTTTCGTTCAAGTGTTCTGAAGGTAGAGAAGCAGACTGATCTGGAATAACCTGAGGATTGATGGATAGTTTGGGCTGTTTGAAGAGGCAGCTCTTAAGGAACCTGCAAACGAGCTTCTACCCTTTTCTTTTTTTGAGAACGGGATGTTGCAAGGTTTGCGAAAATTTGGCCGCAGCCTCGAAAATAGAAACCACATCATCGCCGCCAAGGTCATCGTCCTTATCTCCCGCTACTTCTTTATTGGTAGTTTCCTGAGCTCCCTCAACTGAGGGCACGACATGATCAATTTGATGGCCTTCATCATCATCCACATCCCGCTGCTCAGCCATTATAACTTCGGCAGTGACTAGTAGCCCTATGCTACGATCCTCTTCCATCAGGCAGTAAGTGATGAGACATTCATCAATAAGGAGATTCTCAATGTCTCTATTTTCTGATGGAACCCTTTTGAGCGCCAAGACCGCTTTTGTATATTGTTTTCCATCGGGTCGTGGATAAGAGCCTGCACAAATTAGAAAAATTGCTTAGTTTGGGATACGACCTGGATACAAGCGCTCAAGAAATTAAGCAAGGAGTAACACTTACGTCCTTTTAACCACCGTCTGGCAAAGTCGGCCGAACAACGAATATAGAACCACTCGCTTTTTAAAGCACTCAGCTTGTTCCAAGTACCAGTCAATATTTGGCAATTATTGCATGACTTGAGAAATGTGAACGAAAGGCTTCCCTTTCGTCGCTTGAAGGTGAAAAGAAATCAAATGTCTTCAGGAGTTGGAGGATGAAACAAAAACTTCATGGATGTTATGTAAGTGCAGTTAAGAAAGGCATGGCCATTTGGATGCAGTTGTGCCGGTGCTAACCTCATATGATGTAGCATCTCTCGAATAAATGAATTGAAGGGCAGGATGCATCCTGCTCAACACACGAACTTGTTGCATGCAGTGAACCCTTCTAGGGGCCTATGAGCTCAATCATCCCGAGTCGAGACTTGTACGTCCTTAAACAAAATCCCATGTCTAGCACGAATTCTACGAAGAGAGGCTTCATTGATTTTCGAGGCCACAGTATCCTCTGGATCTTCCAAAAATTTAGCGTCTTCTAGAGTGTCGGGAGCAAGGTCTATCACTTCTGTCGGAAAAATAGGAATGATGGAGATAAGGTCGAATGATGGATATGAACTTTTTGGTTGTTTTGCTTGATGTCCGAGGGAGAATTCATTGAAAGCAGTTGTGAAGCTCTATTCATCACTTGTACTGTTGTGCTGTGAAATCTGTTTAGAACACATGGCAGCTAAATGCCCCAAGCGTTTGGAACCCATGACTACTAAACTCGGTAGATAATCATCGTTAGAAAAACAACATGTTTCCCTCATGCAAAGTGTGTGCTAGTTCAGAATGGTGCAGTGTCATACAATGCAATAAAAAAAGTTCAGAATTAAAGATAGTAACTATAACGAGACTCTGGGATTCAATCGGAGTGACCGTTGTCGCTGACCATCTCAATCGATTCTCTACGTCAATGGTAAAGGGTTCAGTCTAACCATCGGGATCAGTTGTTGGCATGTTGAAGTTTGAATTGTGCGTTTAGAAGTGGTTGAGCTTCAAAATTTTATCCAAGGCATTAGTAACAAACATAAATATGCAGGAAACTAGTCAAGTTCGTTTCATGGTTCGATTCTCATATATGTCTAATTTGCAGTCCATTTCATATGCAAGTCATGTGCGACCATTTAAGCTTTTAAGGCCGAAGCTCATCACAAATTTCTAATTAAGATTTGGGAGTTTTAAGTATATTTATCCCAGTTAAACCAATAATCGATCCAAAATAATGTTCGACCGATCGATTCCAATGCACATGACCGATTGTTTCTACATGATCATATCACACCTGATCGTTCTCCAACCTTCAACTATGGTTCCATATTTCATTCCAATTTAAGGCTCGAAATGCTAATCCAAAACATGACTTGTCCAAATTCTCTTCGTATTTTCAAATACCAATCCATAATAACGATCGGCCAAGAACTCCAAGAACGATCGGTTGAAAACAATCTCCCATCTTTGACCTCAAATTAGCCCACTCCAACCAATCTCAACACCAATACAAATAACTCGACCCGATCGTCACCATCTCCCCTCTCCACTCTCCACTCTAACCAATTGAATCATCATGATCTGAATCGTGCTAACTAAAACGAGAACCATTGTCTCATCACCAATCACAAGCAAAAGAAGTTCGACCTACCAATGTCAGGCTGTACAGAAGCGGAGGCGGCGTGAATTCGAGTATGGAGCGAAATCTGTAAGAGATAGTGGCGGAGATGGTTGATGTTGTAAGGAGTCAGACCGACCTATAGAGATGGTTACGGGATGAGTATGGGTTTGGAATGAAATGCTCGGTGGATCGATAGTGAAGGAGAATATGAGGATGGGTTTTTTCTTTTTTGGTTTGGGTAATGATGATATAAAATGAAACGAGATGAATAAAATGATCTAAATACCCAAGTAGATATGAGGGATGTGATACGAACCATCAAAGTTTACAGTCCAATTGGATCCCAACCAATAAACGATCAGGTACGATCGTCTTATAATGGCTAAATCAGTAAACGATCGGGCGTGATCATCCTGTGATGAATTCATACTGATCCATATTAAAAATGGATCAAGTACGATCCATATACCTGATGGATTCATGCCGGTCCATCTTTAAAAAAATGCATATGATTGAATTGCATTCCACCAAATTAGCAATGACCCGAGAGCATATGAATGCATCTAGAAGTTAACAACAAGAACGTGTACATGAACATGCACATGTGCATCCTAAAAATTCAATTTCTTGAAATTGATAGAAATTGAATTCTCATCGTGGGTTATCAGAGAAAGAACCGCATCAGATAACCAAGGCCTACTAGCTCAATGGAACTATGAACAGATGTTAATTGGCAAATTACAATTCAAAATTTATACTGTTGGAAATCATTTAATCGTCATGTCAAACAGAAAGTGGTACGACTCTTCAAGTAAAGAAATTCATTGAAGAGATGACAACTTTCAGAAAGCTGAATGGATTCCTTTCTGACGACTCTAACTTGCATCGATTCAAAGCACGTCATGTTGAAACAAGACGTACTTTGGGGGGAAAGTGTTATCCATACTTCTGACCCGGCTATATTCGAACCGATTAAACAAGTTAGACTCAACTTCATAGAGATCGATAAACCCAATTAACAATCACGAAGCCCAAAGACCTGGCATAGATGATAATATGAAGCGGGACGAAGTAAAAGCAGAAGACATACTCAATAGAACGATATAGTATGAAAATATACCATCTACTGAAAATGGATATGGTATGATCCATATTCATCAATTATGCATCGTACCATATCGATATTACAGTTCAACTCAATAGAAAACGATCGGTATCTTGAAATCTACAAGTCAAATGCAGATGAAACTTTAGAAACATCAATATATTAAAGTATGGGGCCCACCATATCGATCGCATGCCAAAAGAAGCAAATAGAACGGTCGGTACTAATCATTATTGTTAAAGAAGTGGGACCCACAGTCGATACCATGAATTCTTTTGGATCTGGAGACTCGGCCGTCGAAATTTCCGGAAGATATTTCATTGTCTTCCCCTAAAAACATAGACTTGATTGTTCATTTCCAGGATCTTTACACTGTGAGTTTCTTAGCTATTTTTCTTTGTGATTAAGGGTTTTACTCCGATCCATCCTTCTTTAATCAGCAATTCAAGTGTTTAATAAAGTTATTTCTCCAAAGTGGACGTAGGCTTTCAAGGCCGAACCACTATAAATCGTTGTATTCTCGTTATTATTTATATTATGTTATTTAGTTGCTTGCTTCCTTTGTTTTCATTAATTATTCTTCATTTATTTCTCTAAAAAATCTCTATTGGATGTTTGTGCCAATTTTTGGTACAAATAAACATTACGTTTCATTTTACTAATAAGCTCCCATTAGTCTTTTATGTTTTTCAAAACCCTAAGATGAAACATATAAGTCTTTTGACTTCACTATTAGATGTTAGGGACTTGTTTGTCTTGGGATTATGACCTTGAGTTTGCTCAACACATCATAGCCCCATGATGGATAACTCTTTATCGGTAGTATAATATACAACTCCTAACCAGTGATTTCTTGTCCCAATCTTATTTCAAACTTGAGTTTGCTCAACAAATCAAAAGAAATTATTTATCATACATACCATTTTGCAACGGATTAATTATAGTATATGTACCTTGAGTTTGCTCAACAAATACATGTAGTTATCTTACCTCATATGTTCAATATATTGATAATACTAAACATAACATCTCTAGCTTGAGTTTGCTCAACAACCAGAGAGTATGCAAGTAATTTATTAATATATAAATGGTAGAGGATAACTTTATATTGAAGATTCATAATCTTTAATATATTTAGTTGAGTAATATCGACTTATGGAATAATGTTTTTCTTATGGAACACCCTCATGATTCAAGTGTCAAACACATCTGAAATCATGTTATACATGCTATACGTATTTATTTATTCCTTAAGTCTAATTGGGTTTCTTACTATTTTTCCTTTTACATTCATATTATATAGGATTAATTATTGTATAACATTTTATAATTTAGTTAACTTACATAATAATCTCATGTATAATCTTATATTAATTTTCAGTGATATAAATCCCTATTGAATTAAATCCATGGTGACAGCCGATTATTTTGTGCGGCAATTTTTTCTTGTCTTCATCTCCTAATTCCGTCATTCCTATGACTGTCCGTCTCCTACCTCTCCACCCCCAACCTTCGCCTAACCTCTTCTTGCCTTTCCATTCCTTCTCGCATCAATGGCGAAAAATCACAAGGGAAAACAACGCTTCGCTTCCTCTTTTGCTAACCGATCTCAGACTCGATCTGGGTGTGAATATGATACGCTTCCGATTACAAATTTTCTATCGCTTACTAGATCTGATTTTGATGCTCCTTCCTCAACTGTGGATAAATCCCCTATGGCCGCCGAAGTCTCTGGTAAATCTACGGCCCTTATTGTTGATCGAACTGACCTTGATGAGGTTCCCAGTGCTATGGGAGAATTGGTCTTCGCCACTGATGCTCTATCTCCAACAGCCGGTCCTTTTTCATGTATATCCCTACCTACCATTACATCAGCTATTTCCCCAATTCTACAGCCTTCAATCAATTTCAGCAATGTTCTGTCTCAACTTTGCGTGAAGGTGATAAGGTTGATTGTGCACAAATTGGGATTATCAATGCCGTGTCGAATGTTGATACTGCTATTCATATGCATTTAGATGCTTCTGTTGTTATTTTGAATGAAAATGTTGACAGAAATGAATCATCCCATACTAACCAAACTACATCTAGTGGGGTTCATTTCCACTCCTCTATTGACATTGCTCGCCTATGTAATCGGTCTACTCTAGAATTTGTGGCTTCTGTTCTTGCTGCCCCTATGCCAAAGATAAATGCAGTCCATTCTAGTGATTCTTTTAACCCCTGGAATCAAATCTGTCGTCTAAAGAAGTAAAGTGGTCATCCTTATTCTTAATGCTGCCAAGGAACGCTGGAGCATTTGTCCCCCGTTCATTTGAAATGGTCAATATAGATGGAGTCTTGGTTCCCCCTTCGAAAGTAATCCAAGAAGGAATTCATTATTGGTCTGAGTATCTTGTTGGTTTCTTTCTTGACTCTAACTTGCCTTATGTAGTGGTTAAGGATCATTGCTTCATAGCTTGGCAGCCTAAGGGCAGTCTCCTAGTCCACATGGACAATTCCATGTTTTTCTTCAAGTTCTCGAGGCCTGAGGAGCGTCTTCGTATTCTTCGTAAAGATCCCATATTTATACAAGGCAAGCCATTTATTGTCACTCCTTGGAGTCCGTCCGTTGACTATGCCCATGAGCAGGTTCTCTCTATTCCTGTATGGACTTATTTCTTTCATATTCCCTCTATTTTTTAACCTATGTTAGGTCTAAACTCGTTAGCCAGTGCGGTAGTAAAAGCAAAATGCTTTAGTGCTAATATCGTTGCTAGGGATAAGCTAGTTTATGCTAAAGCTTTGATAGAAATATCTCCTGATAAGCCCTTACCAGATACAATCAAAGTTAGAGTGACTGAGAATCATGTAGTAGAGATTGTTGTTTGGTATGGTTGGAAACCAGAGATATGTACGTCCTGTCAGCTGTTTGGTCATCTCTCTTCAGCATGCTCTCGTATGTCTCCTATTGTTCCTCCCCTTGATAGATCCCCTCTTCCTCCACCACCGGTCATGAAATGGATCTCGAAACAGCGAAATGTTCCTCCGTCTATGCCTCCTACTGTCCCTCCTACCGTCTGTCCTAAACCTCCTTATGAGCCTGCCTTCTCTGGAGTAGTTTTGGAATCCTCTATTGTGCCTGATATTTCTAATCCTGTATTATCTTCGACTGCCTTGGCTTCTGATGTTGAATGGAGCTCCGAGGAGAATGCATGGATCCATATCCGATCTGACATGAGATATGACCCTGCTAGACATGATTTCCACATGTTTGTTAGTGATGATGTTGGTGAATCTAGGCGCCTTCATTACGCCTCTGATGGAGGTGGCCTCGTTCTTTCTGTGATAGGCGCCAGAGGAGTGCGTAATAGATCTCTTCTTCTTGATGATAGCTGGGATAGAAGATATATCTACTACACTGATTACCACAGATTTGATCTGGATATTGCGACACATTTTGATGATTATTTGCATGTATTAAGCCCTGTTGATAGTAACTCTTCCTTCTCTTGGGAGGAGGAGCCTTTGTTTCCTTAGATCGTTCCTTTTCTAGCTGTAGAGGCGATTTGCTTCTCACCTGTTTTGTAGCCTAAGTGGTGTGGCCACTATAAAACCATATATAGATGGTCTATGCATGTGCAGAACACCTTTTCCTTATTTATACACAGTGGCACGACCTACTATAAAGTCGGCTGGCCTTGCCAAAATCTTATATTAATTTTATTAGTTAAATCTTATTTAATTAATTTAATTAATTAACTAAGCAACATTTTAATTAATTTTATTTTATTTATTTTAAACATTTTAAATTGAATATTTGCACTATAACATTTACAGTTATATACATATATCATATATATGTATTATATTATTTATTAGTTAACATATAACTAACTTATTTAATTAAAACAATTTTAATTCATTATGATTAAGTTCGTAAACTATATATATTTATATATTACCTTAACATTTTAAGATATTGTTACATGTATCAATATATATGTTATTTAATTTACTTAATTAACTTGTAATTGATTATTTATTTAATTAATAATAATTTTAAAAATAATTATTAAATTTTCAAAATTATTTTGAATTTTTTTATAAGAATAATAAAATTAATACTTATTTTAAATTTAACCTTAAAATTTAAAATATTATTTTTTTTATTTATTTTAACTTTAAAATTTTATTGTAATTTCAAAATAGATTTTGAAAATTAATCCAAGTCCTAAATTAATTTGGGCCTTTAAATTGGAGGTAATCTTTAAGCTTACCTCATCCTTTCGGGTCCGGCCGGTAGCCAAATAGAAAGAGTACTTGATTACCCGAACCCAACCTTAGATGCTACTTCTCTGGACACCTTAATATATGGGTAGATTTTAGTAAGTTAGGCCTAATACTGCTAATTCAGACCGCATAGGCTATTGGGCTCTTATACCATTGTTGGAACTAGGCCAAAGCGCAGCTGGGTAAATGAGTAAATTTCAAAAAAAAATATATTCCATTTTAGATCTTGTTTGGCCTATGAAGTCCAAATTTGTTTGGATCTTATCTAAATTAGTTCTAAATGAAACCAATATTTTATTTTATTTATAAATAAAATTTTATTTATTTTAATTTTATATTTTATATTATAATTGTAACGACCCACCTTTTTGGACGGTTTAAATCGAAAATAAACCATACATGTCAACTGAAACCATTCAAAATAGAGGATTGTTAATGGGGTAAATAAGAAAATAAGAGAAAAGAAGGAAAACAAATCACATAATCTCGCAGCGGAATGACAAAATATAATAATCAACTAAACAGTTCATGAAGCTGTTTTACAAATAACATTTGATTACATTTTACAATACAGGTCAGAGTTATACATACAGCAGGAATAAATAAATAATGCAGTGGAACAACATGATGCAGTGGAATAAATTTAATAAATAGTAATAATATACTAAATCTTCGTCTTCGTCCTCTAGAAAGATAGTCTTCAATGCTTAAATGCTCAAGCTGACCCGAGCGTAATGAAAAACAAAACACTCGAGTCAGAACTAAAAATCTTATGTAAGTTAAATCAACAGTAAATAAATATGAGTGTAACGGCTTTAGAGATGTTTACGGGATTTTACATCTCCTATCCAGTGTCTAACGTGCGTGTAATAACTTAAGAGATGTTTGGGATTCCATCTCCTAAGGTTCTGTTAAACTATCTACATACATAGTACAATATGCTATTATAATATGTATACAGTAAAGTATTAAAATAGCGTTAAGGCGTTACCTATATTCCCCTTAACATATTTTTATATAAATACCGTAGTTTATACAGATACTGTAAGCCCCACCAAACCCGTGGGATAATCAGGGAGCACTCCAAGTTACAATGTGAACCAAACTCATAGTAGGCTCGATAAGACATATGACAAGGCATGCGAGGCAATGCCAGGGTAGGATTCTACCATTTGCACTCCCGGATTAGTGGTAACGCATAGCAGCTACTACCGCCCACCTCGGAACACACTCCCATAATCAAATCAAGGGGTGCCCGCCGAATCAGTCATAAAGTAATAAATATGGTATCGAAGAAATGTGCCCGATAGGAGGAGCGACTTCACTTGGCCCGGTATAGCTCCTATTTTAGTTATATCAAGCAGACCCAAGGGGGTCAGGGCTGCGTTCATACCTCATACAGTAGCGTTCGCCAAACCATCCTACTTCATTATGGAATCTCCACTACGTGCACAATTGTTAAAGTGGTTTTCGATATTGGGAGAGAGTATGACAATATCCGATCCCGCACTCTTTTACAACCAAACGCTTATTTCACACTGGTTGGTTCTTTTACATTTCCAAAACCAATTCATATTGATATCAAAATATCATATTCAATTCAAAATCATATCACTTTCGAAATCATATCACTTTTGAAATCGCATTCGCATTCGAAATCATTATTCACTTTCGAAATCTTTATTCATTTCAAAATCATAAACACAAAATAGGTTAAACCCTCATATCAAAATATTTGCATTTATATCAATCAAATCTAAATCATAACAGTTCCAACTTTAAACATTTTGAATTTTAAAAATAATTAATATATTGGAATAGTTATACATTAAAATAGTTTATAATTTAAAAATAGGTTATAGATTAAAATAGTTTATATATTAAAAGAGTTTGTATATTAAAATAGGTTATATATTAAAATATATATATTAAAAGTTGTTTATAAATTTAAAATAATATATATTAAAATAGTTTATAATTTAAAAATAGGTTATAGATTAAATAGTTTATATATTAGAAATAGTTTATATATTAAAATAGGTTATATATTAAAAATAGTTAATGTATTAAAAATTATTAATATATTAAAATGGTTTATAAGAGAAAATAGTTTATATGTTAAAGAGTTTGTATATTAAATGAGTTTATATCGAAAATAGTTTCAAATTGGAATTGTTTCTTCCAATTTCACAAATCAATTCAAATCAAATTTAGTTTCGAAAATTCAATTTTAATCAATCTCAGTTCAACGATTTCAATTCAAAGGTTAAAGGTTTCAATTCAAATTTTTATTAAAACCATTTCAGTTTATATCGATTTCAAATCCATGTTTGAACTACATATGTAGACCACTTCAAATTCAATAGGTTTCAAAGTTTAAATATTCAAACATTTACAATAACTCAATTTTGATAAATTTCATTTATATTTAAAAACTCAACTTTAAGATTTCAATTTAAATTCTTTAAACAATTCAACTTTAAGATTTCAGTTTAAATTCTTTAAACAATTCATTTAAACCAAATTCAATTTCCAACATTTTAAAGCTTGGATTTTGAAAATAATTCAGTTCATATAAATCTAAATTTTATTTCATAATATCGTTTAACTAGATTCAAAAATTAAAGATTTAAAATCATTTAATTTAACCAATCTGGTGTCCGTATATAATTTTCTACTCTATGGTCAAGTGATACAGATATATATCATTTCAACCCGCAATAAATTTAAATTTACAAGTATATATCATTTCAACCCGCAATCCCGAGTAAAATTCAAATCCATAAAATCGCTTGAGTTTATCATTTCAATCCATAACGATTTTCCCTAATCTATAAGACCATTCGGGTATGTATCATTTCAACCCATAGTGATTTTTCCTAACAATAACTAAGGGAACTTGTAGTGTGATAACAACATATAAAATAAATATAATATCTAGTCATCCAAGTATCAATAATTAAATATCCATTATAATCATCATTCAAATCAAACAATAAATCACAACAAATAAACTGGTTATCATCAGGTATTTAATTAGCAATTATATTTCAATATTAATCCAAATGGCAATTAAATTCAATATAAATTCAAATTTAACTTGGATGACAATTTAAATATACCAACCAACAATCAATAAATTTCTAATCACACCATAAATTAACTTTAACTAACATAAGATGATTTAGTCATTATGAGTGGGTTAAATCACTCACCTTTGATTTTTAGTCGAATAAAAATCCAATCAAGGCCCAAAAATCTAACAGTCTCAAAATCCAACCAAACTAGTTCCGTAATGTTCGGAATTTCGATACGATCGCAACGGAGAAAACCGCGTCCAAATCCGAGCTCGTATGAAAAAGTTATACGAGTTAGAACTTTTATAATTTAAATTTGAATAAAAAAATAAAAAACAAATAAAAGGCGAATGGAAACAAGACACGTCACCTTCTCTCTCCCATTAGAATGTATGCGACCAGATGCTCAAACCCAAACGCCGCCTACAGCCGAAACTTTAATCGTGCTTCCACACCACCTCCGGCCACCGTTGACCATGGCATGACCACCATAGCACTCGCCTCGCCTAGCCGCATCAACGCCCCCTGGTCCGATCGCCCAAAACACCTTCGGCCGCCACGCCCAAACAAGGGTGTTCGAACCCTAAAATGCCAATTTCAGCCGCCACAAGTACTTTTAGGTCATGAGACCACCACCAAACAACTCCATACAACGATCTCTTCAATACCCATATTCTAATTTCACCAATCGTGGCCAAAATAAAAAATGCTCAAATCGAGTTAGAGTTTCGCGATTTGAGGACTTTGACCGCGAATTCCTATTGAATCGAGCACTATTTTAGAAAACGAACACTTGTCGTAGATTCATATTGTTGAGAGCTTCGAATGGTATATAATATGATAGGGTTTTGAGAGTTTGAATTTCGAAATTGATTTTGATATTGGAATTAGGGTTTTGGATTTGCAGCCATTGGGAAGGAGGAAGAACCAAATAGATTGAAGATGGTAGTACATGTAGAAATAAAATGAAGGGCTGCTAGGGTTAGAGAAAAATCTATTTATATGGACAAAGATAGATAAGAATGAATGGACAGATCAATTTTGTTCGAAATGATAACACGACCCGATAACCCTAATTCCATTGTATACAGAAGTTAACTTTTAAAATTAGATTATTTTAATTGAATTTATTAAATTGATTTTTGTGCGTTTCGAGCCCGCACGATCAAATGACAAGTCTGATCGCTACGAAACTTGAAATCTTACAATCATTCACTGTTACGGATCCGATGAAACTGGTTTCATCGAAATCCAAGACAATGCCCAAAAAGGGCAAATTTTCACGTTAAATAAATAAATTATTATAAAATGGATTTAAACACTTTTTAAATTCAAATTTAAATGTTAACAATTTCATCATTCAAGATTACATAGAAATTAATAATCTTTAAAATAAAATTTCCATGTTAATTCCAATATTTACATATTACACTAATTTTAACGTTCAATTATAATTGTAATAAAAACCCTATTAATTATATTTTAATTTCAATCAAATTCTTATATTTTGATTCTCACTTTTATTATTAAATCATAAAATATCATATGAATATAATTAACATTATATACACTTTATTTCATTCAAATTCTAAAGTTATAATCTAAACTCATATTAACCGTAATATTTCAATTTCATTAATTCCATCAATTACCAATTTAATTCCTTATTAACAATTATAACCAAATTAACCTTGCAATTATTTCAATTGATTGAAATTACATTAAAATAAATGTCAAACACTCAAACAATCATTATTAAATCATATTCATATTATTTTACTCATAAATTTTAATTTCTCACAATATTAAATTTCAAAAAACCTTATTTAATTCAATATTCTAATTATCGAAAAAATACGGGTCGTTACACTCTCCCCCACTCAAAACTTTTCATCCTCGAAAAGGGAAGAAGGAATTAAGAAACTAGATATAATTTTATTCAACTTATAAAAAATTAAATTTACATAGTTAAGTATTTTAAACAAAATATATCAATTTACAAATGATTAAATCCTTCATATTCAAGTTTAATAAATGTTTGAAAATATTTTCACTTTCACAAAATTTTCTAAGCGTTAAATTCATGAAAAATTTCGGCAGAGTCTCCTTTGTATGGATAGGTCCGGAAAAATAATAATATCAACAATTAAAATATATATATATCATATTTCAAAAAATAAAATATCCCAAACCGTGGAAAAACAATAAAATATCATTGCAAAACCATAATATGAAAATGTACCTATTTGTCAAGTAAACAACGCTTTATTTATGAAACCAAAAGCAGTAGCTATTGCTTCCATAAACCTGTATTTCACTTATATGATCCAAAAGAGTTAAAGTTATATACAAGAGAAATATTTAGTTGTTTCAATTAGTAACAAAAGCAATACAAAACATATGCAAACAAAACAATACAACCATTATATGCAATCAAAGGAATCAATCATACATCCATAGCAACCAAAACTAATGGTTTGTTTAGTTTCAGAAACTTTTAATTGTTCAAGGGTGATAAATAAACTAATAAGTATACCTTACACTCAACGGCCTTAGATAATAGTTTAATAAATTATTCATACGACCTCAACAATTAGAAGTTCTCATTCCCAAGCATCCCAAAAGCCAAAACAACCAAGAATTTTAATATTATTTAAGTTTATTCTATTGGTTTCCTTTCACTTTATTTACTGTTTATTTATTTTCATTCATTCATACAATGTCTTTTTTTCATTTACTTACATAAATTATTCCACATTCAATATATGGAATTATCAATGAATCCATTACTAAAGTATTATTAACATTTCATTGCAGTTTTTTCACATTTATTATTCACTTATAACCTTGATTTCCATTTTAATATTAATATTCATAAATGAATTATTCAACTTAAGTTTCTTAGTGTAACATTCCCCCTTTTGACCGCCTCCAGTCGGTAATTAAACCAACTCGAAACGTTCAAAAAGACGAATTGTTATTTAGTTTATAACGTTTAAACAGAATCAGCCACAGAAACACAGATAATAACAATGAATTTAAACAAATGAATCTTGATTTCATTACTATAAATCTTTTTATATACATCAGAGTTTTATACAATTTAATACTGATACAGCGGAATATTCTAAAATACAATTTTCTCGAAATAAATGATTCTTTACTCTCTCTCTCTAACTTCGCTGCTCGAGAATCTTCAAGCTGTAAAAATACTCGGTCTGACCCGAGTATTATATTCAAAAGAAAATAATACACAGGTCAGTCTAATTCAAACCAGTTTATTAGTGCATATAGGCAGTAATAATTTAAATAGACGACAGTCACAATAATTCCCGTCTATCCGATCCTTTTAACAAAGAAATCGGATAACGAAAATTTTAACACTAAACAGTGTTAAACAATAAATCAGCAGATTTAAATCATCAATAGAGATAAATAAACAATCTATCAAATCGACTAAATCAATTTAAAATTTTACACTGAGTGGCTGCAGCACACGCTAACGTGCACGGCCTCGCCAACAACAATTGTGTGGCTGCAGTACACACGCTAACGTGCACTGCCTCGCCAACTCGAGTACACAAAGTCAAATCAAAATCAGATTCAACACAAAAAAAATACTCAACCAAAACTGGACAGATTAAACAAGGGACTACAAGACGTTTTACAAGCATATGAAATGCAGTACTACATGCAGTATCAAAGGCAACAAGATAGCTTCACAATGCCACAATGAAATAAACTAATATCAACAATATTTGGAATGAATGCAGAAGGTAATGCAAAGACCAGTGATGAACAAATGGTCAAGAGTGTCAAGTCTGGACAACAAGAATGCAGACTCAACAAATATCACAATGCAACTAGAATGGTCTCGAAAACAAGTGATTCTAGGAGACATAAAAAAAACATCGATGTGCACAGGGAATCACATGAACAAGCCACAAGCTACTGACCGGAGTCGGTGAATACAAAGGACATCTACAACAACAATGGATGCAGACCAACCAAAGAACTTGAGACCCACTACAGACCAGACTACACAAAGGTTCAAGTGGATCGAGTTCAGATATGCAACTCAATATAGCAACACAGTGAACTGCAGTGAAACTACAGCAATGACCAAAGCCAGACATAATGAAGTCGAGCAAGTCGAACTACCACAAGTGATCGAGAGGGAACATGATCAGCAGACCAAAGTCCACGCCATAAAAACATTAAAAATGCAGACGACCAAATATGCAAACCAGATAGTGACGACTGGACAGGTGAAGCGTAAAAAAAATCAAAGACTCAGTGATACTCAAGCATCAAATCAAACTGAAACAGTAATGAAAATGCAACCCAGTGACAACAATGGTTGAAGTGAATACAGAGAACACTTTACAGTGATACAGTACAACATACATATGCTCAGATCAAATGACTAGAAGTTCAAGACTGATAATATGGAACAGTAAAAATGAAGACTGTGCTATCATATGTACAAATGCAAAGATCAATGAAGACTCCAAAGCAATGCAAAAAGCATTGTGACATCAAGATCAAAACCAGAAACTACATGAATACACATCAGTGCAGACTTGAGCCAGGTACAAAGTGTACCAGAGGGAACACGATGCAACCGGAGGCAACAACAAGGTAATGACCAAACTTATATGCATCAAGTATGCCACATTCAAGAACAAGATTAAGTGCACATGACTGGAACAAATGCCACTGTGATCTCGACAAATCAAGACAAACATGAATGTACAAATTGCAAACACTTAAAGAAAAATTGAAGCAACTCAGACAGTAAACAAGTAACAATATATGCTTACACACATACGAATGAATATATGCATATATGTACAGACATTTTTTTTTTCAAAGATCAAAGAAATAAGTGATGGCCGAAATCATGAAAAGGAACATGTCGAGTATGCTACAGAGAGTCAAAACCATGAGCATCAGAAAGCCAGGAAATCACAAAACAAAAACAAAAAAAATATTCACAAAGTCAACTGCAGTTCAAAAGTTCGAAGTCAACAGCAGTATAATCGAAGGTGAAGCCGAGATATAAGCAAATATCAATGCCGTGGAATACAAGTAACAAAAATATATTCGTATTGAACAAGTCTATAGTTTCACAAAATCGTAGTCAACCCCGAAATCATCAGAAATTCACAAATCCAAACAGTGAAACCCAAAGTCACAAAAATTCTACGAATTCGAACAAGGTTCAAGTAAACAAAGTTTGGACAAATCAGAAAACTAACTATACTTGAATATAGATGTGAGCAATTAAAATCGCTCACCTTTTTCGAAGAGGTCGCGGGCGAGAAGAGGAGTACGAAGCCCTAATTTTCAGATCGGAGGAAGAAAGAATGGAGTCGCCTTGAATTAGAACGAAGCCCTAAATTCGCCAGTCGCCATTTTTTTTTCTTCGAGGAACGAACGAAAGAAGTCGCCGCCATTATTTCGATCGTTATTTTAGGTTTAGGTTTTGTGAGGAATGAATGAGAAAAATGAGAGGCGGGTACGTGTTTTATCAGAGAAAAAGGGTATGGGCCGGTATGGTCTGGAGTATGGGTTTAAACGTGATTTTTTTCTTTTCTTATTTTTAATTATATTTTGTAGATAAAATTTTATTTCCTATTTAACATCTTCATCTATATAACAATAATTTGCAAATCTCATAGCAATTTCAAAAATGTGAAGTTTTTAAATTTTAATCGAACAAGATAAATTTGATTTTAAAATCCAAAGATTTTATATTTTAAATTTTAAAGCAGATTGTCTTATTATTATATAAATCCCGATTCAATTTTAGATTCAAATATATTTCTCATTTTAAACTTAACGAATTCAAACAAATTCGCAATTTAAATCAAAATTTAAATTCATTTTCAATTTAACATGGTTTAAAAATTCGGGATCGTTACAAACTCCCCTCCTTAAAAACTTTTCGTCCACGAAAAGGAAAGGTTGTTAAAATTTTACCGATATTTATACCCTACACAGTTTTTCGAAGCTTGAAACTTATTACAATCAAATGAATATAGGATTCATTCCGTTTGTTTAATCTCACTAGTTTTGTTTATTGGTTTCTACAATCAAGACACAAAAGTCTTTTACCAAAATTTTTGACTTACAAACTCAGATTCAAACTTAAAATTCTTCACGTTAGAGATTTATACAATATATCTCTTCCAAAGCTGTGGACTTTCAAAACATTTCAAAGATCTACTTCCTTAGTTTATTAGGTAGGAATTTCGTAATTTTTTTTATTTCAGATCATTGATTTGCTATTTACAGTTTGAAAATACTTGCTAACTCGAAATTTAACAAGTCCATCTTCGTTCTCACAGACATTAGGCATACGCTGGCCAGGCGCGGGTCTAAAAATCTCCAAGTACTAAACATACTTGCTTCAATTCCCAGTGAAAATACTTTTAAAAATTCTTTAAAAAAATGGATATGGAAAGCACGTTCCCCCATGGATTACAGTTCCACCCGGCGGTTACGCTACTATCCCAGTAGAGTCGCTTGTGGCTGTAGATTTCACATCTCTTAAATTTCGCCATGGTTGTCGCCATAGATTGCAGTACACACGGCGGTTACGCTACTATCCCAGTAGAATCGCTCGTGTCTGTAGGCATCACGCCCCTCAAATTTCGCTTGGCATTAGATTGCAGTTTACCCGGCGATTACGCCATTATCCCAATGGAATCGCTTGTAACTGTAGGCATCTCGCCCCTCAAATTACGCTAACATACATCATAATCAACATGATCCCATCACGAGGGATTCTAGTCCAAATGGACATTCCAACTTATGGAAAATTCTACGTAGCTACGAATTTCAAATGGACACTCTTCAAGAGTTCCAATACCTTCTCTAATAATAAATGGAAGGTACTTTTCCACATCCTCAGTTTAGAAAACATAATATCATATATGTAGTACTTTCATTTCACATTTCGTACATATAACATCTATGTAAACATACATAAGATTTCCATAACAATGTCTTTCTAAACTAACGGTTTCAAATTCACCGCATTCATATATATAAGTTCTAAAAACTTACATATCTCATATTCATAACAAAATAGAGGATTTCAAAATTTTCCTCTAAGTCGATTTGGAAATTTAAGGTTATCTCAAACCTAATTCATATTCATAATTCCATTTATTATCGACTTTCACATTCGATTTGGATTTCACGCTTACATCGTCAATTCTCAACACAGAATTGATGTCTATCGATATATAACCTCTGAGCTCGTACGTCTCAGAGAAGGGTGTTAAGCTAAGAGAATAAATTCTCCGCCACCAACAGATATATATTTAATAGAGATCAATTGCTATGTCATCAATTCACAATGTTAGACATACAATCCAAATCATCATCTGAAATTCAAAGCTCAACTTATATTGTCTTTGATGTCGAAGTTAAACTCAATTTTAACTCAACGATTCAATCTTTTTGAAAAATCCCAAATTGAACAAATTGTTCAAATTCTCATTTAACTTTCCAACTTCGACTTCAAAAATGAATTTCAAATCATTTATTCCTTACGGAATATATTCACAACATTTCATATTTGGAAAAACATTTCCATACTTATTTAAAAATAAGTAATTCACAATCCATTTATTTTCAACATTTGAAAATATTCGATATACTTAAATCAAAATTAAGTATATATTTCATCTTTAAGGAAATCATTCTCTTTCACATATTCATTTGAGTTAAAACGAATGTTACGTAAAACATCGTTACGACAACTCAAAATCACTAGTATAGGGATTCGAAATTTAGATAGATATATAAATCCCAATACTATACAAAACATTTCCTTTCGGAAATCATTTACTATAGCAATAGTGTTATAGTCCATCATTTCCTTATATTCGAAAACGTCTATTTCAACAATGAATGTTGAAATCTATGGTTTCGATATTCAATGCCTTTGAAAACATCTATTTAAAACAATTAACTTCGTTTTAAAATATCACTTCCTAAACATGTCCATTTCATTCAATAATATATTCACGGTCCAAAATTGTGAATATACATCTTTTAACAAGCTATAAGAATTTACTTATCAAAATAAGTCAGTTTCGGATTCATAAACAATGTTTATAAATTCCATTCCAATTCATAAAGACTTCAATTCATAAAAATTGCTTCATTAATCATTCCTACTATAACTCAGTTTTATATCAGAATTTTAATTTACAAGTAAATTACTTATAAATTCTTTTATTTCGCAACTTCGATTCATTTTATAACTTCACATTATAAAACTTTTAATTCTGAAACTTTTCATCCACTTATGAAATCCATTAAATATTTCACTTTTAACACTTATACAATTCCAATATTTTATTAACACTTTTCAAATCTTCAATTTAAGCCGTTTATAATAATTCAAAATTTCCAATTTAAACTATTATATAAATTTATCAGTTTTCCATCTCCAAGATAATCAACTAGTTCTTTAGTAAACCATTCATCGACTTGATTTCCAATTTAATCACATTTGATTCATTCACATTGGATTTTACTAACATTCCATCATATTCAATTAGTTCACATTCACTAATTTATATTCAAGTTAGTTTGCTTCAATTCAAATCAAATTTGGTTCTATTTAGATTTCTTACCTTTCAATTTGAATTCAATTTACATAGCTTCCAATTTCCATTAATACAATTTCATCAACACTTAATGAATTTCTATACGATCAACTGGCAAAACCAATGCACATTCAACTTAACCAAATTTATTTACTTTGCTTACATTCAATTTGGTTCAACACACTTAATTTCAATTGGTTTATATTCTAATTCTGATTGAATTTTTATACTCACCATATTCACTAATTCGCTTTTACAGTTAAAGTTGAATTTCCCTTTCTATAACTCAAATTCATATTCATTCTTTACTTTATCAATTCATTTTGATATCAAATTTAATTTGATTCAATATTACTTAAGCCATGTTTCATTTTATCTCTACTTGCATTTATTTTCACCATAAAACTTAAGTTTGTCTCAAATTTATTTGAAATTCTATTTTATTTAACTTTACTAAAGTCAAATTCATATCACATTCAAAATTCAGATTTTGTTTCACTCAACAAAACTGTTCAACATTTAACAACTGGTTTCATTTAAATTTCTCATTTAATAAGTTAAACTTATAAATTTAAACTTTCCGATTCATATTATATAATCACTTATCTTTCAAGTTTAACCTTTCATCTTGATAATTTATCAAATCAAGTTCAATTTATTTAACTTCCTTTAGTTAAATTTCAAATCATATATTTATTAATACTAATTCAATTTAATTTAACTTTTCTTTTAGTTAAAAATCTTTATTTCATATTCAATATTCACTTTACTTATATAAGATCTATTCCAAATTCATTCATCTTATATTTTCTAAAACAATTTTATACTTCTTTGGATTTGAAAAGCGTTCTCCTTTTTAAAAGTGTTTCTAGTAACTATTCATATTAAACATCATAAACTAAGCTTTGTGTAAACCAAAGCTCTGATACCACCTTGTAACATTCCCCCTTTTGACCGCCTCCAGTCGGTAATTAAACCAACTCAAAACGTTCAAAAAGACGAATTGTTATTTAGTTTATAACGTTTAAACAGAATCAGCCACAGAAACACAGATAATAACAATGAATTTAAACAAATGAATCTTGATTTCATTACTATAAATCTTTTTATATACATCAGAGTTTTATACAATTTAATACTGATACAGTGGAATATTCTAAAATACAATTTTCTCGAAATAAATGATTCTTTACTCTCTCTCTCTAACTTCGCTGCTCGAGAATCTTCAAGCTGTAAAAATACTCGGTCTGACCCGAGTATTATATTCAAAAGAAAATAATACACAGGTCAGTCTAATTCAAACCAGTTTATTAGTGCATATAGGCAGTAATAATTTAAATAGACGACAGTCACAATAATTCCCGTCTATCCGATCCTTTTAACAAAGAAATCGGATAACGAAAATTTTAACACTAAACAGTGTTAAACAATAAATCAGCAGATTTAAATCATCAATAGAGATAAATAAACAATTTATCAAATCGACTAAATCAATTTAAAATTTTACACTGAGTGGCTGCAGCACACGCTAACGTGCACGGCCTCGCCAACAACAATTGTGTGGCTGCAGTACACACGCTAACGTGCACTGCCTCGCCAACTCGAGTACACAAAGTCAAATCAAAATCAGATTCAACACAAAAAAAATACTCAACCAAAACTAGACAGATTAAACAAGGGACTACAAGACGTTTTACAAGCATATGAAATGCAGTACTACATGCAGTATCAAAGGCAACAAGATAGCTTCACAATGCCACAATGAAATAAACTAATATCAACAATATTTGGAATGAATGCAGAAGGTAATGCAAAGACCAGTGATGAACAAATGGTCAAGAGTGTCAAGTCTGGACAACAAGAATGCAGACTCAACTAATATCACAATGCAACTAGAATGGTCTCGAAAACAAGTGATTCTAGGAGACATAAAAAAAACATCGATGTGCACAGGGAATCACATGAACAAGCCACAAGCTACTGACCGGAGTCGGTGAATACAAAGGACATCTACAACAACAATGGATGCAGACCAACCAAAGAACTTGAGACCCACTACAGACCAGACTACACAAAGGTTCAAGTGGATCGAGTTCAGATATGCAACTCAATATAGCAACACAGTGAACTGTAGTGAAACTACAGCAATGACCAAAGCCAGACATAATGAAGTCGAGCAAGTCGAACTACCACAAGTGATCGAGAGGGAACATGATCAGCAGACCAAAGTCCACGCCATAAAAACATTAAAAATGCAGACGACCAAATATGCAAACCAGATAGTGATGACTGGACAGGTGAAGCGTAAAAAAAATCAAAGACTCAGTGATACTCAAGCATCAAATAAAACTGAAACAGTAATGAAAATGCAACCCAGTGACAACAATGGTTGAAGTGAATACAGAGAACACTTTACAGTGATACAGTACAACATACATATGCTCAGATCAAATGACTAGAAGTTCAAGACTGATAATATGGAACAGTAAAAATGAAGACTGTGCTATCATATGTACAAATGCAAAGATCAATGAAGACTCCAAAGCAATGCAAAAAGCATTGTGACATCAAGATCAAAACCAGAAACTACATGAATACACATCAGTGCAGACTTGAGCCAGATACAAAGTGTACCAGAGGGAACACGATGCAACAGGAGGCAACAACAAGGTAATGACCAAACTTATATGCATCAAGTATGCCACATTCAAGAACAAGATTAAGTGCACATGACTGGAACAAATGCCACTGTGATCTCGACAAATCAAGACAAACATGAATGTACAAATTGCAAACACTTAAAGAAAAATTGAAGCAACTCAGACAGTAAACAAGCAACAATATATGCTTACACACATACGAATGAATATATGCATATATGTACAGACATTTTTTTTTCAAAGATCAAAGAAATAAGTGATGGCCGAAATCATGAAAAGGAACATGTCGAGTATGCTACAGAGAGTCAAAACCATGAGCATCAGAAAGCCAGGAAATCACAAAACAAAAACAAACAAAAAAATTCACAAAGTCAACTGCAGTTCAAAAGTTCGAAGTCAACAGCAGTATAATCGAAGGTGAAGCCGAGATATAAGCAAATATCAATGCCGTGGAATACAAGTAACAAAAATATATTCGTATTGAACAAGTCTATAGTTTCACAAAATCGTAGTCAACCCCGAAATCATCAGAAATTCACAAATCCAAACAGTGAAACCCAAAGTCACAAAAATTCTACGAATTCGAACAAGGTTCAAGTAAACAAAGTTTGGACAAATCAGAAAACTAACTATACTTGAATATAGATGTGAGCAATTAAAATCGCTCACCTTTTTCGAAGAGGTCGCGGGCGAGAAGAGGAGTACGAAGCCCTAATTTTCAGATCGGAGGAAGAAAGAATGGAGTCGCCTTGAATTAGAACGAAGCCCTAAATTCGCCAGTCGCCATTTATTTTTTCTTCGAGGAACGAACGAAAGAAGTCGCCGCCATTATTTCGATCGTTATTTTAGGTTTAGGTTTTGTGAGGAATGAATGAGAAAAATGAGAGGCGGGTACGTGTTTTATCAGAGAAAAAGGGTATGGGCCGGTATGGTCTGGAGTATGGGTTTAAATGTGATTTTTTTCTTTTCTTATTTTTAATTATATTTTGTAGATAAAATTTTATTTCCTATTTAACATCTTCATTTATATAACAATAATTTGCAAATCTCATAGCAATTTCAAAAATGTGAAGTTTTTAAATTTTAATCGAACAAGATAAATTTGATTTTAAAATCCAAAGATTTTATATTTTAAATTTTAAAGCAGATTGTCTTATTATTATATAAATCCCGATTCAATTTTAGATTCAAATATATTTCTCATTTTAAACTTAACGAATTCAAACAAATTCGCAATTTAAATCAAAATTTAAATTCATTTTCAATTTAACATGGTTTAAAAATTCGGGATCGTTACACTTAGCTTCTTAATTTTCATTCCTTTCTTCACATACAGTATCATTTAATATTACCACTCCTTATGAATAAATAAATATTAAATCTATTAGTGAATCATTTGAACATCTTCTTAGGTTTAAAATTATCTACTTAAATAGTATTCACATTTATCTATTCAATTTAATTTGTTTAGCGTTTCAAAACATTAACTCGTGTTTATAACCTTTCCTGTACATCTTAATTTTTTTTTCGTTTATAAACATTTGTTCATTTTGAAGCATTTTTGTTATCTAGATTCTGCTTGATTAAGATTCTATTACATATCCATATTAGCATTTCAACTTTTAAACATTTTAGGTAAGTTATATATATATGTTTTTAGAATGTAATTGAACGTTACACAAGTTTATCTTATTCTGTTTAGTTAACAAAAATGCTCAGCCATTTACACCTTTTTAGTTTTCATTATCTTTTAAATTTACACTTGCAAATCTCTAACTTCTTATATTGTTCATTAATCATTTTTCTTCTAATTTCCTTTTCCATTTTAGAAGTTTCCAACTATTAATATAGTCAAGATTTCATTTCATTAAAATAATTGAAATCCCTAATTTATAGAAACTTAAGAACTAAATGCTTGGTTCATTTCAAATCATTTTGAAATAATATATATATTCATATCTTTTATATATCCAAACATATTTTGAAATTTAAAATTAAGATTTTTTTATCAAAACAAATGTGTAGTAAGGCTACTACAGTGGCTGTGATGCCCCACCCCAAGACCCACATTAACAGAGAGTATTACTGGGTAATACCATCTGCTAATGCGGAGAATATGGCTAGTTAGGAGCGACCATCTATGGCATTGTCTTAAATTTCTATTGAATACGTCGATAAATGCTCTATATTTTTTGTAATTCAAGTGGATCAACATATCCAATAAATAGTTAATACAAAGCCATATGTGGCTATAGGATCTATCAGAACAAAATACAACACCTCAAATGCATAACACATCATAGAACCGCAAATATATATATATATACATACATATATACTGATACATCCCAATACAATACAAATAATACATCATAAGTGGTATGACGACCACAATATACACACGAGTCAAAACAATATACATATCAGAGTAGCAACAAAAAGACTACAACAAAAAAGCTAGCAGAAAAGTCCATGCGGAAGCAGAATAGGCTAAGTCCATAAGGGCACCTAACCTGAAACACCTCGGTCTGACCCGAGTATAAAATACATGGGTCAGTCTAGCTAAACGAATCAGTTTATAAGGATAAGTGATAATATGAGCATAATACAAGGTGATAAAGTGCTCAAAAGAGTAGATATAATTCAACAGATATAGTTACTTCAAGTGGCATAGTCAAGTAAGGATAGTTACTTCATGTGGTATAAGGTATCACAAAGAATGTGCACAATCTCAAAAGAGATGAAACTGTAAAACAAATCTCACAATAAAAGCATGCCTCATATCATCGACGTATCAAAAAGAATCAAATATGGTTTAGGGGTAAAACATAACTCCAAAGAGAAGAAATCCCAAACCCACCAAATCGGCAAATCCAAAAACATACTCAAAGAAATTCCATCTCAAAACACGCCATAAGGCAAATATATCTCTAATAAGAGAATAAAACCTCAAATAAACGCCAATGTAGGCAATTCAAATCTCAAAAATAGAACTCCTAAGAATTCAAATTCCCGAAAGCTAATCATCACAAATATATATCGAATGGTTCAAAGGACCAATTCTGGAAAGGGGAGATACGCTAGGGAAAATAGTCAAAGAAATCATCTCAAAAGTGTTTGCACATGCATGTGGCCGAAGCCTTACCAAATACTGTTATCTCAAATAGGTACCTCGCCCGAAGGCAAAACATCACAATGAACAATACGCCGCAATGGCAAATACGCCGCAATGGCAAACGTCTCGAAGACAAATACGCTGCAATGGCAAATGTCGCAATGGCAATGACCCGAAGGTCCGGTACTGGCGCGCCGCAATGGCAAATGTGTCACAAACTCTCGGATAGGAACCCGAACAGTGTTAACGTGCGTCCTATACCACACGTACGCACTAAACGGTTTACTAACCGCTAGTAAATTTCACACTCAAAGTGGTAAAAAGTTTACCTCATCTCATCGGTAAACTCAACCCAAAGGTCAAAACGATCAAACGGACAAGTAGGGAATTAACCGAT
This sequence comes from Allium fistulosum, assembly GCA_030737815.1. Classification (NCBI taxonomy): domain Eukaryota; kingdom Viridiplantae; phylum Streptophyta; class Magnoliopsida; order Asparagales; family Amaryllidaceae; genus Allium; species Allium fistulosum. The sequence continues at coordinate 110,767,897 of CM060901.1, read as the reverse complement.
AAGATAAACGCATGTGTCCCATACCATGTGTTTTACCAAATCATTTAATTCTCCTTCTCATTCGCTCGAATAGTGCAAAAACGTGTATTATATATATAAAATAATTTACTTGAGAAAACAAGCTATTAAAACCAATTTATGAAATCATATTTAGAATCAAACATTGAAAATACCCTTATTATAGAGAATATATAGACTTTATAGCTCAAAAATAATTTAAAAGTATTATATAATAATTATTTAAAATGCCAATTTATTTTAAAAATTATTTCAAAATCGTTTGGAGAAAACCGTGCTCGAAAATCATAAAAACAAAGAAAATACCTCAAAACCGCTAACTCAAATTAAATTCGAATTCAATTCAAAATTCAACTCAAAATCAATTAAAATTTGAATTTATTTGGCTAGCATATTGATAGGCATCATAGCTCTCAAAACAGCATAAATATATCTCGAAAATGAGAAGCAGAAGTCAAGAAAATAAGTAGGAAACGAAACCAGAAACAAAAGGGAGCAACACAAAAACACACAGGAGACAAGGCTCCTTAGGTCGACCTCTCTTGTCCCTAGGTCAACCATACGGTCAACCAAGGGTAAGCATGGTCGACCTAGCAGTCGACCTATGCGGCCTTCTCACGCGAATTTTTCTTCTAGACGATTTCATGCGATGAATTGATTTTCAGGTGAACATTTAACATAGCAAATGAAGATGAAATGCTATGAAATTTGGCATGCATGTAATACATCATCTAAAATATGATCTAGAAAATATTTGGCAACAATTCATCAAAATATCAAGAAGTTATTCATTCACAAAGAGGCAACCAGAAGTAGATTTTATACAGAAACCATAAGAAAGAAGATAAAGTGTTACAGTAAACGATTTTGCCCAGATTCTCGTTTGCAAATATGGTTTTAGGCTAGAAATATAAGATGTAACTCACCTTAGCACCTTATTACATGATTTAGAGCTGCAAAATACAACCTTTAGCCTTGAATTTGATTGTAGGAGCTTGAAACTTGAGAATAGTGGACATGCAGAACAAGAAATAAGAGATACAGATAAAATTTCTCCTCCAACAAAATAAACATAATATAGATTCAGGTATTTGGATTAGATTACCTGTATTTGATTCTATTTGCAGTTTATTCTCTTGATTTCTCTTTAATTTTCAGCAATTTGAAGTAATTTTTATTTATCAATAAGAGAGGGAAGCCATTTTCTTTCTTTCTTTCTTTGATTTTTCATTTTCTGGTACAGGGATTGTAAATTGCACGTACAAGAGAAGAGAAGCTTCTTTTCTCTTCTACAGGTTTGTACAAATTAATGGGCCTTGACCCAAAAAGAAAGAAATAATTAAGCTATGTTAATTCTAATTCAACACTAAGACAAATATGCACATATTAATTCTATTTTACAAAACAATTTGCATTTTCCTTTCAAGTTTTCATACAACAACTAATGCAAACTTATATACATATGAAATAAAATATTTTACACTATATGAAAAGATTAATTTTTTTTTAAGACATTATTATTATTAAAATCCTTTATTTTTCAAAATACACTATTTACTCAAATAAATGAATAAAACTCTATTTTTAACTTCTAAAATTCCACAAAAATACTTTTCTCACTTAGAAAAATATTTTAAACCATTTTAAACTCAAATTTAATATTAACTCATTTTTAAACCGATTTCCATCTTTTTATTTAAATAAACAACCTTTAAAAATCTCATACTTCTTTTAAAAATTATTAAAAGAAGTAATTGGCAATAGTTAATACAATTATTGCATTTTCTCCATTTTCCAATCATTATTAACCCAAATAAATAAAATAAATTTCCAAACTTTATTTTTCTCATTTTATTTTCAAATTCATTGTTTATTCCAAATAAACAATAAAAATTTCCAATTTTATTTTAATTTACAATATTAAATTATAACTACCGTTATAATTTAATATTAACAGGTAATCTCCAAAACCAGGGTTGTTACATACTCCCCCCTTAACAAAATTGCATCCTCGCAATTTCTAGAGAAGAGTTTGTATTCAACATAATTATTTCATCAATCAAAGGAAGATAGATAAGCTCGAGTTTAAAATTTCTCACTCTCAACACAAGATGATAGAAAACCAAGATAAGATTGCTCAATTAATTCTATGGTTTCCCAAGTGGAATTACTGGGATTTGTGGACCACTCAATTTCTATGAGCAATATGTCCCTATTTCGAAGGCGTTTCACCTTTGGAGCAAAACACGGATAGGATGTTACGCAATAGATCAATCGGGTGAGATCGATTCCTAAGAAGCTTCACGAACAGAGTCGGGATTTAGTCATCACTTTATCCCGAACTCCAATCCACAAGATGATAATCGATATGACTTTCCATATAATACTACGAAGGGAGTCATACGAATATTAGATTAACAACTATTACAGAAAGAAAACCCAACAAGAGGTAGGTGGTTTTTCCCCCAATACCACCGAACTCATACGACTGCATAAATGCAAGTCGTAAAACAATTGCATAAATGCAAGTCGTAAAACAATTGCACAAAGGCAAGTTAAGACTCAAGGAATAGATTTTCAAACTCTCTTACTAATCAAATATTCTTAAAGTTTTTCAACCTATTATCTTCAAGATTTAAAATTCTCAATTTTCAACACTTGAAAATTTCTAAAGCTTCTTACTTAGATTTTTAATTTTAAATTCATTACTCTTCATTAGAGTAATAAAGTTTAAGTTGTTTATTCTCTAATTCTTCCATAGGTATTCTCTAGTTTGCAACATATTTTTTTTCAATTTGTTTCTCAACTTTTCTAAGTGTCAGAAATTTTCGAAAAAATCGGTGGAGTTTCCTTTGTACGGAGGGTCGTATACAATATTATAAAAATGTTTTATATAATATACACCGACCATTAGGTCGGAAACACAATATATACCATCATTTAACACTTTAAAATTAATCTGAAAACATACCTTCCTTTTTAGCATATTAAAGCGAGTTTGCACACTCTTATATATAATCTTTTTGCTCAAAATATATACCAACTATCCTCTTTCACCTGTACTTAACTCAAATAGATGATAATAGTTCAAGTTCATAAATAAGAAGTGCTACATTTAATTATTAAGGGGAAATAGATAAATTTCATTTCAAACCTGCAAATTTGAAATTTTTAATAAAATGAAAGTTGTTCTACTAAGTCTAAGCTTTCCAACAATATAAAGATCATCAAAATCGGATTTATGGTTTGAAATTTATGTTAAATTTTACTTTCAGCTTAAATCTTAGAGAATTTTGTAATAGGGCAGAATTGCCTAACCACTTTCAAACCTATTTTAGACTCGGTAAAATGCAAACTCTTTTAAAGTGATAAAAAGAAACTTTATAGCTTAGTGAAAGCTCTTTAATTTGCAAAAATATTGAATTCATTTGGAGTTATAAATCTCAAGTTATCGCTGTTTTAGTATAGCACTCTTCCAAACAAAATTTCAGCTTTTAAATCAATTTAAAATTTAAAATTTACCCAAACCATTTTAAGCTCAAACTACATTTTCAAACAAGCTTTTTGCTAAATCATTTAATAATGATTTTCTTTTTCCTTGGAAAGCTAAGACACACAAAATTATGATCAACTTTATGTAATCGTCTAAAAAACAATTCATTAAGTGGAAATATTTTAATTACTTTCCAAAATCTAGCTTTAAAACAATTAACTATGAAAACTCATTTTTGAAGAGATAACTAATCTCTTCCATTATCAAGAGAATGTTATTGATTATCCACCAAAATAATTTTTTGGGATATATATAAAGTTTAATATTATTCACACAATTTAAAATGATTATACTACTTGAATTGTTCCTTTATCAAAACAATCCAAATTCACATTTCCACTTGTCACAAAAATTAAATTTCCATCTAATTATCAACATGAAACTAATTAAAGTTGTTAATTAATTCAAACTTGTTTTCAAAAGAATTTTGCAATTTCAAACCTACAAGTTTTAATACCATTTAAGTTTAAAACAAAAACTAGCTCACAAATTTATACTAAATGTTCTAAACTAATACTTCTTTATTTTCTCTTAAGATAGAGTTTTATATCTATCCCCTACTATTACTCAAATAACTAAGTGTCAAAACAAATTTTTATAGTCATCATTAATAACTTGTACTAAAATATTCAATTAATATTTTAATTTTCAAACTAAATTATTCTTTTACCTTAAATACATCATTTTATTAATCAAAGCATCAAATGATATTTTCTTCTAATTAAGACATCCCCTTAATTAGAATTATTCACTTTACTTACCCAAATTACCATATTCAATTTCTTAAATTTCAAATAATATAAAGGTATTGCCTCGCCATTGATTTATAGTGAATGACCCCATCGATTGGCTACAGAGTTGATCAAATGATCAAAACTGCCTCGCCACTCCTCCAATACTCACTATGGTTCAGTGGCTTCAATAAACATTTAAAATAAAATTAATACTCCACCATATTAATAATTTCCAAACTTTACTTATTAAAACTCAATTTACCATGTTTGACTGTCTCATCACAGCGTTTAGGAAATTCCTATCGATAACGTTGGCCAAATGCATCGACCAGAATTCTTAAAGCACTAGACGGACAACCCAACACAAAAATTCATTTTCTTTAAAAAGAAATACCTTGTATATAATACTCAAAATATTCTTTGTTCTTTTTTTCCAAAAACAAAATCCAATTTCTCTTAAAAACTTATCTTCAATTTGAAAGATTTGAAAATTCAGTTATAACTTATTCCCAAAATCGAAGACACAAGAAGAACTCATCGACATATTCCCAGAATACTCGATTCACAAGACTGATGGAATAGACTGGAGTGTTCATTATTCCGAACGGTATAACGAACCACTCACAAGACTTATAACGAGTGTGGAATGCGGTAAGAGTAACGCTATCCTCTATGACTCGTAGCTCATGAAAAATCGGTGTAGGGTCAAGCTGAGGAATGACCCTAGCACCACTCAATAGATTAAAAAGAAAGAAATGAGATATAAAAGTAAGGGTAAAATATCTTTTCAAATGATGAGAAGTAACATTAACAACACTTCATTACTTCGAGTGAAGTAATACCACAAAGTATATCAACAATTGAGTATCCAAAGAGGATATCTCAAAAGGGGTAAGAATGGCAATATCAAATAAATTCAATGAATCACCTCATTCCCTTATTGGACACCCTCGTGGAAGGATGACCTAAAGGCTAAGAATAGAAAATGAGGTCAATACAATACTCGATTGCCCGACTGGGTGTCATACACGAACGGACTCACAGAAATCAACAGAGTCACAATGACTGGAATTCGAGATATATCATCAATATCTCAAAACTAAAGAGTGAATACAGAGACTTCGAAATCATCGTTAACATTTCGAAGGACAAGTGGCAACAAATCAGCCGAATAAGGATACCTAATATAGGATTTTTCGAATCGCAAAATGTGGCTTGATAATAAGCAAGCCACTTCATCTTAAACACTCCAAACTCTAGATAGAAAATGGCGTCCTAATTCACACGAAAAGATAAGCTATAAGAAACAATCCCAAATCCTCATACATCATGTCAAATATTGCGGATCCACTCAATAGGATTCGTAATCCTCACAAAAGAACAAGACAAGAACATCCAACTCCTCGGATACAGATGGGTGTCAAGCACCCGTATTGAAGAGGACTCGAATAAAACAATCACGATTAGGATTACTCCTAAGGTAAGATGTCATCAATTCTATTTTTGGAATACTACAGTATAAAAATATTCCTAGACATATCCCAAACTTCAATCTCAAAGGACACGATAAGATAAAGGACACGATGATTAAGGGATTTGTAACACTTGTATTATACTTGGATATATCGTAATATATGCTTCTTTTCTGTGTTTATCCTATTTTGTTCTGAACTCAGCTCTGATACCAAGCTATGACGCCCCACCCCGAGACCCACATTAACAGAGAGTATTACTGGGTAATATCGTATGCTAATGCGGAGAATAGGGCTGGTTAGGAACGACCATCTATAGCCTTGTCTTAAATTTCTATTGAATACATTGATGAATGCTCTATATTTTTTTTTCTAATTCAAGTGAATCGACATATCCAATAAATAGTTAATACAAAACAATAGGTGGCTATAAGATATATCAGAACAAAATACAACAACTCAAATGCATAACACATCATAGAACAACAAACAAATATATATACATATATACTGATACATCCTAATACAATACAAATAATATATCATAAGTGGTATGACGACAATAATATACACACAAGTCAAAACAATATACATATCAGAGTAGCGACAAAAAAGACTACAATAAAAAGGGCTAGCAGAAAAGTCCATGCGGAAGCAGAATAGGCTAAGTCCATAAGGGTACCTAACCTGAAACACCTCGGTCTAACCCGAGTATAAAATACACGGGTCAGTCTAGCTAAACGAATCGGTTTATAAGGATAAGTGATAATATGAGCATAAGGCAAGGTGATAAACTACTCGAAAGAGTAGATACAATTCAACACATATGGTTACTTCAAGTGGCATATTCAAGTAAGGATAGTTACTTCATGTGGTATAAGGTATCACAAAGCATGTGCACAATCTCAAAAGAGATGAAACCCTAAAACAAATCTCACAATAAAAGAACGCCTCATATCATCAGCGTATCACAAAACATCAAATATGGTTTAGGGGTAAAACATAACTCCAAAGAGGAGAAATCCCAAACCCGCCTAATCGGCAAATCCAAAAACATACTCAAAGAGATCCCATCTCAAAGCACGCCATAAGGCAAATATATCTCCAATGGGAGATTAAAACCTCAAATAAACGCCAATGTAAGCAATTCAAATCTCAAAAATAGAACTCCCAAGAGTTCAAATTCCCGAAGGTAATCGCCACAAATATATATTGAATGTTTCAAAGGACTAATTTCGGAAAGGGGTGATACACTAGGGAAAATAGTCAAAGAAATCATCTCAAAAGTGTTTGCATGTGCATGTGGTCGAAGCCTTGCCAAGTACTGTTATCTCAAATAGGTACCTCGCCCGAAGGCAAAACGTCACAATGAAAATACACCGCAATGGCAAACGTCTCGAAGACAAATATACCGCAATGGCAAACGCCGCAATAGAAATGACCCAAAGGTTCAGTACTGGCACGTCGCAATGGCAAATGCGTCACAAACTCTCGGATAGGAACCCGAACAGTGTTAACGTGTGTCCCATACCACACGTTCGCACTAAACGGTTTACTAACCGCTAGTAAATTTCACACTCAAAGCAGTAAAATGTTCACATCATCTCATCGATAAACTCGACCTAAATGACAAAACAATCAAACAGACAAGTTGGGAATTAACCGATAAGATAAACGCACGTGTCTCATACCATGTGTTTTACCAAATCGTTTAATTCTCCTTCTCATTCGCTCGAATAGTGCAAAAACGTGTATTATATATATAAAATAATTTACTTGAGAAAACAAACTTTTAAAACCAATTTCCGAAATCGTATTTGGAATGAAACTTTGAAAATTCCCTTATTATAGAGAATATATAGACTGTATAGCTCAAAAATAATTTAAAAATATTATTTAATAATTATCTAAAATGCCAATTTATTTTAAAAATAATTTCAAAATCGTTTGGAGAAAACCGTGCTCGAAAACCATAAAAATAAAGAAAATACCTCAAAACTGATAACTCAAATTCAATTCGAATTCAATTCGAAGTTCAACTCAAAATCAATTCCAATTTGAATTTCAAATTCTCAAAATTTAACTACCCTATTGATAGGCATCATAGCTCTCAAAACAGCATAAATATATCTCAAAAACGAGAAGTAGAAGTCAAGAAAACAAGCAGGAAATAAAACCGGAAACAAAAGGGAGCAACACAAAAACACAGGAGACAAGACTCCTTAGGTCGACCGCCAGGTCGACCTCTCTTGTCCCAAGGTCGACCGTACGATCGACCTAAGGGTAAGCATGGTCGACCTAGCAGTAGACCTATGCGGCCTTCTCACGCGATTTTTTCTTCCAAACGATTTCATGCGACAAACTGATTTTCAGGTAAACATTTAACATAGCAAATGAAGATGAAATGCTATGAAATTTGATATGCAATACATCATCTAAACTATGATCTAGAAAAGATTGGCAACAATTCATCAAAAGATAAAGAAGTTATTCATTCACAAAGAGGCAACCAGAAGCAGATTTTATACAGAAACCATAAGAATGAAGATAAAGTGTTACAGTAAACGATTTTGCCCAGATTCTCGTTTGCAAATACGGTTTTATGCTAGAAATGTGAGATGTAACTCACCTTAGCACCTTATTACACGACTTAGAGCTGTAAGATACAACCTTTAGCCTTGAATTTGATTGGAGGAGCTTGAAACTTGAGAATAGTGCACATGCAGAACAAGAAATAAGAGATACAGATAAAATTTCTCTCCAACAAAATAAACAGAATATAGATTCAGGGATTTGGATTAGATTACCTGTATTTGATTCTATTTGCAATTTACTCTCTTGATTTCTCTTTAATTTTCAACAATTTGAAGTAATTTTTATTTATCAATAAGAGAGGGAAGCCATTTTTTACTTTCTTTCTTTGATTTCTCATTTTCTGGTACCGGGAGTGAAAATTGCACGTACAAGAGAAGAGAAGATTCTTTTCTCTTCTACAGGTTTGTACAAACTAATCGGCCTTGACCCAAAAAGAAAGAAATAATTAAGCTATGTTAATTCTAATTCAACACTAAGACAAATATGCACATATTAATTCTATTTTACAAAACAATTTGCATTTTCCTTTCAAGTTTTCATACAACAACTAATGCAAACTTATATACACATGAAATAAAATATTTTACACTATATGAAAAGATTAATTTTTATTTTTAGAACATTATTATTACTAAAATTCTTTATTTTTCAAAAATACACTATTTACTCAAATAAATGAATAAAACTCTATTTTTAACTTCTAAAATTCCATAAAAATACTTTTCTCACTTAGAAAAATATTTTAAACCATTTTAAACTCAAATTTATAATTAAACTCATTTTTAAACCAATTTCCATCTTTTTATTTAAATAAACAACCTTTAAAAATCTCATACTTCTTTTAAAAATTATTAAAAGAAGTAATTGGCAATAGTGAATACAATTATTTCATTTTCTCCAAATAAAACCCATTTTCCAATCATTATTAACCCAAATAAATAAAATAAAGTTCCAAACTTTATTTTTCTCATTTTATTTGCAAATTCATTGTTTATTCCAAATAAACAATTAAAATTTACAATTTTATTTTTGTTTACAATATTAAATTATAACTACCGTTATAATTTAATATTAATAGGTAATATCCAAAACCATGGTTGTTACAATGGCCTTCCCACTTTGAAACTCGAAAATAAATGTCGATGATGCGGCCGTCATCACCGAAATTATTTTCCAGCGACAAGAGAGGGGAGTATAGGACTTATTTCCTTTTAAAGTTCCTTTAAAACATTTCTTTCAAACCACTTTGAAATATTTATATCCGAAAATACTTCCAAATAACACTAATATTATATTCCAAAATCTTTGAAAACCAATTTCAAAACCCTAGAACTTAAGTTCTCAAATTTCCAATTTGTATTCACTTTATTTATAAATTCTATTTTGCAACTAGTATTTATACAATTTCACTTCCTAACAAGCAAACATACCAAATACAACCATATCCATTTATAAAATTATTCTTTTCCATACAAAATATAATATTAGGTAAAATTATTTCATTTACCTATATTTCAAAAACAATATTGTGTCGGTCTGCCCTATTAAGTGTTTAGAAATCTCTATCGATGCCATAGCATCCTATGTACCGACCAGAATTTATAAATACTAAACATAACAAATTAACACAATATAAAAACATTTTTATAACACTAACAAGTATGCTTTCTTATATATATATGCTCAAACAACTCATTCTAGGGTATTACTACCCTACCTCTAATGAGTCAAACTCCACAAAGCTAAGGTTATTGTTAAACCTAGCTCTAATACCAACTGTAATGACCCACCTTTTTGGATGGTTTAAATCAAAAATAAACCACACATGTCAACTCCAACCATTCAAAAGGGAGGATTGTTAGTGGAGTAAATAAGAAAATAAGAGAAAAGAAGAATAACAAATCACAGAATCTCACAGCGGAATATAATAATCAAATAAACAGTTCATGAAGTTGTTTTACAAATAACATTTGATTACATTTTACAATACATGTCAGAGTTATACATACAGCAGGAATAAATAAATAATACAGTAGAACAACATGATGCAGTGGAACAAATTTAATAAATAGTAATAATATACTAAATCTTCGTCGTCGTCCTACAGAAAGATAGTCTTCAATGTTAAAATACCCAGGCTGACCTGAGCGTAATGAAAAACAAAGCACTCGAGTCAGAACTAAAAGATCTTATGTAAGTTAAACCAACAGTAAATAAATATGAGTGTAACGGCTTCAGAGATGTTTACGGTATTTTACATCTCCTATCCAGTGTCTAACGTGCGTGTAATAACTTAAGAGATGTTCGGGATTCCATCTCCTAAGGATCCATTAAACTATCTACAAACATAGTACAGTACGCTATTATAATATGTCTACAGTAAAGTAAAGTATTAAAATAGCGTTAAGGCGTTACCTATATCCCTCTTAACACATTTTTATATAAATACCGTAGTCTATACAGATACTATAAGCCCCACCAAACCAGTGGGATACTCAGGGAGCACTCCATAGGTACGATACAAACCAAACTCATAGTGGGCTCGATAAGGCATATGACAAGGCATGCAAGGCAATGCCAGGGTAGGATTCTACCGTTTGCACTCCCGGACTGGTGGTAACGCATAACAGCTACTACCACCCACCTTGGAACACACTCCCATAATCAAATCGAGGGGTGGCCACCAAATCAATCACAAAGTAATAAATATGGTATCGAAGAAATGTGTCCGATAGGAGGAGCGACCTCACTTGGCTCGGTATAGCTCCTGTTTTAGTCATATCAAGCTGACCCGAGTGGGTCAGGGCTGCATTCATACCTCATACAGTAGTGTTCACCAAACCATCTACTTCATTCTGGATTCTCCACCACGTACACAGTTGTTAAAGTGGTTTTCGATATGGGTAAAGAGTATGACAATATTCGATCTTGGTCTCTTTAACAACCAAATGCTTATTTCACACCGATTGGTTCTTTTACATTTCCAAAACCAATTCTTATTGATATCAAAATATCATATTCAATTCAAAATCATATCACTTTCGAAATCATATCACTTTCGAAATCACATTCGCTTTCAAAATCATTATTCACTTTCAAAATCATTATTCATTTCAAAATCATAACCATAAAATAGGTTAAACCCTCATATCAAAATATTTGCATTTATATCAATTAAATCTAAATCATAACAGTTCCAACTTTAAAAAGTTTGAATTTTAAAAGTAGTTTATATATTGGAATAGTTATACATTAAAATAGTTTATAATTTAAAAATGGGTTATAGATTAAAATAGTTTATATATTAAAAGAGTATGTATATTAAAATAGGTTATATATTAAAAAATAATATTAAAAGTTGTTTATAAATTTAAAATAATATATATTAAAATAGTTTATAATTTAAAAATAGGTTATAGATTAAATAGTTTATATATTAGAAATAGTTTATATATTTTTTTGGCAAAGCCAGCGAGGTTGACTGGACCCCTACCAGTTTTATTGCAAGACAATAAAAAGGTACATTCTTGCCTGAACCAAGCAAAAAGGAAAATGGAAAAAAGACAAAGAAAATTACAAAGGATAAAACAACAGACTAGCAGGCCCAACCGAGAGTTAATTCATCAGGATAAGGTCTATTACTGTTCTTTAATTGCCTGAAAGTACTAGACCTAACTTCGTACCAAAGCACTTCAACATTCTTTCTTTAATTTTCAAAAACTATTGCATTACTTTCTCTCCAAATGACACTCAAATATATTTTCAAGCAAACTGCTAACACTCTAGCTCCATCATTTCTCCATCTAGTAGCTTTATAAATAATACTCCAGATAATATTAGAATTAGCAGAGGATAGGTTAAGCCCAGTAATGCAACGATTCTAAACAGCATGAAATTAAGAGCTGGGCAATTAAAAAAAAGGTGTTCAGTAGTTTCCTCATGCAACTCACAAAATAGACACTGAGGACAACAAGCCAATCCGTACTTGTTCAATACACTTCTTGTCAGTAAAGCATGGTTTATAACTTTCCACAACATCAAGTTATCTTTAGGAACAAAGTCACTAGTCCAGATAAAAGAGAAACACCTGGACGCAGGCAATGGAGCATTAGTAGATACATGTTTGAAGACACCTTTAACAAAGTGTGGCTTCATGTCCTAAGCTACAGAGTCAAGTTGATTAGCAGAGCAGAAGTTATGATGAATATCACTCCACAGCTGCCTGATCGTCTGATTACTATTGTATGGCATCTGCACTTTTCCTTCATGTAAAAATTCATTGGCCTAAGCATCACAGTGTATTCCAGATTGTATAATCTGAGAATAGTCACACACTTTAGATAGGATCAGACCTTTACTAACCCAAGGTTCATGCCAGAAACTAACAGTAGAATTAGCATTAACTTGATATTGTATCATAGGCAGGTAAATATCTCTTAGCTTCAACATATTTCTCCAATTCCAACTGCAATTTTGAGGTATATCCATACACCAAAAATATTTATTCTTTATATTGTAATGCCATGTCCAATTAACCCATAAACTTCCTCTCTTATTGATAAAGTCATCAAAATGTTTACTAATCGCTGCAATATTCCACTTCCTTGCATTAATAACTCCAAGCCCGCCCAGTTTCAAGGAAGTCTCAAATTTTGAAAATAAACAAGGCAGCAACTCCTTATTGTGAATACTCCCAGTCCAAAAAATCTATTCATGGAAGACCTAACAAGATGCAATAGTTTGGCAGGAAGGATTAGAGAACGAGCCCAATAGACTAGAGAGGAAAAAACAACTGATTTAATAAGCACAAGCCTACCACTTTGAGACAAATGCCTATTAGCCCATGCAGACATGACATAATTAATTTTATTGTAAAGGGGTAAACAGTCAGCATTTGTAATTCTTTAAGAGATTAAGGGAAGACCAAGATACCTCATATCAGTATCCATACAGGAGAAACCAATATGTTGATATAAATCAGCAGCATGAACGTCACTAACACCAGCAACTAACATGGAAGATTTGGATTGGTTTATTGAAAGGCCAGTCATACAATAGAAAGACTGCAGAGCATCTAATAATCCACTCAAGGAGGGAAACTCTGGTTTGGTAAACAACATTACATCATCAACAAACATAATAGAAGTTATTTGATGATGTGAGCACTTAGGGTGGAACTTGATAATCTTCTGAGTATATCTAGTCTTTAGGATAACAGTAAATACTTCCATGACCAACAGAAATAAGTAAGAAGATATAGGATCACCATGTCGTATACCTTTACTACTTCTGAAATAACCCACAGGTCTACCATTAATTACAATAGAGAATGAAGGTGTGGAAATGCACACATATATCCAAGGCACAAATTTTTTAGGAAATCCCATCATAGCGATTATCCTAACAATAGAAGCCCAGTGAATAGAGTCATAGGCCTTGGATATATCAATTTTAAGGGCAGCAGCAGGGGGCACATTTCCTCTACTATAACCTTTTAATAATTCTTGAGCAAGAAGGACATTATCAAGAATATTTCTGGAAGGAATAAAAGCAGCTTGGTTGCTAGAGACAACTGATGGCATTACACTGACTAGATGAGCTGCAAGAATTTTAGAAATACATTTGTATACAACATTACAACAAGAAATAGGCCTGAAGGAGGAGACACTGGTGGGAGGAGAGACTTTAGGAATTAGAGCAATATTAGTGCAGTTGATTCATAGAGAATAGGGTAGCCTTTATTTCCTCATCAGAGACAGGCCTAATAAGAGAAGCAGCTTCCTGAAGAGAAATGCATGGCAGGGCAAGAGAAGAGATTTGTTCTAAATCAGGAATGAATCCATTAGAGTTGCCAAGCAGATTAGAGAAGAAATCTATAAATGCTTTGTCAACAGAATCTGCAGTAGTAAATAGAGAACCATGTTCATCATAAATGATAAAAATATTATCTCTAGCATGCTTGACCTTTAATGAATCATGAAAGAACTTAGTGTTCTTGTCGCCTTCATCAGTCTATCTTTTATGCAATTGTTGCCTTTTCATGCTAGCTTCCCAGATAAGAGCATTGTTAACCTCCCTGTATAATTTTCCTTCTTCAGCAGCAGCATGCACATCATGTGGATGCTCCATCATTATATCTTGTTGTCTCTTCAACTGTTCCTTCAGAGTGGTAGACAGAAGGCCGCCAGTACCAAAGGTGGTAGAAGCCCACAGTTTGATCGCTTGTTTGATGCTTTTTAACTTCCTGCAAAACTTATACATAGGATTACCATAGCAAGAAAATTCAGAGTTAACTTGAGAAACTAATACAAGAAAGTGTTCATGCTTAACCCGAACATTAAAAAAATTTAAAACTTCTTTTTTCTCTTCTTAAATGGTGACCAAGAGTTAAAATCAATGGAGAGTGGTCGGACAGAATGGGTTGAGGAAGGAAAACAGACAGGGAAGGCCATAAATTGAGAGCTTGTATATTAAAAGAGTTTATATTGAAAATAGTTTCAAATTAGAATTGTTTCTTCCAATTTCACAAATCAATTCAAATCAACTTTAGTTCCAAAAATTCAATTTAAATCAATCTCAGTTCAACGATTTCAATTCAAAGGCTAAAGGTTTCAATTCAAATTCTCATTAAAACTATTTCAATACATATCGATTTCAAATCCATGTTTGAACTAAAAATTTAAACCACTTCAAATTCAATAGGTTTCAAAGTTTAAATATTCAAACATTTACAATAAATCAATTTTGATAAATTTCATTTATATTAAAAAATTCAACTTTAAGATTTCAATTTAAATTCTTTAAACAATTCAACTTTGAGATTTCAATTTAAATTCTTTAAACAATTCATTTAAACCGAATTCAATTTCCAACATTTAAAAGCTTGGATTTTGAAAATAATTCAAGCTCATATAAATCTAAATTTTATTTCTTAATATCATTTAACTGGATTCAAAAATTAAAGATTTAAAATCATTTAATTTAACCAATCATGTGTCCATATATAATTTTCTACCCTATGGTCAAGTGATACAGATATATATCATTTCAATCCGCAATAAATTTAAATTTACGGTTATACATCATTTCAACCCGCAATCCCGAGTAAAATTCAAAATCCATAAAATCGCTCGAGTTTATCGTTTCAACCGTAACAATTTTTCCCTAATCTATAAGACCATTCAGGTATGTGTCAGTTCAACCTATAGTGGTTTTTCCTAACAATAACTAAAGGAACTTGCAGTGTGATAACAACATATAAAATAAATATAATACCCAATCATCCAAATATCAACAATTAAACATCCATCACAATCATCATTCAAATCAACCAATAAATCACAACAAATAAACTGGTTATCATCAGGTATTTAACTAAATTCCAATATTAATCCAAATGGCAATTAAATTCAATATAAATTCAAATTCAACTTGGATGACAATTTAAATATACCAAATAACAATCAATAAATTTCTAATCACACCATAAATTAACTTTAACTAACATAAGATGGTTTAGTAGTTGTGAGTGGGTTAAATCACTCACCATTGATTTTTAATCGAATAAACATCCAATTAAGGCCCAAAAATCTAACAGTCTCAGAATCCTACCAAACCAGTTCCATAATGTTTGGAATTTCAATACGATCGCAATGGAGAAAACCGCATCCAAACCCAAACTCATATGAAAAAGTTATACGAGTTAGAACTTTTAAATTTTAAATTTGAATAAACAAATAAAAATAAAAGGCGAATGGACACGCCACCTTCTCCCTCCCATCAGAACGCATGCGACCATATGCTCGAACCCAAACACCGCCTACAGCCAAAACTTTGACCATGCTTCCACGCCACCTCCGGCCGCCGTTGACCATGGAACGACCACCATAGCACTCGCCTCACCTAGCCGCATCAACGCCCCCTGGTCCGATCGCCCAAAACACCTCCGGCCGCCATGCCCAGACAAGGGTTTTCGAACCCTAAAGTGTCAATTTCGGCTGCCACAAGTACTTTCAGGTCATCAGACCACCACCAAACAACTCCATACAACGATCTCTTTAATACCCATATTCCAGTTTCGCCAATCGTGGCCGAAATCAAATACGCCCAAATCGAGTTAGGGTTTCGCGATTTGAGGACTTTGACCGCGAATTCCTATTGACTCGAGCACTATTTCAGAAAATGAACATTTGCCATAGATTTGTATTGTTGAGAGCTTCGAAACGGTATATAATATGATAGGGTTTTGAGAGTTGGAATTTCGAAATTGATTTTGATATTGGAATTAGGGTTTTGGATTTGCAGCCATTGGGAAGGAGGAGGAAGCAGATAGATTGAAGATGACAGTTCGTACAGAAATAAAATGAAGGGCTGCTAGGGTTAGAGAAAAATCTATTTATATGGACAAAGATAGATAAGAATGAATGGACAGATCGATTTGGTTTGAAACGATAACACGGCCCGAAAAGCCCGTTTCGTTTCCGAAACAAATGTAGGTCATCCAATATATCAAAATGTATGTTTTCGATATTTTTAAACTTAGTGGAACTAGTTTCAAACCCTAATTCCATTGTATATAGAAGTTAGATTATAAAATCAGATTATTTTAATTGAATTCATTAAATTGATTTCTACGCGTTTCGAGCCCGCACGATCAAATGACAAGTCCGATCGCTACGAAACTTGAAATCTTACAATAATTCACTGTTACGGATCCGATGAAACTGGTTTCATCAAAATCCGAGATGGTGGCCAAAATGGAAAATTTTCACGTTAAATAAATAAATTATTATTAAATGGATTTAATTACTTTTCAGATTCAAATTTAAATGTTAACAATTTCATCATTCAAGATTACATAAAAATTAATAATCTTTAAAATAAAATTTCCATGTGAATTCCAATATTTAAATATTACACTAATTTTAACGTTCAATTACAAATGTAATAAAAACCTAGTTAATTATATTTTAATTTCAATCAAATTCTAATATTTTGATTCTCACTTTTATTATTAAATCATAAAATATCATATGAATATAATTTACATTAATATAAACTTTATTTCATTCAAATTCTACAGTTATCATCTAAACTCATATTAACTGTAATATTTCAATTTCATTAATTCCATCAATTACCAATTTAATTCCTTATTTACAATTATAACCAAATTAACTTTGCAATTATTTTAATTGATTGAAATTACATTGAAATAAACGTCAAACATTCAAACAATCATTATTAAATCATATTCAAATTATTTTACTCATAAATTTTAATTTCTCACAATATTAAATTTCAAAAAACCTTATTTAATTTAATATTCTAATTATCAAAAAAATACAGGTCGTTCAACTTAATATGTTTATCATATACATATAGTTGTGTACGTACACGTGCAATATGAATGGTGTAAATGGTTTGACATGCCCATGTATAGATGTTGAGATTTGCACCGCAATGTATATGTTAGCCCCTCTATATACATGTGTGTTGTCAATATGTGTATATATTATATATATATATATTTTATGTATTATAAAAGATTACTTATCAAATGAAAAAGTTTAAATAATTTTAGTATAAAAGATTTATAATTTTGAAATCAAACCTAATGTTTATATTTTATATTTTATATTTATATTTGCGTAATTCTAAATTTAATTTAGTAAAATAATTATATATATATATATCCATGTATATTAAATTATTCTAAATAAAAAATCCTTTTTTTCTTTTGTGCATAATACACACACATATTATATATGTATTTGTGCATGTGATATAATAAATTTGGGATTATATTTATATATATAATATTTAATAAAATAATAATTATATATATTCCATATAAAGTTTTTTCTGGTTTTAAATTGTAAACAAATTATTTTAAAGGGATATATTTTATATAAAAATGTATAAATTTTATATTAAAATATTTGCAAACATATTTTATGATATTTATATGAATATATTATATATATATAATTAAATTCAATATTAAATTAAGAGATATATACGCTATGTATTTGAATTTAAAAAATATTTCTGAAAACTTCATATACATACATATACATATTTATAAATTTTAATTAAATAAAATACAGGCTTTATATAGTCATATATTATATTAACTTAAACTTTACATTAAAAAAAAATTAATAATAATATTAAATTCAAAAAAATTATCAGGCCGAGAGCATAATATAAATATACATATATATATATATATACATATACATATACATATTTTAATCTTTTTATTAACAATATATACTTACATATATATATATATATTTCATCAAATGAAGACAACACAATGTTATATAGATTTGTGATATATTCGATTGTTATCTATAATATATATGACTCCACGGATATTATATATATTAATATATCATTGTAAATAAGGAATTTAACCTTCCACATAATGCCTAGATAGTACACCTTGAAATATAGAATCAGAACTCCTTGAAATGATTTTAGAATCCATAAAGTGCTATCGTCCTGAATGCAACTACCACAAGTGTATGTAATGTATTTGATAAAATGTTTTAGAGCTAGAAAATTTAATGAAATATGTAACGACGTGGAATTTTATCGCTTTGATTTATGAATATTTGATAAATTTTAAATATTCAATTAATGGTTTATAATGATAAAATATCCCTCTTTTAATTAATAAATGATGATGGTGAACTCATTTTAGAAACTTGTTTACAAAAATAATTAGTTCGATGAAAAATCGAGAATGCGACCAAAAATCGTTTTTCGGATTTTCGACTTTTCAGCAACCAAAAGTTGTCAGAACTTATTGTGCACACTAGTGTGCATATGTGCACATACATAAATAAATAACAAAACACTTTGTACTAATTAAATGGGTTTATATAATCACATTCTAGAACATACTTAAGTATTAGGTAAAAGGAAGACTTTTCTTTTCACTTAAAAAGTGGAAAGTACTAAAGAAGTACCTAAATAAAATATGGAGATGACAAGTGTCTTAGGAAAATTGTGTTGCATAAGTCAATAAAGGATAAAAACTTCTATAAAGAAAAGGAGTAACTTGTTTTAAGGAAGGGTATTTGTAGTTATTTTTCCATTTTTGATTTCTATATAAGAACCCCTTCCCCATATTTTCTTTATTTTTATTTCATTTCCAGAATTTAGCTTCTTTCTCTCTACTCCCTTCACTACTCTTCTACCATAGTTTTTAAAAAGAAATTACTTCAAAATCTCTCATTTTCTCCTCTAAAAATTCTTAAGCAAGCCTTTAAAACATAGATAACCACCTCTATATCTCAAAACCACCAAAGTTGAACCCAAAACTCCCCTCACATGTCATGGCCGAGAGAAAGGGGAGGAAGGAGGCTTTGGATGCAAGCGTGAAGAGGGGTTGAAAGGCTTGAAGGTGAGCTAGGGTGATGGTAGGTGGTGTTGTAAAAGTTGTTTGGGTGGTGGTAAGGAGTAGTTGTTTGTTTCGAGGTCTATATTGCATTTTAAAGTGAGTTAATCATACTTTAAAAAAATGGTTTTAAAAATGATGCTAAATGTTGTAAAATATAAATTGTTGTTTGGGTTGTTATACTTGTGTATATTATTGTTTGGATTTGATTATCGCTTGGAAGCGGAAGGAATAAATAACTATTGTTTTGTGGGGGCTAAAGCAAATGGAAGTCGAAGTGTCTTCGTAGCGAATAGGTCGCTATAGAAGCGCTTCGAAGAATAGAAATTCTATATAGTGATCCTAAAGGATTCCTTGCCTTGTTGATTTTAATTTACATTATTATTTGCTATATATGATGTAATAAAGTGGATGTTCTTGATAATCAACTTGCTTTGACGATTTATTTTATGCGACATTGAAATCTCAGGCTTTCTTTTTAAGTGGTTTACCATTTTGTTTTCAAATGTATTTTGAAAATAAATTTCGAACTTGACTTTTGTTTTTCAAACCTTTTTGGCGAAGGTATTTAAAATGTTTAATAGAAAGAAAATGAAGTTTAAAATCAATTTGAGTTACAAAACAAAGTTTTAAAAAGTTACGGTACATATAATGATAATCACTATAGATGTAGTATGGAAATCTATGATTTAATACAGTAGAAAGGTTATCTATTTTAGATATTTTTGTAAATTCTCTTTCAAATGGGTTTTATAAAGGTTGTTTAAGTATTTAAAAGCTAGTTTGAATTTTTGAATATATTTTTAAGAATTTATTTAGTTATTTAAACAAGAGGTTTAAATTTTACTCCTTTGTTTCAAAAGTCGAATTTTCTTAAAAATGGCCATCTTTAAGGGAATGTTTTTAAAATACAAGTTTCAAACTATGGTTTAAAGAGTTTAATAAGTATTTAAAAGAGGAAGGAAGCATGGATTATGACAATGTTGTTGTAATAAACGTTTCCGATAAAGGGAAAGAGACTATGAACTATAAAATTTCTATTATAGTAAATGGTTTTGGAAAATTGGAAAGAAAGTTTGGTTTATAACACTTTGTTATTATTAAATAAGCTGTTTACTTTATAAAAAGAAAGAATTTTACCATTTAATTCGAGCTTTGGTATAAATAAATTATTTTGGAAAATGTTTACGAAGTTGGTTTTTCGATGTTTTAAAAAGACTTTATTTTATGCAAGGGATTTATTTATCTATGCCATTAAGTAACATAAAACTAATATGATAAGTAGTGCTAAAATTTTGACATGTTTATGGAAAGTAAGTCATCTTATATTTAGCACTAAACCGATGAGTAGACTTCCCTCTATTCGTGAGATCTAGAATCAAAGTGTCTAGGTAAGGCTAGGAGCAACCAGTGCCGTAACTTACATGGCTTCAATTCTGAGTGAGGGATAGAGAAGTCAAAGTGTCGAAAATTTGATGAGTATAAGAGGGTTAATTTCTATAACTATGTCATGATTAATTATGTATATGGAAGGTACTTCATCATATACTTGACACTAAATTTCAAGGTATGGAAGCCCATTTCTATTTGTGAGAGTTTAAGAAGTTACGTCGAGGCAAGAATAGTTCTTTAACTTGTCTGAATTCATTGTTAACGAGGGATAGTATGGGTTTGAAATCGAAAAGTGGTGATAAGTATATGATGTTCGATTTTCCATATGCAAACTATATACTTACACCAGATAGTGGTCTGTCCACTATCGATAACTTGGCCTATTTCGAATTAGGAATTATACGAAAGCTTCGTGATTTCATACGATTTGAGATTCCCTTAGGGGAACTCATTCTGTTGAAACGTTTCTTGCTTTAAGGGCGGATATTTAAGATCTCACTGGGACACTTATATCGTCCACTTACTTTTGAAAGAACCAGAATTGAGTCAACTGAAAGTGATCAATTGTTGGTTCGGAGAGAGCAGGATCGGATAAGCATGAGTTATCTGAAAACCCCTTCGAACCCGCATAAGCATTTGAATTAAAGACATCCTATAGATGATGGAATCGAAGACAGAGTTCTTTCAAGTGTAAGGGTTGCTTACTACTAATCCCGAGGGTGATTCCAAAAAGGATGTAGTAGAAGTAGTGCCTTTGGTTTGTCATATCTTGAACAACATGTATGGATGAATGCTGGCATGGCATTGTTACGTAGAGAGCGGTGTAAACATTCCAAGAGGGATTTGCTAAGAGGCAAAGGTTATCATGGCCTCACAAACCTCACACCCGGGAATGACTAAAACATGAGATATGACGCAAGGCTATGTGGGTCGCACCCATTAGGGTATGATCATTACCTTTCTTGATCACTATCTATGGATTTATGTATATCACGAGCTCGTCGGAAAGGTTGGAAAGCAACCGGGATGATGACATATTCGGTACTATCTACGAAGGGGTAGGTTGGTTTTGTTATGCAGGGGGTCCATGTGATGCCCTTATTACATTTTATCTAGAGATATACTATGGTAGGTGGTACCCCGGTGCCTTGTCATTGATGGAATCCATTTTCCAATATGTGCCTTACAGTTTTAGTTGTAAAACCCAGTACTATTGGATGTAATTATGGGTAATCATTCCGGATATGTTATATATTTATTTTATACCCTAGACATTATTATAATAGCATTGAATTTTCGTATAAAGTGGTTTGGTTATTGTAAGGTAAAAACCCATCTGTGTTTATGTGCGGTATAGTCTTACGAGATACCTTTACTTTTGAAGGGTTTTATAAATATAACAATTCATACGATTTGAGTTTCTCACGCTAGTTTACCATACTGATCCGGGTGTTATTTTCTTATATCGCTCGGGTCAGACCCGAGTATTTTCCAAAGTTAGCTTTGGATGCTTTGGAGCTTCAGGAGACGAGCTGGATACCTCCAAGATGTATTCCTGTACTTTTATTTTCCACTACATTACTTGTTTGTATTTACTAGCATTTATAAAGACAGACTGTTATAACTGTCCAAGATGATGATAGGTTAGATACGTTGATTGTTGTATGCATATTAAAGGTTTTATTTTGTAAAGATCATTTGGATATCATATATTACTTGTCACAATATGAGATTATGTTATGTCTTTGCTTTTCTTTCACCCCAACAATATGACTTTTCGACACTTGAATGCTCGGCATGTGAATACCATGGATGTATTAGTGTCGACTTTTGAAGGTCAAAAAGGCAGGTCATCAGACTTAGTACCAGAGCTGAAGGTTAAGCGAGAACCTTCGCCTTGGTGGGGTAAACTCATTAGAGATAAGGTAACGACCCGTAAATTTTGACCATTTGAATATGTTGATTTAAATTGATTTTTGTAATTTAATGTAAAAAGAAATGAAAATTTTATAATTTATATTGGAGCGAATGTTAGAAATTAAATGTTGCATTGGTAAATATAATAAATTCTTGACAAATTTGAATGAAATCCAATTGAAGGAATAGTAGGAACCATTATAATTGGTTAATTAAGTTTGATTGTGTAATTAATACTGGAAGAAATAAATTTGAAATAGTATTAATGAAATAATAACTGAATTGAATTGCAATTATATAAATGGAAGTAAATTTGATTAAGTGGATGCCAATATTGAATAAATTAATGGAAATAAAATCTAAATGAATATTTGGATAGAACATAAGAGAATGCAATCGGTAGTATGGAGATAAATGCCAACATGTAGTTGTAATTGAATATGAGAGATAAAGGAAAGGATTAAATTGATTGATGCAATAAAACATTGTAACGGTATTTGTTCGTAAATTTAGATAATAAGGTATTACGTTATTTGAAATAAATTTAAGGGTAGAATAACAACTATTACAAATTTCCAAATTAATTGGTCAATGAATTTATTTGGAATTAAAGTTCATATAAATATTAAGTAATTATGATGTTATTATTGATAATAAGCGTTACTAAGTATTAATATAGTAACGGAAGAGTAAATGAAATGCAACCGTAGAAACTTAAGCCAAGTATTAACAATTGAAATGAAATGTCGTTTAAATGGAGTACTATAAATTGTCATACTAAGCTAAGAATTGAATATAAGGAAACAAAGGCAAATAGTAAATCAATCAATGAATTTATATAGATTGTAAAGTTATAATAATAAATAGTAACTGATGTCTTGTACGAAGTTATAATATTGTGTGAATTATTAATAAAGAATAATTAGAATGGGATTTAAATTTGTATAATAATGGAAAGTGTTAATTGTTGCTCTTGAGCATAAAAATTTAAATAAGTAATTTAAAGCAAACATAATTTACCAATGCAGTAAGATTTTCTAATAGTGACTGTGTAAATTTAGGTAGTAGTGTAAATGGCAGTTGATGGATAACCAAATTCAATACAATCCAATTGATTGTAACGACTGTTAGGTTATAATTGAATATAAAGTAAAATAGAAACGTAAACTTAATACAAGATAGTAATTTAGGGAAATAAAAAGTATGAAACCAAGAAATAGTTACAGAGAATATTTAATTGGAATTAATGTATCTATTTGGCAGAAATATAATAAGTGTAGTACAATCCAAATTTATGTAAGCAAATTGTGAAGTTCTAATTTATTGAAATTAGTAAATTTTATAAGATGAAATTAATACCAACCCTATTTAGATTATGACAGTTGGCTAATCTACAGAATATAAAGCTATATTTATTTATTTAATTGGAAAATTTAATTACTTTCTTTGAAATTATTGTGAATAAATGAAATATAACAGTTAAATTTTACGTTGAAGGAAGTCTAGAGGAAATCTAAGAAAATAAATGTAAACAATAGTGAGCCAATGTAAATTGCATCTTTTTAATAATAATAGATTGAATAATAGAACGAAAGGTAATTAAATGAAATTTTGAAAATTTAATTTACAATTTCTAAATTCAATGAATTTGAGATAAACACTGAAATTGATAAATTTATCAATTTTTAAATTTATTTTAATTTGGTTAAAACATTGTAATTTACTGAGGAATATAAAAGGGTTAAAATTGGTAAATTTTAAGATTTAAATTAAAAGTTGGATTTTATTAAATTATTTTTAATTTATTTAATTGATGGAAAAATAGTCATTTTGGCCACTGACTCGGATTTTGACGAAACAAGTTTCATCGGATCTGTAATGGTGCGTTATAATAGTGTTTCAAGTTTCGTAGCTATCTGACTTATCGTTTGATCGTACGGACTCGAAACGCCTTGAAATTTATGCAATTAAAATCAATTGAAATCAATTTGGAAAATATTGTTT
Organism: Allium fistulosum; assembly: GCA_030737815.1. Taxonomy (NCBI): domain Eukaryota; kingdom Viridiplantae; phylum Streptophyta; class Magnoliopsida; order Asparagales; family Amaryllidaceae; genus Allium; species Allium fistulosum. The sequence goes on along the minus strand of CM060901.1, from coordinate 110,742,802 downwards.
TTAGCATAACTTCTTCATACGATGGAATTTGAACCTGAAACATTTTCCATTGATTTTAAAATATTTTAAAACACCTATTTTGATATATGGGTTTACCCAATTTCGTTCCGGGGTCAGAACGGGCTTTTTGGGCCACGTTGGCGTTAGCGCATACACTTGTTTTATCCATCTATTCTATTTTCAACCTTCTCTATAAATATACCCGCTAAACCCTAGCCTCTGCCTATTTTCATTTGTCTGCACGTAAAATTTCTAAAGCTCCTTCTCCTCCTCAATGGCAGACAAAATTTTAGATCCAGATCCATTTCAAAATCAGAGTCAAAAATTCAATTTCCTCAGAAAAATCTCAAATTAACATATGTTGAAGCTCTCGACGAGCATATTTCAATGGTGTAATTCGTTTTTCAATTCGACGCATCGTTTGACCAGAAATCGTGGTCAAAATTGAATTGGGCGTTTTTGATTGGTGCGTCTGATCGGAAAATCCCTTTTGGGTTTTGTAGAAGGGCTAGCGCGTTGTTCATTGGCGAAGTTTAGAGGCGAATCGACGGTCGGATTGGTGTGGATGGGTGGTCAAACGGCCAGTCAAAGGGTCCATGCACTTTGGTTTTTCGTTCGTGACTTCTCTGTATGGCGCGTTCATTTTTTTTCTAGAGGGTGATGTTCATGATGACGTGGCAGGTGATGGAGGTTTAAAGTGTTCTCTTTTTTTTCTTTTATTTTATAATTGATTTCAATAGCACAAATCGCTATAACTCTCGCATACGAACTCCGTTTCACGCGCGGTTTTTTTTGTTAGGTTCCGGACTTGATGACGCTGGTTTGGACGAATTCTGAGATGGTCAAATTTTTGGGTTTAAATTTGATTTGAATCCAATTTAAATTCAAAAGGTGAGTGTTTTAACCCACTCACAACTTCTAAGATTTCTTATGTTTGTTAAATTAAATTTTGATGTGATTTAAAATATATCTATGATTGTTTGGGCATATATTTAATCATCATCTCAGTTAGATAGCATTTATTTAAATTTAATTGTTATTTAATTTTATTATTGCATATAATTTGCCAGTTAACTTTATTTATTATTGCATATAAACTGCCAGTTAGACAGTTATTAATTTTTATTGATAAACTATTCGTTGATGCCTGTTATATTTTATATGCTTTATATTGATGTTTTGTTTAAATTGGATGATGATTGTAATAAATGGTTGTTTATTGATTTGGATGAATGGATGCTATATTTTATATTGTATAAACTGCAAGTTATTATGCATTTTCATTTCATTCGGGATTGCGGTTTGAAATGATATATAACCGTAAACTTTTATTTTTAAATTACGGATTGAAATGATAAATATCCGTATCACTTGACCATAGGATAGAAAATTATATACAGGCACCGTGGTCTATATATAAAATATTTTAAAGTGATTTTCTATGGTTTGGAAAGAAATATACGGTTTAATAAATATTAAATTTTTATATTATATAAATATTATTTTATATATAGTTAAATTCTAAAATTTAAGCTATGTGTAACTTGATGATGTTTTAAGTTTGATTTACGAATATTTCAAGTTTGAGCTTTATTTAAGGGATATTGAATTTATTAAATAAATAATTTTAAACTAAATAATAGTAAATTGAATTAAGAAATATATGAGATTATCAGATTTGGTTTGGAAATTTGGAATATTTAAAGATTCGAAATATATATCAAAATTGAAATGTTTTATCGGAATTAAAGTATTATTGTTTCAAGGTGTTGGTTTTGAAACTGTTATAACTACGAAAGTAATATAGTTTGAAAAAAATGAATTTATTTGAAATAGAATTTATTTAAGAATCATCTTTGAATATATTGATTTGAAACCGATTGAAATTTTGAGATTAAGAATATGACTGCATTATGTGATTTGGGTTCAAGATGGTTTTAAAGAATATTTCAAGTTTTATAAATAAAAGTAAGAATAGTGATTGAAAATTTGGATTTTATTTAAATGATATATTATTGAATTTGGTTTTGAAGTATATACTATTTTGAAATAAAGGTTATGTTTTGAAATGGAAATGATATTATGGGTTTTTAAAGTATATATATTTTTAAATGACCACAGTGTTATAATAACGATTGGTTGTTAAAGAGACCGAGATCGGATATGGACATACTCTCTGTCGATACCGAAAACTACTTTGACAACTGTGTACGCGGTGGAGTTTCCAGAATGAAGTGGGATGGTGGCGACGATCCTAAGGTATATACGTGGACCCAACTCCTGTGAGTTGGCATAAGGTGGCTAAAACAGGAGCGATCGACGGGCCAAGGAGGTAGCACCTTTGATCGGACACACTTCTTCGATACCATTCTATTACTTGTGATTGATTTGGTGGCCAACCTTGATTTGGGAGTGCTGTTCGAGGTGGGCGGTAGTGGCTGCTATGCGTCACCACCAGTCCGGATGTGTAATTGGTATATCTACCCTGGCATTGCCTTGTGTGCCGTGTCACCTACCATATCGAGCTTTACTACGATTTGTGATTTCTCCCGTAGCCTGTGGAGTATCGAGGGTAGCCCCCATTTTGGGAGTATGCTAATACTGGATAGACTACTGGGACTATTACGTGTTAAGGGCTATATGGGTAACCCCTTGACGCTATTAAAAAGTATGTTTATTTTATATTAGACATTATTATAATAGCGAATATTACTACATAGTAGATAGTTTAACGGATCCTTAAGAGATGCGAATCTCGAACATTTCTTAAGTTACTACACTCACGTTAGACAGTGGATAGGAGATGTCAAACCCCATAAACCTCTCTGATGCCGTTTACACTCATATTTATTTCATTGATTTGACTTACATAAGATCTTTTAGTTTTGACTCGAGTGTTTTGTCTTTTCAATTCGCTCGGGTCAGCTTGAGCATTTCAGGATTTGAAGGTTCTATTTCTGGAGGACGAAGACAAAGATTTTATTACTACTATTTATTATATTCCACTACACCCTTGTATTCCGCTGCATTAATTATCATACTCTGGTATGTGTAACTCTGATATGTATTGTATAAGTATAATCAAATGTTTTGTAAAACAGCTTCTTGAACTGTTATTTGATTATTATATTTTATTGTTCCGCTGCAAGATTCTATTTTGTTTCTTTTATTTCTCCACTTTTTCTTATTTACCCCATAACAATCCGCCATTCTATATGGTTTAAGTTGGCACGTGTGTCTGCTTAAAAGTACTAAAAGGTGGGGCCTTACATCTGGTATAAGAGCTTTGGTTTAGCGATGATGTTAGGATTTAAATATACTTTAGGATAGATTAATCATGAAACCCTAGATCTGAATAGGTGGCCCATATTGATTTAATTGAAAAGAAATAGAGGAGTAAATGGGTTAGCGGAAGCCATACCTGAATTCATAGTTGCTGTTGGAAAAGTAAATTTGGTTTGGTTTTCCATTGTTGACACAAACCCTAGACCTTATATTAGGTCTGAATTCATAGTTGCTACTTTCATAAACTGATTAAGAGAAAGAGATAGATCTAAAAGATAAGAGTTGGATCTGATCTTCCAAATTAACATAAACCATTGATCTGAATTATTTCCATAGAAGAGATTAGGAGAATAACTGGAGCTTATGAAATTTGGGGACCATAACCCCTTATTTATAATGTTGCCATTTTCTAATTTGGCCCTTCAACAAAATAGAATTGCCCCAGTATCTACACATTAATACCATGACAATTATACCTATAAGCCTTTTAACTTTAATTCATAATTTGATCACTTTAATTAGGCTTTACACCAAAATAGCACGACACATTTATTTTACATATGTGGCCCACATATTGAAATTTTCCAACAATCTCCCCTATGGGCCATATATGTAATAACCTTATAAGTGTGTTTAACTTTATGAGATCCAAAATTTGCTATTTATAACATAAGGTGTTTCTGAAACAATCTCGTCCATTAACTATGCTGATAAAGGATCAAAGTGGCTTTCGTTACATTTAGTGTAACTAAACCAATCAATGGTCACATATACCAACACAATCAAACGACATAGATCAATCATGGATGCGTAGCATGGAAATTACATGAGATGTGATCTATACATGTCTATTTCCAACTGGTCCTACTTTAGTGAGATCAAAACGTTCAATATTTGAACAACCTAGAGTGCAAAAAAAAACTTTATTACTTTATTTCTGATCAGAAAAAGAACTTGATATGTATTTGTAACCAAAGTATAGAGCAATGTGTCATATGATAGTACCAAATACAAACTCCCCCCTTAACAAAATATTCTTACATAAAAGTTACACCGATTGAGCAAGATGCTCATGAAAGACCTTGGGCGATAATTCTTTTATAAGCGGATCTGCCATATTGGAGTTTGTCATGCTATGCTCTATGAATTACAATCTATTTTGCACTCTCCCCTTACTGGAAAATAATATGTTGTTTATTGTTACAATATTACTTTAATGATCTTTCAATTTCTTTATTCAATAGTCCATTACTTTATGACAAAATTATACAATTATTTTCCATCATTGGATGCTCTATAACGGAAAATAGCAAAGAAGGCTATAAGTATCTGTATGACAACTTCCTTATATAGCTTCATCCAACAAAAAAAACAACAACAACAACAACAATATTATTGTTATCTGAAGTGGATCTTTTGTACTCTTGGCATCCAAAATAGTCGGACTGTAATGCCTTATGATCTCCAACCAATCCATCTTGAGCATATAATCCTTTGTTTCTTAAAGATATCTCATAACCATTTTGGTTACTAACAATTAATTCACTTTTAATATCAGTAAGATATCTGCCAAATAATACACGCAATATCCATATGTGTATATGCTTTAGCATTCACTAGACTCCACACCGCAAATGCATGAGGAATCTTTTGCATTTCTTTAGCTTCAAGGATGTTCTTATATTACTATATAAGACAACATTTGTCTATTTTGGCAAAAGAGAATTGATTTGCAGTTTGCATACCAAACCTTTTTTTTGTGATAATCCAAATAGCACCCCATGAATAATAATGGTGTACTTGAATCCCTAATACAAAAGGGTAATCCATAAGTGGTTTTATTAAGTTGTTTCATCAATGTCTCCATTGAGAAACACGACTTTAATATCCTTCTAATATTGCTTAAAAACATAATCTATGACAAGTTTCAAAATAATTCTAAAGAGTCTTTCAGTAAAACCAAAGAGAATGTCTCTTTAAAAATAAAACATTGTTTCCCTTTTGAGTCTAGTCTTTTTATAATAAGCCTTATACATTTTCACATTACCCACTTGATCCCTTTTTGTTTTGAACAGTTACTCATAACCAATGATCTTATTATCATAAGGTGATGGGAAAGATCTCAAACTTTGTTGTCTTTATAGATTTACATTATATATTCATGCCTTAAATCCACATTTCAAATTAGTACCTTGTATGGATTAATGTAAGCCAAAGAATCATATTCACCAATCCAATATTTTATCTTTATGAAAAAATACTACATAGTCATCCAGAATAGTATTTCTTCCTTTTTAAGTGGATTTCCTTAGTGACCTTGCACTTTGAGGTTGTTGAGTCTATTTTCTTAAAACAATAACCTTAATTTGAATGTTTGACATTGTCTTATTATGGTTCTTAATTTACTTCTTTTTAATGAAAGGAAATAAGTCCTATACATTATCCAAAGAAGTAACTGTAGTTGAATCAAAGATAATGATTCTCCTTAAAGACAATGATCTGTACTTTATTTCTCCCCCCAAACTCAACATCCTCAAAAATTATAGCATTTCCCATCTTATAATTTTTTTCTTGGTGTGGGTTTATAAAACTTGTAGTTTTTAAGTCGCTTAGAATACTAACAAACTTTTTCCATCTTCGGTGCCACAATCTACAATTATTTAGCAAGCTGAAACATAATCATATTAATCACCGAACCAAAATTTGAGACTTCATTATAAAAGGTATTTAGCATAAGTAGATATACGTACATATATATATATATATAAGCTATATTTTAAACATTAAGAGCTTTAATTCCAACAATGTTTGAATTTATTCATAAATCAATCTTATTATTTCTAAATGAACAGTAATAACCCAATTTGTTCATATTAGAAATAGAAAACTGGAATCTATCTAAATGACAGCATAACAAAAAAAAACATCAAATAAATCCAAACAATATTACTGAAATCTCAATAATATCTTTTAAAAAAAATCTAGTAAACTTTTCTTTATATATCTGTATATCTTATTAAAGAAACAATTATAAATATATTTATATGTTATTTCTTTCCTTATAGATCCTTAGCAACTTCTTTATCCTTATTTATACATTTATGTACAGTGTACGATAAATAGGTACTTTCTATCTTACCTTAAGGAAACACTTTTCATTCTCAATAAAAAAAACTCCTTAAAATTGGTTATCCCTACGGATACCACATCCTTGAAAGCTTCTGAAATATTTTACTTTATGATCTTTAGACTCTTTCCTTTTGAATTGTCTCACCTTTGAATGTTCCTCATGATATTATAAGATCATTCTAATCGCAAGAGCTAGATCCATGAAGTTAAGTACAAACAACGTGTTCTCTTAATAATCCTTAGAGTTAGTCCCAAATAAGATAAGTACGTTAAAATTGGTAGACACTTTAGTCAAATTAGTTGAAAAATGAACAAAAAATTAAGGATTGACCGTATATGCTCATATCCAATATCAGCCATAGTAAATTCAAATAATTGGTAAGTCTTTCTCAAGATACCTAGCACAACATTAATATCAAGTCTTTGGATAGTAATATTAACTGTAAGTGGTACTCTTGTTGTAATGATCAAACACTGATAATAAATTCAAGTCAAATAACAATCTTCCTTTGGGCCGATTAGTTATTCACTTGTAAAACCTTATAATTATCACATATTTATCACCACACATGTGTAAGTTATTCGGCCAAATATTAGTCTTCCTTTGGGCTGGCTAACATTCACATGAATAAATACACACAAATATCAAACATTTTCATGAACAACTAAAATAAGAGAGGTCACTTTGGTAACATGTTATTTCAATTAGCTCACTTAGAATGTAATATATTTACAATTAGTTCGCAAAGAGACACCAAAAATATTTTGAATTTATTTCTTAGTGTATGTACAATATTTCAAGTGCTATAAATACTCCCAAAAGCATTGTAAGTCTATATGACACTTGAAAATCTCAAAATTATAACTGTGGCACAACATGTTTTAATCATAGCTGTTATAGTCTTTTACTTTAAGTATGTTGTTACATTCATGAGATTTTATAAATAAGTATGATACAAGATATCATAAATAAATCACATAACAAATATCACAGATGAACGCCAGAATTAAATGCCATATAAAATTATACATAAATGACATAGTAACGGTCATACTAAATAACATGCAATAGCTATAATGTACATTTGAACCATAATATAGCTATATAGTATGCTACCGTGTCACTTTATCTTTAGTTTATTATTTGAATACTTAATTAAGGTCAGTAACCATGCATTTTGGCAAAATATGAAAACTACTGCTCCTTTTATTTTATGCTAACCAAAGCACGAAAGTGAAACATGTTTCCAACAAGCATGGGTTAAACATATAAAATATATGTAACTGTTAAACATAAATGCACCAAATAATAAACCATATGTCTTTTCTTATTCCAAATACGAACATGCTACATCTTTAAATTTATTGTAACCGACACATTTAGTGCATTTATGATAATAAGTTAATTAATTTATTGCCATAACAACCACATTTCATGCATTTATGATAAAAATGAATGCAACTGACTGTTATGTGGATTAATTTATTACCATAACAACCACATTTAATGCATTTAAGATAAAATTAAATGCAGTTGAACGTTATTGTGACGCCCCACCTCTATACCCACGCTAGCCAAGAACACTACGATGTAATGCTGTCAACTAGCATGGAGAATAAGGCTGTTGAGGAGCGACCATCCGTGTAATTTCTTTGTGCGAGCACCGATATGTCAAATAGTATAACATGCATTTTATTTAAGGAGGAAATCCGACATACCGATACAAACTCAAAGCTATCACACAGTGGCTATATATAATCTTCGGAAACAAACATAGAAATAAGCATAACATAAATCAGTCACAGACATCCATATCATAAAGGCGGAAAAAGATATGAATATATATATAACACATGAATGTGTAAATCAGAGTAGTGGTCAGAAAGATCCACGATAATACAAAAGAATAGCAACACGTGCTATACAAAAGAATAAGTACACAACATAGAGTCTATATCTCAAAGGTGTACATCCAAAAACTACTAATCTAAGTAGTTAGCCAAAAGTCAGAATAATCCCAGAAGAGAAGTCAAGCAGAAGCACCTGTAACATCTGGGGGTGACCCGAGTATTATTTATAAGAAAATAATAAATGGATCAGTCTAGCTATAAATATCAGATGATATGGTATAGAATAAATGATATAGCATGAACATATAACAACCATAATGGCATACTACTATAAGTATGTAAATGATAATCAACAAGAGATTAATCAATATCACAAGAATCTTCTCAAAGATAAAATAGGGTATCATACCCTAAACTTGTATTCATAACAAGTCAATGACACACAAATTCACCAATGCACAAAAATTGATAAAACTTATCAATGGAAACCACGAAAATTGGTGAAGCACAAAATTCTAGAAATCATCATAGGAAATCCAGAAATCACAAGGAGGGGGAGGGGGAAGGCCTATCACAAGACGGGAGTATGAAAACTCACCAACACGTGTAACACAAGATGAGACGCTATCTCATGGTAGCTAACCATTAAATTTGAGCCGAAGCTCCACAAGAATGGCCCGAAGACCGTGGGGCACTACCCCACATATGTGATGGTGAAACATCACACAAACGGGGTTTAGTCTCCCTCGTAGACAAAGAGACATCGCACAATTTCTAGTCTAAATCAAATCACAAAAATGATCGTCAGGATCATCAAGAAGTGTCAATCACACCAAGCTAGTAAATATATGAGTTTAGCTTCATGTCCCATAACCACTAGCTTAACTTAAATTTTTACGAACAAACTGTAGATCTTCACTCAAAAATTGTCACAAGAGTTTCAATCGAACAAGTCCAAAAATTAACCGACGAAGTAAACGCAAGCGTTTCGTACCACTTGTTTTGCTAAGCCGTTTAATTATATTTTCTCATACGAATGAGGTAAAGGTTTGTATATACTAATAGATTGGAAAACAGTTTTGAAAACAAGCTTTATATTTAAAATAGAGTTGAAATCATCTTTGTAAAAGAGTTTGAATATTTACTACTAGTATAGAAACCTTTATATTTTTAAAGTGACAAATCACAAAAATGATTGTAGAAACAATCAATTACCAAAATCCACGTTCGAAGACGTGAATCAAATCCAAAGAAATCGATACTAATTCCATTAAAATGGACATTCTCAAAAATCCCGAAGAAGAAGTCATCAATGAAGATAATAAATGATAACGATAAATTGGATAACCTCGAATCGATAAAGGTTGGAAACCAAAACAATATATATAAGAAAACTGTTGGAATTCGGGAAATACATACTCCAGACGTCTGGGGTATATGCTCAGACGTCTGCAGTAAGTTTCTAGAAGTTCCTGAAACAGACCCCAGACGTCTGAGACTACCTACAGACGTCTGGTGACGAGCTGAAATTGTTTTTCAGCCAAGTGAGAGAGCAAACTCTCTCACATTTCCACCCGGTCGAGCAATGGACTTTGGGGCTTTTTCCAATCGACAATTCGGCCCTATAAGCCCTCCGATTCTCAACCGAAAACATGTTCACAAATCAAAGAACGGATTTTCAAAGTTTTGACTTCAAAACACCAAAAATTAAAATGTTCGCCAAATCAATTCAAACCAAAAGCAATTGAACATGAAATAGCATTAGGAATTCATACCCAGCATCAAAGATAGTTATAGTCATAGATGTGAGATAAAAATCTCACCTTTAAACCCAAAAGCAATGAATGAGAAGCTATAAAGAAATGGCAAGGGCAATCACACTTCAATTCCAACTCAACAACCTTGAATCTAAGCTAAAAAGAGAAACATCTCCTAAGTTAGGTTTAGGAATTTCTGAAATTGATAAGAGAATGAGTTGGAGAAGAAGAAGAGGAGGCTTACCAAAGCTTCTTCTATTAGTTTGGAGCTAGAACTTGATTTGCAAAAGAAAATTAGGGCTTAGGATTTTAATTCTTTTTCTCTTCCTCCATTATTCTCTTTAGAACTGAAAAGGTAAAGAAATGTGAGTGGATGAAGAGAAGTGTTTCAGTTTGGGGTATTATGTGGACTAGTGGGCTGAACCCAAACCCAAACCCAAAGTGAAAAAGGTCAAAATTTTAGCTAGCTCCAAACATATCAAAGTTTATACTCAAAAAGGCCGCAAACGCCATTTTGGACTCAATGGAAGGGTTCTCGAGTCCCAATTCGACAGTTTACAAAAAGTAGCTTTTCGGACTTTAATCCGATTAACGATGAAATATTTAAATAAAATATTTAAGTACTCAATCGTAAAATATGTGGGTTGTTACAGACTCCCCTCCTTAAAGAAATTGCGTCCTCGCAATATTTAAGAAGAAAATATATAGTAACAACTATAAAAGCATATTCAACACAAGAGAAATTCGAAATAAAAGTTCACCTCAAAGAGCACGAGAAAGTAAGTCCGAATGTGTTCGCTCGATGTATTCTCTAGATTCCCAAGAGCAATCCTTAGGATTTGAGGACCATTGAACCTTAACAAGCGGAACATCTTTATTTCGAAGTCGTTTGACCTCTGAAGCAATAATTCGAACAGGATGCTGCTCATAAGTTAAATTCGGCGAAACTTCAATTTCTTCCACAACACCGGGCTCAAGAATAGAGTCAGAATCTCGAAGGCATTTCCGAAGTTGAGAAACGTAAAACACGTCATGAATAGCGGAAAATTGAGCCAGTAATAAGAGGCGATAAGCCATGGAACCAATACGTTCAGTGATAGGAAATGGCCCAATATATCGAGGCGCTAACTTTCCCGATCGACTGAAACGTACAACACCCTTCATAGGGGAAACACGAATAAATACTAGATCTCCAACAGAAAATTCTAATTTCCTTCTTCGGTTATCGGCATAGGATTTTTGTCTACTTTGGGCTTCTTTCATCCTATGTCGAATAAGTTCAATCTTTTCTGTGGAATCACGAATAAAATCCGGACCTAAAACCAGCTTCTCACCGGCCTCAAGCCAACAAGAAGGAGATCGGCATGGCCTTCCATAGAGTGCCTCGAAAGGTGTCATACCAATACTAGCTTGGAAGCTGTTATTATAGGAAAATTCAACAAGTGAAATATGATCTTCCCAACTTCCACCGAAATCCAGCACACAAGAATGAAGAAGATCTTTAAGAGTTTGATTCACACGCTCATTTTGTCCATCGGACTGGGGGTGATAATCGATGCTAAAATTAAGCTTCGTTCCCAAAGCTTTTTGAAGACTCTTCCAAAATCCACTAGTAAACAATGGATCACGATCACTAACAATGGAAGTTGGAACTCCATGCAATTTAACAATTTCTTTAATAAAGAGTTTGGACAAAAGAGGAACGGTCCGATTAGACCGAACGGGAATAAAATGGGCGGATTTAGTAAGTCTATCAACAATCACCCATAAGCTATTATGACCCGAACGAGAACGGGGAAGGCCATCAATAAAATCCATGGAAATTTGATCCCATTTCCAAACTGGAATTTCCAAAGGTTGCAATAACCCACCGGGCCTTTGATGTCCAGCCTTGACAAGTTGGAAAGTCATGCAACACTTAACAAAGTTAGCAACATCAGATTTCATTCCCTCCCAGTAATAAAGTCCTTTCATATCCGCGTACATTTTACTACTACCGGGATGAATGGAATATTTGGAACGATGTGAATCTTCAAGAATATCTTTACGAAGATCACTAATATTTGGTACGATATGTCTACCAAATTTTTGAATGCCGCCACGAGAATCAATATCAAAGTCTTTCAAACCTTCAATATCGGTTTTATCCTTAATATTTTGGCCAAGAAGAGCCAATTCAGGATCTAGCCCGTGAGCTTCAAGAATGCGGTCAAAAATAGAAGGATGAGCCTCAAGGCTACATAAAACAAGAGATGAACATAAATTGGAAGCACGATCTCGAATTTCACAAGTGGATAAAACTTCGAGATCGTTCCATTCAGATATCATCATGGAAACAACCGCTTGTTGCTTGCGACTAAGTGCATCGGCAACTCTATTTCCCTTTCCGGGAGTATAAAGAATATCCAGATCATAAGAGGCAAGGAATTCGAGTCAATGCTGTTGACGCAAATTAAGCTCCTTTTGAGAGAATAAATATTTCAAAGATTTATGATCAGTATAAAGTACAAATTTCTCTCCTAAAAGATAACGTCGCCAAATTCGAAGGGCGAAAACGATAGCCGCGAGTTCTAAATCATGTGTAGCATATCTAGTCTCAGCCGGCTTCAATTGCCTGGAAGCATAAGCAATAACATGTTCTTTTTGCATAAGAATGGCACCCAAACCAACGCGACTAGCATCGGTATAAACAACAAAATCTTGATTCCCATCGGGAATAACAAGAATAGGAGCATCAGAAAGGAGTTCTTTTAATTTCTGAAAAGAAGTTTCACATTTGTCCGACCAAATGTATTTAACACCTTTCTTTGTTAAGCTAGTGAGAGGCACGACAATTTTTGAAAAGTCCTTGATAAAACGACGGTAATAACCAGCCAATCCGAGAAAGCTACGGATTTCAGTCACGCTCTCCGGTCTCTTCTAATTTTGAATCGCTTCAATCTTTGAAGGATCCACTGATATTCCGGATTCAGAAATAATATGATCGAGAAACTTCACACTAGATTGCCAAAAGTGGCATTTAAAATTTTTTGCTTTTAATTGATTGCTCCTAAGAGTTTCCAATACAATCTGAAGATGCTTTTCATGTTCCTCCTTGGTTTTAGAATACACAAGAATATCATCAATAAAGATGAGAACAAATCGATCGAGAAAATCTTTGAAAACTCGATTCATAAGGTCAACGAAATAAGCCGTAGCATTCGTTAAACCAAATGGCATAACTAGCCATTCATAAGATCCATAACGTGTACAGAACGAAGTCAAAGGAATACTATCCTCTGCAATACGAAGCTGATGAAAACCGATAGCCAAGTCCAATTGTGAAAAGACTCTAGCACCACTAAGTTGATCAAACAAATCATCAATCCGACGTAAAGGATACTTATTTTTAATAGTAAGATCATTAAGCTTGCGGTAGTCGACGCAAAGCCTAAGTGTACCATCGGATTTCTTCACAAAAATAGCCGAAGCTCCCCAAGGCGAGGAACTAGAGCGAATAAATTGCTTCGTCTCCAATTCGGATAATTGTTTGCGCATCTCCTCATTTTCCTTATTGGACATGCGATAAGGAGGACAAGTAATTGGTTGAGCTCCAGGTGTTAGATTAATTCTGAACTCAATTGCTCGCTTAGGCGGTAATCCTAAAACGGGCTCAAATATGTCGAAAAATTCACGAACGACGTGAATACGAGAAATGACATCTTCCTCATCATCATTATCATCATCTCGAGGATTTAAAGAATATAAAGATGCAGCCAAAGTGGAATCCAAATCTTTAAGAATAATAAAAATCTGCTTAACAGATAGTGGATGTCGAAGATAAATAGTTCGCTCAGGACATAGGATATGAGCTTCATAACGGCTAAGCCAATCCATACCCAAAATCATTCCAAAGCCTAAATAACGCATGACATGCAAATCGGCTAGGAAAGGAAAATCACATAAAATAATCTCCACATCTTTACAAAGCAAACTAAGGGTTGCGGATCCACCAACCGGATTCACAATTCTTAAAGAAGTCATTAAAGCAACAACACTTAAGGAAAAAGTATCGACAAGTTCCTTTGGTATAAAAGAATGGGATGCACCCGTGTCAAAGAGAACTCTAATAGGTTGATCATGAAATATAATAATGCCATCAAGGACGGAATGAGACATACCTTGACCGTGAGATGTGCTGCCGGGGGCTTGAGCCACATTAAGCTTTCCCTTCTTATTTCCTTGATGTCTGGGGCATAAATGTATATAATGATCCGGGCTCTTACAATAGCGACAAGAACGTGGCTTTGAACACTTGATCGCAAAATGGTCCTTAGAACCACAGTTATAGCATTGCCCGCTACTAGGGGTAGAAGCCTTTGCTGCCGGAGGTGCAGGTTTACCCTTTTTGTTGGGATAAGGACCTTTGAATTTGTTTAGCCTCTTCTTGTTGTTGAAGTTTGGTTTGGCACCCACCACTTCAACATCACTTTCCTTATCCGCCTCTTCAAGACGAAGAGCGATATCAATGAGTTGATCGAAAGAAACTTCCAATTTAAGAAGTAATGGCTTCTTGAGATTCTTGTTTAAGCCATAGACAAATCTTTGATTCTTCTTCAATGGGGTGTTGATGTATTCAACCCTATATTTAGACAGTGACTCGAAGGATGCGACATAATCTGTCATGGAAGATTCACCTTGAACAAGGTCTATGAAACGTCGATCCAATGTCACTTTCTCTGCTTCTGGTACGAATTTTAATTCGAAGCGTTCCCGAAATTGCTCCCAGGTGAGATCCGCTTCATTAATTTCAGAAATAAGGAGTTCGTACCAGTCCAATGCTCTTTCTTGGAGCATACTGGAGGCCACCTGAACACGGTGAAGATCGACAAGATTCATGCGAGAAAAGATTCGATCGCATGTTCTTAACCAAGCCTGGACCTCGATAATAGTTTCAGAACCTTTGAATGGTTTCCCACCCAAGTTGGTATAATCGTTGCACAAACGTGCAAATCCAGACTTGGGATGAGTAGGTTCCTGATTAGGACCAGCTGCCTGAGCATTCTGTACTAAATCAAGAAGCTGTTGAGCAGTCATAAAAACTCCATCCTGGGGAGTGACAGTAGATGGTCCAGCTCTGGGACGACCTGGTCTAGACATTCTCTTCTTTGAGGAAGAGAAAAGAAGAAAAGTTATTCTTCAAATAAATATCAAGCAAATCTTGATAAATAAAACAAGGATATAAAAAAAGAAAATAGGATGAATCGGTACGAAGACTCAAATTAAATCCTAAGGCACGACTCCTATGTTGGACTTAGAACGATGGTCCTTCTTAAGTTATTCTACATTGTTCCGAAGTTTGGCTCTGATACCAAGCTGTGACGCCCCACCTCTATACCCACGCTAGCCAAGAACACTACGGTGTAATGCTGTCAACTAGCATGGAGAATAAGGCTGTTGAGGAGCGACCATCCGTGTAATTTCTTTGTGCGAGCACCGATATGTCAGATAGTATAGCATGCATTTTATTTAAGGAGGAAATCCGACATACCGATACAAACTCAAAGCTATCACACAGTGGATATATATAATCTTCGGAAACAAACATAGAAATAAGCATAACATAAATCAGTCACAGACATCCATATCACAAAGGTGGAAAAAGATATGAATATATATACAACACATGAAAGTGTACATCAGAGTAGTGGTCAGAAAGATCCACGATAATACAAAAGAATAGCAACACGTGCTATACAAAAGAATAAGTACACAACATAGAGTCTATATCTCAAAGGTGTACATCCAAAAACTACTAATCTAAGTAGTTAGCCAAAAGTCAGAATAATCCCAGAAGAGAAGTCAAGCAGAAGCACCTGTAACATCTCGGTCTAACCCAAGTATTATTTATAAGAAAATAATAAACGAGTCAGTCTAGCTATAAATATCAGATGATATGGTATAGAATAAATGATATGGCATAAACATATAACAACCATAACGGCATACTACTATAAGTATGTAAATGATAATCAACAAGAGATTAATCAATATCACAAGAATCTTCTCAAAGATAAAATAGGGTATCATACCCTAAACTTGTATTCATACAAGTCATTGACACACAAATTCACCAATGCACAAAAATTGATAAAACTTATCAATGGAAACCACGAAAATTGGTGAAGCACAAAATTCCAGAAATCATCACAAGAAATCCAGAAATCACAAGGAGGGGGAGGGGGAAAGGCCTATCACAATACGGGAGTATGAAAATTCACCAACACGTGTAACACAAGATGAGACGCTATCTCATGGTAGCTAACCATTAATTTTGAGCCGAAGCTCCACAAGAATGGCCCGAAGACCGTGGGGCGCTACCCCACATATGTGATGGTGAAACATCACACAAACGAGGTTTAGTCTCCCTCGTAGACAAAGTGACATCGCATAATTGCTAGTCTAAATCAAATCACAAAAATGATCGTCACGATCATCAAGAAGTGTCAATCACACCAAGCTAGTAAATATATGAGTTTAGCTTCATGTCCCATAACCACTAGCTTAACTTAAATATTTACGAACAAACTGTAGATCTTCACTCAAAAATTGTCACAAGAGTTTCAATCGAACAAGTCCAAAAATTAACCGACGAAGTAAACGCAAGCGTTTCATATCACTTGTTTTGCTAAGCCGTTGAATTATATTTTCTCATACGAATGAGGTAAAGGTTTGTATATACTAACAGATTGGAAAACGGTTTTGAAAACAAGCTTTATATTTAAAATAGAGTTGAAATCATCTTTGTAAAAGAGTTTGAATATTTACTACTAGTATAGAAACCTTTATATTTTTAAAGTGACAAATCACATAAATGATTGTAGAAACAATCAATTACCAAAATCCACGTTCGAAGACGTGAATCAAATCCAAAGAAATCGATACTAATTCCATTAAAATGGACATTCTCAAAAATCCCGAAGAAGAAGTCATCAATGAAGATAATAAATGATAACGATAAATCGGATAACCTCGAATCGATAAAGGTTGGAAATCAAAACAATATATATAAGAAAACTGTTGGAATTCGGGAAATACATACTCCAGACGTCTGGGGTATATGCTCAGACGTCTGCAGTAAGTTTTGGGAAGTTCCTGAAACATACCCCAGATGTCTGAGACTACCTGCAGACGTTTGGTGACGAGCTGAAATTGTTTTTCAACCAAGTGAGAGAGCAAACTCTCTCACATTTCCACCTGGTCGAGCAATGGACTTTGGGGCTTTTGCCAATCGACAATTCGGCCCTATAGGCCCTCCGATTCTCAATCGAAAACATGTTCACAAATCAAAGAACGGATTTTCAAAGTTTTAACTTCAAAACACCAAAAATTGAAATGTTCGCCAAATCAATTCAAACCAAAAGCAATTGAACATGAAATAGCGTTACGAATTCATACCCAACATCAAAGATAGTTATAGTCATAGATGTGAGATAAAAATCTCACCTTTAAACCCAAAAGCAATGAATGAGAAGCTATAAAGAAATGGCAAGGGAAATCACACTTTAATTCCAACTCAACAACCTTGAATCTAAGCTAAAAAGAGAAACATCTCCTAAGTTAGGTTTAGGAATTTCTGAAATTGATAAGAGAATGAGTTGGAGAAGAAGAGGAGGAGGCTTACCAAAGCTTCTTCTATTAGTTTGGAGCTAGAACTTGATTTGCAAAAGAAAATTAGGGCTTAGGATTTTAATTCTTTTTTTCTTCCTCCATTATTCTCTTTAGAACTGAAAAGGTAAAGAAATGGGAGTGGATGAAGAGAAGTGTTTCAGTTTGGGGTATTATGTGGACTAGTGGGCTGAACCCAAACCCAAACCCAAAGCGAAAAAGGTCAAAATTTTAGCTAGCTCCAAACATACCAAAGTTTATACTCAAAAAGGTCGCAAACGTCATTTTGGATCAATGGAAGGGGTCCCGAGTCCCAATTCGACAGTTTGCAAAAAGTAGCTTTTCGGACTTTAATCCGATTAACGATGAAATATTTAAATAAAATATTTAAATACTCAATCGTAAAATATGCGGGTTGTTACAGTTATGTGGTCCAACGTATAAATTTATGTCATGTTAAAATTTATTTCAATAATAAACATAAACATAAACCTTTAAAGAAGCATACTTTATTTTTTTTTAAATTAACTAAAATTTCTGAAATAACACATACCATATATAAATATCCAAATTACTTAATCAAAAGTTAAGTAAGGTAAAATAATCATAGAATCAGATCTATATTTCTTGCATAAATGGTTATAAATTATACATATCTTTTTATACCATTTATAAACATTAAAGAAAATGACTGTACATATCAGATCCAAAACATTCCTCACTTTAAAAAATTCACAACTTATTTATAAAATATACAATAATAAACATGTGAATGCTTTAACCAATATAAATTATTATTATTATTATTTTTCAAAATTTAGAGGATGTTAGATTATTTCTCATAATTTAATGATTTTAAAATTCTATCCCATTTCATAAATAACATATAGATCATTTAGATCTATCTATCTTTCTACACCAAAATAATTTCATAAATTAGCCTTTTAATTTACCACAAATAATTGATATAAACCGATTCCAAAATCATCATCAAAAAGTTTTTGTTGCATAGATCAAGCAGATCTGAAACTTAAGTAAGATTGTTACAGGACTTCTAAAAATAAGTTCAATTACTTGTAATTGAAAAAAAATTCCAATGAAATCAATGATGGGTGGCTCTGATACCACTTGTTAGGATTTCAATATACTTTAGGATAGATTAATCATGAAACCCTAGATTTGAATAGGTGGCCCATATTGATTTAATTGAATAGAAATAAAGGAGTAAATGGGTTAGCAGAAGCCATACCTGAATTCATAGTTGCTGTTGGAAAAGTAAATTTGGTTTGGTTTTCCATTGTTGACACAAACCCTAGACCTTATATTAGATCTGAATTCATAGTTGCTACTTTCATAAACTGATTAAGAGAAAGAGATAGATCTAAAAGATAAGAGTTGGATCTGATCTTCCAAATTGACATAAATCCTTGATCTGAATTATTTCCATAGAAGAGATTAGGAGAATAACTGGAGCTTATGTAATTTGGGGACCATAACCCCTTATTTATAATGTTGGCATTTTCTAATTTGGCCCTTCAACAAAATAGAATTGCCCCAGTATCTACACATTAATACCATGACAGTTATACTTATAAGCCTTTTAACTTTAATTCATAATTTGATCACTTTAATTAGGCTTTACACCAAAATAGCACGACACATTTATTTTACATATGTGGCCCACATATTGAAATTTTCCAACAGATGAACCTTAACTTTGTGGGGTCTGACTTTTTATTAATAGGGTAGTAATACCCTATGGGAGTCGCTGAGTGTATATATATGAGAGAGCGTATTTGTTAGTGTTATAAAAAGGTTTTAATATTGTGTTAATCTGTTCCGTTTTGTATTTATAAATTCTGGTTGATACATGGGACGATGTGACATCAATAGGGATTTCTAAACACTTAATAGGACATACCGACATAATATTTGTTTTTAATATAGGTGAATGAAATAATTTTGCCTATTATATTTTCTCCCTAAAAAATAAAAACATAAATAAAAAAAAAGATATTTTATAAGAATATATATTTGGTTGCAATAGAATAGGTGTTAGGAAATGAAATTTATAAATAATAGTTGAAATAAGATGTAGGATAAAATAAGTGAAAATTTGGAAATTTAGAACTTAAGTCCGGGCTTTTGGAAATTTCTTTCAATTGATTTTGGAATATAATAATAATATTGTTAGAAGTATTTTCTGATATAAATAGAATTTGAAAGTAATGTTTTAAAAGAAATAAGTTGTACTCCCCTCTCTGTCGCTGGAAAATAATTTCGGTGATGGCGGCTGCATCATCGACATTCATTTTCGAGTTTCAAAGTGGGAAGGCCACTGTAGTAGTTTTACTACAAGATTATTTTGATAGAAAAATAAATATTTTAAATTGTTTCAAATATAATTGGATATATAAATTATAAGTATATATATTATCTATTATTTAGAATGAATTGAAATTTAACCCAGTATTTAATTCTTAAGTTTCCGTTAATTAATAAGTTTCAATTATTGTAAGTAATTAATAGTTGAAACCTCTAAATGGAATAAGAGATTTAATGATAAGTTATAAATTAAATAAAAAGAAAATTTGAAATTGTAACTTATAAAACAAAGATGTAATTATTGAACCATTAATCAATTAGAAGAATTGAGAAAAATTTGTATAACTTTCAATTACATTCTTAAAGGCATATATATAACTTACCAAAAGATATAAAAGTTGAAAATGTTAATAAGAAAATATAATAGAAATTATACAAATAATTAACTTGGGATAATGAAAGTAATTAATGGAATTCTTTAATAAATAAGAATTGATGTGTAGTGTCATAAATTTGAGTATAATTAAAATGTTACTATAATTAAATAGAAATGTAAGCATTAAATAAATGAATGTAATGCAAAGGAAATCAAGCAACTAATGTATGATTTGAAATAAAAAAGAATGAACTTAATTTATTGATTGAATTTGTTGTTTGTTTTGTTTGTTTATGGTTGTTGGGTAAGGATACCTTAAAGTTGGTTGGATGAATAAATAAGCTATTTAGTTTCATCAAAGACTGTTAAGTAAAAAGGTGCGCTAAATAGTTTATTTTCCATTCTGTACAATTTAAGTTATGAACCCGGACAACTATTTGTTTTGTTTGATATGAATGAATGATTGACTTTATGGTTGTATGCCTTGTGCAAGTGTTGTTGTTGTATTGATTGTTGTTGTGGTTGAAACAACCTTAAATATTTCATCTTATATAAATTGTTAACTCTTTTAGATTATATAGGTGAAATGCAGGTTATGGAAGAAATTGCTACTGCTTTTAGTTTCGTAATTTAAGCGTTATTGCCCGACAAATATGTACGTTTTCGGATTACGTTTTATAGCGCTATTATATCATTTTCCCGTGTTGGGATATATATTATTTTGGAAGTTATATGTTATATATTATTATATTTATATTATATTTTCCCGAGCCTCTCCGAACAAAGGAGACTCTGCCCAAAATTTTCCGTAAATTTTGAACTTAGAAAATATTTTGAAAATGTTTTTCCAAACTTCAATAATTTAAGTATAAAAAAGATTTAATGATTGTAAATTTGTATATTCTAATATAAGTAACAAATGTTGTAAATTTAATTGTTTATAAAGTTAATGTTTTGAATAAGATATATAGATTTCTTAAATTCTTTTTCCCCTTCTTTTTCCTTTTTGGGGACGAAAAGTTTTGAGTAGGGGAGAGTGTAACGACCCGTAAATTTAGACCATTTGAATATGTTGATTTAAATTGATTTTTGTAATTTAATGTAAAAAGAAATGAAAATTTTATAATTTATATTGGAGCGAATGTTAGAAATTAAATGTTGCATTGGTAAATATAATAAATTCTTGACAAATTTGAATGAAATCCAATTGAAGGAATAGTAGGAACCATTATAATTGGTTAATTAAGTTTGATTGTGTAATTAATACTGGAAGAAATAAATTTGAAATAGTATTAATGAAATAATAACTGAATTGAAATGCAATTATATAAATTAAAGTAAATTTGATTAAGTGGATGTCAATATTGAATAAATTAATGAAAATAAAATCTAAATGAATATTTGGATAGAACATAAGAGAATGCAATCGGTAGTATGGAGATAAATGCCAACATGTAGTTGTAATTGAATATGAGAGATAAAGGAAAGGATTAAATTGATTGATGCAATAAAACATTGTAACGGTATTTGTTCGTAAATTTAGATAATAAGGTAGTACGTTATTTGAAATAAATTTAAGGGTAGAATAACAACTATTACAAATTTCCAAATTAATTGGTCAATGAATTTATTTGGAATTAAAGTTCATATAAATATTAAGTAATTATGATGTTACTACTGATAATAAGCATTACTAATTATTAATATAGTAACGGAAGAGTAAATGAAATGCAACCGTAGAAACTTAAGCCAAGTATTAACAATTGAAATGAAATGTCGTTTAAATGGAGTACTATAAATTGTCATACTAAGCTAAGAATTGAATATAAGGAAACAAAGGCAAATAGTAAATCAATCAATGAATTTATATAGATTGTAAAGTTATAATAATAAATAGTAATTGGATGTCTTGTACGAAGTTATAATATTGTGTGAATTATTAATAAAGAATAACTAGAATGGGATTCAAATTTGTATAATAATGGAAAGTGTTAATTTCTTGCTCTTGAGCATAAAAATTTAAATAAGTAATTTAAAGCAAACATAATTTACCAATGCAGTAAGATTTTCTAATAGTGACTGTGTAAATTTAGGTAGTAGTGTAAATGGCAGTTGATGGATAACCAAATTCAATACAATCCAATTGATTGTAATGACTGTTAGGTTATAATTGAATATAAATTAAAATAGAAACGTAAACTTAATACAAGATAGTAATTTAGGGAAATAAAAAGTATGAAACCAAGAAATAGTTACATAGAATATTTAATTGGAATTAATGTATCTATTTGGCAGAAATATAATAAGTGTAGTACAATCCAAATTTATGTAAGCAAATTGTGAAGTTCTAATTTATTGAAATTAGTAAATTTTATAAGATGAAATTAACACTAACCCTATTTAGATTATGACAGTTGGCTAATCTACAGAATAGAAAGCTATATTTATTTATTTATTTGGAAAATTTAATTACTTTCTTTGAAATTATTGTGAATAAATGAAATATAACAGTTAAATTTTACGTTGAAGGAAGTGTAGAGAAAATCTAAGAAAATAAATGTAAACAATAATGAGCCAATGTAAATTGCATCTTTTTGATAATAATAGACTGAATAATAGAATGAAAGGTAATTAAATGAAATTTTGAAAATTTAATTTACAATTTCTAAATTCAATGAATTTGAGATAAACACTGAAATTGATAAATTTATCAATTTTTAATTTGGTTAAAACATTGTAATTTATTGAGAAATATAAAAGGGTTAAAATTGGTAAATTTTATGATTTAAATTAAAAGTTGGATTTTATTAATTTATTTTTAATTTATTTAATTGATGGAAAAATAGTCATTTTGGTCACTTACTCGGATTTTGACGAAACAAGTTTCATCGGATCCGTAACGGTGAATTATAATAGTGTTTCAAGTTTCGTAGCTATCTGACTTATCATTTGATCGTACGGACTCGAAATGCCTTGAAATTTATGCAATTAAAATCAATTGAAATCAATTTGGAAAATATTGTTTTTAGCATAACTTCTTCATACGATGGAATTTGAACATGAAACATTTTCCATTGAGTTTAAAATATTTTAAAACACCTATTTTGATATATGGGTTTACCCAATTTCGTTTCGGGGTCAGAACGGACTTTTTGGGCCACGTTGGCATTAGCGCGTACACCTGTTTTATCCATCTATTCTATTTTCAACCTTCTCTATAAATATCCCCGCTAAACCCTAGCCTCCGCCTATTTTCATTTGTTTGCGCGTAAAATTTCTAAAGCTCCTTCTCCTCCTCAATGGTAGACAAAATTTCAGATCCAGATCCATTTCAAAATCAGAGTAAAAAATTCAAAGTCCTCAGAAAAATCTCAAATTAACATATGTTGAAGCTCTCGACGAGCGTAATTCAATGGTGTAATTCGTTTTTCAATTCGACGCATCGTTTGACCAGAAATCACGGTCAAAATTGAATTGGGCGTTTTTGACTGGTGCGTCTGATCGGAAAATCCCTTCTAGGTTTTGTAGAGGGGCTAGCACGTTGTTCATCGGCGAAGTTTGGAGGCGGATCGACGGTCAGATTGGTGTGGATGGGTGGTCAAACAGCCAGTCAAAGGGTCCAGGCGCTTGGGTTTTTCGTTCGTGACTTCTCTGTATGGCGCGTTCATCTTTTTTCTGGAGGGTGATGTTCATGATGACGTGGCAGGTGATGGAGGTTAAAAGTGTTCTCTTTTTTTTCTTTTATTTTATAATTGATTTCAATAGCACAAATCGCTATAACTCTCGCATACGAACTCCGTTTCACGCGCGGTTTTTTTGTTAGGATCGTATTGAAATTTCGGACTTGATGACGCTAGTTTGGACGAATTCTGAGACGGTCAAATTTTTGGGTTTAAATTGGATTTGAATTCAATTTAAATTCAAAAGGTGAGTGTTTTAACCCACTCATAACTTCTAAGATTTCTTATGTTTGTTAAATTAAATTTTGATGTGATTTAAAATTTATCTACGATTGTTTGGGCATATATTTAATCATCATCTAAGTTAGATAGCATTTATTTAAATTAAATTGTTATTTAATTTTATTATTGCATATAATTTGCCAGTTAAATTTATTTATTATTGAATATAAACTGCCAGTTAAACAGTTATTAATTTTTATTGAATATAAACTATTCATTGATGCCTGTTATATTTTATATGCTTTATATTGATGTTTTGTTTAAATTGGATGATGATTGTAATAAATGGTTGTTTATTTATATTTGGATGAATGGATACTATATTTTATATTGTATAAACTGCAAGTTATTATGCATTTTCATTTCATTCGGGATTGCGGTTTGAAATGATATATAACCGTAAACTTTTATTTTTAAATTACGGATTGAAATGATAAATATCCGTATCACTTGACCATAGGATATAAAATTATATACAGGCACTGTGGTCTATATATAAAATATTTTAAAGTGATTTTCTATGGTTTGGAAAGAAATATACGGTTTAATAAATATTAAATTTTTATATTATATAAATATTATTTTATATATAGTTAAATTCTAAAATTTAAGCTATGTGTAACTTGATGATGTTTTAAGTTTGATTTACGAATATTTCAAGTTTGAGCTTTATTTAAGGGATATTGAATTTATTAAATAAATAATTTTAAACTAAATAATAGTAAATTGAATTAAGAAATATATGAGATTATCAGATTTGGTTTGGAAATTTTGGAATATTTAAAGATTTGAAATATATGTCAAAATTGAAATGTTTTATCGGAATTAAAGTATTATTGTTTCAAGGTGTTGGTTTTGAAACTGTTATAACTACGAAAGTAATATGGTTTGGAAAAAATGAATTTACTTGAAATAGAATTTATTTAAGAATTATCTTTGAATACATTGATTTGAAACCGATTGAAATTTTGAGATTAAGAATATGATTGCATTATGTGATTTGGGTTTAAGATGGTTTTAAAGAATATTTCAAGTTTTATAAATAAAAGTAAGAATAGTGATTGAAAATTTGGATTTTATTTAAATGATATATTATTGAATTTGGTTTTGAAGTATATACTATTTTGAAATAAAGGTTATGTATTGAAATGGAAAATATATTATGGGTTTTTAAAGTATATATATTTTTAAATGACCACAGTGTTATAATAACGATTGGTTGTTAAAGAGACCAGGATCAGATATGGACATACTCTCTGTCGATACCGAAAACCACTTTGACAATTGTGTACGCGGTGGAGTTTCCAGAATGAAGTAGGATGGTGGCGACGATCCTAAGGTATATACGTGGACCCAACTCCCGTGAGTTGGCATAAGGTGCCTAAAACAGGAGCGATCGACGGGCCAAGGAGGTAGCACCTCTGATCGGACACACTTCTTCGATACCATTCTATTACTTGTGATTGATTTGGTGGCCACCTTTGATTTGGGAGTGTTGTTCAAGGTGGGCGGTAGTGGCTGCTATGCGTCACCACCAGTCCGGATGCGTAATTGGTATATCTACCCTGGCATTGCCTTGTGTGTCGTGTCACCTACCATATCGAGCTTTACTACAATTTGTGATTTCTCCCGTAGCCTGTGGAGTATCGAGGGTAGCCCCCATTTTGGGAGTATGCTAATACTGGATAGACTACTGGGACTATTACGTGTTAAGGGCTATATGGGTAACCCCTTGACGCTATTAAAAAGTATGTTTATTTTATATTAGACATTATTATAATAGCGAATATTACTACATAGTAGATAGTTTAACGGATCTTTAAGAGATGTGAATCCCGAACATTTCTTAAGTTACTGCACTCACGTTAGACACTGGATAGGAGATGTCAAACCCCGTAAACCTCTCTGATGTCGTTTACACTCATATTTATTTCATTGATTTGACTTACATAAGATCTTTTAGTTCTGACTCGAGTGTTTTGTCTTTTCAATTCGCTCGGGTCAGCCTGAGCATTTCAGGATTTGAAGGCTCTATTTTTGGAGGACGAAGATGAAGATTTATTACTACTATTTATTATATTCCACTACATCCTTGTATTCCGCTGCATTAATTATCATACTCTAGTATGTGTAACTCTGATATGTATTGTATAAGTATCATCAAATGTTTTGTAAAATAGCTTCATGAACTGTTATTTGATTATTATATTTTATCGTTCTGCTGCAAGATTCTATTTTGTTTCTTTTATTTCTCCACCTTTTCTTATTTACCCCATAACAATCCGCCCTTCTGTATGGTTTAAGTTGGCACGTGTGTCTGCTTAAGCGTACTAAAAGGTGGGGCGTTACAGTAGGCGACACCCTAGAATGAGTTTGAGTGTGTTATATATAAGAGCGCATATTGGTTAGTGTTATAAAAATGTTTTATATCATGTTGAAATTGGTGAATAAAATAATTTTACCTAGATTTTATATTATATAAAAGAATTATTTTCAAAAATTGATATAGTTATTTTTGTTGATTGATTATTCGTGCTCAACCAGTTTATGAGCATTTGTTATTTGATTGAATTAAATACGAACACCATATGAATTCAGTTTCATGATTTGACTATAAGGCATTCGTTAATAATGTAGGTTTAATAGGTTTACTTTGTTAAAAAGGTTATTATAATAAAGGAAGTTATTTGTAATGGTAATTTATACCATTATGGAAATGTGATTTATAAAATAAAGAGGATTTTTGAGAATTCAAATCCCGGTGTCTTTAAAAAAGGTTCCAAATGATTTTTGGAAAAAAGTAACAATAGTATTATTTGAAAGTATTTTTAAATATAAATATTTCAAAGAGAATTTTAAGGTACATTTTCTTTGGATAGTTCGAGGGAAACATCTCGATTATTTTTTTGATGATTTGAATAATTTTCTAGGTGACGATCGGATGTTTTCTTAGGCAAACATTGTAGTACACTTAGTAAATTATTCCTTTTGTCATTGATCGAAACAAGTTCAAATCTGAAGAAACCCATAGTAAGTAGGTAATAGATATTTTTGTTAAAACTATTTATATGAGAAATATATATAGTATTATTTCAAAATGTGATTCGAAAAAGAAGAAGTATTCTTATGTTAACTAGTTTGAATGGCTCGAAAATGACTAAAAATTGGCAAGATATGTGTTCGGATGTTAAGCACTTCTCTTAAGTATTACCCTTATTGGTAAGGGGTTGTATCATACTATTTGGTAGGACTCGGTTCCTTGGTACCATTTTGGTGTTACTCGGTCAATAAGAATATTTTCTATGAATTAAAATATGTAGTATCATTTCAAAAATGGTTTGAAATAAAATTGGATATTTAGTTCTTAAGTTTCCTTAAGAAAATGGATTCAAAAAAAGGTATTTTGATAAATGATGTTTTTAAATGGGTTAAATTTAATAAGAAGATTTTAATAAACTTTGTTTTATTAAAACCACATATCTTCTTTTAACATCTAAGTTGTGAAAAACTATTTGATGTTACTAGGCTGGCTAATAAACATCTTTACCTTAGATGTGTCTAAAGAAAAGTAGGCTCTACGACTGAGTTTGGATACCAACATCCTACTCTTTTTAGCTATTTCCTAGACTGGATAGGTAAAGAGGTCGACTCAGTTTTAAGATCCAGATTTATTTTAGGCCCACATCCAAATATAAAGATAAAATATTAAATCAGATAGTTTTATATACTCTTGCGATATAGTAGGTATTATACAAGTTCAAAACTTAAGTAATGTTTTTATGAAATGTTTTCATAAATAATCTTAGGAAGTAAAAAGAATTGGGGTAGTATAATTATTAAGTTATCCTAAAGGGATAAAAATGTAACTTAGACTTGGATAATTTTATTCGCATAACAATTCTTGATCCAAAGTTCGGGCACATGATTTCTAGGTGATATACACTAGTACGAACTAGGAGTTTTCACTTGACTCTTGTATGCGAGTACTTGAGATGGATTCTTGGGATGATGTGAGTGTTTTATGTCATAGTTTAGGACTACGTAAGGAAAACATAAGTATCAAGTTAAGAAATCGGATCAAGGTTCCGCAATAAAGAAGATAATTGATCTATACTAGTTTGGATAAGAGATTTATGTATCCGAGCAAGTGATCGGATCAGATATTGCATATAGATGATTTATGCATAACAAATGGGCTTAAGTTTTTTTGCCTCTAATGTTTTATGGTTTATAGGAGTTGGGTAAATGATTCTTCGATTTGTCATAAAGTAATAATCGATTGAGTAATAATCTATGGCTGTTGAGCATAAGGTATGATTAGTAGATTGTTTATCATCCTTATGGATAAGAAGATTGTAAATCTCGACAAACTCTAAGTTTGTTTGTTGGTCATTTAACGTTTTGAGAAATGTTAAGAATTAGTAAGGCTTGTTTCTTGGGGGTTTGTTTGTGGTGAAATTTCGATGTCGAAATTCTTTTAAAGGTCTAAGTTGCATTTTAAAGTGGGTTAACCTCACTTAAAAGAATGGTTTTAAAAATGATGCTAAAAGTTGTAAAATATAAATTGTTGTTTTGGTTGTTATACTTGTGTATATTGTTGTTTGGATTTGGTTCCCGCTTGGAAGCTTATGAAATAAATAACCATTATTTTGCTGGAGACTAAAGCAAATGGAAGTCGAAGTGTCTTCAAAATGAATAGGTAGCTATGGAAGCACTTCGAAGAATAAATTTTTTGTAGTGGGATCCTAAAGGATTTCTTGCCTTGTTGATTTTACTTTACATTATTACTTGCTATGTATGATGTAATGAAGTGGATGTTGTTGATAATCAACTTGCTTTGACGATTAGTTTTAATGCGACATTGAAATCCCGTTCTTTCTTTTTAAGTGGTTTACCACTTTGTTTTCAAAAGTATTTTCAAAAAGGTTTTCAAACTTGACTTTTGTTTTTCAAATCTTTTTGGCAAAGGTATTTAAAGTGGTTTAAAATATAGGAAAAAAATGGAGTTCAAAAGCTATTTGAGTTACAAAACAAAGTTTTAAAAAGTTATGGTCTATATTGTGATGGTCGCTATAGATGTAGTTTGGAAATTTATGACTTAATAAAGTAGAAAGGTTATCTATTTTAGATATTTCTATAAATTCTCTTCCAAATGTGTTTTACAAAGGTTGTTTAAGTATTTAAAAGTGAGTTTGAAGTTTTAAATATGTTTCTAAGGATACAATTAGTTATAAACAAGTGGTCTAAATTTTACTCCTTTGTTTCAAAAGACAAGTTTTCTTAAAAGCCACCATCTTTAAGGAGATGTTTTTAAAATACAAGTTTCAAACTATGGTTTAAAGAGTTTTAAAAGTATTCTAAAAGAGGAAGGAAGCATGGATTACGACACTGTTGTTGTAATATATGTTTTTGAGAAAGGAAAAGAGATTATGGACTATAACATTTTTGCTATAGTAAATGGGGGAATTGGAAACAAAGTTTGGTATTATTATTAAATAAGTTGTTTACTTTGTAAAAATGAAGAATGTTACCTTTTAAATCAAACTTTGGTTTAAATAAATGATTTTGGAAAATGTTTATGAAGTTGGTTTTCCGATTGTTTTAAAAAGACTTTGTTTTATGCAAAGGATTTCTTTGTTTGTGCCATTAAGCAACATAAAACTAATATGATATGTAGTGCTAAAATATTGACACGTTTATAGGAAGTAATTCATCTTATATTTAGCACTGAACTGATGAGTAGACTTTCCTATATCTGTGAGATCTAGAACCGAAATGTCTAGACAAGGCTAGGAGCGACCAATGCACTGAATTACCTGCCTTCAATTCTGGGTGAGAGATAGAGAAGTCAAAATGTCGGAAGTTTGATGAGTATAAGAGGGTTAATTTCTATAAATAGGTTATGATTAATTAAGTATATGGAAGGTACTTTATCTTATACTTGACACTAAATTTCGAGGTATGGAAGTCTATTTCTATCTGTGAGAATTTAAGAATGTACGTCGAGGCAAGGATAGTTCTATAAATTCTCTGACTTCATTGTTAATCGAGGGATAGTATGGAGTTGAAATCGAAAAGTGTTGATAAGTATACGATGTTTGATTTTCCATATGCAAACTTTATACTTACACCAGATACTAGTTTGTCCATTATCGACAACTTGGCCTATTTTGACTTAGGAATATATGAAAACTTCGTGATTTCATATGGTTTGAGGTTCCCTTAGGAGAATTCATTTCGGTGAAAAATCTCTCGCTTTAAGGGCGGAGATTTGATATGTCCTTGGGACTCTTATATTGCCTGCTTACTTCTAAAAGAACCTAAGTTGAACCAACCAAAAGCTATCGATTGTTGGTTTGGAGAGACCGAGATTGGATAAGCATGAGTTATATGAAAACCACTTCGAATCAGAGAGCGTTCGAATTAAAGACATCTTGAAGATGATGGAATCAAAGCCAGAGTTCTTTGTCGTGCAATGGCTACTCGCTACTAATCCTAAGTGTAGGATCGAATTAACCCTAGAAGGGGGGTGAAAAGGGTTTATTAAAAATTCACAGATAAATAAAAATTGCAGCACATATAATAACAGAGTAAATGAAAAAATAAAAACGACACATAGATTTATCCAGCTTCGGCAAACCCGCCTACTACTACCCCTAAGGTTCTACTAGAATTTAACAAACAAATGCTTACAAATCTTGTAAACTTGCGACTATCGCTTACCTATTTGTTTAACTCTACGCTCAAAACCCTGCCACAACTCAGTCATAGAGTTGTAAATTCTCGAACTACGCCCCGTTGCTTGTAACCCAGTTAACATTAGAGTTTAACAATTTGAAAATAAACTTACAATTAAAAATGAAAGAGAGAAAAGCCTAAACGAAAAATAAACAAGCCTAATTTAATTTGTTCAAATAAACTCCACAAGGCCGATTATCAAAAGAGTGCGACCTGATAGATATGATATGCGAATCCCCTTTTTTATTTTCCAGTATGTTTTGCTTCTTCGACTGTTCTCCTTTTCTTTGCTCTTCAGAAATTTGGGTTTCCTTATGATTGAAGCTGCCGATCCAATTGATCGATTGAAGAGATTTTTTTGCATTGGTTGCTTCATCAATTGATTCCCTTGCTTGAATTCTCTCGGTTGCTTCGACGTCGAGATGACTCTCCAATTACAGATTTGGTATGATTTTCGCTTTTAGATATTTTGCATCTCGACTTTGATTCGAGTTATAAATTGGTTCACGATTTATTTCAAGGCTTGCTCTCTGATTTTGCTCGAACTCGAATCATTTAATGCAAATGATGACATAGGTTTATATAAGGTTTGATTCCCTATATTTTCATACTGAACGTTTAAACGTGACTTTGAGATTTTACATTTCGGCTGTTGATTTCTAATTAAGTGGTTTGATGCTTTCTCTGACTTGGTCATTGCCCTTATATATATGCACGTATATTCGAATATGTTTTTAAATGAATTTGACTTGGTTGATTTCCTTTGATCGAACGGTTCATAAAAACTTGACTTGTTATCTTTTAGTTCTCTGTTATATTCTCAAATATATTTTGGCACTGTTAATCTTTTTTTTGGATCAAATTGCCTTGACTTGTTCAAATTTTGCTCCACTACACTGAGATCATGCTTGTTCGCTTTTCTGTTGTTCCAGTTTTCTGATGCATATTTATATGTATACATGTATATGCTTAACCTGGTTTTACTTGTACTTGTGAGTTTCATGCCTGAAGTGTGTTGTATCTGATACATATATGTATGCCTTGATTTGTTTGTGTAACGACTCGGGTTTTGCCCGCACGAAAATCAACATCCGTACTTCACATTGTACTAGAATGCCGCAGATTCGACCGTTCAAATCCGATTCGCCGGAGCTATAACACAATTAAGTAAATAACACAACGGAAGAAAAGAATAATACATTGATATATAATATCTGATACAACAGAGTGATACAATGAATATCAATATACATCAGAGATATGATACAAGAAATAGCAGCGGAAAAGAAAAGAGATAACACCAGCAGCGGATAATCTCCAATAGAATGCTCCAAGATAAGCAACGTCAGTCCATGAACTCCAAGAACTGAACCAGCTCCAGATAATCTACCAAACCTGAATATCTGAGAAAACCCAACTCTAGACTGCCCGTGTGGAAAATAGTGGGCACCCAGAGTTTAGGAAGGGAACAATAAACTCCGGATCAGTCATGGGACTGGTGTGAGCAACAAAAACAGTTTATCTTTAAACAAACAACAAAGGATTTTAAACATTGAAATCCGCAATGCTCTTCGAAAATGAAACTACCATAAGGCCTCCCGCCACACACACAATGCAATCGCAGAATTGGAGGAGATTTCTCCTTATGATAGTCAAACATGCTTACTACGCAAAAATCATTCGATATTATTATCATTAGTGCATAGTGTCGAAAACATTTCGAAAATATAATATCAATCTTAGCCAACATACAACTATTGTTGTATGCCTACTATAGCTACTACGTTCAATAGCAGGTTACCGCCACATTCCATAGCAGGTAATACAACTAAAACCGTACAGGGTTCGTATTGTTTCTTTGGATTTCCAACAAATGATCAGGCAAAGGAACTTCCTTACCGAAATAGAAACGCCTCTGGAAAGACGCCCCGGATCCTAACCGGATCTCTGCAAACAAAAGGCCGACGCTACCTCACGCTGTACAGCTGTAACTAGGTAACTAACACACTGACGCTACCTCACGCTGTACAGCTGTAACTAGGTAACTAACACACGAGTCATGTCATCCCCCGGTCGTTACCGACCTTTATCCGCGGGATCCCAAAAACCAACAAAGCAACATCATACAGTAATAAATTACCGTGTCCACATGAGTTAAGTATCTGGGCTCCATACCATGATACCACCCTTTATCCAGAAGGAAATGACATACCCTAGGGGCGCTACCCCTACAAACCTTTGCCGCAACATTCCTGTTTCGACCATTACCGGGTTGTGAGGCTCGACGAAGTCTCGTTCACAAAGCCACGCTTTTTCACAAAGCCACGCTTTGATCAATCAAATGATCAGCAGCACTTCGCATGCCACATTACCAAATTGGGAATGTATCACTAGTAACCATCAACTACATAACCTCTGAGCTCATACGTCTCAGAGAAGGGTGTTAAGCTAAGAGAATAAATTCTCCGCCACCAACAGAAATGTATTTGATAGAAACCAGCTTTACATCTCAAAGTGTAACGTCAGACACACATCCATACAAGTCTGTTCCGGGTTCGAACAGAACCGAAGGCACTTCCAAAGAAGCCCTTGCAAATCCGGGTATTCACAATCCTGATCGGACTTCCCATCACTTAGGAAATCTCTATACCGTAGCTACTCAGTGCAGAGACAATCGATAGGTCATCCTGTCGCTCTCGCAAATACCCGGTCTTCACCACCGGTCTTCAAATGCTATCCATATCGTCGTATCACTATTCGGAATGGGTTATATGACACAAAGGTCCTCTCCCGGCTAAACCGAATAACGAGCGCAATTAAAAATCATATGGATACTGGGGTCTCAGTTAAATCACAGATTAAAGCCCAAAAACTTTTCATTCGAATGGTAAAACAAATTACCATTTCCAATCTTTTAAACAAAAAGATTCATTTCAAAAACCTTCATTGGTTTAAACAATTTCCACACTTCTAATCTTTTAAACAAAAAGATTCAATTCACAAAGTTAACCCCATTCACAAAGATTCATTCATAGATTCCAAAACAATTTCCATTTCAATTGATTAACTCGTTAAATCTTTAAATCAAGATTTAACTTATAGCTTTCAAAACTCGTTTCCAAAGATTCATTCATAGTCTTTAAAAACAATTCCATTTCAAGTTGGATTAACTCATCCGGTCTTTGAAATCAAAGACTCATTTCATAGTTTTCAAAAGATTTCAATTCCATTTCAAACTTGAAATTCTTTCAACACAAATTGGAAGTTCATTACTTATGTGAAAGCTTTTACTATTTGAAAACAAATAGTTTCGTTTCAAAAAAATCCAGTTATATTTACACGAGTTAAAACCCTTGAATTAAATTCAAATTCCCAAATCAATAATTTAAAATGGTTTAACCCGTATATAACTTGTACATCATCTTTAATCCCTAGTTTCAAATCATAGGACTCAATTTCAAACTTGAATTCAAATTTAAATCAAATTATTTAAATTTTCGAAACTCGATTAAGTTATTCGAAATAGCTTTTATCTTTGAAATCCCATTTCAAAAGCTTTTCATATTAAACCCCAATTTCCAATTTCAAAATCAAGTGAAATTAAAATTTCAATTTCAAAAACATCAAATTTACATCATCTGTGACTTAACCGATTTCCACGTGAAATCCATATTTGAGTGTGTATGGTGTAGTCCAGGGGTTTTACACACAATAGTGCACAACATCAATCATCACAGATATATCGATAAGCGGTAAAGTCGATAACGCTTATCTTCATTTACAGTTTCACAGATAAAATAAATTTATCAGTCACAAAGATTCACGGTTATAATTCGATGTGGGTTTCGGATATCCAACTGGAATCCGACTCCCTGTCGCATCGAAATTCAAATGACGTTTTACGAGTTAAGGGTTTTCATATTCACATAGCAGTATATTCATCACAGGTATCACAGTTCGGCATAAAGCAATTCATAGCATCATAATCACATAACAGAGATTATCTGACTAACTTAAATCAGATTAATTACTAATCCTGGTTAATTAATTTCAAACCCTTACTATTCATTATTCTTTAACCATCAATTAATCAACCTTTAATCATGAATTAATTAACTTGTAATAATGAATTAATTAACATTAATCACTTTCATTAATTAATTAATAATCCTTTAATTATTTAAGGTTTCATCAACTAAAAGATAAACCATTTAACTTTAATTTATTTCTCCCTTTAGATCTTGTTTAAAACTTATCTTAAATAACTTTTACTTTAAAACTAAATACGATTTTTAAAACTTAGTTAACTCTGATTTACGAAAACTGATAAATTTCCATTTGGCTTTGAACTTGTTTAACATTTTTATTATGC
The DNA here is from genome assembly GCA_030737815.1 of Allium fistulosum. Classification (NCBI taxonomy): domain Eukaryota; kingdom Viridiplantae; phylum Streptophyta; class Magnoliopsida; order Asparagales; family Amaryllidaceae; genus Allium; species Allium fistulosum. The sequence goes on along the minus strand of CM060901.1, from coordinate 110,707,360 downwards.
TATTTAAACTTGATTTAAATTTTTTTCCCAGCTTCATACAAAAATCTGGAAAACAAATTATCACTGCACAAATAGGAAACTCGAGCGACTATAGGATCAAACCCGAATTTCTCCCGAGCAAACACCACTATTTCACGAGCATGACTTCGAACCAGCTCCATCTTCTTCCTCGAGCACACTGACATAACAACGCACATGCCACGGTGATACGTGCACGTGTACAAATGCTTGCCGCTCCTCCGACTATCGCCGTCGTCGCACTCAGGTCATCGATGACCTGCCCCATCCTTCTGACCACCCAGGTCCCCCAAATTTCACCGTCGCTCGAAATTTAGCACTTCGACTCACACTGTAACAAAACCCATCACCTGCAAACGCCTCGTCCTCCACGCTCCGTCCACCGGAAGGACTGCAACTCCGGCCTCGACTTCGACTTCGACTAAGCTACCATTCCCCAAAAACTTAAAGCACTCGATCGACTGTACGAAACAAACGAATCAAAAGACTCAGCCTCGACCAAACTAGGGTTACGAACTAAAAACTGCTTGCCGCCTTCACCACCATCACCGATGGTACCTCTACCTATTTTTTTCATCACCACCATAGGCTCCTCTATCCCCATCAGCAACCCCGGTTCCTCCAGTTGCTCCGACCACCAGATTCCGACCAAAACTCAATTCCCAGTCATTTCCCAAATACGCATTGAATTCAATATTAAAAATTCTAACATTTATCTTAAAAATCAACTCTTTTAAAATGCATTCAGGTTATGGTAGCAAACAATAAATTAAGATGATTTGATTTTTCATGTTTTAGTATCTCTACTATTATTATTATTTTATCCTGCATATTCTTTTCTTCTTTGAAACTGTTTTTAAAATTCAGTTTATACCCAAACTCCCACATTCATTGTTGAGAACAAAGTCTAACAACAATCAAGTGATTTGATATTTTGTTTTGATCAAGATGGATGCTCTGAAACAAGAAGTCAGAGGTGGTTTCAACATAACAGGCATTCACGCTTCCAGTAAATTTTACACAGAGGAGATATACATATGTATATGCATATCAAAGCAATCCCAGATCTCAACTTAACAAACAACAACTAAATATACTCAGTTTAATTTAAAGTTGTTTACTCACAAGTCACTGGTATCAAAACAGGTTAAGGTTTTTTTTTTAAAAAAATAGGAGTTTGCTCACATTTACAACAGATTTATCACAGGCATCAAAGGTTAGAACAGATTTAAGCTTTTTAAATCAAAAGTTTGCTCACCTCAAAAAGAAAGAACAGAGAAGCTTGCAAAATTGTTGAACTGGCTTTTAAAATTTGCAAATTGAAGCTTTTCCAGGCTGAAGCTTCTTTTTTTCTTGATTCGATGTTTGCTTTGAGATGTTTGTTTTTAAGTTGAATGGTTTGTTTACTTCAGATTTTAGCTTTAATGAACGAACTGAACTGGTGAGGATGATATATATAAAAGTGAAGTTGATTATTTGTTTATACAAAGCAGGTACAAGAATTTTTTTTTTTTTTTAAATCTTTGGCCAGATATTTTGATATGGAGGCTGAGGTAACTCGTTTGGGGCTGCATTTATGAGCTTGTACACATACACATCTTTGCATTTATTAGCTTTGTACCATGTATATATCTCACATACTTCAGCTGTACAAGCTTAAACTTGATTTCGGCTGATGATAATATTTTGGTGGCTAAGGACATGGCATTAATTGCATAGGTCCTTTATGTTTTGTTTATAGATATTTTAAATCTTCATACTTGAAAGAAGTTACTATCTTTCTATGCAAGCTTATGCCTATCTTCATTTACTACCACAGGCTTTGATTTTTGCATTTGTTTTGTCTTTGCTTTTGCTCCATTACTTTGTACTGACTTTTGCAATTTGATTTTATCTTTCTTTTGTTCATACATGCCTTTACTTTATGTACATAGATGTAAAGTTGTTATTGTTATTTTTAAAACCATTTATTTTAGATTTTATTTCAAATCCAATATACACATATATATTCACATATATACAAATTTTCAATTTAAATGATTCGTCCAAAATTTATTCGAAGATCGGGAAAACTCGCATCACTTAAATCGATTCATTTTTGAATTTTAATTCAAAAATTCTTTAAATTATCAATTTTAAATTTATATAAAATTCGGGGTCGTTACAGTTTGTGTGCACCAGCATGACCTGAACCATCTTGCTTCTTGTACTCGGCTATTTGATATCCCATGCATATTATTTGATTCATGTTTGCACATTGCCTTGAGTTGCTTCAGTTACAATTTCACCCTTACGGTACTGATTCGCACCCTAGCCTTGCACTTCACCCAGAGTGATGTTATCTCTGGTTGGCCTTGTATACTCTAGTATACTACATTCTGATGTGTTGAGTAACCCACTGCCTTGGGTTCATTGATGTGCATCCCTTTTGTAGCTTGCTTGTGCACTGGTCATTACTTTTGCCTGCATATGTGTACTTTTATATTTGTTTTATGATACGTGCACCTGAGTTGGGCCCAAGACGGCTTGGGCTTGACCTTGTGCTTGTTTGCGCCGAGTTGAGCCTTTAAGCTTGACCTTTGCAATTGTCCATGAGATTAGATCGAGGCTCGACCTTGTGATATTCACAGTGATACACTGTGCATATCATGAGTTGTCCGTGCATATGTATATTTGTCCTTGTCTAAATATTAGGAGAAAACAAACCCATAAATTGAGGCAATAATAATATTCAAATGCAATTTTATTTTTGCAATTTAGGTTTGTTTCTTTTTTCATTTTACCACATTGTTTATTTGACAAGTATAGCGGATGAATGGACATAAGCTGGAGCAAGGAGATAGAAAATCAAGATGGAGTGTGAGTGAGTGAGTTGATATTGTAAGTGAGAGTGTATAGAAATGTTGTATATATGAGAGTGATAGTGAAAATTGTATTGCATTTGAAAATGTAAATATAGTGGAAGCTAAATGTGTATTTGAATTTGAAATAAACTATTTGTTTGAATAAAATATTTGTTCATGTAAAATTCTGATTCAATTATTTTATTCTGAAAATATTTATTTAATTCTGTGAAATTGCAATAGTACTATAACAAACACATTTAACAAATATATATATATATATATGTTTATTATCATCAAACAAAAAATCATAAACCATTGTATTCTACAATCTCTCCCTTTTGATGATAATAAACATATATTAAGGTTTTGAATTTTGAATAAATGTGTTTGGTATAATGTGTTCAAGCTCCCTCTATTTAGATGCTCCTCCTATAAGTAAACTTCCCCTACACAGATGCATGTAATTGAAAATGAAAATTTGATTTTTCAAAAATAATTTCAAAACAACTTTTGAATAATAAAAACACTCTCGAACATCAATAAGGTTATTACTCAATCAACAAAGTCTTAACCTCTCTCCCTCTTTTGTTATCATAAAAAATAATAGTAATTGAAATAGTACTGAATTTTTATTAAAATTGTAAAATCAAATCAAGAAGGGAATATACTTAAATTCCAATTTATCAAACAAAAATCATAGTATTTTATTTATTAGAAACAAATTTCACTTTAGAGAAATGATAGGATTATGGTTTTAGGGAAAAATTTATGCAGTGACATCACTTTGGAATTTTCAGTAAAGAGGAAATTTGTGAATCTTCTTATTAAATATAATACACAAAAAAATTTAAAGCACTTTCTATCCATGCATAAGCGTTATGACTTTTAAATGAGGTTAGTACTTACTTAAAAATGAATGTCAAGTATTTTCTAAACCATGCACAACTGCGAGGACTTTAAATGAGATTAGAATCTACTTGAATATTATCCCTCTCTTATATGAGTCCCATCGATGCATAACCGCAAGGACTTTGAAATGAGAATGGAAGCACATATATAGAAATTCAAGTAATTCACCCATGCATAACCACGAAGACTTTTAAATGAGAGTGAATGCTTTGGGATATAATTTTTTACAAAAAGAAATGTTTCCTTGTTTTGAAATACCAACTTATGCACATTATATTAAATTGTGGTGTATGGATTCAAAGAAAGGCGATAATTATGACAAAGATCATGGAATAAGTACTAATTTAAAAAATATTATAAAATCTGTTTAATTTTCTTGAAATTTTAAATTATACTTCCTCCTGTTATGAAATATAATTTAATCACTATCCATCACTTTATCAAACACTATTAGTAATTTTGATAAGTTTCAAAAAGGTTCAATTAGTCAAAGATTATCTTTTCTAGAGTAAATTCCTTAACAAATAATCGAAAGTATTTTCATCAAAGTAAAAGCCCAAGTTATTTTAAAAAATTTAAAATATGTGAATATCAATTTTCTGCGGGGGTTTTATGAAAATGTTTGTTAGTTAAAAATCAGTTGAAAATAATCAATTAAATGCAAATATGATTTCAACATGAAGTTTGACAGCACTTGTATTCAGACTGCCCAAGGTGACATATAGTGGTATATACTCCTAAAAAACACTCGAATTGTTTTTCAAAACTTTCAGCAAATCCATTTATGTCAAGCGAAGAGAAAATCATTCATATCAGGCAAAAGCACACACGTTTTGAAGTTGTTCAATCAATGATTTTATAGATGTGAAAAAGGTAATAAATTTGATCATTGATCCAAAGCTTCTACCAATTCTTGTTTTGAAAATTTAGTCCATTTGAAACCTTTATTTGAAAACTTAAAATTCAAAATTGGATTCGGCTCAAAACAAGAAAGTTTTATATATATTAAAATGCTACTTATCAAAATTGGTTTCAAGTCAAGCCGTCAAGTCAATCAAAAATCATATGTGAAATACTACAACCAGTTTGCGTAAAATGAGGATGCTTTTCGAGTTATATACTGAAATGGTTGCATTTTTTTTCAAGGATTTCCAAAGTGAATCGGTAAAATTCCAAAATAGTAAAGTTGTATAATTATCAATTAGTTATCCAGAACTTCAAGAAATTCAAAAATCGGAGTAAAAATGTTCAGGTTATGATCAAATTATTACAGCTGTGTCAAGAAGTTTTGAAACTATTTTCAAACAATAATCCAAATGATTTATAGTTTTTCACCTATTTTTTCAGATTCAGGAGAAACACAAAAAATAAAACTTACATATTTTTTAATTAAGTTTCTAGAACATCTTGAATTTTGCTAATTCAAAGTTAAAAACTCAATATATGGCAAAATTTACTACAACTGTGTCAATAAAAACAGAATTAACAATAAGAAGGGAAAATTGGGTTTAGAGATCATACCTCTACTTACCTTCGATGTCGTAATATCCAAAATGTGTAGATATCCATCTTATCTTTCTAGGCTAAGGAACATTGGAATTTTGCTCATCAATCATAGAACAACTTGAAAGCCGTCTCTCTCGAAGTTGTTCCTTAGCCTGCTTTTGTATCTAAATTTTGTAAGAAGCGAGTAGCCTAATGAAGGATGAAGGACCATTTTCTTTGTCGATCAAAATCTTTGGTACCCAAATTTGTTTATATGGAAAACCGTTAATTTTAACAATCATATTCTTAGGAACCCAAACTTGTTTAAATTTAAGAGAATTCTCTTTTGTACCTTTTGAATCCAGATTTATTTAATGGTCTTGTTATTATTTTGACAATTATTATTGCTATGCCCAATATTTCCACAATCTATGTATTTGGGTATCACACTTCTCCCCATGGCGGTGTTATTAGTTGTTTGTTTATATATTGACACCTTTTCAAATCCTCTTCTCTGTTATTCGCAAAGAGTTGATTTCCAAATAGCATATTAAAAGATTTTTCACCATTGGAAATTTTTCGAAGAGTCAACTCAAGATCATTGACTTTGGATTTTAAAAGTTCATTTTCATTTATCAGCTTTGAACACCGACTAATAGCATTTTCTCTCTTTTCAGAATTATTCCTTTTTAAGACCATACTTTCATTTTCAAGCTTATTTATTATGATCCCAATTTCTAGCATCGCAATTTCAAAGAGTTTGCGTTTTTCAAATTTAAAATTTTCAAAGTCCTTGATTTTTTTCACCCGCTTTTTCAAATTCGTAATTTATTTGAATAATTTCAGTCTTGCTATTTTTCAAAATCTCATTTCCTTTTCCAAGGGTTTTGAAATTTCCTTTGACCTTGTTTAATTCCTTTTCAAAGATCGCACATTTAGAATTTTCTGACCTCTTAAAACTATCCAACTCCCTTTGTAAAATATTATTTTTGCAAATCAACTTTGTTTCATTTTTTGCCAAAATCAGAATTTCTTTTTCTAGCTTTTGAAAATTTTCATAAAAATGAGAAAATTCATTTTTGTAGTTCAAGCAATTTTTGCAATGGGAACTTTTAACCTTCTTAATATTCTTAAGCTCATTTTCCAAATCATCATTTTTCTGATGCATTTTAGATTGTTCACTTTTCAACTTGTTATTTTTCATCTCAAGGCAATCACTATTTTTAATTAGTTTTTGACATAAGAGAACTATATCGTTGAATAAAAAATCACTTATCTCATCATCAGTTGTGTCTTCATCGCTGCTATCTTTTGTGAATCCCGTCAAGAAAATTTCTTAACCGAATCGATTTTGGAGGGTTTCTTGCCATTGTTGACTTTTCTGCCATATATTGCAATAAGAGTTTTCTAGATTTCTTGTGCAGTTAAACAATGAGAGATATAATTAAATTCATTTCAATTAATTAGAGAATAGAGTATATGCATAGCAAGAGCATTAATCGAAATATTTTTCTTATATTCCATATCACACTCATTTTCAATAATATCCTAACACTCTAACTTAACATATTTTAAATAATATTCCATTTTTGATTTTCAATTTAAAAAATCTGTTCCATCAAAATTAGATGGACTAACATTGGACCGACTCTCGCTAGAACTTCAACTAGGGTTAGACATCTATGCTATAACTGGGCTTTGATACCACTTGTACGATCGAATTAACCATAGAGGAGTGGTGAATAGGGTTTATTAAAAATTCATAGATAAATAAAAATTGCAGCACATACAATAACAGAGTAAATGCGTAAATAAAAATGACATACAGATTTACCTAGCTTCGACAAACCCGCCTACTCACTACAACAAAACATGTTATTAATAACGCCATTCAATAGCGCCTTATTCAAAAGCGTTATTGATTACATTTAATTATTTATTTTCCTTACTAGGTTTGTTCTCTTCTGTGTTGACGTAACACATTCTCAGTTCTTTACCCACGTAACGCCCCAAAACAAAATTACCCCTTCCAAAATTTTCATTTCCCTCTCAAAGCACTTAATCGTTCTCATCTTCCTCCCAAAACCCTAAATTTTCGTCTCCCTCCTCATCGCTCGCCATCGCTCTTAAGCTGTTCCGATCTTCACTCATCGCTCGCCATCGCCACCTTCGATCTCCGCTCATCGCTCTTCAGCTGTTCCCAAGTCTAAGTGTCCAGAACCCCTAAATTATCTGCTTGGATTTCTAGGTTAGAAATTTATAGGTTATGTTTATTAACTGTTTTAATTCGACTTTATCATTTGGTTATGATTATATTTGCGTTCAAATTCGTTAGGAACTATTTTATTTCTAGGTAAGCTCTTTGCCTCTAATTTTTTTTTCAATGTTTGCTCGTTGGATTACTTTCTTGCAGTCTTCAATGAGTAGAGTTTTTCAGACTTCTATAGACATGTTTAATCCTGGAAAACTCTCGCATTACATTCATAGCATGTTTACCTGATTAAATTTGTGATGACTATATCAATTAGATTGCTGTAAGAATTGTTATGATGATTATTCGGTAGGATTAAGTTGAAAATCTCTGTTATATTATTGGATGCTTGAAATTGGATGTGCGATTTGTGTTTGATATTTGACTAGAGCTGATTCGAGTAGCTGCAGTTGAAAAAAACATGCTTCAAAATGAAATTGGTTTTAGCATAGTTTCATATTAACATGGTTTTTATTTCGAAACTCGAAGTGATTTTACCATGATTTCAAAATGAAATTGGTTTTAGCATAGTTTGCTGGTCTAAAGAAAGTTTTGTGATGCATTTGCATGGAAAAGAATCTTTGTGTTCCAACCACATAACGGTAACTAGAGGAAAATAGATTCTGCACTCGCATGCCTGCTTCCGATTCGTTGAATCTGTTGCTTAGGGTTTATTACGAAACTTGTTTGAATTCCGAAATCGGGTGTAAATTGGAGTTTGATGACGAGTCTAAACAAGTTGGGGGTGTATTGAGCACGAAGGATTTGTTGATGATTTTTCACATGTGTTGGGTTATGGACAGAGATTGGAGAGTCAAGATTGAGATTGCAGATTTCATTGTGCGGGAATTTACTCATTTGGTGTTATCGGTGTGCTTGATCAAGTCTCACTCTTTTCGTTTTGAACATTATTTGTTTGTCTGAATTTTGCGTCTATATTGATCGTATTTTATTAAGAGCAGCATTTACAATATCCAGAAATTTGCAAGATTCAAGCATTCTTTTTTTACTTCACAGGTTATGGTGGTGGGTGGTGAGATTGCTGAGGATGATGAAATGGTTTGGGATTTTAATGTGTTGGAAAATGAGAAGAAGGTTTCTATTGAAAAGTTTTGGAGCTGGGTCTTGAGTTGTGCGCCTGGTATTTTGAATTATTTGTTAAAGTTTGTTATTGAGAGGATAAAAGCTTTTGGTGTTGAACCTTCTCCAGAGGTAATGCATTTTATTTTATTTTCTTACAAACTCTGTAGACAATGCAAAGCAGGACACTGCTTCTTCAGGCTTTGCATCCGCTATATCATTAGTCATTATTATACAACTTGGTGGATGCCATAGCTGAGGAGCTATACTTGTAGTTACAGTAGCCTACGATATATAAATGAACCAAAAAATATTTATCAACTTTAATTAAGTGATATGATACAAATCTATGACCTTAGCATGCACTATTGTAAGGATAATCTTTACTTACCTTTCCACTTGAGTTGCGATCATTGCGAGTCCACTTCCATAGTAAATGGACGGCGTTGGATGCTAATGCCAAAATGGCAGCACCAGAGTTGGTATAAATTAATCGTGCTATCTGTGGTAGAGAGAACTAGGTTAGTTTAGCCATTTAGGTATGCCTTTTATATTAGTTACAAAATGATACATCGTCAATATTTTCAGTTAAGGGAACTTGAACATAACTAAAGCAATGAATACTAATTTTCACACTGATAATGCATGATAGAAAATTGACATATATCTATGTGTGTGTGTGATTGTTTTTAATACAAACCAGGATGAAAAATATACTAACCTTGCTTGACCACATATTGTGCACAAGCATTAATGACCGACATTGTTATTGCAGAACCACGTGTGAATAGAACTACTACGAACATGTGAGGTCGAGGGGTTTGGAGCAAGAGTGTCTTAGTGTAGTTACTGAAATGCACTCTTCTGAATTTGTGTGGCAACGATTTCTCTTGGGAGTGAATGTTTTTAGTTAATCAACAACTTTTGCACCTTGCAGAAGAATATATTCATTATTTCAACTCTAAGGAAGTGAATGCGGTTTATTTTTCATCAAATATATGCTACGCTACTAAACATCCCACAAGTTCTATGTGGAAATTTATTACTGGAAAAAATTAGCCCCATTTAAGCTGAGCCTTTTAAGTTTCAACTTGTAACCGTCTTAGTTACATCGTAATGCATATTAGGGGTATGCTTCTCATATGATCTTTTTATAAATTTAGTTGATGGAGATATGCCAATCACAAGAATATGTTTATAAGCTAAATTGAAGAGCATTTCGCATCTTCAACCTAATTTGCTATAATATTACATGTTTTAACATAGTATTATACATTTATCTTAATAGTGAGGTTCTAATGAGTATCTAATCAATCTGTAATTCCTCTTTATGATGATACTTTCTATCTAACTCACTAACTTTTTACAGTAATATTATACTACTTTTGTTTCTCCCTCTTATTTGTTCTACCCTGCTGAAATAGCTTTTTTGTTATCCTTTCCTTATAATTTTAGCGTAGGACACATTTTTTGGTGTTGCTTTTGTTTCTGAGTTATTTTGCAACAGCGTGGGGATAACTAAGTTAGACTAGCAACTAGTTAAGCCACCCAAATCCCCCTCCCTTTTCTTTATTTTATATTTTGTGACGAGATTACATTTTGATGTAAGAGTTGTTGATTTCTCTCACATGCCCTTGATTCAGTTTTGTTTGTCCTTTTTATAAAGTTATTGTTTCATATCTACAGGAATTCCTCTTTTATAATTTAGTGACTTATTTATGTCAGTATTATTGTTTCATATCTATAGAAATTTCTTTTTTATAAGTTTAGTGTAATCTATTTATGTCAGTACCTGTAATTTAGTAAAATGAACAGTTTCAGTTTCTTGCATATGCTTTCATATTCTCTCCTTAAGTAGCTATGTATCAGTTCTCATATTAGGTGATGCATGTAGTATGATTTTCATTGAAGTTTATCCTATATAATTCGTTCCTTTTATTTTTCTATTAACTTCTAACCTAGTTATTTGTTTAATAACTTGTTCTTGTTACCATATAATTATTTATCAGGAAATACAGAAGTTTGGAAGGGCAGAGGTCTCCAACTAAAGCAGCCTAAACACCTTAATCCTTCCGATATTGCATATAGACAGAAACTGCCTTCAAAATCATTGATATGTTTTGCTGCATTGGTAATTTATTTTTCCTTTTTTATAATGGCACGTTAACAAGTAATTTGTATGGTCCACGGTGAATGATTTTTTTTACATAAAAGTAAATAAACAATGAAAAATGTAGTTGTATTTCATAGTCATATAGGTTTATGTATATAAGCCAATCAATGTATCAAAATGGATTATTTTGAATTTCAAGCTTCCTGGTTTTTGTTACTGTAACTCTACAATATCCCCATTCCTTGCATCTCACTTAGTAGATCAGTTGCACTTTGTTGGGGGCCTGTTATAACTTCTTTAGAAATTTTGATCTTCTCCTTTTATCAAAATCATCCTCATTGGTATCTTGAAATTGACAACCCGGTGTTATAAATTCTTAGCTCATTTTAATTTGTTATAAACTTATATAATAGTTATGCGATATTAGTTAAAATTCTTGTAGCAGCAATAGAACCATACAAGTGTTTGGTGGCATCTGTGCCATTTCATGATTTTACATTTTAAAAAGTTTAAGTGGTATCTCTATTTGAACTTCCATACAAATCATTCAATGTAGAACCGAGATATGTATCCATAAAGGCAGTTCATATGTCCACGTGTTATGGAAACAATAATAACAGGACTATTGGGGAAAAAACATAATGGACCATTATGTACTGCTTTATACAACATATATGCATGCTTGCTATGTAGGAATAAAGGAATGAATTGCTCCACAAAATATATCCAACTACATGTAATACTTGTGATTATTTTGTGGACTGCCTTGTGCATTGGCTTCTAATGAGTTGAAAATAAACACAACACTAGAAAAAATATTGATGGAGTGTGATTATTTTGTAGAATGCGAGGTGTGCAGAAGGGCAGACCCAAACAGTTTCACGGCAATCAACTACAATTTCGAATGCTCTTCAAGTTCTGAATCTGCTTTCCTTTTAACACGTGGATGAGCATGGGCTATGGATAGAAAATACTATCATTATATATGTTTTTTCTATTGTGTGTTTGTTGTGCTCAAGTGGCTTGGACTGTGGAGACTGAACCTATGATATGTTTTGTGAATGAATATAGATGTTAACACAGGTGCGTTTACAACAAATAATCCCAATTTGGTAAAATCTGAATTATAAGTTTTAACACAGGTGCGTTTACATCAATCATAGATGTTGTCACTATGGTATAAGGTCTAAATGATATTGATGAGGCATAGTTGAATAGCATAAAAATTGGGAAGATTCCTAAATTTTATGCTATTTAACTCTTGCCTTATCAATATCATAGGTAATCTGAAGATTGTGGACTTTGGTTAAGTGCCTTTACTGGGCTGGATGTGTTGCTTCACCCTACGTGTGGGACTCCGGCTCATGCTGTGATGGTGCAAAGGTAACCTAAATTCTCATCACACAAAGGTAACTAATAATATTATTTAGTTATTTTCAGAAAGTAATTTCCTTTATGTTATATACCTGATTATTTCAGTAAGCAATCCAATTTGGTCTTTGAAGTATTATACTTCAGTAAGGTAAATTTTTTGTTGCAATTTTAGATAAGATGTGATTATTTGAAATGGTTCAAGTGATGGTGATCTTGGTAATTATGTGCAGGCAAATGGATGAGTTGCAGGATTGGCGGTGATGCTGATTTTGATGAGAAAGGAGCAGGGAGGTAGTCGATGAAGAATGGTTTGGTTGTAGAAAGTGGTTTCAGTGATAAGTAGGCTCAGTTGCAGGTTGCTTGTGACTGTGGTGACCTAATTTTTGGTATTGTGTTTATGAGTAAACTCTAATGAAAAATATATCACATTTCTTTCTGAGCATGCTCTTGTGTTATATTTGTTGATTATAATCTTTATTCGTTTATGAAGATTTAGTTTGATTGCTATTATTAAAATGTAATATATAGGCATAGCTCTTGAAAAGTGTATCTACGATTTTTATAGCGGCATATATGAACTGTAAAAGAATTTATCAATACTATAACATGTTGATTTAATAGCGTGAAATGACCGCTATTGAATAAATATTTTATAGCGGCAAAATAGTGTTATAAAGATTTCCAAATCCGTTGAGATTTAGCTGTATTATAGCGGCTATAATGAGCTATTGAATTAACGTACCATAGCGGCGAATTTGCGTTATAAAACTAAGCTCAACCATAGCGGCATGTTTTGTGTTATAAATATTCAACAGTTTTTTATAACATGTCGATATACAACGCTTATCAAACCGCTGTGGTTGTGATTAATAGCGGCTATATGCCGCTATAAAAGACACTTTTTGTTGTAGTGACTGTTGCCCCCAAGGTTTCTACTAGAATTAAACAAACGACTGCTTATAGACCCTGTAAACTTGTGACTATCGTTTACCTGTTTGTTTTAACTCTACATTCAAAACCCTACCACAACTCTGCCGTAGAGTTGCGAATTCTCAAACTATGGCCCGTAGCTCGTAACTAGTTAAAACTAGAGTTTAACAATTTAAAAATAAAATTACAATTAAAAATAAAAGAGAGAGAACCCTAAATAAAAAATAAACAGGCCTAATTTTAATTTGTTCATATAAACTCCACAAAGGCCATTATAAAAAATGTGCAGCCTGATATATGATATGTGAATCCCCGTTTTATTTTCCAGTATGTTTTGCTTCTTCAGCCGCTCTCCTTATCTTTGCTCTTCAGAAATTAGGGTTCCCTTATGATTGAAGCTGACGATTCCAATTGATCAATTGAAGAGATGTTTTCGCATTAGTTGCTTCGTCAATCGATTCCCTTGCTTGAATTCTCTCAGTTGCTTCGATGTCGAAATGATTCTAAAGATATTGATTTGGTATGATTTTCGCTTTTGGATATTTTGTGTTCTCGACTTTGATTCGAGTTATAAATTGCTTCATGAGTTATTTCAAGGCTTGCTCTCTGATTTTACTCGAACTCGAATCATTTAATGCCGATGACGATATAGGTTTATATAGGGTTTTATTCCCTATATTTTCGTATTGAACGTTCAAACTTGACTTTGAGATTTTACATTTCGGTTGTTGATTTCTAATTGAGTGGTTTGATGCTTTCTTTGACTTGGTCATTGCTTTGACATATGCATGTATATTCAAATATGTTTTTAAACGAATTTGACTTGGTTGATTTCCTTTGATCGAAGGTTCATAAAAACTTGACTTATCTTTGAATTCTCGAATATATTTTGGCACTATTAATCTTTTCTTTTGATCAAATTGCCTTGACTTGGTCAAATTTTGCTTTACTCCACTAAGACCATGCTTGTTTGCTTTTATGTTGTTCCATTTTTTGATGCATATTTATCTGTATACATGTAAATGCTTAACTTGATTTTACTTGTACTTGTGAGTTTCATACCTAAAGTGTATTGTATCTGATACATATGTGCATGCCTTGATTTGAATGTGTGCACCAGTATGACCTAAACCATCTTGCTTCTTGTACTCATCTGTTTTGATATCCCATGCATCTTATTTAATACATGCTTGCACGTTTGTAACGCCCCACTCCGAGATCCATTCTAATAAAGAGTATTACGGAGTAATACCGTCTACTGGAACAGATAATAGAGTATAATGGAAGCGACCATATGTAATCAAGCTATAACTATCTACTGAATACGTCGAAATGTGGTATCGCTTTTTTTTCAAGTGGTTCGACATATCCAATAGATATTTATAACGTAATTACAATGGCTAAGGAAAATAGGTTCAGAACAAACATAATACTAAATGATAACATCATCATCACAGAACAGTCACATAACATAGGTACAATATATCGTCAATACAGATCCAAATATCAAAAAGGTGGGTACAAAGCCACCGCTCACACATGTGAGTCAAAGATATGTACATAAGAGACTGAATAATCAGAGTATCAAAATAGTGGACAAATATAAAGAGCTATCTATCAGCATAGCAGATAATGTCCAAGCGGAAGCACAGAAAGCTAAGTCCAGAGACCTAACCTGAAACAACTCGGTTTGACCCAAGCGAAAAACACTCTGGTCAGGCTAGCCAAACAATCAGTTAATAAACTGAGATAAACATGATAGATAATGAGGCGATATATAACATAGTACTATAGACCACAAACTCTCACATAGAGAATAAATAAACATCTAAGTAGAGATGTATAGCAAGCCTTGTATCATTGGCATAACATAGTCACAAATGTCAAAACAAAACATCTAAGTAGAGATGTATAATAAGCCACATATCATCGACATAACATAGTCACAAATATCAAAACAAAACATCTAAGTAGAGATGTATAATAAGCCTCATATCATCGGCATAACGTAAGCACAAATGCCAAAACATAAACATCTAAGTAGAGATGTCAAAAACGATACATCTAAGTAGAGATGTATAACAGGCCATCTAAGTAGAGATGCCAAACACGATACATCTATGTAGAGATGTATAACAACCATCTATGTAGAGATGCCAAAAACGATACATCTAAGTAGAGATGTATAACGGCCATCTAAGTAGAGATGCCTAAACGATACCTCTAAGGGAGACAGTCCGAAGACACTACCCCAAAGGTAATAAAAGGAATGTGTCACGAACTTTTAGCAAGGAACCCGTAAAGTGTTAACATGAGTCCCATACCCCACGTTCGCACTAAATGGTTTACTAACCAATAGTAAGCTTCCACACTCAAAGCAGTAAAAAGTTCACCTCATGTCATCGGTAAACTAGGCCGAAACACCAAAACGATCAATCGAATAGGTCTGGGATTAACCGGAAAGGAAATACACACGGTTTCATAGGCCGGAGTTTTTCCCAACCATTTAAGCACCTTTCCACTTCGCTTGAAGTGCTAAAGTGTGAGTGTGGGATTTAATTATAGAAAATAATTACGGAAAAAGGATTTATAATTGGTTTGAAATCACTTTAAAACGGCCTTTGAAAACTCTCCTATTATGGAGTAATTAATTTAATAATTAAAATAATATTATATAATAATTTCGAAAGCCATTTCGGAGTGAAAAATCCTTTTAAAACCTTTTTATAAGGCCCGTGTACGAAATCCAGCGACTAATCTCAAAGAAATCGATAAAACCAGAAAATCACTGAAAATATTCTTAGTGTTGGAAAATAGTCCAAAACTGACGCGAACCCAAGTTCGGAAAATTATTTGGACCAGCAAACTGAATCCGAATGGCATGAAAATTTGTAGGAACGTAGTCCAAAATTACTACTTCAGAACGGAAAAAGAATTACTCGATTCCGACTTGAAACGAAGTCGCAGCGACGCTCCAAAGTCGGACCCGGAAACAGTGAATACACTGTTTCAGGCTGAGATCCGGGTCCCTCTTCGACTGCAATTTCGAAGAGTCAAATGAACTCGGATACTAATCAAACTTTCGGGAGATGGAGATCGAAACTCCAGCTTTCCAACGAGTCCAAAAACGTTGGATTCCGACCAAGAATGTGACTGTGGAAGTGTCACAAAGTTTCAGTTTCAAAACTGGAAATAGGGAGTAAGAAATCGATAAACCAGAAAATCACTGAAAATATTCTTAAGTGTTGGAAAATAGTCCAAAACTAACGCGAACCCAAGTTCGGAAAATTATTCGGACCAGCAGGCTGAATCCGAATGGCATGAAAATTGGTAGGAACATAGTCCGACATTCCTACTTCAGAACGCAAAAGGGATTACTCGATTCCGACTTGAAACGAAGTCACAACGACGCTCCAAATTCGGACCCGGAAACAGTGAATACACTGTTTCAGGCTGAGATCCGGGTCCCTCTTCGACAGCAATTTTGAAGAGTCAAATGAACTCGGATACTAATCAAACTTTCTGGAGATGGAATTCGGAACTCTAGCTTACCAAAGAGTCCAAAATCGATGAAATCCGACAAAGGAAGAGCCCGGGATGGCGTCGTAAAGTCGGGGTTCTGTACTGAAAACAACGGGAGAAAAGAGACTAAGTCCTATAGTTATGCACTAACAGACCAGAGATGAAAAACCACAATTTTGGCATAGTAAACTTCCAATTCTGACAAAATAAATAAAATAAAAGTTGTAGCTTAGTTGCTAAGCTTTCCGGAATGACCAAGATCGTCAAATTCCGATTGGGAATGAAAATTTTATGACTAAAACAATTCTCAGATTTAAATTCTATATCACTGTCAATATTCTCTCGAGACAGTAGTAAGAATGCACAGTTTTGACCAAATTAACTTCGAAATTTCATGAAACTCAAAACATGAAAGTTTTAGCCCTAAATCTAAGCTTTCCAGAACATCCAAAATTATTAGTTTTGGATAAGAAACGAGTAACTTATGGCCAAATCAATTTTAGGTTTTTATTTTATCAACCCTGTAGTTTGTTGTCAGGTCAGCGTAAAACAAACGTGATTTCGAACATACAAACCTCAAAATTAGGCAAATCTCAAAACATAAAAGTTATAGCCTACAAAATAAGCTTTCCAAAACATCAAGAAAATCTTAATTCCGATTTAAGATGAATGAGATATGCCTAATTTACTAACAGCAATAAACTAATTATAATTTCAGCGAGCATATATTACCTCTTTCCCAAGCAATGAAAAGAAGATCAAAGAGTTTTACAATCTAAATGCACAAAAAAAAGGATTACAAAATAATTTCAGAAATTAAACAATGGATTAGAGGTGGGTTTTGTGATTGCTATTACCTTCAAATAATTAGATTAAAACCCCTTTGACTTTGATGAAGATTAATGAAGTTTTGCTCTAGGTTTGGAGGCCATTATTTAGTGTTTTGCTCTAGGGTTTAAGGGGTTATGGAATGAGATGTTGGCTGAAACAAATGGGTAAAATATGGTTTATAGGCTAATGGAAGTGGGTTAGTGGGCCTAATACCCATTAGGACTTGGGATATGTTCCAATTCTCAAGTTAGCTAATTTCTCTAAGTACAAACTACACATTATTTACCCATAAAATTTTAAAATATGTTACCAAAATAATTTAGCTATAGTTATAAAATTTTACATCACAATATTTTCCAACTTATAATTTAACCCCTATTTATTCCAAAACACATTTTAGTCAAAATTGCCCAAAATCACCGTTTTGCAATTTAATTATAAATTAAATTTCCAATTCAAATATTGCACTATTTTACACATATAAAATTTTGCAATATTATAAATTTCCATTTACCCTAATTAATTTCCATTAAATTCTCCATTTTACACTTAGGCCCAAAATATTAATTTATTCAAAATAACTAACTTTTGAACAAATTAGTCACATAAAAAAAATCATTAATAGCTCCAATTAAATTAAAATCCCAATTTTAATTTATTATTTGGTAACCGCAATCATGGGTTGTTACGGACTCCCCCCCTTAAGAAAATTGCGTCCCCGCAATTCCCTATCATGGAAGTTATCTATAACATCTAATCCTCAAAATAAATCAAATGAAGGTGAAGTAAAAATACTCACCAACAACAGATGAAGATAGAAAACTGGGATAAGTACGCTCGATAAACTCTTTGGTCTCCCAAGTGCAGTCCTTAGGGTTAGATGACCATTGAATCTTCACGAGTGGGACCTCTTTGTTTCGAAGGCATCTAACCTCCGAATCAAGCACACGAAGAGGTTGCTGCTCAATAGATAAATCAGGAGAAATCTCTAAATCTGGTATAATAAGTGGATCAATAACAGAATCAGGATCGCGAACACACTTGCGAAGCTGAGAAACATGGAACACGTCATGCATTCCAGAAAAATGAGCAGGTAGAGCCACACGATAAGCAACGGGGCCGATGCGTTCCGTGATAGGAAATGGTCCAACATAACGAGGAGCCAATTTCCCTGTAGAGCTGAAACGCACAACCCCCTTCATGGGAGAAATCCTACTGAAGACAAAATCACCAATGGAGAACTCAAGAGGCTTCCTACGATTGTCCGCGTAGGATTTCTGGCGGTTCTATGCCTCTCTCATTCTCTGACGGATAAGAACAATCTTTTCAGAAGATTCCCGAACTGAATCTGGACCAAGAATGAGCTTCTCGCCAGATTCTAACCAACAAGCAAGAGAGCGACATGGCCTTCCGTATACAGCCTCGAAAGGTGCCATGGCAATACTAGAGTGATAGCTGTTGTTGTAGGAGAACTCTACGAGAGGTAAGTGATCCTCCCAACTACCCCTGAAATCAAGAATACAATAGCGCAAAAGATCCTCTAAAACACGATTCACCCTCTCAGTCTGACCGTCAGTCTGATGGTGATAAGCAGTAGAGAGATTCAGCTTTGTGACCAAAGATGACTGTAGGCACTTCCAGAAGTGACTAGTGAAAATGGTGTCTCGATCACACACGATAGAGCTAGGAATGCCATGAAGTCGTATGACTTCCTTCACATAGAGCTTGGCCAACCGAGGTGCAGTCCAAGTGGACTTAATCGGAATGAAATGAGCCGATTTGGTCAAGCGATCAACAATAACCCAGATAGAAGTATGGCCTGACCTCGATCGAGGCAGACCGTCAATGAAATCCATGGATATCTAGTCCCATTTCCATAATGGAATCTCTAGAGGTTGAAGAAGACCAGATGGACGCTGATGCTCGGCCTTGATCTGTTGACAAGTCAAGTAACCGCTCACATAACTTGCAACATCTCTCTTCAAACCCTTCCAATAATATAGCCGGCACATATCGGCATACATCTTACTCGAACCGGGATGTATAGTGTACTTAGTGCGATGACACTCGTCTAGGACGTCACGCCTAAGTGATAAATCAGATGGTACAACAATACGGTTCCTCATACGAAGACACCGATGAAAATCAAGAGAATAATCCAGCAATGTCTCATCACTGGATCCCGACTCGAGAAGACGAATAAGATGCAATAAGTCTGGATCCTACCGTTGAGCATGGGCAATGCGATCCAATAAGATAGGACGAGCTTCCAAGCTGAATAATAAGACCGGAGAATCAGAAGATGGAGCTCGATCTCTAATATCACACAAAGATAGGGTCTCAAGAATATCCCACTCAACAATCATCATAGAAACTACCGCCGAGTGCTTGCAACTGAGCGCATCTGCAACACGATTACCCTTGCCAAGGGTATACTGAATATCTAAATCATATGAGGCGAGAAACTCAAGCCATCGCTGCTGCCTCATATTGAGATCCCTCTGACAGAATAGATACTTCAGCGACTTGTGATCGGTGTAAAGAATGAAGCGTTCGCCTAATAGAAAGTGACGCCACGTCTTCAAGGCAAAGACGATAGCTGCTAAC
Organism: Allium fistulosum; assembly: GCA_030737815.1. NCBI lineage: Eukaryota > Viridiplantae > Streptophyta > Magnoliopsida > Asparagales > Amaryllidaceae > Allium > Allium fistulosum. Next base: position 110,687,394 of record CM060901.1, on the reverse strand, counting down.
TCAAGATCATGAGTAGGATAGCGAACCTCATTCGGACGCAGTTGCCTGGAAGCATTAGCAACTACCCGATCCTTTTGCATAAGCACAGCACCGAGCCCACTACCACAAGCATCGGTGTAAACAACAAGATCATGGTTACTCTCTGGAACCACTAGAATAGGAGCATGAGTGAGAAGTTCCTTCAGTCGCTGAAAGGAAGCTTCACACTTATCAGACCAAATAAAGCGAACACCCTTACGAGTCAGCGTTGTAAGGGGAAGTGCAACTCGAGAGAAATCCTTGATAAACCGACGGAAATAACCCGCCAGACCAAGGAAGCTGCGAATATCATGAACGTTCCCGGGCTGCTTCCAATTCTGAATAGCTTCGATCTTGGCAGGATCGACAGAAATACCCTCAGATGATACAATATGGCCCAAGAACTTGACCTTGCTCTCCCAAAAATGGCACTTGGAGAGCTTGGCCTTAAGCTGATGCTGACGAAGAGTATCCAAGACGATCCGCAAATGTGAGCATGCTCTGCCTCGGATCTAGAATAAATAAGAATATCGTTGATGAAAACCAGAACGAATCTATCAATGTATTCCCGGAATACTCGATTCATAAGATCGACGAAGAAAGCCGGTGCGTTCGTCAAGCCAAATGGCATGACCAACCACTCAAAAGAACCATAACGAGTGCGGAATGCGGTAAGAGGAATGCTATCTTCCGCAACTCGGAGCTGATGAAATCCGGTGGCAAGGTCGAGCTGGGAAAAGACCTTCGCACCGCTCAACTGATCAAACATATCGTTTATCCGTGGCAATGGATAACGATTTCTGATGGTCAACTCATTAAGCTTGCGATAGTCAATGCAAAGCCTAAGAGAGCCATCGGGCTTCTTAACGAAGACCACAGCAGCACCCCATGGCGAAGAACTGGACCGCATGAACTACTTCGCCTCAAGCTCTACTAACTGCTTCTTGAGTTTCTCATTCACTTTAGTAGATATCCTCGTGGGAGGAGGCCCAACTGGGTGAGAGCCTGGAATGAGATCGATGCGGAACTCAATGGCCCGCTTTGGCGGCAGGCCTGATACTGGCTCGAATATATCGGGGAAATCCCGAACAACAGGAATACGAGATATGTCCACATCCTCATCTCATGAATCAAGAGCAAATAAAGTAATATCAGAAATCCCAACATCCTGAAGAGCAATAGCTAACAGAGCGGACGAGTTAGGATGACGAAGAAATAATATCCGCTCCGAACAAATGATTTTGGCATCGTACTGAGCGAGCCAATCCATGCCAAGAATCATGTCAAAGCCCAAATACTCCATAACGTGCAGATTCGCACGGAAAGAAAATCCACAAAGATCAATATCTATATCCTCACAAAGCAAGCTAAGAGTCGTGGATCCGCCGATGGGATTCACAATCCTTAGTGAAGAAACCAAACAAGTAACATCCAAAGATAAAGTATCAACTAGTTCCTTTGATACGAATGAGTGATAGGCACCCGTATCAAAGAGAACTCTACAAGATCTACCATGAAATAAAATAGAACCTTCGAGAACGGAAGGATGCGTACCTCGAGGCTGAGCTGAAGATTTAGGAGCCTTGGCAGCATTAAGCTTGCCAGATCTAGGAGGTGCAGTAGGACAAGTGGAATAATGATTTCCCTCCTTCTTACAATAGCGGCAGAAAAGAGGCTTGGGACACTCTTTAAATATATGATCGGTAGATTTAGTTAAGCACGATTCAAAGATAGATAATTCATTAAGGAATATTACGGAATATAATAGATTCCTACACATATTCCTAACTTATTTATCTAAAGGTGGATATGTTCAATTTGGATCGTATTATAACGTACTGTACTACGTGTCTGTTCTGTGTTTGTTATGCTTAATTCTGAACCTTGGCTCTGATACCAAGGTGTAACGCCCTACTCCGAGACCCATTCTAACAAAGAGTATTACGGAGTAATACCGTCTGCTGGAACGGAGAATAGAGTATAATGGAAGCGACCATATGTAATCAAGCTATAACTATCTACTGAATACGTCGAAATGTGGTATCGCTTTTTTTTCAAGTGGTTCGACATATCCAATAGATATTTATAACGAAATTACAATGGCTAAGGAAAATAGGTTCAGAACAAACATAATACTAAATGATAACATCATCATCACAGAACAGTCACATAACATAGGTACAATAAATCGTCAATACAGATCCAAATATCAAAAAGGTGGGTACAAAGCCACCGCTCACACATGTGAGTCAAAGATATGTACATAAGAGACTGAATAATCAGAGTATCAAAATAGTGGACAAATATAAAGAGCTATCTATCAGCATAGCAGATAATGTCCAAGCGGAAGCACAGAAAGCTAAGTCCAGAGACCTAACCTGAAACAACTCGGTCTGACCCGAGCGAAAAACACTCGGGTCAGGCTAGCCAAACAATCAGCAATAAACTGAGATAAACATGATAGATAATGAGGCGATATATAACATAGTACTATAGACCACAAACTCTCACATAGAGAAGAAATAAACATCTAAGTAGAGATGTATAGCAAGCCTTGTATCATTGGCATAACATAGTCACAAATGTCAAAACAAAACATCTAAGTAGAGATGTATAATAAGCCTCATATCATCGGCATAACATAGTCACAAATATCAAAACAAAACATCTAAGTAGAGATGTATAATAAGCCTCATATCATCGGCATAACGTAAGCACAAATGCCAAAACATAAACATCTAAGTAGAGATGTCAAAAACGATACATCTAAGTAGAGATGTATAACATGCCATCTAAGTAGAGATGCCAAACACGATACATCTATGTAGAGATGTATAACGGCCATCTATGTAGAGATGCCAAAAACGATACATCTAAGTAGAGATGTATAACGGCCATCTAAGTAGAGATGCCAAAACGATACCTCTAAGGGAGACAGTCCGAAGACATTATCCCAAAGGTAATAAAAGGAACGTGTCACGAACTTTTAGCAAGGAACCCGTAAAGTGTTGACATGAGTCACATACCCCACGTTCGCACTAAATGGTTTACTAACCAATAGTAAGCTTCCACACTCAAAGCAGTAAAAAGTTCACCTCATGTCATCGGTAAACTAGGCCGAAACGACAAAACGATCAATCGAATAGGTCTGGGATTAACCGGAAAGGAAATACACACGGTTTCATAGGCCGGAGTTTTTCCCAACCGTTTAAGCACCTTTCCACTTCGCTCGAAGTGCTAAAGTGTGAGTGTGGGATTTAATTATAGAAAATAATTACGGAAAACGGATTTATAATTGGTTTGAAATCACTTTAAAACAGCCTTTGAAAACTCTCCTATTATGGAGTAATTAATTTAATAATTAAAATAATATTATATAATAATTTCGAAAGCCATTTCGGAGTGAAAAATCCTTTTAAAACCTTTTTATAAGGCCCGTGTACGAAATCCAACGACCAATCTCAAAGAAATCGATAAAACCAGAAAATCACTGAAAATATTCTAAGTGTTGGAAAATAGTCCAAAACTGACGCGAACCCAAGTTCGGAAAATTATTCGGACCAGCAAACTGAATCCGAACGGCATGAAAATTAGTAGGAACGTATTCCGACATTACTACTTCAGAATGCAAAAATAATTACTTGATTCCGACTTGAAACGAAGTCGCAGCGACGCTCCAAAGTCGGACCCGGAAACAGTGAATACACTGTTTCAGGCTGAGATCCGGGTCCCTCTTCGACAGCAATTTCTAAGAGACAAATGAAATTGGATACTAATCAAACTTTCTGGAGATGGAGTTCGGAACTCCAGCTTTCCAATGAGTCCAAAAACGTTGGATTCTGACCACGGATGTGACCGTGGCAGTGTCACAAAGTTTCAGTTTCAAAACTGGAAACAGGGAATAAGAAATCGATAAAACCAGAAAATCACTGAAAATATTCCAAGTGTTGGAAAATAGTCCAGACGCGAACCCAAGTTCGGAAAATTATTCGGACCAGCAGGCTGAATCCGAATGGCATGAAAATTGGTAGGAACGTAGTCCGACTTTCCTACTTCAGAACGCAAAAGAAATTACTCGATTCCGACTTGAAACAAAGTCGCAGCGACGCTCCAAAGGCGGACCCGAAAATAGTGAATACACTGTTTCAGGCTGAGATCTGGGTCCCTCTTCGACAGCAATTTCGAAGAGTCAAATGAACTCGGATACTAATCAAACTTTCTGGAGATGGAGTTCGGAACTCCAGCTTTCCAACGAGTCCAAAATCGATGAAATCCGACAAAGGAAGAGCCCGGGATGGCGTCGCAAAGTCGGGGTTCTGTACTGAAAACAACGGGAGAAAAGAGACTAAGGTCTATAGTTATGCACTAACAGACCAGAGATGAAAAACCACAATTTTGGTATAGTAAACTTCCAATTCTGACAAAATGAATAAAATAAAAGTTGTAGCTTAGTTTCTAAGCTTTCCGGAATGACCAAGATCGTCAAATTCCGATTGGGGATGAAAATTTTAAGACTAAAACAATTCTCAGATTTAAATTCTATATCACTGTCAATGTGCTCTGGGACAGTAATAAGAATGCACAGTTTTGACCAAATTAACTTTGAAATTTCATGAAACTCAAAACATGAAAGTTTTAGCCCTAAATCTAAGCTTTCCAGAACATCCAAATTATTAGATTTGGATAAGAAACGAGTAACTTATGGCCAAATCAATTTCAGGTTTTTATTTTATCAACCCTGTAGTTTGTTGTCAGGTCAGCGACAAACAAACGTGATTTCGACCATTCAAACCACAAAATTAGGAAAATCTCAAAACTTTAAAGTTATAGCTACAGAATAAGCTTTCCAAAACATCAAGAAAATCTTAATTCTGATTTAAGATGAATGAGATATGCCTAATTTACTAACAGCAATAAACTAATTATAATTTCAGCTAGCATATATTACCTCTTTCCCAAGCAATGAAAAGAAGATCAAAAAGTTTTACAATCTAAATGCACAAAAAAAGAGGATTACAAAATAATTTCAGAAATTAAACAATGGATTAGAGGTGGGTTTTGTGATTGCTATTACCTTCAAATGATTAGAATAAAACTCCTTTGACTTTGATGAAGATTAATGAAGCTTTGCTCTAGGTTTGGAGGCCATTATTTAGTGTTTTGCTCTAAGGTTTAAGGGGTTATGGAATGAGATGTTGGCTGAAACAAATGAGTAAAAGATGGTTTATAGGCTAATGGAAGTGGGTTAGTGGGCCTAATACCCATTAGGACTTGGAATATGTTCCATATCTCAAGTTAGCTAATTTCTCTAAGTACAAACTACACATTATTTACCCATAAAATTTTAAAATATGTTACCAAAATAATTTAGCTATAGTTATAAAATTTTACATCACAATATTTTCCAACATACAATTTAACCCCTATTTATTCCAAAACACATTTTAGTCAAAATTGCCCAAAATCACCGTTTTGCAATTTAATTGTAAATTAAATTCCCAATTCAAATATTGCACTATTTTACACATATAAAATTTTACAATATTATAAATTTCCATTTACCCTAATTAATTTCCATTAAATTCTCCATTTTACACTTAGGCCCAAAATATTAATTTATTCAAAATAACTAACTTTTGAACAAATTAGTCACATAAAAAAATCATTAATAGCTCCAATTAAATTAAAATCCCAATTTTAATTTATTATTTGGTAACCGCAATCACGGGTTGTTACAACGTTGCCTTGAGTTGCTTCAGTTACTATTTCACCCTTGCTGTACTGATTCACTACCTAGCCTTGCACTTGACACAGATGTGATGTTGTCACTACCTGGCCTTGTATGCTCTAGTATACTGCATTCTGATGTGTTGAGTAACTCACTGCCTTGAGTTCATTGATGTGCATTCCTTTTGTAGCTTGGTTGTGCAATGGTCATTACTTTTTCCTGCACATTTGCACTTATATTATTTTTTTTATGATACGTGCACCTAAGTTAAACCCGAGACGACTTGGGCTTGACCTTGTGCACAATTGCACCGAGCTAAGCCTTCCAGCTTGACCTTTGCACTTGTTCATGATATTGGATCAAGGCTCGGCCTTGTGATAATCACAATGATACACTATGCATATCATAAGTTGTTTGTGCACATGTATATTTGTCCCTGTCTAAATATTAGGAGAAAAACAAACCATAAACTGAGCCAATATTAATATTCAAATTCAATTTTATTTTTGCAATTTAGGTTTTTTCTTTTTCCATTTTACTGCTTTGTTTATTTGACAGGTATAGCGGATGACCGGACGCTAGAGCAAAGAATTAAGATTGAGTGTGAGTGAGTGTGTTGATATTGTATGTGAGAGTGTATAGAAATGTTGTATGTATGAGAGTGATAGTGAAAGTTGTATTGTATTTGAAAATGTAAATATAGTGGAAGCTAAATGTGTACTATTTGAATTTTAAATAAAATATTTGTTTGAATAAAATATTTGTTCAAGTAAAATTCTGATTCAATTATTTTACTCTGCAAATATTTATTTAATTCTATGAAATTGCAATAGTACTATAACAAACACATTTAACAAATATATATATATATATATATATTTATTATCATCAAACAAAAATCATAGACCATTGTATTCTACACTAAGGGTGATTCCAAAAAGGATGTAGTAGAAGTAGTGCATTCAGTTTGTTCATATCATGAACAACTTGTATGAATGAATGCTAGCATTGCATTGTTGCCTGGAGAGCATTGTTAACGTTCCAAGTGGGATTTGCTATGAGGAAAAAGTAATCGTGCCTTACAAGCCTCATATCTGGGAAAAACTAAAACGGGGGATCTACCGCAAGGCTATGTAGGTCGCACCTAATAGGGTATGGTCATCATCTTTCTAGATCACTATCTATGGATTTATGTATGTTGCGAGCTCACTGGAAAGGTTGGAAAGAATCCGGGTGGTGACATGTTCGGTAATATCCATAAAGGGGTAGGCCAATCTTGTTATGCAAGGGGTCCATATGAGGCCCTTGATACATTTTATCTAGAGATGCACTGTGGTAGGTGGTACCTCGATGCCTTGTCATTTATAGAATCATTTTCCATTATATGCCGTATAGTTTTAGTTGTAGAACCTAGTACTTTGAATGTAATTATGGGTAACCATTCCAGATAAGTTATATATTTATTTTTAACCCTAGACATTATTATAATAGCACTGGGTTTTTGTATAAAGTGGTTTGCTTATCGTAAGATAAAAACCCATTCATGTTTATGTGCGGCATGGTCTTATGAGATACATTTATTTTTAAAGGGTTCTATAAATATAACAATCCATATGATTTGAGTTTCTCACGCTGGTTTACCAGATCGATCCGAGTGTTATTATCTTATAATGCTCGGGTCAGACCCGAGTATTTTCTAGAGTTAGATTTGGATGCTTTGGAGCTTCAGAAGACGAGCCGTATATCTCCAAGACCTATTCCCATACTTTTATTTTTTGCTACATTGCTTATATGTATTTATCAGCATTTGTAAGGAAAGGCCGTTATAACTGTCCAGGCCGATGATAGGTTAGATACTCTGATTGTTGTGTGTATATTAAAGGTTTTCTTTGTAAAGATCATTTGGGTATCATATATTACTCATCACGATGTGAGATTCTGTTCCTTTTCTTTTCTTTCACCCCAAAAATTTGTCTTTCCAATACTCGGATGCTCGACATGCAAATATCATGGATGTGTTAGTTGTCAACTTTTAAGGGTCGGTGGGTCGGTGGACTCCTGCCAAACTGTTCCGTAACTCTATTCTATATGAGAGTTTCCCGATCCTTTCTATAATAGGAAATGGTTCAACAAATCTCGGCGCCAATTTTCCCGATTTTCCGAATCTGATTGCACCTTTCGTAGGTGATACCTTGACGAAAACATGATCTCCAACTGAGAACTCTAAGTCTTTCCATCTCTTATCAGCATAACTCTTCTTCCTAGACTAAGCTTCCTTCATTCTAGCTCGAATTAACTCAATCTTTTCTGTAGGTTCCCTAACCAAATCTGGATCAAGAACTAACCTATCCCTGGTCTCTAACCAACAAACGGGAGATTTGTATGGCCTTCAATACAAAGCTTCAAACGGTGCCATCCCTATACTAGCCTGATAACTATTGTTATACGAAAACCCGACTAAATTTAGATGGTCTTCCCATGATCCCCCTACGTCTAGCACACAATCTCTTAAAAAATCCTCTAAGACTTTGTTAACTCTTTCCGTTTGCCCATCTGTCTGCAGATGGAAAGCAGTACTCATCTTGAGCTTGGTACCCATAGTCTCCTGTAGACTCTTCCAGAACTCGCTAGTAAATAAGGAATCTCTATCATTTACTATACTACTAGGAATTCCATGTTGTCTAACTATATTCTTCATAAACAACTTAGCTAAAAAAAGTGTCGTCCTGGTTGACTTAACTGGAATGAAATGGGAACTCTTGGTCAACCTGTCCATTATGACCCATATACCTTCATTTCCTCGATTCGATCTTGGCAACCCATCTATAAAATTCATTGAGATAGAATCCCATATCCATACCGGAACATCTAAAGGCTGAAGAAAACCACTTAGTTTCTGATGTTTAGCTTTTACCTGTTGACAGTTCAAACACTGTTTCACCCATATGCCTACATCCCTCTTCATGTCTTCCCAGAAGAAACTTCTTTTCATGTCCTGATAAATCTTAGTTCCTCCCTGATGAACGGTGAACTTTGAACGATGGCATTCTCTAAGAACTTTTTTCCTAATGTTTCTCTCATTCGAGACACATAGTCTTCCAAGTCATCGCTCTCTATTCCATTCCTTAACTTTTTGAACCATTTAGCTAATATTGGGTCCTCCCATTGCATAGTAGCAATCCTTTCGATCATCACTGGTCGAACTTCTAAGCATGACAACATAGCAGTTTCCTTACTAGATCTAGCTTCAGATCTCCACTATATTCTGAGCGTAGTCAAAGCATCTAAATCTTTCCACTCAGCTGTCATTGCTAATACTGCATTTTGATGTTTCGTGCTAAGTGCATCTACAACCTTGTTGCCTTTTCCTAGTGCGTACTCAATACCAAAGTCATAAGCAACTAAAAACTATAACGACCTCTGCTGTCTCATATTCAACTCCTTCTGAGTGAATAAATATCTCAATGACTTATGATCCGTACACAACTCGAATTTCTCTCCCAATAGTTAATGTCTCCACACATTCAATGTAAAAATTACCGCAGCTAATTCCAAATTGTGAATTGGATATCAAACCTCATGCAATCTGAGCTGTCGAGAAGAATAGGCAATCACTTTACCTCTTTGCATTAACACAACTCCTAATCCTGTTCCACATGCATCCATGTACACCACCAAGTCCAAATTCCCCTCTAGAACAACTAACATAGGTGCATTCGTCAATAAGCATTTCAGCTTATGGAATGCTTCCACAGACTTCTCAGTCTAGACAAATTTCACATCTTTCCATGTTAGCTTAGTCATCGGTGCCGCTATCTATGAAAAATCCTTAATGAATCTCCAATAGTAACCAGCTAATCCAAGAAAACTCTTTATCTCAGTCACTGTCTCAGGTCTCTTCCAACTATTCGCTGCCTCGACCTTAGCTGGATCTACTGAAAACCCTTTTTCTAAGACTACATGACCAAAGAACTTCACTTCCTTCTTTCAAAAATGGCACTTTGAAAATTTCGCTTTCAGTTGATGCTGCCTCAACGTCTCAAGCACCGCTCTAAGATGAACTTCATGTTCTCTTTTATCTTTAGAGTATACCAAAATGTCATCTATGAATACCAGCACGAACCTATCAAAGTGCTCTTGGAAAACTCGGTTCATCAAATTTACAAAGAATGCTGCACATTAGTTAGTCCGAACGGCATCACTAACCATTCATACGATCCATATCTGGTTCTAAACGCCGTCAAAGGAATACTATCCTTGGCCACTCTAAGCTGATGGAACCCTGTTACCAAATCCAACTAGAAAATACTTTGACTCCACTCAACTGGTCGAACAAATTGTCGATTCTAGGTAACAGATATTGATTCTTTATCGCCTTCTCATTCGACTTACAATAATCGATAGTAACCTTAATGATCCATCAGGTTTCCTTGCAAACACTGCGGCTGCTCCCCAAGGTGAACTGCTTCGTCTGATAAAGTTCTTACTTTCTAAATCCACCAACTGCACTTTAACTCCCTCAACTCAGTAGGTGTCATTCTGCTTGGTGGTCTACTCACCGGTTCTGCTCCTAGTACTAAATCTATCTGAAACACAATAGCTCATTTTGGTGGCAGTCCTACTACGGGCTCAAAGACATCTGTGAATTCTCTAACAACGAAAACCAGATTTAACTCATCTTCTACCTCCACAACACCCAACAGAGCATTAACCTCAAAACTAGGGTTTTCTACGGAGTATATTATCCGATCGCTACAGTCAGGGTGTCTAGGTGATATTTTCGATCATGGGAAAATATCCTAGCATTGTATTTACTTAACCAATCCATACCCAAAATAATTCTGAACCCTAAGAAATCAAACACATGCAAATTGCAAGCAAATACATGACCTAACAATTCAAACTCTAGATGGTCACATCTCATTCCAAGAGTCGCATATCCTCCTATCGGATTCGCAACCCTTAAGGAAGTAACTAGGTATGAAGGTTCTAAGTTAAGCTTATCTACCAACCAATGAGATATAAAATAATGTGATGCACCAGTATCAAATAGAACTCTAACTGATACACCATGAATCAAAAAGCGTACCTCCCAACATAGCTTTTCCCTTCTCCTCTGCTGTTGGTCTCGAGGTAGTTGGCTCTAAGGCAAACACTTTGCCCTTTCCATCCTTGGCTGGCTCCTTGCACTAGTTCTTATAATGTCCAATTTGATTGCAGTTGAAACACCTCACTCCTTACTTCTTAGCAGCTTTATTCCCTTTGCATGTCCGGCATTCATGAGCATAGTGTCCCTTCTTATCACACTTATAACAGATAACTTCTACCTTTCCCTTCTTAGCAGCTCCACTCTTCAGAGCGCCCTTCTTATGGAAAAACTTCATCTTCTGGTTCTGCCCTCCTTGAGCTTCCCTTGCCTTGTTTCCTTCAAGAAAAGCGAGCATCTCTTCCTGCCTTAAAGCCATCTCAATAACTACATCGCATGGATCTCTAATATGCGATAATGTGGCCTTAGCAAGCTCCGGCTTCAATCTAGGGATAAACTTCTCATTCCTTTTGATAACGGTGTCAACCGTAGCATATCCGTATCTCGATAGCACCTCAAATCTGGTTGCATACTCAAGCATTGTCATATATCTCTGCTCCAGCTCAGCAAACTTCCTGAGCAGTGTAGACTTAGCAATCTCCGACATAAATCTTTCTTCAAACCTTCTCCTGAACTCAGCCTAAGTCTCCTCATTGACTCCAACTGTAACACCGTTCCACCAGTACAGTGCTGCTCCCTGTAACTGCCTAGAAGTGAGTCTCCATTTCTTCTCATCATTGAGCCCCAAATCAGCAAAAATCCCCTCGCAATGAAGTAACCAATTCTTTACTTCAATTGCATCCTCAGTCCCGATTAACGGTTTTCCTCCCAGCCTAGCATAATCTATACTCATTACAGCATAGTTATTGACCACTGGAGCTCCCTATAACTGCCTAGAAGCGAATCTCCTTTTATGCTCATCATTGAGCCCCAAATAAACAAAAATCCTATCACAATGAAGTAACCAATTATTCACTTCAATTGCATCCTCAATCTCGATAAATGGTTTTCCTCCCAGCCTAGCATAATCTCTACTCATTACAGCGTCGTTATTGACCACTGGAGCTCCCTGATTTCCTCCTTTGGCATTTCCTCCAACTAAACCCGCAACAACTCCAGCCTCCATCATGTTAACGAAGAACTTATACATAGCTCTCATATCAACTTACGGTATTCCAGCACCCACATTAGCCGCTTGAGCCTAACCTGGATTCCTTTTCGTGTTTGGTCTGGCATTCCCATTAGTTGTGGTGCTTCTCCACCAATATGAACTCTTCCCCCTCTAGCATCCATATCTTACGTTTTCAAAATCTGCATTCGAGTCTTTGGAAGATACAGAAGAATAGCCTAAGGGAGATGGGAGAATAGAGATAAAGTGTATACTTATATATAGCAAATACAAGTACATTCCTATAATGTTATCTCACACCCCAATCTTTTTCTCTAATTCCATAGGATTGTGTTTTTAAAAATCATTTTAAGTTTGAAATTTCTTTTAAGTTTTACATAAACCTATTCTCTGATACCAAGTTGAAACATCCCCTATCTTGAGGCCCGAAGCTAAGCGCTACAAATGCTACACTCATCTATAGTATTAACTTCCGGTGACAAAATACGGTAATGTTAGTGGTATCCATAATATCAGAAGCACATGAATATGAAATAAAATTAAACAGATTTAAAAACAACTTTTCTGATTACATTTCAAATTAGTATTTCATATTCAGATACAAAATCCCAAAACGATTCCCAGGTTTTGATCAAATATAATTATTATAAAATACGCCAAGAGCGACATATGAAGATGCGTCCTTGGATGATCAGAGTACTAAATAGACAAATTAGTCTTAATACAACACAACAGAAATAAAACTAAATAGCTCCTATATAGCTAGCTCTGCCTCTTGCATGTCTTCGGAAGCTTATTCGTCCTCCTACTAACTTGAAAAACCTTAACTCTCAATATGCTCAAATCATATTTTGAGCACCCGAGAGTTTAAGGGGGAAACACAAACTTCAAGTCAGACATAAAGCCTGGTGTGAATAATACTATTACATCTCGGTTTACTGATATTAAGTGAGACCACGCCGCTTAGCGGAATGGGTTTCCCCTCACTAATATCCGTTTAAAACATATCTTTTTGCAAATCAGAATCATGTAATCAAACTGATTGAAGCAATAATAGCAATATCATATATGCACATAAATCAGATAGCAAATGGACTATCTGTCCGAACAATATAGTTTTGTTTGGCTAACTACTAACCATTGGCTGACTCGGGCCTACCAAACATAGTCAATTATCTAACATCTGCTAGAAATACTACTGGGCTATCTGCTCTATACTATCTTCTTCTAGGGTCAACTGAACCTAATGGTTTTGAAAGCTCACTAATAACCTATCTTCTCCATGTATATTCCTTTCGGTGTATAACATCATTTTCGTCTTACCCGTGACTAAGCCCTACACACTGGAATTTTGGACGTATATTAGCTAGGGGCTTATTAGCTAAAGTATAGGGTGCGATGCTATACCAGGCCCATCTGGTATTCTAATATCTGAGTCATTTACTTAGGGTTAACTACACCATCAAATTTTCCTTGAAAACATTTCTTTCAAATTGATTTAACTCTTTAAATCATACTTAAACAAGAAAAATATACTCTTTGCTTGACTCAAACATTATTACTATGATATACATACTTTACACAAAACAATGTTGATGAAATATAATGAGATTATCTATCCCTCCAAAGTAAGTTAAAAACCCTTTTTAACTTAAAAGCTTTAAGGCCATGTAGCCAAGGCAAACCATTCGAAACCTTTGCTTAAACTTTAAACAATACCTTTCAAGTCCATTAAAAGTATCCCTTTCAAAATAAGTTAACTACTATACCTTGAAACATTAGGCCGAAAGGCCAAAACATACCTTTCGAAACCTTTAAAATAAGGGTACTTTTGGCACAGGTCCTTATTAAGTTTCAAAATTCACGAAAAGTCCTTCACTAAGTTTCAGTGTAAATTAGGTCCCTGTTTTTTATTCACGATTATTGCAGAGCATGATGCAACATTTCATAAAAGTTGCTGACATTTCCGCAACATTTCTGTACACTGTGAACATAGTGTATGAAAGTTGCTGAAATATCAACACTTATTTATAAAAGTTGCTGATATTTCAGCAACATTTATGTACACTGTGAACACAGTTTATGAAAGTTGCTGAAATATCAGCACTTATTTATAAAAGTTGCTGACATTTCAGCAATAATTTTTCTTTGTTTTTACAATAAAACTTTGACATAGATAGTTGCTGAAATATCAGCACTTATTTATAAAAGTTGCTAACATTTCAGCAATAATTTTTCTTTGTTTTTACAATAAAACTTTGACACAGATAGTTGCTGAAATATCAGCACTTATTTATAAAAGTTGCTGACATTTCAGCAATAATTTTTCTTCGTTTCCAGAAAATAGGGACCCGCTTTACAATGAAACTTTGACAGGGACCCGCTTTACAATATGAAAGTATGATAGGGATGCCTTCCTAATTTCCACTTAAAATAAACCTTTCAAAATCATTGAAGGTATCCCTTCGAAAGCTTTATAAACCTTAGCATCCCCTTTTCAAATACTTTAAACTTGTCTTTCGAAAGCATTGAAAACCTTCCATTAAAGACTCAAGTAAACCTTTCAAAAACATTGGGGGTATCTTCCCTTCGAAACCTACATTATACACCTTTCAAAAGTATTAAAATTCCTTGCTTAAAATAAACCTTTCAAAAGCATTGGGTTCAAGTAAAAGTTTGTACAACATAACTTCGAAAACATAAACCCATTTCTTTCGAAACCTTTGGATTTAACTTTTAATATAAATAAAGGGTCTTAAAAGAACTGGGGCGAAAGCAACTCTTTCATAAGCATTATTCCTAAGTAAAAGAAATTGGGTGGTTTTGAACCAACCCTTTCGAAAGCATGGAGAGGCGGCTTGAAAGTTTATGGCAAAAGAACCCTTTCGAAGGCATTGATTCGAAAGGTTGAATGTGGCAGCAGGGGTTTCGACCCCTTCGAATGCTTATTTTAAAAACAAAAGGCGGCAACCTCTTTCAAATGCCCTTTTCTAAAACAAAGGCGTATTTGACTAAGTCGAAAGCTATTTCCCTTAAAAGCCTCATTTTGTGACCAAAATAATTCTGAGTTTATAAAGACTACTTCTACCCTTTCGAAAGCATGTTTCGACTCTATACCTTTCACCTAACTCCAATCCACCACGTACCAAAACATTGATACCATGTGTATTGGTTTCGACTAGGTTGAAGGCGGCAATATGGGGTCGAAAGGTGGCCGTCGAAAGTGGCAAAGCAACAATCCTTTACAAAACTGATTTTTAACCTTTTAAAGTAATACCTTTCCAACTAACTTGCCGTATTTGTCAACATATAATTGGTTGCCAATTCTTTTTCAAAATCTTTTTTAAAAGTACTCCCGAATTCAATAATTAACAATTTAAAACATTTAGCTAATTGCCCCTTCTCCTTTTATAAACATATAAAACATTTAAGTCTCATACCTTAAATAATTTTATATCTTTAATAAAATACGTAGGAAAATTCTCCAAAAATTTCAATAAATCACTTTTAATATGTTTTCTAACATATTCAAATTTCTGACCCAAAACTAACATATAATAGCCGAAAATAATTTTAAACCAATTTTCTTTGCTTGAAAATTCATAATAAATCCACAACAACTTAAAAAATTATAAAACTCAAAACCCATCTCTAAAATAATTTTTCTGACCTTATATCCAAAATGCAAGCCATTTAGATATCATTTAATAGGTTTTCCAAATTAATCCTTATCATAAAATCTATATGAAATAGCACAAATCATCAACAAGCATATATATCCATTTAACAATCAAAACATGGCATTTTGCTTTGCAAAATATATTCAGATCTAATCTAGAAACCGAAATAATAAAAATGAGATGTAATCTATTATTCACCTTAGTTTGTTGTTAAGGAGTTTGAGATTTTCTCTTTAATTGGTTTGATTAAGCTTCCTACTTGAATCCTTGCTTATCTTCCCCTTATCTTCTTCTAACGATGGTCGGCCAAGCTTCTTGGTTTAGTTCTAGTTTGTGAATATTGTAATGAAATTGGATTAGGGTTTTAGGGTATAAGAATATAACATATTCCTATTTTGCCCTTATCTTATTACCTTTGCTTACTTCATTTTAATTCTCTTTGGCTTTATATTAATTTGGCACGGCTACCCTATGATCATACAAATCTCAATCCCTTAACCATTTACATTATTTCATTTAATTTATCTAATTAAATGTCCTAAATAATGTTAGTCAAAATTATGGTCGTTACATTATGTATTGTGCGAGCTCGCCGGAAAGGTTGGAAAGAAACCGGATGATGACAGTTCGGTAATATCCAAGAAGGGGTAGGCCGGTATTGTTATACAAAGGGTCCATGTGAGGCCCTTGGTACATTTTATCTAGAAATGCACTGTGGTAGGTGGTACCTCGATGCCTTGTCATTTATATAATCCATTTTCCAATACGTGACATACAGTTTTAGTTGTAGAACATAGTACTTTGAATGTGATTATGGGTAACCATTCCAGATATGTTATATATTTATTTTAAACCCTAGACATTATTATAATAGCACTGGGTTTTTTTATAAAGTGGTTTGGTTATCGTAGGATAAAAACCCATTCATGTTTATATGCGGCGTGGTCTTATGAGATACATTTATTTTTGAAGGGTTCTATAAATATAACAATCCATATGATTTGAGTTTCTTACGCTGGTTTACCAGATAGATCCGAGTGTTATTATCTTATAATGCTTGGGTCAGACCCGAGTATTTTCCAGAGTTAGCTTTGGATGCTTTGGAGCTTCAGAAGATGAGCTGGATATCTCCAAGACCTATTTGCATACTTTTATTTTTCGCTACATTTCTTGTTTGTATTTACTAGCATTTTTAAGGAAAGGCTGTTACAACTGTCCAGGCCGATCATAGGTTAGATACTCTGATTATTGTGTGTATATTCAAGGTTTTCTTTATAAAGATCATTTGGATATCATATATTACTCATCACGATGTGAGATTATGTTCTATCTTTTCTTTTTTTTCACCCCAACAATCCGTCTTTCCGACTCTCGGATGCTCGACATGCAAATATCATGGATATGTTAGTTGACTTTTAAGGGTCGGCGGGTTAGTGGGTGTGACATCCCACATATAAACTCAAGCTAGCCAAGGACACTACGGGGTAATGTCGTCGACTAACACGAAGAATAAGGCTGTTGAGGAGCGACCATCTATGTAATTGCTTTGTGCGAGTACCGATATGTCAGATAATATAACTTACATTACATTTCAAGAGGAAATCCGACATATCAAATACAAACTCAAAGCTACCACACAGTGGCTATGTGGGCTTCGAAAACAAATATAGAAATAAACATAACACAAATCAGTCACAGATATTCATATCACAAAGGCGGAAACAAATATGAATATAACACATAAAAGTGTACTTCAAAATAGTGGTCAAACTAGATCCACTACATCACAAAAGAATAGATACAAGTGCTAGAAAAAAGAATATGTATACATCAAGGAGTCTCTATCTCGAATGTATAATAACAAAAACTACTAAGCTAAAGTAGTTAGCCAAAAGTCAGGTGACGGATCCTGATAAGAAGTCAAGCAGAAGCACTTGAAATACCTCGGTCTGACCCGAGTATTATTTAAGAAGAAAATAATAAACGGATCAGTCTAGCTATAAATATCATATAAAATGAGATAGGATAAGAGATATGATAAAAATGTATGATAACACTAATGCCATACTGTGACAAGTATACATTCAATAACAATAAAAATCATACAATATCTTAAATCTACTCAAACACAAAAAAGAATGCCATATTCTTTAACTTATTCACCAAACCAAAATATTGATAAAGCTTATCTGTAATACCCCAAAATTTTGTGAAAAATCATTTTTGTAAAATGATTTAATTTTGAAATATTTAGATTTAAATATGGTGAAATTTCTGGAATAAATAGTGTGCAAGTATATGTGTGCACGTGCACACTGAAATGGCACAAGAAAGAACTCCAGATTTCTTGGATTTAAAACAAGAATTAAAGAGCAATACAAACATGATTTTGCAACATGGTTATTTGATTTCTGAGATTTTATGGGTCATCTTAGAAAATAAGAAAAGTAAGTTTTACTTTAGATCAGTAAACAAATTTATTTAAAACCCAGAAAAGAAAATAATATATATATATATTTGTAAACTTGTATACATATAGGTGCATATGTTTCTGAATTTAAAAGAGGAATTAAAATAAGCCTAGATAAGATGTGTATACCAATATACATTTTTAAATACTGAAAAGTACATATATATATATATTAGCAAGTGAAACCATAACATTAAAATGACATGAAATGTGATACAAGTCAATATGCTTGTGTAGGCAAAAATAGCAAAGGGGATTTTCAGAAATAATTAAAATAAATAGAATAGTCACACTTTTGACATGACTAAGTGAGTGGCCATTCTCTGAAAAAGTAAAAGAAAGAAAATGCAGCCTTTAAATTGGTTAATATGGCCGGGGTAATATGAATGAAAAATGCATGATGCTAAGCCAGGACAAAAATGGAATTCTGTTTCAATAAAACCCTAGAGGAAAAATGCTTATAAATAGGCAGTTTAGCCAGTAGAATTATTTTACCCCGAGCTGCATAAAAATAAGAAAAGAAGAAGAAAATATTGAAAGGAAGGAGAAAACACTCAAACAAGAATTTTCTGGATTAATAAGAAGAAACATTTAGGTGAGTAATCTCACTGAGTTCATGGCATTAAGACCTGAGTTGAGGCAGCCACTTTTTATATTGCCATTTATGTATTTCTGGTTTTGATGTATATGATTTCATCAATGCTTTTTGGATGTTTTATTTTAAATCTGATATGATTTAATATGGATGATTTTGATGATCTTTGATTGGTTGAGACATTTGTCTTTGGATGAGTATCATACTGTTTTATTTATACTCATAAATGTTAAAGTTTAGGATCTTAAAAATTATATAGAGAATACTCTCAACTGTTATAGATCTATGGCATGGAAACCTTATAAAAATGATTGAAGCTGCATTATACTTGGTATAAGTGCTGAGGCTTGAAAAGAAAAAAATGTTAAGGGTGCAATAGAAATTTTCTAAGTGCTGAGCCCTTAATCAAAAAAAAAAAGAAAAACCCACAAGCTAAAATCATGATTGACCCAGATCTTGAATCTGAATCAATCATAAAGGCTTGCAGATCAGTATAACATGCCATGCCTCTTTTACAGTTGAAAATGTTCTTATATTTACTAAGATCAAGACATATTGACCCCATTTAGGAAATGACTGTCTGATTATTTCTGAGGGGAAATTATGCTAGAAGAAATTATGGATGTTTCCATGTTTGCAGTGACATGTTCACTTAGCATATTTGATGTTAGGGTTTAAGACAATACACTAGTAAATAAACTAGGGAAGGGAAGGCCAAGATGACTGCTGGAATGCTTGTCATATTTGAAGTATGCAAGTTGGCACATGGTTTGTTTAAGCCCTGAGATCTTTGTGCAATGATGTGAATTAGTTCATTGCAATGTGTCCCAGTGATTCCTTAATAGCAGATGAGGCAGGGATTTAAATTGAATATTACAACCTGTAAATGAAGAAATAGGAATGAGGATATTTCTTAGGTTGAATGGTATGGAACCAAGATGATTCCAGTAAATGAAATTGATGCCAATAGATAATCATGTTTGCATGATTATGTATGCAAGTAAAGGAATGATAAGTGAATATATCATACCTGAATCAACTTAATTATACTATGTTAAAATATTTGATTGCAGAAATTTGCTTAAATAACAAGTCAGTACCCTTACATTCTCTATTGCTTAATATCATGAATGAATTGATGTTACTCATACCAGATCATAGATCTGACCCTTGTTTGCTCATGGCATCTGGGGTGTCTCATTTTAAAATGAGGCAGCCACTCATGCTCTTTCAGGTATCCCCGGCACTAAGTAAAAATGAAGTAATGGCTATTATGGAGGAGTGAATGAACATGCTAGCTAGTTTCAATAAGAGCTTAAATTGATTATATCTGCATGTATTCAGGAAAAATATTATGTTTCTAAGATTTCCAGTCATGTATTGAATATTTTATGGTTAGTGATCAAGTTGCCCTTATGATCTGTAAAGTGTCAGATTAAAATTTGTTGTTCTGTTGAAATGGTTGTGTGTTAAGGTTTGATTTGTTTTTGAGGTGGTGTCTGAAATATAAACAAGAGAAATATGCTCAAGTAGGTTCATATAAATAAAAATCTGGAAGAAATATACAATTATGTGATAGCATAATTCATATATGTATTAGCTAATCTTGTGACATAACAGAGCACTGAGTTTTAGAACAAAATCTGGATTTAGCAAGAAGAAAACTTAAAGGATTTTATTTTCTTTTTACTGAAATGCTTTGTAAATAAGTTTGAATTCATTTCTGAGTTGTATTGAGAAAAGTAATATGTTTTTCTAAAAGCTTCAGACAGAATGTAAAGAAAGGTATCTCCATTGCTTTGAACTAATGTGGTAGATACAGGATCCATGAGTTAACCAGCTCCAAATGAATGAAGTATTGGTTGATCATGATAGATTGTATTCTGAGAATAAAAGTGCATTTCAAAGCTTAGTACCTTTAGTAATTGTTTCACCCAGTTTTCTGGAAAATAAGCAGAGATATTGACATGTACATGTATATCTGTGTACATGTTGATATTTGAGCAAAAATATAAATTTAAATTCTTAAAACAGTTGTAGGAATGGGTTTTAAAAATAGTTATGTAAAAAGAATTGTTTTGTATGTTAGGTTATAGGCAAAATCAAATATATATGCACAATTATAGGTAGGTATCAGATTTCTAACCATACAGGAGAAAAATAAAAAGAAAAACCAAAAATTGTGTTTGAACCGACCAGCATAGCACTCGAACTCGTGACCTTTCATGTATAAGTTAGGCGCGTTTCCATTACGCCTAGATGTTGCTTGTGTTCACTTAGGATCCACTTTCTTTTATACTGAATTTGATACTATCCAGACTTTAACACAATCATCTATATTGAAAGCTTGTTTACCACTGATTATTACTTGATCATTTCTAAATTATAATGACAGTCTAAAATACATGTTTCCAGTGGATTTTAGGTCCAAAAATCAGGGTGCAATAATTAATCTGAAGTGCTAAAAATCTAAATCAAACAGGATGTTCTTGTGCAAAAAAAAAAAAAAGATAAAGTATATACTCTGAATTTAAACAAGAAGAACACATACATCTTCATATGTATGTGTATGTTATTAGATATACACTGATATATTTATATTGGTAAGTTATTTTGATCCTGGATATATTTTGTTTATTAGAAAAAGAAAATGACCCTGGGAAATATATTTGTAAAGAATGATATATCTGTATATCATCTCTTAGCAAAAAAAAAAATCCTTATGAAATTAGGGTGGAAAATAGGAGGGTCATTTCATTATCAATGCAAACCACAAAAATTGGTGAAACACAAATTCTTGAAATCATCAACTTGAAATCCAGAAATCACAAATAGGGGAAGGCCTATCACAAACGGGAGCATGAAAACTCACCAACATGTGTATCACAAATGGAAAGCTATCCCATGGTCGCTAACCATAGAGCCAATGCAACGGCGTAGTGCAATAACGGTATGCCCGAGGAACCTGAAACTCAAATGAGTTGGAACAATGATGTAGTGCAATAACGGTACACCCGATGAACCTAAATCTCGAATATTTTGGAACAACGACGTAGTGCAATAACGGTACGCCCGATGAACCCGAAACTCAAATAATTCGAAACAACGTCGTAGTGCAATAACGGTACGCCCGATGAACCGAACTCCATAAAGCCCATAGGTCGCTAGCCTATAAAAATGAGGCGAAGCTCAATAGAACGGGGTACAGTCCCCCACGCGGACAAAGTGACATCGCATATCGCTAGTCTAAACCATAAAATGATCATCATTGATCAATAAGAAGTGTTAATTACACTAAGCTGGTAAATAAATGAGTTTAGCTTCATGTCCCATAACCACTAGCTTAACTTAAATATTTACGAACAAATTGTAGATTTCCACTCGAAAATTGTCACGAGAGTTCAATCGAACAAGTCCAAGAATTAACCGACGAAGTAAACGCAAGCGTTTCATACCACTTGTTTTGCTAAGCCATTTAATTAGATTTCTCGTACGAATGAGGTAAAGGTTTGTATATACTAATAGATTGGAAAACGGATTTAAAAACGAGTTTTGTATTAAAAATAGTATTGAAATCATCTTTGTGAAAGCGTTTGAATATTTACTACTAGTATAGAAACCTTTGTATTTTTAAAAGTGACAAATCACATAAAACAATTACAGAAACAATCCATCAACCAAAAATTCACATTCGACGACGTGAATCAAAACCATAGAAGTCGATATCAAATCCATCAAATGGATATTCCCAAAAATCCAAAGAAAGAAGCCATCAAAGTCGATAATAAGTGATAACAACTAACCGGATCGACAAAAATCGATTAAAATTGGAAATCCAATCAAAACAGCCCAAAATAGGCAAAATTAGCAGTTCCAGACGTCTGGTTTAGAATCCAGACGTCTGGATTTAGGTTCTGGAATTAATTCAGAAAACCCCCAGATGTCTGAAATTTCAAGACAGACGTCTGAGACCTAACTAGACGTCTGAACCTATAAGTCAGACGTCTGAACCTATAAGTCAGACGTCTAAACCTATAAGTCAGACGTCTGGAATTGATCTCTGCCATTTTATTTTCTACGTGGTTATTATTTTTTCCTCCAGGTCTATAACCAGACGTCTGGACTTGATACCCAGACGTTTGGTCACCTGGCCTAGGCAACAGTTTGCCTAGGCCACGATGGCCAAAACGAATTGGGAGCGATTGGACGAGCAACGACGACTAGGGATTTATGCCAAGCGACAAACCAACCTTATAGGCTCTTTGATACACCTCAAATATCATGTCCAAACATCCATAGTAGGGTTTTCATAAAATTGGACTTCAAAACCAAAAATTGGAAAATTCACCAAATCAATTCAAATCAAAAGCAAATGAACATGAATAAATGTTAGGAATTCATACCTAACAACAATGAAAGTTATAGACGTAGATGTGAGTTCAAAAACTCACCTTTAAAACTCAAAGACAACGAATGAGAAGCTTTAAAACAAAGCAAGACCAATTCCTCTTCAATATATCTCTAGAATCTTCAATCTATTATCAAAGGTGAAGTTTTTCCTAAGTTAGGTTATAGGAATTTCTGTAATTGAAGAGAGATAGAGATGGAGAAGATGAAGAGGATGCTTACCTAATCTTCTCCTTGATTTTGGACTTGAATTTGAGTTTCCTAATCAAAACTAGGGTTTAGGAATTTCTATTTCCCATTCTTTTCCCCATTTTTCTTTAGCTTGAGTGTTAGGGAATAGAATGAGTGAATGGATGAAGAGTAGAGGAGTTAGGGTATTATGTTGGTTTAGTGGGCTTAAACCCAAACCCAAAGCCCAAATAGAAAAATAACAAAATTCTACTCAACTCCAAACATATCGATGTTTATACTCAAAAAAGTTGTAAACGTCATTGTGGACTCAATGGAAGTGGTCTCGAGTCCCAATTCGACTGTTTACAAAAAGTAGCATTTCGAACTTTAATCCGACCAACGATGCTATATTTAAGTAAAACATTTAAATATACAATCGTAAAATATGCGGGTTGTTACAGACTCTCCTCCTTAAAGAAATTGCGTCCTCGCAATAATTAAGAGGAAAATAAAAAGTAACAACCATACCCAGGCATAACAACACAAAAGAAGAAATATTGAAATGAGAAGTTCACCTTAAGGAGCACGAGAGAGTAAGTTTGGATGTGTTTGCTCGATGAATTCTCTTGATTTCCAAGAGCAACCCTTAGGATTTGAGGACCATTGAACTTTCACAAGCGGGACATCTTTATTTCGAAGGCGGTTAACCTCCGAAGCAATGATACGAATAGGATGTTGCTCATAAGTCAAATTAGGTGAAACTTCAATTTCTTCAATAATACCGGGCTCAAGAATAGAATCGGAATCTCTAAGGAATTTCTGTAGTTGAGAGATGTGGAATACATCATGAATAGTAGAAAATTGAGCCGGTAACAAAAAGGCGATAAGCCACGGAACCAATGCGTTCGGTGATGGGAAATGGACCAATATATCGAGGTGTTAATTTTCCCGATCGACTGAAACGCACAACACCCTTCATAGGTGAAACACGAATAAATCTGGACCTAAAACCAGCTTCTCACCGGCTTCAAGCCAACACGAAGGAGATCGGCACGGCCTTCCGTAGAGTGCCTCGAAAGGTGCCATACCATTACAAGATTGGAAGCTATTATTATTAACTACGCCATAGACTGCATACTGCAACACCCAAGAAGTGATGCAGGAAGTGCCAAAAAATGTTGCTGTAGGCTAAAAAAGGGCAAAGGCAACACTTTCTCGGTGATGCATTTTGCCGCGTTGCCCTAGAGTCAAAGGAAACATCTTTACGGCCCTAGGGCAACATCAGTTCTGTTGTTGCCACAGGTACCAAATTTACTAAAAAGTGGCCCCCACAATCTGGACCCCAACATGCGTGCCTACATTGTGGGGCCCACTAATTCTGTGGCCCACCTTTACGGAACCCTGTTGTGGGACCCATATTCATTAATCTATGGTAACACTTTTACCATCCAATGGCAACACTTTGCCAGTTTATTACCACATTTAACATCATATACTGCAACATTATATCATATCTATGGAAACACCTTTTGCAATTTAAATTGGAAATGTACTGCAGCATTATACTACTGCAACATTATATCATATCTTTGGCAACATTATATTGCAACATTATATCATATCTAATGGCAACATTACACTGCAACAAAGAACTTTTCATTTCAGAATAACCAGCAACACAAGTTTTACTTAGTCAAGTACAAAATAACAAACATACTTAAAAACATAGCCAGTGTATTCATAGTTACAGCCAGTACATTCTAAATTCTACTTATTAACAGTACATTCATATTTGCGAGCCTCCAGTGCCATCAGTGCCATTACTGCCTCCAGTGCCATCACTACAGACGGTCGCACAAAGATCCCCAACATCAATTTGCATGTCAGGGTCTGCAGACTTTGTGTGCCGTCCTATAAGCCAAGATGGACCGTGCGACTTTCCATCAGAAATCATTCTTGAACAACTCCATCACTTCCTCCTTCACCTATTGCTTTTTAAATCTTATCCTGCAAAATAAACCAGTTTCAAAATGTGACATTAAATAAAATTAACAATTCTGAAACAAGTTTCTTAAACAAGAATTGTTTTGCAATATCTATTAACAGTTTTAAAATGGATTCAGAAAATATCCTGCTATAGGTTTCAACAAAACATGATCTAATTCTACAAAAATGTCGATGCGCAAAATGAAGCATTTTTTTGACATCTGATTGAAGAGAAAATAAAATTCTTACAATTCTGTACTTCATTACTGAAGTATCAGTCTTGTACACCTTTCCTTCTTTCCACTTGCGAGTTTTAACAAAAATATTCTCCATCTGATTCGTTGGACTGATACAAATTAAATGAAAAAAGTTAGACAACAAAAGAATATCAAACCAATTTTTCCGGAACATATATCACTAATCAATTCAGAAATTATACTCAAAGTCAAAGCAAAACTAAGGTAAATATGATCGCCTTTACATAAAAACAAATCTCGGTTCAAATGAAGAACAGAAACCACAAGCGCACACAAGCTAAAAGTCTCGAGCAACTCATAGATGCAAAAATGGAGCAATAGTAAGTTCTCAAGCAGCTTACAAGTGCAAAAATAAAGAAACAACAAGTATAAAATCATAACATATGTAGCAACAATATCCGAGCTTTTCAAGCATAGTATCAAGTGATGTATCGGTTTTGCAAAATTCAAGGCTGAGCTAAGGAAAATTTGCGTAGTAAATATCCCATATGTCTATGCTTTCAGATTATTAACTGTAAGCACAGAGATAACAAATATCCCATGATTCATCTTAGATTTTGATGCAAAACTTAGATTACCCCATGATTAACCCATGAGCTATGAACATATATATAATACTAAAACGATTTAAGCTTAGCAAGGCAGTAAAGCCATCAACATACAACAGACAAAAGACAAGCATCAACTTGACATCCATATGCTTAAGAGTTAAGAGTGTATCCAATAGTTTACAAATTACTTAATTTCCACAGAGATGGATTGGACTCATATTTAATGTTTAATATGCATCTAACTTGCAGACGTATATTGACCAAATGCGTACAAATGCATGAGCATGACGTACACTGGTTTGGAAAAGAAGAATTGAGTTTTCTATGCCAAAGGGGGCAAAGAAAGGCTCATTTATATTTTTATAGATTTTACGTACTTTTTTAGCAAATGTTATTAATAGCTATTGAGTCGTAAATTAATGTGAAAATGCAAAAATAAGAAACATATACAATAAAAATTAATACATTAAAATTGAAATAAAAACATTTGTTGGATGATTAATGTGACAGATCAGATTATATAGCCTGCTTGTTATTCTTTTAGTTACAAACTTCTATATCATAAACATAACATATATCACTAATATTTATTTTTCTTATTTGTTTGAGTGAGGTGATATTTTATTTTGGAACATATATGTAGTTATTTTAATTTTTATTTTGGAACATATATCGCTTTGCTAAATAAGGAGAGGAATTTTAGATAAAATAAAATGCATACCTCCAGCCAACCATAAAAATAAGCAAAATACATACCATCTTATGCCGAATTTGGGAAAAAGGTTTTGGACCAGCAGTGTGTGTGTCTGTATACGATTTCCGACTTGCACAATTTGTAAGGGCCTTGGACTACAAAAACATGAAATAAAGCGGTTTATCTGCCTGATTTGAATGAATAAAAACGGAAAAATATTCTGTGATAAAACTTAAAATTATACCTGAATTTTTTCATCTCCCCAATACATCAAGAGTACTCTGAAATCCGCAAGTGGAATTTCGTCCGGCCTATTTTCAAGCCTCTCTTCATCAGTTTCATAAGCCGTATAATGTGCCTTTTTAATACGACTCTTGTACCCCCTCCAAGAGTCACGAATTGACTTCAAAACCCAATATTCACATTCATCTGGAATAATATACCGTTGCTTAAATACAAATCAAACATTAAAAAGAACAGTCATGCTACTTTTGTGACAAG